>OY728143.1:980561144-981811144 GCA_963277665.1 Viscum album | reverse complement strand
AAGGGGTATTTAAAAAAAATATTATAATATTAATTGATATTTTATTCTTAAAAATCTGAGGATCATTGAAAGAACTTATATAAAGATAGGTGTATCATTAATGAACCACTTGGGGTTCGTTTGAATGTATATAGTATGTTTATTAACCATATAATATAAAAATACATAGAGACATGGTAAATGTCAAAATATTTAACTAAAAGTTAAATCTAAATATAATGTTAATATAGTGACCCAAACCTGTCTAAAACCTATTGGATGAGTGGCTTTAGACCCATGCATACCATAGACTCTAAATAATTCATTTTTGAGCCATTAGAAATAGATAATTATTTTAATATAAAATAATATTTCTAACATTTTCTAAGGGGCTCCTCACCCCTCTTATAAAAGGGAACTTCCCCCTTCTTTCTAATTCACACTTTCAAAGCCTTTTGGCTCTGCCAACCCCTACCCAAATATCCCCTAAAAGTCACCCACATCATCTTAGAGGCCATCCATTATTCATAAATCCAACTTAAGGACCCTTTTTGATCAAATCAAATGGAAGAACCCGAAGAAGAGGTAGTAATTTACCACGCTCTTTCAAGTTCTTTTCTTCTTCAACTTCATCTTTATTTGTTATTTCCACTCTAAAATAATAACTCCAGAATCTTTTATATACTTTGATTTTATTATAAATATGTTATATCCCTATTATTTATTCTATCCATCCTTTGAATGACATGTCAACAAAAGTGCGTGCATATGGATTACCGTCTCCACATCATGGTGTAATTGTTATTCAATATATTTTTATATGTAAATATATAATAATGATCTATAATAAATGTGAATAATAAATTTAACATGATAATGATTCTGTATATATGATATACCATCAAATTATATATTATTTTAATATCTAAAAAATGATATTGTTGCTCGTCTATACGTAAGGATTATCATCGCCATGAAGGAGATGAGATTCATTCCCCATCGTATCCATTCAAGACTAGTTTTTATTAGATGATTAAAAATAATGTTTAAAGACTTGATATCTTTCAGGATATGAATAATATACATCCCATCCATAACAAATATTATTCACATAACAAATAATATAAATTAAAATGAATCTGTTAACACCCAAAACAATTAGAATACAAAGATATTATTAACAAAACAATATTAAAATATCATATATGATATGATATTATTGTATATTATTCGTGTATAATTTAATAACAATTATTTCACCATTATAAAAGAGGTTAACCTACCCTCTACCATGTAAAAGTACATGGTAATGGTTAATTTCACAATATCTTTATTATCTGAGATTGTTTATATGTAAGTTTCTACTGGGACCACTTTATCATCCACATCCATGATTCCAAAAAATGAATTTCAAAACATTATTAAAATTTTATAGACTATGTGTTAAGGTAATTTATACAATTTTTTTAACTTTTTATAAGAATTTTATAAAGGAAACTTTCCATCGTTTTCCAAATAAGGCCATTTTTAACATTTTCGACAAAATAAGGTAAGAATATATTTTTAACATATACAGTGGGTGCGACTATTTTCTGCCATTATAAAATAATCAAAGATTCCATTACAATCTTATAATAATATTTTCAAATTAAATGTTTTATTTTATAATTAAATGACTTTTAAATGATTTCAATAAAAATTGAGAAATTTTTGTCAAATAGTTTTGATTTCATCTATGTCAACATCCTTTGATGGATTTTAAGCTTATTTGATGTTGATTTATTATGATACAAACCTTCCATATAGTATTGAAGGTTTTGTGATATGTAGGATTGTGTATGTTTTATTTTTATATCATTCATGGTTTATGGATAAAGTATTGACATTTCATATTCTAGTTTTAATACGAATGTTTATGTTACGCTTAAACCTGTTCATAGGAGGAATGCATTGGACTTATTAAGTGACAGGTGAAGCCCACTATGGCACCTCGATGAATCAGTAGGTCCCATGAGATTAACTAGTTTCTTGGAACAAGGCCTCGAAAAAATCACATTTTTAGTCTTGGCACAAGGCCTTTACTATGTGGTTATAATAGTCTGGCATTATGCATTCCATCAATATGAATGTTGTTTTTGATATTACATGGGATTATTAGACTAGTAGAATATCCATGTGAATATTTAGATGACATTACCTCATTTTATTTTTTTTTCATATTATGCTAAAGTTCAAGTTTTAAAGGAATTTGTTTTAGTTATACATTGCCTTGAATGTTTATTCTTATTTATGAATGTTTTTGCTATATTGTTATCCTTACTGAGCATTTGAGCTCCCCCCTTTCTATTTTTACTTTTCCCAGGATGTGAAGAAGTATTTTATGACTGGCCTATAGGGATAGTCTGATGAGATATGAGTGTGGACTATTGAGACTATGTTGTTGTAGTTTTTTCCTTTATTATGTAATTTAAACCTTATTAATGTATCTAGCACTTCAAAGTCTACTAAAATAATCGGCCTTTCAAGAAATGAACTTTGGGATCATGCCAATGTTATATAATAATGCACTGACTCTGGGTAACTGATGTCGGGTCATTATAGTTGGTATCAGAGGAATTTTAGTAAAAACCTTGGAAGGTAGATTTAGATAAAAACTGATTAGAGAACATTGAACTAAGATAGACTTTGGGGATTAGTATATAATAACTTAATAGAATTTTGGTATTGTATTGATTTTTTTGAGTTTTACTAATAATACATCCATGTCTGGATATTAGTAGGTAGCGGTCGCTCTGGCACAGATGTACCTAGGGGTAAAACGTAAAAACACCACTTTGATCTAGACCCGAACAATAAAAGTTGCACGACAACGGGCCTTGCTGAACTCTTGGTTAAAACACTCCCATGGTATATGCTTAGGATAATTATCATTTCCTTTTCAAACTTTTTTGAAGTTTTAATGAGAATATACATCTTCAAAGAAAACATTTTTATGATTATCAATTATATCCAAAAACTGTTCAATTTATATCTATTATTTTACTAGATTGGATTTGTGTATTGCGATTCATAAACTAATCTAGTGTATGCAATTTTATAGAAATGACACCCAATAGAAGGAATTTTAACTCCATAAATATGTATGATCCAAAGCGAAAGAAGGATTATATCTTTCATGGTATTAAGACGACATTTAGAATGGAAATTATCGCCCATGTATTCTAAATATATGAAGAAATAGTATCATGTGTTAATAAGATAAGTAAATAATTCTCTAGGTCTTATGGATTTAAAGGAAAGTAAGATAAGAAAAGGATGGAAGAGAGAATGATGGATAAAGGGAAGAGAGAAAAAAAGAATTTTCCAATATGTGAAAACTGTGGGTAGATAAACCCAAGAACTTTCTGAAGGAAATGGGAGTTTGTTATATGTGTGGAGAAAAAGGACACCAAGTGCGTGACTGCAAGGGTAATATAAATGTTTCAAATGTACAATTCTTAATCTGCATGGAGTTGGGACACTATGCGAACCAATGTCCAAATCATCACAGTATGCCCCAAATGATGTTGTTGGATAATAATCAAGTTATGATACTACCACAGATGAGGAGTAATGAATATATTTTATATGTTTTTATTAAAGAATTATGTCATTTTAGTGTTGTATCAATGATGTACTAGTTATAAAAATTATGAAGTATATAAGGATTGTACTGCAGTACTATTTAATTAAGGACCTAAGATTGTGTGGAACCAAGTAAAGTGACTAAACAGTAGGTTAAATTTTTCGATAATATATGGATGAGCGAAAGATAAACCATAATATGGTTCTGATACTAAGGTAGTTATTTTAGAACAATAGATATTTGATTTGGATAAATTATATTGGATATCATTGACTACCTTGAAACTGATTAATGTTTTGTATATTCTGTCATTGTTGGATTTTACAACATTTTTGGATAGAAGAAGCATATCCAGTATTCTATAAGTAATAAGGGAGAGTAAATGTAATCAATATTGTTTTATGGTAATTCAGGGTGTTTCTATGTTTTAAAGTTATACATGATGAAGGTGTTCACATGTTATTACATGGAAAAAAGGACCTTCATTGTGTTCAACTTACTTATAAACTTTGGACTTTGAGTTTGGACAGAAGTATTATGAATAAGTCCAAAGGTTGGAATGGATTATGTTTGAAATGTTATTTTTGGATTTTTTATTTATAAAAGGACAACATGCAGATTCTGTGACAAATAGTCGCATCGAACAATGTTGCGGGAATCGAACCCACAACCATAGTGTCATTAGGATTTATCACCTACCACTAGAATACGTGATGTTCCTAGATTGTATAATGTATTTTTTTAAAGGGTATGATATGTGAATTATGAATTTATTATTTTTGGAACCCTATACTATTAGGATAAATATAATATTTTTAAAAAATCTTTTGGAGTTAAAGATGAGTTTGTGGTAAGAATTAATTGAAGGATGAAACACTACTTGTCATATATGTATATATATATATATATATATATATAATTTTTTTCCAACGTATTCTACCGGTAAATAAGTTTTTAAACATTAGGGAAGGGATCTTAAAACCAATTTTTTTATCCTAATACCTTATGTTTTGATGAACCGATAATATTTCAACTCATCGTGGATTGATGGATTTGAGACCCTCAATTTTACACTTGTTTGTGATTAATAATATCAATCACTCCATAAAAATATTTACATTTTCCCTCTAATTACTTGTCTCTAAATCCCACCAATGTTCTCCTAATCGAGATCATAATTTGGTGGTGACTTTTTTATTCCCCTTTTCCTCTTATTAATACTGAATTTTATTAAACCAATTTCCTATATGGGTTTTCGAACAAAAGTATTTTCTACATTCAATCATTTATTTTAGAAGAAAATTTTCAAATTTAGAGGACTCACTTTATTGAAGGAGGGAAGAATGTAACACCCCAAGCTTCCATGCTATGCTTCTTTTTGAATAATAAAGTAGTGTGTGTTGTATGCAAATTCGAGTTCTAACACACACCACAACCAATCAAACTAGCCGTTATGAATAGTAATACCAAAATTTTCAAATTTTATTAATTTTATCATTCAAAATGGAATTAATTTTTTTATTTGAAATATCAAAATTATCCTAGGGTGAATTTTTTGTATTTTTTAGAAAACATTCAATTTTTGATGAATAGTGATAAATACTAAACATTAATTAAAAACAAATTTTTAATCCAAATAATTTATAGTGATAAATTATACAATTGAGTGGTTTTAAAGTATAATTAGAATATATTTTTACTAATTAATACAATATTGGTAATTAGATGTAATTTTACATTTAAAGTAGACATAATCAAGTGCCAATAATTTGATTGTTATTATTTTTTAAAAACCCGCTATTTGTTTTGACAACAAGAATTAATTTTAAATTAATTTCGGAAAATTATTTGTTTTAAATTTAGAAAAATGGATCCCATATTTAGAATCAGGAGGTCCAAATTGTTTAAATAGCTATATTTTGTTTTTAGACATTTTGAATAAATATTTCGGTAAATATTTTATTTACCATGGTGAAAGGGTAAATCCTGTAAACAAGGTTAAAAAAATAATATTATAATAATATTAAATTACCCTAAAACATGTCATACCATATTGGATGATAATATACGACCGTGTTCACTAATGGGTCGATTTTGGGACCCCATGGTTCCACTTTTAAGTTATAATGACACTTTATATTAATTAAGTTAATAAAAATACAAAAATGACATAAGAATATATCTTTTAGTAAAAAAAATTTACATAGGGTTATACATGTTATCTATTCAACAATAAATATTCATTATAAATCAAAAAATATTTCCCAAATACTGGAATTTTATTTGTAATTTTCATACATTGAATAATTAAATTTCATTATGACACAATGATTATGAATTATTTTCCTTATTAATGAAATAATAAAGTAGTTGGTATTATAAATTAGAAAATAAATATAATTAGAATGTTTTGATTCCATATAATAGTTTTAGTGGTTAATATTAAATTTAGGATTGATTAAATTAATTTGGTTCGAATTAATAATGTTTTTATGACTTTAAAAAAATCAATTAATAAATAGTGCAAAATTGACATAAAGGAGTTTTTAAAGAAAATATTTTTTTATTAATTGATATTCTATTTCTAAAAAGCTAATGTTCATATAAATGACTTATATTATGATAGGTGTATCATTAATGAACCACATGGTGTTTTCTTTGAATTATATATCATGTTTATTAACAATATAATATATAAATACAAAAAGACATGGTAAATGTCAAACTATTTAACTAAGAGTGAAATATAAATTATAAAGTTAATATAGTGATCCAGACCTATCTAAAACCTATTGGATGAGTGGTTAAAGATCCATCCCCACCTTATCATATAAATAATCCATTTTTCAGCCATTATAAACCGATAATTAGTTTATTATAAAATAATATTTCTAGCTTTTCCTAAGGTGTCCCTCACCCATCTTATAAAAGGAAACTTCCCCCTTCTCTATAAATCACATCTTCAAAGCATTTTGGCTCGGAAAACCCCTACCCAAATATCCTCTCAACATCCCTCACTTCATCCTAGAGGCCTTATTTTCGTATGAAATCCAACTTATTGTGCCCTTTTGATCAAATTAAAAGGAAGAACCCGAAGAAGAGGTAATAATTTCACCCACCTCTTTCAAGTTCTTTTCTTCTTCCACTTCATCTTTCATTGTTATTTCCATTAAAAAATAATAACTCCAGTAAATTATATATAATTTAATGTTATTATAAATATGGTACATCCATATTAATTATTCAATCTATCCTTTGAATGACATGTCACCATACGCTCATACGTACAGATTACCGTCTCCACGTCGTGGTGAAATTGTTATTCAATACATTGTTATTTGGATGGTTATAATAATGATGTGTCATTCATGTAAATAATAAATATAACATGATAATTATTTTTTATATATGATATACCATCAATTTATATATAATTTTTATATCAACACAATGATATTTTTGCTCATTCGTACATATGGATTACCGTCTTCACGAACGCGATGAGATTCATTCCCCATCATATCCATTCATGACTAATTTTCATTATATGAATAAAAATAATGTTTAGAGACTTGATATAATTATTTATATGAATAATATACGTCCCATCCTTAATAAATATGACTCACATATCAATGAATATAAAGGAAAATGAATCCATTAATACCCGAAACAACGATAATACTAAGATATTGTGAACAAAACAATGTTAAATCATCATATATGATATCATATTAATGTATAATATTCTTTTATAATTTAATAACAATTATATAACCATTATACAAGAAGTTAACCTATCCTAAACAAAGGAAAAGTACATGGTAAGTCTTAATTTTAAAATCTCTTTATTATCTGAGGTTGTTTATATGTAAGTATCTACTGGGACCCCTATATCATCCATATCCATATTTCTTAAAAATGTATATCAAAACATTATTACTATTTTATAGAATCTGGGTTAAATTAATTTATACCCTTGTTTTAATTTTTATAAAATGTTTATAAAGGAATCACTTCATTGTTTTCCAATCAATGTCCTTTTTAACCTTTTCAAAAATATAAGTTAAGAATTTATTTTTTAACTTATACGGTGGGTGCAGCTATTTTCTGCTGTTATAAAATCGTTGAAGCATCCCTATCAAGATTATCAGAATATATTCAAAGTAAATTTTTTATTTTATAATTATCTGACTTGTAAATTATTTCAATAAAAAAAGTTATATTTCTCTCAAATAGTTTGGATTTGTTCTAAGTCAACATCTTTTGATGGATTTTAAGCTTATTTGAAGTTGATTTATTATAATACAAAACGTCCCTATAGTATTGAAGGTTTTGTGATATTTTTGAATGTGGATGTGTTATTTTTATACCATTCCTGGTTTATGGATAAAGTATTGGAATTTCGTATGCTAGTTCTAATACGAATGTTTATGTTATGATTAAACCTATTCATATAAGGAGTGCATTGGATGTAGTAAGCGACGGGTGGAGATTGATATATCTCCTTGATGCATTGGTAGGTCTCATGGGACAAACTAGTGTCTTAGAACAAGGCCTTGGAATAATCTTATTTGTAGTCTTGGCACAAGGCCTTGACTATATGGTTATGATAGTCTGGCATTCTGCATTCGATCATTATGAAAGTGGTTATTGATATTACATGTGATTATTCGACTAGTAGAATATCCATGTGAATTAGTAAATGGAATTATTTAATTTTATTTTTTCCATATTATGATGATGTTCAAGTTTAAAACTATTTTGTTTTATTTATACATTTCCTTAAATGTTTATGCTTATTTATGAAAGCTTCCGCTATATTGGTATCCTTACTGAGTATTTGAGCTCACCCCTTTCTATGTTTTATTTATACAAGGATGTGAAAAAGTATTCTATGACTCAACTGCTGGGATAGTCTGAAGGGATATGAGTATGGACTACAGAGACTATGTTGTTGTATTTTTACACTTTATGATGTAATGTAAACCTTATGAATGTATCTATCAATTACAAGGCTACTGTAACAACCCAGGTAAATATAGAATATGGAATTTTTTATATTTATCCCTATTAGTGAGTAAAATGTTAATTTTACTTTAAAGGGGTTTCTATGTTCGACAGCGTGCCCGATACACAACAAAGAGTTTCTTTGAAATCTTACATTGCACTCTAATAATTAAATATTATTATTTTAAATGGTTGTTAATGCCTAGATGTTATAATGGAGGGAATGAACATAACTAACTACAAAATGATTATATATTTTTTTCAAATTTTTTTACTTTTATCCAATAAATTTTAGAGGCTTAAAATGCTAATGAATCCAATTTTAAGCAATAATATTCTAATATTCATTAAAACGTCGATTAACCACCATTTGATGGAGAAACCCTCTTAAATCCTTTTTTTGAAAATTTTATATGTTATATTTGACCACATAAAATTCTTTTTAGAATCGGGACATCAAAATTTACTTTGTATAAATTTTTGATATTTTTCTGATAAAGTGCATTTTTTAAGGAATAGTGTAAAATGTTGTATTTTAATTCAAAATCACCATTTATTCTAATTTGTTTATATGATTAGATAATCTTCTGAATTGGTTTTAATGTTAAATTGGAATAAATTTTTTCCATTTAATCTAATGGTTGTCATTGGAATTATGTTCACTTTGAAATTGGACTTAAACTAGTGTCAATCTTTTAATAGATATTGTTTCTTAAAAACACGCTATTTGTTTTGACAGCAAGAATGAATTAGTAAATTAATTAATGCAACTTATATATTTTGAATTTTTTAAAATAGACATGATTTTCGAATTTAGAATATCAAATATAGCTTAGGGTGAATTTTTGGTATTTTTCTGAAAAACTTTAATTTTTGATGAATAGTGACACCACTAAGTGGTAGTTAAACAAACTAATTTTTCGTTTAAATGAAATTTTTCCACTTCTGTGATTTTATTTTCAAAACTCCAACATACATGGTTTTCATTAAGGATTAAAATTTGGTTCAACGATATTAAAATAATTTTTGGTGAATAGTAACTTTTTAGTTTTTTCAATCTTGATTAAAGGTAATTAGTGTAATTTAAGGTAAAAATAATATTTTAATAATATTAAATGACCTAGACACATGTCCTAAACTCATTGGATATGTCATGGGAGACCAATAAAATCCATGGTTCAACTTGGGGACCCCATGGAGCCACTCTGGTAGGAAAATGACTTAAATAACTTTTTATTTAAAGTTAAAAAAATGTCACAAACATGAGTTGTTTTACTAAAACAATTTTTAAATGGGGTTATAAAAGTCATATTTTTTACTGTAAATATTTATTAGAAAGCTAAAAGTATTTCCTACATCATGATATTTTTTCTATAATTTTTAGACATTAAATAAATTAAATTATTTATGACTCCATAATGATGCAACGATTACCTCGTTATTTACCATTTTAAATAAAATTAAAATATAATGTAAAATTTAAGAGCAAGACTTGTCAAAAACCTATTGGATGGGTGGATTTAGAACTCTTATCACCTTATACTCTAAATATATAATTTTGGGACCTTTAAAATCCGAAAATCATTTTATAATAAAGTAAATGTTTATAACTTTCCAAGAGTGCCCCTCCTCTGCTCTTATAAAAGGCCCCCACCTCTACCAACTTACCCACACCTCTCAAGCCTTTGGATCGGCCAAAACCTGTCCATTTTTTCTCTCCACATCCCTCTATTACTCATAGAAGCCTCATATTGGGCAGAAGTCTTCCCAAGGAAGCCGATGAACTCAAATAAAAAAGAGTTGCCCGTTTTAAAGGTAATGTCTTCCCTAGTGCACTTTTGTTTTGTTTTGCTTCTCCAACCCCCTAAACTCTTTTTATTTTTCTCTTTTGTAACAAAAACAGTATATTCAATATAATAGGATGTTTTTATAAGGATTATTCGAGCTACACTAACACAGACCTCCGCCTAATGGTTAAGGAACATACTGTTTCCCTGGATGGTGAATTATTGCCTCACGAAACTATGATTGTTCTATCTTCTCATAACACCTCTCATGGTGGCCATTATGATGGCACTTTTTTTATTTATGATATATATTATATCTATTTCCTCTCTATTCTTCTGTATTTTATATTTAATACATACCTATATGCTTTGCATGTTTTGCAAATGCGGTAATTTCATTTCCGGAAGTGTGGACTACCGCCCCCTCAAGTGATGTGACTCATTCATGCAATACATGGAATGTATAAGGAATGAAATTGATGAACTTACATGATATATATAACATATATATTATACTGGAATTATAATATATATATATATATATATATCATCTAGTTTTAATTCTATTAATGTGCCATAGAAATGAAACTAGCGTTCATGCGTATGTACGGCTTACCGTCTCCATGAAAAATACATTTCATTTCTTATCTCTAAATTTTATGTACTATTATAAGTAAATATATATAATGGATATAAATTTCATATATTACATCTAAATGACGGATATCATTCTGGAATTATAATATATATATCTCTCTTTTAACTTTAATTCCATTAATATTACAAAAAAACGAAAGTAGCGTTCATGCGTACGTACGGCCTACCGTCTCCATGAATGATGCTTTTAGTTTTTTTTCTCTAAATTTTATGGAATATAAATAAAAAAAATATATACTGGATATATATGATATATAAAATATTAATACTATTCTGGAGATGATGTACCTATAACTACATGGAAAATTATTTTCCAACAAGTTCAATTTTTACTCATGTACCAAACATCGACAAAAACGTCTGATATGAACTCACTTTATTAACCAATTATTAGAAAATTATAATATGTTATATGAACTGAATAATAATATTTAATGGAGGTAATTAAGAAATTATAAATTGACCAAGTTTTATTATTCAGGATATTAAAGAACGATCGAGTCATGTCGGACACGAGGTAAGGGATCTGACCCCTCTCTTTCTTTTTAAGTACACTCTTTAATGTCATTCCTCTTAAGATCATCTTTATTATGATTGGGATGTTCTTTTATATTACTATTACTTTAATTTTTATGTTCATATGATGAGATACCCTAGTTTCTCTCATCAATCCATTTTGAAAGTTTTGAGTGGCACCGTTAGGCTGCCGAATTTTCGTAAGAGATCCAGACTCTCTCTTTGTTTTTAAGTACTCTCTTTTATGTCATTTATTTTAAGCTCATAGTTTGTATGTTTGGGAATATTAATTTATATTACTAATAATATAATTTTTATGTAAATATTATCAAATACCCTATTTGATCTCATAAATCCATTTTTGAATGTTTTAAGTGGCGCTGTTAGGCTGCCGAGTTTTCATAATGGATTTTTAATCTCACTTTTATTCTCGTGACATTTATGCTACGTTTGCCACTATTTCCTTTGAGTGGTGTATTTACTGCCCATTATTATACACTTTGTGAAGTATAATTTTATTTATGGGTATTTATAACTTCATTGTATGACCCTTCTTCCATGGGGTGTACGTTTCGAAAGTTACCCAACTCGGTAAGGGGACCTTTCACCCTCCTATTTTTAAAAGACTTCTTTTGTTATGTCTTCAAATTTATATAATATTATGTTGGGATATGTTCTTATATATCCTTATTTATGTAAATTTTATTTCCATGTTACGAGATACCATTTTCTCTCTCATCATCTCATTTTCTGAATTTTAAAGTGATGTCGTTAGGCTGTCAGATTTCTGTAAGGGAACTTCTTAACCCACATTCAATTCCTTAGGTTAAACCTAAACATCTTGATTTTATTATTCCAAGATTATGTGTGGAATCTCTAGTTTTTAATTTTCACAAACCTTTGTGTGGATATACTATTTCTACACATAATCATCTCATTGATAAATTCTTACGAACTTGTATGGGAAATCATAACTCAATCTCATTTCATTGAGTTAAATATCTACGTCATTGGTTTTGTTTTTCCAAGATTATTTGTGAATGACCTCTGATTGTTTCACACATAATATCCACTTATATTGGGTGTATTTATATTTCTCACACATAATTATGTGATAGATTTATCCTTAATTTAAGGATACCATCTTTATAATGGATTTCATCTCAATTTACATTTCCATTGAGACTTAATTGTGGTTATGCACCAACTCACTCTTATATGGTGTGTATATTGTCCTTTTACATATTATATCATGAATCCCTTTATTCTCATGATATTATAATGATCAGATTATATGTTATTCCACAATTATTTGTATTCAAGAGTCTCTCATTCTGTTAAAAACTCATTAATAAAAATATCGTTTTAAATGTTTTAAAGATTCATTATTATAAATCTTTATCATTAATGTCCATGTTTTAAAAATGGTTTTTAGTATTTATTTATATGGACATTAATGATTTAAAATTATAATTTCATTAAAATCTTCAATGTGGTATGGGACACTTTGATTCAAAAATCTATTTTAAATGATTTTTGAAAAAGGATTGATTAATTCAATATCTTGGAATTACTTATTGTGATTGAAAATGAAATGTTTTTATTGAAATGTTTATATTTTCAATATTTTATGTGTAATGATGGTACTTGTACATTTATTGGGTGGTTACATGATAAACCATATGACGGGTGGTGCTGTGAATATCAGGACAGGTGGTTACGTTATAACCTTCAATGCATTGGGTGTGGAAGTCGGCCGTATGGCTATTTCGTTAAGTGATATTTGTGTAAGTCGACCGTATGGTTATTCCATTTATGTATTTTTATGTCCCAAGTTACATTTATATGTTATGTGTTCATTATATGGGTTTTTATGGTAATATTTTGGTTACAAAAGGGGTATGTAATGATCTTTTATTCAGTGAAGAGTTTTTTACTACATAACAAAGGAGAAAAGTATTACTTTGATAATGTCTTCTTGGTTTACTTGTTGTTTTGAAAAACTAACAGTTTTCATTCTTTGTGTATCCTTTACTGGGATTTTTATGCTCATCCCAAGTTTTTGAAATGTTTTCCACAGGACATAAAGATGAATAGGGTCAAGGATGAGATCAAGGAAAGTTATGCTATCTAAAACATGGAACAAGACATGTTTCTTTTTAAGAGTTTTTATTTTACGGAAAATTATTAGAAGGGTATACTTTCTAATCTTTGAGATTTAATAGTTATGTCCTAATCCTCTAAAATTCTAAACCTGAAAAGATCCTCAATGTGAATAATTCAGTTAATTCAATAATAAGTAATGTTTAAGGTCAAGGCCTTGTAGTTGGTATCAGAGGTCAGTTAAGTTAACTTTAGAGGTTTGGGTATTCTATAAGAATAAGTAACATTACCATAATGGCAAGGATTTTAGAAAGAGCCATATTTTTTAGATAATGTGAATGATTAAGTATATCTTAGTGTTTATCTTTATCATTAGTACATGATGATTTTATTGATATACGCACACTGACATTTCTGTTTTTAGTAAATGGATGGATCTACCAGGCACCAAAGTGACAAGGGGTTTGATGGAAACTGTGGTGGTTCTCTGATTAGGAGACTAGATGAAATGGGGGATTTAATTAGGAATCTCGTGGTTGTGCTAAACCAACTATCAGGAGTCAAGATCAACCACTTGAACCTTGGTGAGTTCTCTAATGACTCCTGTACGAGAAGAACAACTCGATGTGGAAGTTCATGTAATAATTATAAAGGTATCCATTAGGGTTTATATGATCCTTACATTTTAGGTAATTATGGGTTGCTCTATGATATGTTGGAAAATGAATGTCATGAGATAAACTTGAGGTTAAATTATGATATGGTTATTTTTTAAGATCATATCTCATTTTGGGGAATGTTTTAAGAATTATGTAGTTTTGGAAAAATGACAACATGCAGACCCTGTGACAACCCGTCGCGTCGGACAAAGCTGTGGGAATCGAACCCACAACCAAATTGTGACTGGTATTTATTGCCTACCACTAGACTACGTTAAGTCCCTGGTTAGTTTGACTAATTCGTTTTAGTTAGATGTTTTTAGGAATCAAGAGTAATATTATTTTGGGTTATCTATGAAAATGAATAACCTATCATAGAGGATATTTGATTAGGTTAATTACTTTTAAAAATGAGACTTTAAGAGAAACTAATGGTATTTGGAGATAAATGTTAATTTTTACCTTAGAATAATATGTGATTAAATCATTCAAATATTTTAGTTTCAATATTAGATTGGTTTACATTGAATAATTTTATTGAAAAATTGTTTATTGAATGGTCTTTGTCGAACTTTGGGTATTATTTGACAAATTTTGGAGATTAAGAATAAATTTTTTTTAAAGGATTATCCTTTTACGGTATTATCTAATCTCATACTAACCTTTTTGGTTTTAGTTTTGGTTAAGGTCTAAAGATATTGGAAGTATATAGTTCTCTTTTGTGGATTAGGTGATTCTCTAGAAGGTGATTATAGATCTCTTAATGTAAACAATTCATCCTAAATACTCATCTTTTGGAGAAACTATGAGTTCGTGTAATAAATATAGTAAAAGATAAAAGTCAACATGACAAGTAAGTATGTTTCCTTGTGTTTTAGTTAAGCTCAAAAATAAATTCCTCAATGAAGAGTATGTTAAAATAAAACTGTTGTCTGTTAACTTTTTTTAAAGGGGAATCACATACCATTTACAAATCACCAGTTTGTGATTTTCTGGTGGTTAACTTTCTTCTAAACATGTTTTCTATCACTCCCCCTCAAAACATGAACCTTTGTTTTTTTCCTCCAAACCCATGTTTTCCTACATGGAATCCTAGTATGGGTTAACTAGGGTGAACTTTGTACTTCTCTTTCTTTTTTTTATGTTATAGTTTTACTGACTCTTGTTTCGATGTGGGATTTTCAATGAAGTTTCCAAGCTGAATTTTAAAATTGAGAGGATGTAATTACCAAAAGGGGGGAAGGATGTAACACCCCAGGTAAATTAATAATATGAAATTTTTTATATTTATCACTATTTGTGAATAAAATTTTAATTTTACTTTAAAGGGGTTGCTATGTTCGATAGCATACCCGATACACAACAAAGAGTTTCTTTGAAATATTACGTTGCACTCTAATAATAAAATATTATTATTTTAAATAGTAGTTAATGCCTAGCCATTGTAATGACCAGAATGAACAGAACTATCTAAAAAATGATTATATATTTTTTTCAAATATTTTTACTTTTATCAAATAAATGTTAGATGCTTAAAATGAAAATGAATCCAATTTTAAGCAATAATATTCAAATATTCTTTAAAAGGTCGATTAACCACCTTTTGATGGTGAACCCCTCTTAAATCCTTTTTTTTAAAATTTTATATGTTATATTTGACAAAATTAAATTATATTTATAATCGGGACATTAAAATTTACTTTGTATAAATTTTTAGTATTTTTCCGATAAAGTTCATTTTTTTAATGAATAGTGTAAAATGATGTATTTTAATTCAAAACCTTTTTTAATATAATTTATTTATATGATTAGATCATATTTTAAATTGGTTTTAAAGTTAAATTAGAATATATTTTTACCATTTAATCCAATGGTGGACATTGAAATTAAGTTCACTTTGAAATTGGACTTAAACTAGTTTCAATCCTTTAATAGATATTTTTTCTTAATAACACACTATTTGTTTTGACAGCAGGAATGAATTAGTAAATTAATTAATTCAACATATATATTTTGAATTTTTTAAATTAGGCATCATTTTTTAATTTGGAATATCAAATATAGCTTAGGTTAAATTTTTGGTATTTTTCTGAAAGACATCAATTTTTGACGAATAGTAAAACAACTATGTGCTAGTTTAAAAAACTGATTTTTAATTTAAATTAAATTTTTCCACTACTGAGATGTGATTTTCAAAAATCCGACATACATGGTTGTCATTAAGAAATAAAATGTGGTTCAATGAGATTAAAATAATTTATGGTGAATTGTAACTTTTAAGTTTTATTAATCGCGATTAAATGTAATTAGTGTAATTTAAGGTAAAAATAATGTTTTAATAATATTAAATGACCTATAAACATGTATTAACCTCAATGGTTATTTCATGGCCGACCCAGAAAGTCCATGGGTCAACTTGGGGACCCTATGGACCCACTTTGGTAGGAAAATGACATAAATAATTTTTTATTTAACGTTAAAATAAAAATGTCACAAACATAAGTTGTTTTACTAGAACAATTTTTAAATGGGGTTATAAAAGTCATATTTTCTACTATAAATATTCATTAGAAATATAAAAACATTTCCTACATCATGATAATTTTTTATAATCATTATACATTAAATAAATTAAATTATTTATGACACCATGATGATGCAACGATTACCTCATTATTTAATATTTTAAATTATATGAAAAGATACTATAAAATATAAGAATAAAACTTGTCAAAAATAAATTGTATGTGTTGATTTCTAACTATTATCACCTTATCCTAGAAATATATAATTTTGGGTCCTTTAAAATCCCTAAATAAATTTATAATAAAGTAAAAGTTTATAACATTCCAAGAGTGCCCCTCCTCTCCTCTTATAGAAGGCCCCCACCTCTACAACCTTACCCACACCTCTCAAGCCTTTTGATCGGCCAAAACCTGAAAATTTTGTCTCTACACATTCCTATCTTACTCCTAGATTCCTCACATTGGGCAGAACTCTTCCCAAGGAAGCCTTTGAGCTCAAATAAAAAAGAGTTACCCATTTTAAAGGTAATGTCTTCCCTAGTGTTCTTTTGTTTTATTTTTCTTCTCCAACCCCCTGAACTCTTTTTATTTATTTATTTTGTAACAAAACCAGTATCTTAAATATACTAGGATCTTTTTATGAGGAGTATTCGAGCTACACTAACACAAACCTCCGTCTATTGGTTAAAGAACATACTGTTTCCAAGGATGGCGAATTACTGCCTCACGAAACGATGATTGTTCTATCTTCTCATACCACCTCTCATGGTGGATATTATGATAAAAATATATTTATTTATGATATATATTATATTTATTTCCTCTCTATGATTATTTATTTTTTATTTAATACATTCCATTATGCTTTTCATGTTGTTCAAATGCGATAATTTCATTTGAGAAAATGTGGACTACCGCCCCCTCAAGGGATGTGACTCGTCCATGCAATACATGGAATGTATAAAGAATGAAATTGATGAAATTATGTGATATATATAATATATATATTATACTGTAATTATAATATATATATATATCTCTCATATAGTTTTAATTCCATTAATGTGCCAACGAAATGAAAGTAGCGTTCATGCGTACATACGGCTTACCGTCTCCATGAAGGGTACATTTCATTTCTTGTCTCGAAATGTTATGTACTATTATAAGTAAATATATATAATTGATATATATTTCATATATTACATCTAAATTATGGATATAATTCTGGAATTATAATATATATCTCTCTCTTTTAACTTTAATTCCATTAATATTACAAAAAAAATGAAAGTAGCGTTCATACGTACGTACGACCTACCGTCTCCATGAACGGTGATTTTAATTATTTATATAAAAATTTTATGGAAAAGTAAAAAATGAATATATAGTGGATATATTTGATATTTAAAACATTAATACTATTCTGGAGATGATGTACCTATAACTCCATGGAAAATTCTTTTCCAACAAGTTCAATTTTTACTCATGTACCGAACATCGACAAAAACGTCTGATATGAACTCACTTTATCAAGCAATTATTATAAAATTATGATATGTGATATGAACTGAATAATAATATTTAAAGTATTTCCTTAAGAAATTATAAATTGAACAAATTTTTTATTCGGGAGATTGGTGAATGATCGAGTCATGTCAGACACGAGGTAAGGGATCCAACCCCTCTCTTTCTTTTTCAGTACACTCTTTTATGTCATTCATTTTAAGCACATATTTCTTATGATTTGGATGTTATTTTATATTACTATTACTTTATTTTTGATTTTCATATGATGAGATACCCTATTTTCTCTCATCAATCCATTTTGAATGTTTTGAGTGGGGCTGTTAGGCTGCAGAATTTTCGTAAGAGATCCAACCTCTCTCTTTCGTTTTAAGTACTCTCTTTTATGTCATTTATTTTAATCTCATATTTCTTATGTTTGTGGAAGTTATTTTATATTCCTCATAATGTACTTTTTATGTTCATATTACGAGAGTCCCTATTTGATCTCATAAATCCATTTTTTTGAAGTTTTAAGTAGCGCCGTTAGGCTGCCGAGTTTTGGTAACGGATTTCTCGTCTCACTTTTATTCCTGTGACATTTATGCTACATTTTCCACTATATCCTTTTAGTGGTGTATGTACTTACCATTATTATAAAATTTGTGTAGTATAATTTCATTTATGGGTATTTACATCTTTATTGTATGAATCTTCTTCCATGGGGTGTACTTTTCGAAAGTTACCCAACTCGGTAACATGACCATTCACCCTCCTCTTTTTAAAAGACTTCTTTTGTTATGTCTTTAAATTCACATACTATTACGTTGGGATATGTTCTCAAATATCCTTATTTATGTAAAATTTATTTCCATGTGATGAGACACCATTTTCTCTCTCATCAACTCATTTTCTGAATTTTAAAGTGACGCTGTTAGGCTGTCGGATTTTTGTAAGGGAACTTCTTAACACACTTTCAATTCTTTGGGTTAAACCTCTACTTCTTGATTTTATTATGCCAAAATTATGTGTGGAATATCTAGTTTGTAATTTCTATAATCGTTTGTGTGGATATACTATTTCTACACATAATCATCTCGTTGATAAATTTTTACGAACTTGTATGCAAATCATAACTCAATCTCATTTCATTGAGTTAAATATCTATGTCATTGGTTTTGTTTTTCCAATATTATGTGTGAATGACCTATGATTGTTTCACACTTAATATCCAATTATATTGGTTGTATTTATATTTCTCACACATAATTATGTGATATATTTATCCTTAATTTAAGTATACAATCTTAATAATGGATTTCATCTCAATTTACATTTCCATTGAGACTTAACTGTTGTTATGCACCAATTCAATCTTATATGTTGTGTATACTGTCCTTTGGCATATTATATCATAAATCCCTTTATTCTCATGATATTATAAAGTTCAGATTAAATGTTATTCCGCAATTATTTGTTTTCAAGAGTCTCTCATTTAGTTAAAAACACTTTAACAAAAATATAGTTTTAAATGTTTTAAAGATTCACTATTCTAAATAGTTATCATTAATGTTCATGTTTTCAAAATGGTTTTTAGTATTTATTTATATGGAAATTAATGCTTTAAAATTATAATTCCATTAAAAGCATCAAAGTTTTATGGGACACATTGATTCAAAAATCTCTTTTAAATGATTTCTGAAAATGGATTGATTAATTCAATATCTTGGAATTACTTATTGTGATTTCAAATGAAATGTTGTTATTGAAATGTTTATATTTTCAATATTTTATGTGTATTTATGGAACTTGGACATTTTATGGGTGGTTACGTGATAAACCATATGATGGGTGGTGCCGTGAATACCAGGACGAGTGGTTACGTTATATCCTCCAATGCATTGGGTATGGAAGTCGGTCGTAGGTCTATTCCATTAAGTGATATGTGTGGAAGTCGACCGTATGGTTATTCCATTTAAGTATGTTTATGTCCCAAGTTACAATTATATGTTATGTGTTCTTCATATGGGTTTTTATGGTAATCTTTTGGTTACAAAAGGGGTAAGTAAGGATATTTTATTCAGTGAAGAGTTTTTTTACTACTTCATAAAGGTGAAAAGAATTACTTTGATAAAGTATACTTGGTTTAGTTGTTGTTTTGAAAAACTAATAGTTTTCCTTCTTTTTATGTCCTTTAATGGGATTTTTATGCTCATCCCAAGTTTTTTAAATGTTCTCCACAGGACTTAATGATTAATATGGTCAAGGATGGGATCAAGGAAAGACATGCTATCTAGAACATGGAACTAGACATGTTTATTTTTAAGAGTTTTTATTTTATGTAATATTAGTAGAATTGTATACTTTGTAATCTTTGAGATGTAATAGTTATGTCCTAATTCTCTAAAACTCTAAACTTGAAAATATCATTAATGTGACTTATTCATTTAATTCAATAATAAGTAATGTTTAAGGCTGGGGCCTTATAGATACTAAAATAATCGGTATGTCCAGACATTATCTTTTGTGATCCTGCCAATGTTATGTAATAATTCATCGACTCTGGGTAACTAGGGTCGGGGCGTTACATATTCTTTATTTTTTATTTTGAAAAATAGATTCCATATTTTGAATATGTGGGTGCAATTTATGTAAATATTTTTCTTTTATTTTAGGTAATGATGAAGAATAACATTAATAATTATTTATTAGCATGGTAAAAGGTAAATCAGGTAATTGAGGGTATGAAATATTATTATAAATATTAGTAAATTATATTACAATTTTACTAATTTCATTATATAAGTGGTTTTGTACCAAAATCATCATTGGGATGATATTATAATCATTTTAAGCCTCTTGGAGTTTTTTGACATTTATTATATTTTATTTAGAAGAAAAGTTAAAGATGTCACACTCATGATCATTCCTAACTATAAAAATTTTAATATGGGGTTATATATGGGATATTTTTGAAAATAAATAGTAAATTTGATTAAAAATGTTTTTATTTATCATGGTAATTGATTAATAAAAATTATTAAGTAAATTATTTCTTTTAATTCTTATATAATGATGATGTAATATTTTTTCATGTAATTGAAATATCCAATAAATAAAATTAAAAATATTTAAATAAATTTAATTTGATATTATTAATGTCTTCCCTGAATTTTATGGATTATTTGACTTGTTAGGTATAGTTTAATAGAGTTTTTTTAATATATAATGTTGTTAGAATATTTTTAAAGAGAAAAAAATGAATAGTGTCAAAATTAACACTAATGATATTTATTCAAAATAATGATTAATTAAATTATTTAAAAATAATAAAACATGTTTAAAAACAAAATATATATAAAATGGCATAAGGTTTTTAAAATTTATCATCTATAATCTATTATGAAGAACATATGTAAAATTTATAACCTTTTAATATTGACCAATTTTTTACATTAGATAAAATTCAAATTTGATAACTATGGGATAATCAGAATGATAAGTTCTAAAAAATACCAATAATTTTAAAAAATATATTTTTTATGATATTACAACATTATATAATATTATCATTGAATCCAAATACATTTAGATGTTTTTATATAGATATTAAAATTATTATAAATTAATAATTTAGGAAAATCAAAAAGTACCCCCCCTGCCACAATTATAAAAGTGAAACCCCTCCCTTAGATGTTCACATAAATTTGAGACTTCATGATAAGTAATAACCTTACCAGTTATCTTTTAAATTTCCATATATATATTCTATATATTTCGGTCTTCCAAGGGGAGAAACTTCATTTAGATTGGATCTAATGGAGCCATTTGGAAGAAGAGGTAATCACTCTAACAGATCACTCTCTTTTTCAACTCCTCTACACCTACTCAAAATATATAACATATATCATAAAATTATAACTTAATAATAAAAAATATTCTTAAATATTATTATTTTTATGATTATTCACTTTTAAATCCCATTTCCCATCAAACCAGAGGTGAATGTATCAATTTTGTGTACGTACTACTTATCGTCTCCACATAGCGATACAATTCATTTTCTATCACCATATTATTTGAGTTGGAATTATGATGGGTTTAATTTTTATCAATGTTGGAAATGACATAATTATAGTTCTTTTAATATTATTTAATATCTACATTTTAATCATCTAATATATTTTTTTGAAATGATAATGTCGCTCATGTGTACATTTGGATTACCCTCTCCACAATGCGATGTGATTCTCATTTCATCTATATTTTAGATTTATGGTAATAGAGATGAATTTTATGAATAAATATGATATATTAAATATAAAAATAATTAGTCATGGTAATATATCATATTATTTTATTTCTTCTAATATGATAAGATAATAAAATAGTGTTTATGTGTATGTACGACCTACCATCTCCTTGAACTGTTTATTTTATTTTTGACCTCTTATTTATATGAATCACCCTGAATACATATCTAGTGAATATATATATATATATATATATATATATATTTATATATCATTTTCATCATTTTGGAGACTATTAAATCATGATATATGATAGCGGACCAAGGATAAAAATCTAAAAGTGTATGAAAAACGATGTGGTTATTACCCGAAATATAATATTAACATTAAATTATTAATAAGAGAGAAACCTAAAATAAAAAGTAAATAATATATGGTATTATATATATAAATATGGTTCTTTTGTATATGTATAATAAACAAATATTTATTATAGATATTTTTTTAACATGTATAATGGAAATAAAAACATATGTTAAGGGAATTTCATCTAACTATTTATATTTTTAAGACTTATTCTATATTCCCCATTCATTTTAAGAGATGAATATACTAACATATCAAATTTGATATCTTATTTTTTCATTTATTTAATGATATTGTGAGTTTCAATTTATGTTATTCTTTCATTAATCTAATGGTTTAATGGTTACTCATGTAGTATGGGAATTGTGTCTCACTTATATTTATGTAGGGAACATGCCTTGTAAAATACTTGTTTCATCGGTCTGAGGTATATAATGGGCATGTAATTATTTTATGAGTCCTGCATTAAATATAATTTTATTTTCATATACATATATATTTTTTAATTTAATGGATCATTTGCTCCTACTAAATATAAAGTACTGAATATTTATTTTACAATCTCATCAATATTTGGGATTGTTTTGTATTAAGTACCTATTTTGTATTATTGATCATCCATGGTCATTTTTTTGAAAATCTCGTAAAAATATGTTTTTAACATTCTTTTATGTATTTACAAACTCATTTTTTACCCATTTTTATATTTTTTCTACATGGCATTAATGGAATGTTTTATCATCTTACAAATGAGGAACTTTGTGAATTTTCCATCAATTATTCCAAAGGATGATTTATTGAACTTATACAGCATGAATACAACATTCCATCATCATGAAACATTAATTAATTGAAGATTACCTTATAATATTATAATATTATTTTCAAATAAAATATTTTATTTCATAATTATGTGTAATTTTATGAAAAGAAATTATTTTCAATGAATAAAGAATATTTTCATTCAGAACAGTTTTCAAGTGATCTATCAATATTATTTAAATCTA
Source organism: Viscum album (assembly GCA_963277665.1). Classification (NCBI taxonomy): domain Eukaryota; kingdom Viridiplantae; phylum Streptophyta; class Magnoliopsida; order Santalales; family Viscaceae; genus Viscum; species Viscum album. The sequence continues at coordinate 981,787,154 of OY728143.1, read as the reverse complement.
TGATAACACTATTAAATATGTATTACTAAAGATAATCCTTAATTTTTCCATTATTATTATTTTAAATAATGAATTATTTTTATTATGGAAAGATATTTATGAGACCTATTTATTTTACATGGGTAATGTTATTATTAAATGATGATTATATAAGCCATTTAATTTTGTGGGTTTAGATGTGATGAATGATTTATGTTCTTATGACACATATATGTATGGTTTTAATTATGTGATTGGTTGGAACTATACCACCCTTCAATGAATTAGGTAATGATAAATGTTCTATGTTCACAAAACTATACACATGAGTTCACCCTAATCCCACAATATAATACTACATGGGAGGTTAACCAAAGCCTTTGACAAGAGGGTATAGGGGAGGTCTTCCTAAGATCAGGACAAAAGGGAACATGGTAGGTCATCCTAATCCCACTACAAATGGGTTCATGGGTGCTCAACCTAAGCCTGAATTTAAATGGTGCATTAGAGTACATACCAAGAATGGATTAGATACATTTTTTATTAACCAAATCCTAACATACTATGAATTTCATGGTTGTAATAATTTACAATAAGTATTCTAAGAATAATTATATGACACAATTTCTATGTATTATGCCATTGAAACTCTCACATGGGTTCTGTTCTTTGATATTCGTATGATTAATGTCATATAATCTGCCAATACTTATGCCATGACTCGTTTATATGATCTTTTATACATATGGTATGATCTTAAAATGTTGTGCTCATGTTTTCAGACAATTATTCTCATGTTATGCTTATATAACTTCTTTGTTTACCCTTACTAAAAATATGGTCCCAAACATTCTTATATTTCTTTTCCTAAAGTTATAAATAATTTTTTTATGTTTTGGTATTAAAGGGGTTTATATTTATGGGTGATAATGACTATCGTTCAAAAAATTAGATGAATGTGTTCCATGTTTCCATTGGCACAAAACCTGTATAGTCCTCAGGCATATGTCTTTTTAATAAAATTAATACTATTATTAAAAAATTTAATATCCTTGTTAAAATAGAATGGTTTTTTATAATCAATCATTGGATAACATTTGGTTCAATCCTTCTAGAGGCACTGAAAACAATACTATCACAATAAAATATAAAAGGGAATTCTTTTTGATATCGTGTATGACACGAAACACCAAACATAGAAATAAATATAACTTCATGAAACATTATGTTATATTTATTATTTTAAATAGAAAAAATAAATTGTATATATATTAGAATTATTTAAATAACTATTTTTCTTTTTTCTCAAAAAACCTAGAGTTTCTTTGATGACTTGCATTACACATAAGACATAGTTTTTCTGAACAACAATATATTATTGAATCATTACTATTTAATACAATATGATATGAAATAGTCCTTAAATTTGTTTTTATTAATATTAATAACTAAAATAATTAAATATATGGATCATAAATATATAAAATTAATTCAATGTTTACCAATTAATTAGAAACCATAAAAAACAAATTAAATATAAAGGATATGTTTTTGTGAAAAAACATTTTTTTAAATTGAAATTATTTATTCATGATAAATTAAATTTATTAGTATTATAGATTTATATTAATAAAAAATATATGTTATATTTTAAATAATGTATTTTAGATAGTAATCCAATATATTTGATAGTTTTATAATAATAAAAATACCAATTTTATGTATAAAAAGTAATACAATTTTTATGACAATTTTCCACCTTTTTTGGAGATACATCAATAAAATTTTTTCGAAATTTTATAAATTTTATACGTAAATATATAATTTAATTTCGGAATAAAAATTCTAAACTTATTTTAGGATTAGTTATTTGTATTTCTCTCAAATATTTTAACATTTCGTGAACAATGAAAAATACTGAATTTTAATTTGAACTTAAATTTTTATCTAATTTATTTATAGGTATAAATAATATGTTAATTGAATTTGATGTTTAATTAGACCCATTATACTATATATAATCCAATTTATGTCGTTGGACTCCATTTATCATTGATAATATATTTAAAAAGATTGCATATTTTTGATCATTTTTACATTAAAACCCTGCCTTACCCCCTTCTATAGGATTAAAAATATGGTTATACCACTTATATAATAAGAAGTTAAAATATGAATTTAATATTGGAAATAAGTATAATTTATAATTTATAATTAGTTCAAGTTAGTTAATTATAAAAATGATTAGTGAAATTTATTAAAATTTATTTCAACAAATAAGGTAAAATTATGTCTAACAAGGTACTACAAATTAATATTAAGGGAAACAATGAACTAAAAATTTATAAAAAATCCATTATTTGGCGATATTTTAACCCTATAATTGCTTATAATGATTTAGATTAATTATTTGAGCCACATTACAAGGAAAATACAAGGGTATAACTCCCTCTTTCAAAATATTTCATGAAGGTCACTCTCCACTGTAAAATGGAACTCATCTCACAATCTTCTTCACATTGATGAATCTATTTGAGTACTAAAAACAATGATAAAGAATCTATAAAAATACCTAACCACATACTAGAATCCTAAACATGGTAAGAGTGATTCAAAGGAAGACTTTTGGTATAAACAAAAAGGAGTGACGTGAATAAGAGATAACATTCTTTAACAATCACTTTTATTTTATTTACCACTACAACAATAGAATTATTACAATATTATTCTTATATAAAAAACTATTTTACAAAATATAATTTTATATTTATATGATAATATTTTTACCTTTAATTTTACACATATCTATCAAATGGGATACACAATCATCATTCGTTTGTACGACTAACTGTCGCCTCATGAGCCATTTTCATTTGTTCTTCAATTTACCCCCATTAAAAGATGGAATAATGTGTTATTTATAATTTTTATATTTCATATATAGTATTTATAATGAATTTATTGTCACAGAACTTTTTATATGACCATGAATTCATTCCTTCCATTTTCTGAGTGTACGATAACATCATTTTTGACGTTTGGACTACCACCACCTTAAAAGATATAATTCAGTCTGGATATACATGAAATATATTAATAATGATGTTAATAAAAATATTTTAAATATAGAAAGTAAATATGATAATGTAATCATAGTATCCATATATATAATTTTCCTTTTATTATTTTAAATACAACAAAGAAATGGATGTAGTGTTCATGCATGCATACCACCAATGTCACCATGAATGAAGCATTTCATTTCCTATCTCAAACAATTATGGATTACTATAAATACATATATAATGAATATAAATTAAAATTAAATCATGTTTTAAGTTAGGTATACAATGAAATAATTATCTATATAATTGGAAAATAAATAAAAATTAAAACATTCTCGAAAAATGAGGCAATTAACACCAGAAATATTGAAAATAATAGAATATTATTAACAAATGGGTAATAAGATCTAATAAGAAGTAAATATGTTATATAATAAATATGATTATGTTTTTTGAGGATGTTATTGACTTGTATAAATCTATAATACATGTGGATGAATGATGTTAACCTGATAGGAAAAACATGCTCATGGATTTCCATCTCACTTATTTATATATGTGAGATAAATGTCATATTTAAAACTTATTTTTGGTGGTGTATCTACTACAAATTTAGATATATTATGTCATGAATTATTTTATCTTCATGGAATTTTGAGTTTCAATTTGGATTATTTCTTCTAATGGTATTTTAATAAAATTTATCCAAGTGATAAAGGATTTCATAACCTGATTCCTTTTGAATACGTTATATTATTTCCTCATTATCATCAACATTTGAGATTTTTTGAGTAATAAATTTTAATATCTATTGTTTTGTTTCGACTTTTTTATGATTATTTTTATTTTAATCACATATAATACTTTTTTGATTAATTACCACATCCATGTTATGGTATTTTCATGGATTTACTTCACAATATAATTTTTTTTATGATTTTTTATACTTCAATTTCAATTCAGTGAAATTATTTGATCCCTATTTAATAAATCATATAATTTCTTTATATCATGGTTATTCATGAATGTTTCATGTAATATTACAATAAATCCACTCATTGTCACTCAAAGTCTTATTGATTTGTTTTTATAATAACTCAACATCATTTCACTCTTTAGGAAGAGAACATGTTTTCTTCAAAAACCCCTAAATTCTAAAAACAATTTAAATTATTTTACCATTAAAAATGATTTATTAAGTAAATTTTTACATATATTTCATTTAAAAATGGTTTCGAAGTAATATTATTGACTCTTTATGAATGAGGAACTTTATGAACCCTTTTACCATGAAAAAGGAATGTTCCGTTTACCATGTAAGGCCTGCACGAATTCAACAATCATTATTTATTTGAAGCTTCCTTTTCATGTTTAAAATATTTATTTTTATTGAAAATATTTTATTTAAAAATTTATTTTGGAAGAGTTTTATTTTTAAAATAGATAGCATATTTTCATTAATAATGTTTCCGAAAGATGTTTTTATAATATTTCTATTAATTAATGACTACAACCATTCATTATTTTAATAAAATTTGGATATGTTGTATTAATAACATATTTATATTTCTTATATACGGTTTTTTAATGATTTGGTGAAATATGGTATTGACAATCACTTCCTTGATTAATGTTTGTATCCACCTTCAAATATTATATTTTCAATGATTATTAAACATTAAATTTCCCCATTTTATTTATGTTATTTTTCAATGATACTGTCATTACATAAACCATATCCCATTTTTAACTATGGTGTTTACATTGATATTTTTATTGGGTAAATATTGATAAATTTGTATCCTATAGTCAGTATAGATAATTAATAAATCACATTGCTTTTTAATTAAATTTATTATTTGATATTTGTGGAATTATTTGGACATTAAAGACACTAGTTGGGTACAATTTGATGTAGTCCATTTAAGGCATCAGTAGTCTCATTAGATGAAATATGCTAGATATAGACCCTTTCAGTTTTTTCATAAAGAATAGATGGGTTTCTAACCATATATTTAAAATATCATGTGAATGGTCATGAATGTAGTGTGTTATACCATCTTGCAAAATTTCAAGAAAGTAAATGCATCACATTCCAAAACAAAGTTGTTTGATAATTAAAAATTTCATTCATTAAGTATTTAGTTATTATTTTAAATATTATTTTTTTCTTTGATATTATGTATGGATTCATTTAAATATCATTTAATTTATTAAAAATAATTTGTTTCAGTTATTTTCATTGTCATATTTGTTATTCCATAACCAGTTATTTAAATGCCATGTGTTTTCAGTTATTTACCTTACCATATTTTTCACGCACTACATTATTAGTTTTTTATAATATTTCAGGGGGTTTAAGTTATTACCTTACTATATTGACTATTCACATTGATTCATTGTTGTTTCTATTATAATTAAACTATGATGATCATTTGATATCACCCTCATTTTTTCACTGCGAAGGATTCCATGAAGTTTACTAAGAGAGAAATGAAAGCCTATTATAAAAGGAATAAATTTCTTTTGAAGGAAAACAATTATGTTGTAATTAGTGTGTTTATTTTTAATACAATACTCATGTATGTATTTGTTTTTCCAAGACTATTAAACTCATTGGTTATTTAGAATTTGATTCCTTTTAATCATGATAATATAATTATATTAGACACTAGCTCCAATCTTGTTGTGTTATATTTTGTATACATGATATTAGAGAAATTTTATTATATACATTTTATACTATATTGAAGAAAAAATTATTAGAGAAAATTACCATAATGATTAATTTGGGGATAAGTATAGAAGAACAATTAATATTTTTATTAGATAGTGATTATGTTGTTTTTCAGGTATACATTATTGTAAAGATACTACATATAGATGAGGTTCTGGAATTGATGCACCTAGGGTTAATATATCTGAAACGGTGCATCAATCTTGACCTAAGAATAACCTAGTACATGATAATGGGCATTAATGTGCTGGTAGTTTGACCTGTATAGGCGATATTTTTATGATAATTGAAATTTTCTTTAGAACCCATTATGATAAATTTTTATATAAAATGAAAATGAATGACCTTGGATGAAATTTAGAAATAGAAATGACCAATGTTGAAATAAAATTGATGAATTATTTATCTATTAAGGACATATTGAAAAACATCGTTAAAAATCTATTTAGTGATTTATCTTATTTCATGGATTTCCATCATACATTTATCAAACTTTATTGGAATTATATCAAATATTTTATAATATGGTCAACCCACATTCACAGTGACAACCCAAAAATTCTGGAAAGGTAGTGAGGATTGGACCCATGATCGAGGGATGATATGGGTTCCACACCTCCCACTAGATTTAATGATAAACTGATTATTGTATCTAATTTTCAGTGTAAAATTTTTGGATATTATATGGATAATTTTTGAATCATGCACTAAGATGGTGTGTGATTCTGAGGCCCAATGTGGTTGGAATAAATATTCAAAATATATTATGTATATTAAATTGAACATATATGTAGTTTTCTTAATAAAATATAATAACTCCAAAATGGGTACCCAAATAAAAAATATGGGGGCTCTGTAGAATTATAAATTTTGGTTTTCCCTAGGTGCGACATAATATTTTTCAGTTTGGAATGTTTGTGAAAAATATTTCACTAGTGAAAATTTTATAAATATATTAACATATGAATTTATGTTATCTTCTTCAATACAATGACATTCCTCCTTTTTAAATGCACGGATATGGATATTATTTCAGTCTTAGCTACTAAACCATAGATACCTAGGATCCATTAGGGGATAACTATCTTAATTAATGATGATATATTGGAACCAGATAAAATATTATTGTAATGATAGAGTTAGAGGATCCCATCAATGGATTCAACACAACCAATATTCATCAACAATTTATCCAAACAACGAGGAAAATATTTATATTTGGATTTATTCCCCTTTATTAATTTATAAGACGAGCATGAATTAATTGACTGGAGGATTTATTCTTGGATCATGACTTTTGTGGGATGGGGTAAATTACTTAGAATTGGGAGAATTATTTTGTAATTATTTATTTCATCATTTTTATTCTCACAGTAAAAGATCGAGATCAACATGAACATCGATTAAGGTTTTTTTCATCTTTATTGATCTTTTTTTATTTTCTCCCCTAGTTCATTGATATCCCATGGAGATATTAATTTGAAACATAGTTCTACATATCCTTATTAATCAATATTTTCATACATGTTTCCTGGTGCACCGATATGAAATCATAGATTTGAAATCCCCTTTGAATGATGGTGGTGTAATGATTAATACTACGGTGAATTGGATTGTTTTGGAAACTATATTTTACATTCATTATAATTAAATGAATAATGATATATAGATACTTTTTATGAATAGATTTTTGGGAGGAACTCATTGTTTGAATATGAAGAGTATTATATGAGATGAGATCTTTATTTCCCCTATGAAATGGTTAATGGATCAATGGTTGAAGGATCGACCAAAGGTGTGTTCAACAGATCTGAGTTTATAGAATTTTCCATCTAGATCTACACACCATGAGGAACCCCTAGATATGCTGATGGGGTTTCATCTAGTGATAAGGGTCACATGACGTGTGACCCTTATCACACATCATGTGAACCATTATATGTGACTCGACATGTACTTTGGTTAATACGTAGATATCAAAAAAATGTATGTGCCTAGACGGCATTATGTGTACCTGTACAAGGACATGAATTGACATACATTGGTAGGTACATGGACATAAAATCCGTACATGGACACAACCATGTTTCATGGTTTGGATGTTGTGTGTCTTTACATGCCTTGTATATGAAGACTACAAGCCGTTTGAGGCATTTCCACCCAAGCCTGCATAGTGAAAGCAGGACACGCCCTAAACACCATGGTACACATTGTGCACTCCCTTCAAGAGTTATTTTGGATCTTAATATTCATACTATGTGATAGTATACATTGATTCTGTTCCTTTGACCCTTTCCCTCAGGGGTACAGGGTGTAATTACATCCATATCATAGAATGAAAATCCCCTCTCAAGGCCAAATCTCATATAGAATTGTGGGGTCCCTCCGTAAAACTGTATTGTGGTCCTCTCACCTTTTAACCATAGGTGTGTTTTCATGAAATAGAGTTCCCTCCCTGATATGGGCGTTAATTCATCATATAGTATATTGTATCACTAGGATCTGTGCAATCGTTACCATATTACCCCCAATGTAGTAGGTTGATTTTGATAGGTTTTTTCATATCCATAAGTGGTTCTGGGAATGGCCCCCTATATGTGTATCAGAGTCTTCATAGATCATTGATATTTCATTGGGCATGGAACACTGAGCTAGACCTCTTCATTTTGTGTCTCTAATGATATCATGGATCATTTAGAGGGGTCACATGAAATAAACATTAGTTCAAAAAAATCATCTTGTTGATAATTTGGTTTTGACTGCCTGGTGGCTGTTGTTATTCTTAAGTAAATCATGGTGTATTTGTCATTCATTGACTTTTACATCTTTTATTGATATGACTATACCTGGTGATTCATTTTTAGTGTTTTTTGGGAATCCTACTAAGTATCATTATAATCACCCTTTCATGGGATTTTCCCAAACATGACGTATCTTATGCATACAATAATTGATTTGATAGTGTCTTGGGAGGAAAGAGAGTAGTTGGAGAATATATAGAGCTTGTTAGACCGAGGTGGTTATCTAGATATTGAATTTGAGTTAGTCCTCACCCTTGGAGATTTTTGGACTCTTTACAATTTTTGGTTGGGCATGTATTTGACCCCCTTGTAATGATTTCTTAACATTATTATCATACACGTTCATGGGATCTTAGTTGTATGCTTGATTTTTTTTAGTTTTTTTACATTTCAACAATTTTTCATTTTGGAGATTTGTGAATATGTAATTGTACATTATGATAATGTGTCCCATTAGTGGGATATTTCTACTCAGTGGTGGTCCCCAACCCCAAGCCTATTTGAGGTGGTATTGGGGTAGTCCTGAGTCAGACCTCGACAGGTTGGGTCATGACAGAGTGATATCCAAGCACAGTTCTTCCTTAGGACTGAAGTTAGTGAGATTTGTTTGGGTAAAAAGTTATTACAATTTTGAGTTTGGATTTCAGACCAGAGACCCCAGTATTTCTGTTGTGGGTGGCATATCCATACACCAAGAATCTAGGCACGTCTCTTTTTTATAAGTACATGTAAAAATTGTTTGTAGGAAAAATTAATGGGACATACATCATATAGTAAATATATGTGTTTTCTATGTCGTTCGTGGTTCATCTCCATTGATATTATTTTTTGACTATGATTCATCTTGTTTTATTTCATGATTCCTTCATATAGCACTACTTAAAAACTGGCCTTCAAAAGCGCTATTAATTATCAGTGCTAGAAGAAAACATAGATAAATGGAAAATATACCAGCATTAATGAAATCACAGATATGTTTAACCTTTTATTAGTGCATTTATTATAGCTCTGAAAAAGGAAACCTTTATCAGCCCTTTATTTTCAGCACTGATAAAAGGAATCCTTTGTTAAAATATTATTTTTTTCACAGATATTTGGTTTCCTTTATCAGCGCTTTATTTTTCGTGTTAATAAATAGTATCTTCTATTAGTTCTTATGTTTTAGTGATGATAAAGGGTATAATTATTCAGCACTTTATACTTAGAGTTGGTAAATATTTCATTCATCAACTCATTTTTAACATTAATAATATGAAATAATTAAATAAATTAAATATAAAAACTTTTTTTATTTCAAATTTTATTAAATATATTATTTATAAAAATGAATTTATTAATCAAACATTATTAATATTAACCATTCTATTTCCAAGATAATTATGATAATTAATGTTATTAAATTGTATATTATATATATATATATATATATATATTTATTAATGTATATAAATATTATTTATATATTAAAAATATTTATGTATTTTACATTATATAGTCATATATTTATTGAATAATGTTATATAATTGAAATGTAAAATGAATTAAAAATGCTGACTAATTTCATTGTACTCGACATATAATTGAATGTCTTTGATTTTTCAGTATAATATAGATCAAATATGTATTATATTGATTTCCAAAATATGTAATTAATTCTATTTTATATACAATATTCAGAAGAACAGAACATATCCATTTTTTCAATAATGTTAAATTGTACCAATATTCTTAATTTATTCAATTTCACTCATTTTTAACAAATATGCATGCACTCAAAATTATATATTCATTAATAACGTTAAAAATATATTTATAAATAATATTTATAAATAAATATATTTATAAATGTATAATCACTATATTTATAAAATTATATGTTTATAATTATAAATAAATATATATTTTTTAAAATGTATTTATATTATTATAAATAAGTAATTATGTATATTAAAATAATTTATAAATTGATAGTAAATTTTATTATATAATGAATATATTTATATTTATTTATTAAATAAATATATATATTTAAAGTTATATATATATATATATATGGTGATATAAATAATTTTTTTAAAATCCTTCCATAATTATAAGTAAATTTTTATATAGTCATAATAAATATATTCAAAATGGAATATATTTACTATATTGATTTATATATATATTTATTCTGTATTTATAAAATTTTAAAATTTTATATCTATATTTATTATTATAAATCCATTGATAGTTCTTGATTAATATGTGTTGATATAATAATATTTATCATCGTGGATAAAAGAAACAATTATCAGTGCATTTTAAGCATCGGTAAAGACATATCTTTATTAATGCTAAAAAAGAATTTATAAAAGTAACCTAATCTATTTTAAATACTATAACCATTTGTGAACCCTTCATGATATAGATATTTTTGTGAAAGCCACCCATTGTCAGTGGTCCTCATTGGTGAATTGAAGGTTTAATCACACTAGATGACTACTTTTGAACATCTCATCTAATATTCAAAGAGGGTCTCCAATTTTCTTCAAACTAGTGAGGTAGGCCTTCCAATTGTTTTTGTGTATTTTTTATTTCATTTTTCATTTCCTATTCTACAATTTTTTATTAACTATTTTTTATGATTCATTGTTTTTGATATGTTTGGGAAGTGTTTTTTGGGAATGATTTGTGGTTTTTGTTTGTATTGACTACTGATATATGATTGGTTGTTTGTACCAACTCATCAATTGGATCTTGATGAAAACGAACAATATTTTTTATTACTATGATATCCCTTTTTTCTCAAATTTACTATAAATTTAAGATATAGAAACACTTATCATTCACTAAATGAAATTAGTGTTCTCATATCAGAAAATTGGATGGAGGGTTTAATATATTTGTCCAAATCATGCAGACCACTTGTTGTTTTATTCGTTGGAATTGTTCTAATGACAACTGTATCCAATGATTCTGTTCATTTGTTGATTAGGGAGGATAATAGATAAAGGTCTCTTTTTTTTTTGAACCTGATTTTGATATTCTGTGTACATCTACTGGAATGTAAGGATCAAGCATTGCATCAACTATGTTTTGCAGCAAGATGGCTTGTTCTCATCTTTTGATGCTTCCTACACATTTCACCTTCTCATGTTTTCACATTAAACTCATTACTGGTAGAATAAAATTTCACCTTATGCATCCTCATTGTATTATTATTTTATAATTTTAAGGTTTGTGGGTTGGGATACCAACTCATGATAAATCTTTTTAAAAAAACCACTACTTGCAAACATCATTTATAACTTCAAAGTATGGTTTAACATGAATTTTCTTATTTTGATAAAATTTCCATCCTTTGGACCTCCTTTTGAATCATATCTAAATATAGTGATATTATATTACTATCCCATGAAATCTATTTCTCAAATAAATATGATTCTCATTGAGTATACATTGGTTCCCGGCTTTTATTCTTGTTAAATACCACTGAGATATCCACTAGAGACATAGTTAACATAGAATTTATTATTTGAAAAATATTAATAACTTCATTAGTATAATTGGTAATGTTATTTGATAAATCGTCATTTAAATTCACAATATTGATTATATTCCTAATAATTTCTTTAAAAAAATATCCCTAAAATAAAAAATAAATTTACATGTCCTTTTACCTTACTATTTAGCTCATCTAGTTGTCCTTGCTTTTCAAACAGGTTATCTTGAGTGTATTTAAAACATATCCTCTATTTTAGCTTTTACTAAGATCCTCCAAATCCCAATTTATTAAAGAAATTGGATGGATACAAATTTAAAATGGATGCATGATAATTTTTTGACAAACGAATATAAATATGGATTTAAAGACTTTATCACCTTTGTCCAACATCATGTAGACAACCCTTCTAAAATTCGTTTTCTATGTTTACATTGTTGTTATTCAAGAAAAGTTAGTCTATAAAATTTTGAAAATCATTTGATTTGTCACAAAATATATAAAATCTATAAATTTTGGACATAACATGTGGGAGAACAGAATTTGGTCATCAATTGGGAGATACTAAAGTTTATTAATCATTCGACAAGAATACATTTGTAAATGATGATGGAGGTCACATGAAATAAATGAAAATTGAAATTGAATATGACCTTCATGATTGTCCGAACTAGTTTTAGAGGTTTAATATTTGATCAATGAAACCATTGTATACCGGTTATACTAAATACACAACATTATCTATGCTATTGAATTTATATAATGTGAATTTTATCAATGGATGGAGTCACACCAAATTAATAGAACCTCATGGTCTTATAATTCATATGATACTAGAATAAAAATAACTCCCATGATGAACATATGATCATAATGGAATGTTACGTACAATTAGCATGATCTCTAAAAAAATTCATTCTTGTCCCAACTATTAAATATTTTTTATCAATGAAAATGAATCACTCATGAAATTCCAAAAGTGTGGAATTGATTGATAAATGAAAAATGAATCTTGTCCTTCAAAATCATTATCATACAAACCAATCATCTTATTGTTTGTAAGACTATATGAATGTCAAGAAAGCATAATAAAATTCACATGGAATGCAAATAAAAGAATTAAAGATATGAAGCTACATCATCCAATAGATTCTCTCAAGTGGATAATTATAATTATGATTTACTAATATGTATGTTACCTGTTTAGAACAAATATATCATAGGTTAGGGGAAGTTCACCAGACACATAAGACAAGGTATGGGATTTTCATTTCACTTTTTGCATATAAGTGATTAATGTCTTTTTCACAACAAAATTTCTTTTTGAAGTGTATCTATTGACAATTTTGATATATTCTATCATGATATATTGTATCATCATGATATTTTGAGTGTGAATTTTTATTATTTCTTCTAATTGTATTCAAATTAAAGGTTTCTATGTGGTAACGAATTTCATAACCTCATTTATTTTTCACTGGGCTATATTAGTTCTCTAATGTTATTAATATTCAATGATTTTATATGTGATAAATTTTTACTATATATTTTTATATTTCAACTTTTATTTTTTTGGATTTAAATATAAATGACAAAGTCAACTCATTTATAAATTGTCACTTCAATGTTATGGTATTTTCAAGGGTTTACTTTAATATTTCAGTTTATTCAGGATTATTTACGCAAATATTTAAATTAGTGTAAATTATTAGATAAATTTTTAATAAATCATTTAACATAATTATAATATTCTTATTCATGAACTTTTCATTCTATAATCCAATTTTCTAATCTTTTTTACTCAAATAGTTTTAGAAAATGTTTTTAAGAAATCATGACTTCATTAATCTCTTTAGTTGAAGAAACTATTCTCTTCTGAATAACACATTTTCTAAAAATGTTTTCAAAAATGTTTTTAACCATTAGAAATGATTTATTGATGTATTTTTTATCCTTTTTAGTTTTTTCATTGGAATATTCGTGTCGCTTTTTGAGTAAGGATCATTTCTAACCATTTTAATATGAAAATAGAATTTTATTTTTACTTGAATAAACTGTATATATTTACCCATCATCATTTATTATATGATTAGATTTTATATATAAAAGGTTGATTTTTTATACAATGTTGCTTTAAATATTATTTCCAATGAAAATGACATTAAATTTTGTTTTTAAAATAAAGTGGGTTTTTTTCTTGAGAATGTTTTTAAAATAAAATTTTAAAATAATTCCATTTATAAATGAAAAAACTGATTATTATTACTCCACATGGGATATTATTTATTAATACCATCCTTATTCCACATATCAATGTTTTTTATTGATTTCGGCAAGTATAGTATTGATAATCACCACCATAATTCCTTTTCATTATCCCCTATAAATAATAAATTTCCTATGACAATTGACCATTGAATTCTCCCTAACTATCCATATAATTTATCATGGATATTTTCATTTCTAGAACCATATATAATTTTTAAATGTGGTGCTTAATTTTAATCTTATTTTATTTCTTTGGGAAATATTGATAAATATATATCCTTTACCCTGTGGAGATATTTGATAAGGCATATTTCTTTTAAATTAAATTGAATATTCAATATATGAAGAATGCTTTAGAAATGAAAGATATGGGTTGTGGATTATTTAATGTAATACCCTTGATGCATCAGTAGTATCATGAGATGGAATCAGTTAGCGAAGCAGCATTTGAGTATGTTTTTAAGAAGAATTGATGGGTTTCTACCCATAAATTTTACTTATCTTGTGAAACTCAATTAGAATATTATGATAAACTTTCTTGTTAAAGGTCTTGATCATAAATTCATCACGTTCTTGGGAAAAATAAAATCCCATAATTAATCCTTACCATTATTGATTATTCCTTAATTATTATCCGTGAGATTTTTTTTCTTTGATATTATGTATAGATTCATTTCATTCTCATTTCACTTATTTAATGGAATGTGATTAATTTATTTTCTATTACATATTTATTATGCCTTATATAGTTATGTAAATTGTATGTGTTTTTAGTAATTTACCATCCCATAATATTTACACACTTCTTTCTCAGTTTATTTATTACATGGAATGTGTCTTAAATTATTACCTTTCCAAATTTACTATTTTAGAGGACTAGTTTAGGATATACCTAAAACTGAGAGGGGGTGAATCAGTTTTGGGGACTTTTAAAATCAATTTCAAATTTTATCCACATAATTCTTGGCCTGTTTGGATCTTGATTCTCTTATTCTCTTTACCCTGTCACATGCAATAATAGAAAGTAGTAAAGATATGTACACGATGTTTTTAAAAGGTTCACCACTCCATAAGAGTAGATACCTTCATTCCATGCATGGGGATAACTAGTGTATGGATTCTCCACTATAATATGATATGTTGTGTAGCGCCCCAACCCCAGTTACCCAGAGTTAGTACATTATTATATAACATTGACATGATCACAAGAAAGATCATTTCTCGAAATACTGATTAGTTTAGTAGTCTTGGAAACACTAGATACATTCATAAAGTATACATTACATCATAAATTGAGAACTACAACAACATCTTGTCTTCACAATCATATCCCCTTATACTATCCTTGCAGGTCATTCATAAAATACTTCTTCACATCCTGGGAAAAATAAACCATAGAAAGGGGTGACCTCAAATTCCCATTAAGGATAAAAATATAGGGGAAACTTTTATAAATAAGAATAAACATTTAAGACAATGTATAACTAAATCAAAAGCCTTTTAAACATGAACTTCATCATAATATGGAAAAAATAAAATGATATAATTCCATTTACTTATTCACATGTATATTCTACTAGTAGAATAATCACATACAATATCAATAACCACTTTCAAAAATGATTGAATGAATAATACAGGACTACCATAACCACATATCCAAGGCCTCGTGCCAAGAATAAAAATAATAGTTTGTCAATGCCTTGTGCTAAGACACTATTTTGCTTCATGAGACCTACCGATGCATCGAGGAGCTATAGCGGGCTCCACTCGTCACTTATAAAGTCTAATGCATTCCTCATATGAACATGTTTAAACATTACATAAACATTCATATTAAAACTAGCATACGAAATGTCAATAATTTCTCCATAAACCATGAATGGTATAATAAGATGACATCCACATTCAAACATATCACAAAACCATCAATTCAATTTGGAATTTTCGTATCATAATAAATAAACTTCAAATAAGATTAAAATCCATCAAAGTATGTTGACATAGATGAAAACAAAACTATTTGAGAGGAATATATCTTTTTTTGAAATAATTTAAAATTCACATAATTATAAAAGAAAATATATACTTTGAAAATATACTTATATTCTTGTAAGTTATGCTTCAAAGATTTTATAATGGAAGAAAATTTCTGCACCCTCCATATAAGTCAAAAAAATACATTCTTACCTAAATTATGTCGAAAAGGTTAAAAGGACCTTGTTTGGAAAATGACAAAAAGATTCCTTTATAAACTTCTTATAAAAAGTCAAGAAAGGGTATAAATGAATTTAACCCATCTTCTGTAAAATAGTTAGAATGTTTTGAAATACATTTTTAAGAAACATGAATGTGGATGATAAAGATGTCCCAGTAGATAATTACGAATAAACAACCTCGGATAATGAAGAGATTGTGAAATAAACCCTTACCTTGTACTTTTCCTTGGTTGAGGGTAGGTTAGACTCCTGTATAATGGTGGAATAATTGTTATTAAATTATATAATAATCATATTACTTAATATTATATCATATATGATTTTTAACATTGATTTGTTAATATTATCAGAGTATTATCATTGTTTTGGTAGTTAACTTACTCATTTTCTTTTTTATGTTTTTTTACATAAGCCATTTTTGTAATGTATAGGTTGTATCTTATTCATATCCAGAATGATATGGAGTCCTTAAACATTATTTTTAATCATTAAATTAGAATTAGTCTTGAATGGATATGATGGGGAATGGATCTCATCGCGTTTGTAGAGACGGTAGTCCGTACATACGTAGGAGCGACAATATCATTCATTTGATATTAAAATAATATATAAATGGATGATATATCATATACACAGAATAATTATAATGTTATATTTTTTATTTACATTAATCACACATCATTATTATACCCATCCAAATAATAATTTATTGAATAACAATTACACCACGACGTGGAGACGGTAAGCCGTACATATGCACGTATGGTGACATGTCAGTCAAAGGATGGATATAATACTGAATATGGTTGTACCATATTTATAATAACATAATGTTATATATAATATACCGTATTTATTATTTTAGAATGGGAATAACAACTAAAGAAGAAGGTGAAGAAGAAAGTAACTTTAATGAGGGTGGTAGAAACATTACCTTTTCTTCAGGTTCTTCCTTTTGATTTGATCAAAAGAGATCCTTAGGTTGGATTTCTGATCAAACTAAGGCCTCTATGTTGTGTTAAGGTAATTTGAGAGTGTATTTGGGAAGGTTTTGGCTGAGCGAAAAGGCTTTGAATGTGTGAATTAGTGAGAAGGGGGAGTTCCCTATTATAAGAGTGGTGAGGGGAACCTTTGGAAAAACTAGAAATATTATTTTATAATAAATTCATATTCAGTTTCTAATGGATCCAAAGTGGTTTATTTAGAGGTTAAGGTGGGGATGGGTTGAGATCCACTCAAACAATAGAATTTAGACAGGTTTGGTTCATTAAATTAACATTATCTTTTAGTTTTACCTCTTAGTTAATTAGTTTGACACGTACCATGTCACTTTGTATTTTTATATTATATAGTTAATAAAATTACTATATAACCTCATGCGACCCCCAAGTGGTCCATTAATGATACCCCTATCATGATACAAGTCCTTTGGCAGAACCTTAGATTTCCATGACCAATTAGTATAGTAGTCATGGAAACACTAGATACATTCATAATGTTTACATTACATCGTAAATTCAAAACTACAACAACATCTTGTCTTCATACTCATCTCCCCTTATAATATCTCTACAGGTCATTCATAAAATACTTCTTCACATCCTGGGAAAAATAAAACATAGAAAGGTGTGAGCTCAAATGCCCAGTAAGGATAACAATATAGCAAAAACTTTTATAAATAATTATAAACATTTAAAGCAATGTATAACTAAAAAAAGCTTTTTAAATTTGATCTTCAGTATAATATGGCAAAAATAAAATAAAATAATGTCATTTACATATTCCATGGATATTATACTTGTCGAATAATCACATGCAATATCAATAACCACTTTCATAATGATGGAATGCATAATTCCAGACTATCATAACCACATTGCCAAAGCCTCGTGCCAAGACTACAAATAATATTTTGTCAAGGACTAGTGCCAAGACACTATTTTTTCTCATGAGACCTAACAATGCATCAAAGAACTATAGTGGGCTCTACCGGTCACTTATTAAGTCCAAGGAATTCCTCATATGAACAGGTTTAAACATAACATAAACATTCTTATGAAAACTAGTAAACGAAATGTCAATAATTTATCCGTAAACCATGAAAGGTATAATGATATCACATACACAGTCAAACATATCACAAAACCATAAATACAATATGGATGTTTTGTATCATAATAAATAAACTTCATATAATCTTAAAATCTATCAAAGGATGTTGACATAGATGAAATCAAAACTATTTGAGAGAAATATCTCTTTTTTTTGAAATCATTTAAAAGTTACATAATTATAAAGGAAAACATTTAATTTTAAAATATCTTTATAATCTTGTAAGTTAATCTTATAAGATTTTATAATTGTGGAAAATTGCCACACCCGCTGTATAAGTTAAAAAAAGACATTCTCACCTTGATTCTGTCGAAAAGGTAAAAAGGACCTTGTTTGGAAAATGATAGAACGATTCTTTTATAAACATCTTATAAAAAGTAAAACAAGGGTATAAATTAATTTAACCCATATTCTATAAAATAATAATAATTTTTTGAAATAAATTTTTAAGAAACATTGATGTGGATGATAAATAGGTCCCAGTAGATAATTACATATAAACAACCTCGGATAATGAAGAGATTGGGAAATAAACCCTTACCTTGTACTTTTCCTCAGATGAGGGTAAGTAAACCTCCTGTATAATGGTGAAATAATTGTTATTAAATTATACAGGAATCATATACATTAATAAGATATCATATATGATCTTTTAACATTGTCTTGTTAATAATATCTTAGTATTATCGTTGTTTCGGGTGTTAACTTGCTCAATTTCTTATTTATGTTTTGTTACGTAAGTCATGATTTTAATGGATAGGTTGTATCATATTCATATCAATAATGATATCAAGTCCTTAAACATTATTTTTAATCATTAAATGAGAATTAGTCTTGAATGCATACGATGGGGAATGAATCTCATCGCATTCGTGGAGACGGTAGTCCGTATGTACGCACAAGAGACAATATCATTCTTTTGATATTAATTTTTTTAATTGGATAGTATATCATATATACAAAATAATTATATGTTACATTTATTATTTACATGAATTACACATCATTATTATACACAACAAAATAATAATTTATTTAATAACATTTACACCACGACGTGGAGACGGTAAGCCGTACGTACGCATGTATGGTGACATGTCATTCAAGGGATGGATGGAATACTGAATATGGCTGTACCATATTTGTAATAACATTATAGTATATATACGTTACTAGAGTTATTATTTTATAATGGGAATATCAATGAAAGAAGATGTTGAAGAAGAAAGGAACTTGAAAGAGGGTGGTGAAAACATTACCTTTTCTTCGGGTTCTTCCTTTCGATTTGATCAAAATGGATCAATAGGCTAGATTTCTGATCAAAAGAAGGCCTATATGATTAATTTAGGGAAGTTTAAAGAGTATTTTGGCAGGTTTTGGCTGATCCAAAAGGCTTTGAATGTGTTAATTAGTGAGATGGGGGAGTGCCCTTTTATAAGAGGGGTGAGGGGCACCTTTGGAAAAGCTAGAAATATTATTTTATAATAATTTAATATTCAGTTTCTAATGGATAAAAAGTATATTATTTTGAGGTTAAGGTAGGGATTGGTCAAAAACCACTCAAACAATTGAATTTAGACAGGTTTGGGTCACTATATTAACCTTATTGTTTAGTTTTAACTCTTAGTTAATTAGTTTGACACTTACCATGTCACTTTGTATTTTGTATTATATAGTTAGTAAACATACTATATAAAAACAAGAGAAACCAAAGTGGTCCATTAATGATACACCTATCATGATATAAAAGTCCATTGGACGAACCTTATATTTTTAGGAATAGAATATAAATTAATAATATAATATTTGTTTTAAAAACTCTTTTGCATCAATTTTGACACTATTGGGTATTTTTCTTTTTGATAATTTCATAACAGAATTATTACATCGAAAAAAATTTCTATAACCAATAATAATATGGAATATTAACTTATAAAATTATTTAAATTCTACAAAAGTCTCAAATTACATTTATTTTGAAATTTATAATATCAATTATTTTAATATTTCATTAATTAGGTAATTACTACATCACCATTGTGTCATAAATAAATTATATTATTTAATGTATAAAAATTATAAATAAAATACCATTATGTAGGAAATATGTTTATCTTTATAATTAATATTTACATTGGAATTTAACTTATGTATATCATTATATTAAAAATGTTTTAGTAAATAAACATTGATTTTTACTCTTTTAACTCTTCTTTGAATTAAATAATAATTAATGTCATAATCTAATCCAAGTGGACCTAAATGATAATATATTATTCCTAAGGTTGTTTTTGGTCGAAATACACTTTTCAAATAGAATTAGGACATGTGTTAGGGTAATATTAATATCATTTTTACCCTTAATTACCCTATTTACTTTTAACCGAGGTAAATAAAAGTAAAAAGATATTATTCACCAAAAATTACTTTCATCTCATTGAACCAAATTTTACTCCTTGATATAAACCATGTCTCTCAGATTTTCTAAATTCCACTCACATAAGTGGGAAAAGTTTTTATGTGAATTTCCAAATTCTCCTAGGAGGTGGGTAAAAGAAGGTGAAAATTTTCAATAACATTTTTATATATCTAAAACTATTCTAAAATAACTCCAATTAATTACATTGAACATATATTGGTATTATGTATGTGTTTTGACCTTAATTAAATATAAATAAAATAAATTATTATTTAAATAAAAATTCGGTTTTAAACTACAACTCAGTGTTTTCTCACTATTCATAAAAAATTTAATGTTTTCAGAAAAATACCAAAATTTCACCCCAGGATAATTTCGATATTTCATATCCAAAAATTAATTCCATTTTGAAAGATAAAATTTATAAATTTTTGAAAAGTCGGAATAACTATTAATAACGTCTAGTTTGATTGGTTGTGGTGTGTGTGTCAGAACTCAAAGTTGCATACAACACACGCTACTGTATTATTACATAGGAAGCATACCATGGAGGATTAAGGTGTTACATGTTGTAATAATGGAGTGTCTAGGAAATAAATCCTCTAGCCACTGTGAGTCAGTATACTTTAGAGGGGGGTGGGAAAAAATCCTCTTCCCTGGACTGGTGATAGCCTCTTCCAACTTGAATCCTCTAGTTGTTTCTTTATACTTCCAATGGAGATAGTCTTCTTCCTTCTTCAAAAGTTAGATTCTACTCTTGCTCTTCTTCAGTGCACTTCACTTGATTACTTACAAAGCAGTAGGCAAGAAATTCTTCTTGTCTTATTCTTTTCTTCTTCACTATGCAAAACCAGCTACACTAGGACTTCTTACTTTTTTTTAGTACAATAACAGAATGAACTAACACATATTCTTCTTTCTTAGAAAGAATCACATATACCAATTTGATAATTCAGGAAATGAAGATCGTCTTACTTGGCATCATCAGAGTGAGTTCTTCACTTGTTCATAAATTCATGTGATCATGAATATGGAATGCAGCTAAACTCTTTTCCTTCTTCTTATCTTCTCTTTATGAGGTAGTATTGTAAGCTGCACACTCTTCTACTTCTTCTTCTTCTGCTTCTTCAATGAAGAACAAGTTGTACTGAAACCTACTCTTATTCACAGGTTTTTTTAGTGAAAAATCATCTACAGTAAGATCTTAATCTTTTTCTTCTTTCTAGAATCACAACCCAGTTGATCAGAAGCTTGTAAGAACTTCTATAAAAACTCACAGATTGCACTCCACCCTCTTTCTGTGCCTCCCTGCTTGCGTACCACTAAATACATGCACGCCACAACTGTTCCCAATACAAAACTGGGGCGCCACCTTTGGCATAAACACACTCTTCGCTTGAGCACCTCTAATAACTTGAATTCCAATACTTCTGAACCAAAACTTGCGCAAATATACTTGCACAGAAATACTTCTGGAACAATACTTGCCTGGAAAAACTTGTATGGAAATACTTGCATAGTAAAACATGCGCGCCCTATAAATAACCCTAAGCTTGCATTCCACTTCATCATGCACAACCCTTTCTAAACATGTACATTCAGAGCTCAAATATTTCTCTTAAGTGTTGAGACTTAAGAAATGAGGAAGCTAGTAGTCTATTTATATGCATTTTGGTGACTTACGCGCCACATACACTTGGACAACGTTCCTACTTGCACGCCACTCCATCACATGTATGCTGCTCCATCACTTGTGCACCCTTCCATCACTAGCACAAAAAATTCTTTCCTTTGTGACATTTTTATATGATGATGTTGTAATATGACTTGTTCACATCATACACTTGAGAACTGCTTATACTTGCGCGCCACACTTGCGCGCCACTTTTTGACTTCTGCCCCAACCATTAACTTGCACACCATTTTATTTCCCTTTTCATTTTTTATGGGAAAATCATGAAATATGACTTGCGCACCAAAACTTGTACGCCAATACTTTCACAACATTCTTGACTAGCGCACCACTTTGGACTTTCGCACCCCTTTATTCCCTTTTCCAAAATATCCTCTTTACTCTCTCTATCCTTCATAAGGCTTTCATCACAAGTTCTCTAAACTTATGATATTTGTGTAATACAAATCATCAAAGTATCATCTGGTTTCATCCATTTTTTTTTGTATATAAATTTCAAAATACTTCTTTCATCCTCACATCAAATCCTCAGTTCCTTTTGGAGTGTTAATTCTAATGAACTCCATTTATCTATCTTCTTCCAAAAGTGGAGGCCTAAGGCTTCTTCAAACTCATTCAATGTTGTAGAAAATGTATCACCATTGAAACATGTATTTAGAAATTTAAAGAATAGGTCAATAATCATCTAATTTCAAGGCAATGTGTAATTCATGACATTATTAGAATTCCAAGTCCATCCACACTCTCTCTTCATCATCATCCATCATTCTCTACTTCATTCAAATAGTATGGTTATTTTCTTCAAGTAGGCTCTTACATGGTTCTCATGTAATCACGAAGCATTGCATTTTCTTCTTCAAATCCTCATTATTCTTCAACAATACTTAGATAGATGATACTTCACCGTTTTGTTCGAATCATCCTCAAATAGATGATACTTCTCCATTCTTCATTGTTGTAAACAATGTGTCACCTTTGACACAAGTTCTTTAAACATAGGATCGGTTCAATAATAATTTGAAATAATCTTCTTACAGAATTCCTCAAGTATGAAATCCAATTCTATGATTCCATAACAATTCCCCAAGAAAACTCACCTAAGCCAATATCAACTAACTTTTTAGTCCTTCTTCATCTCCTTCTTCATTTTGACGAGTATTGAGAAATGTTGACAACAAATACAATATTCATACACAATGTGGTCCCAAAAATATCCCCCTTTGTATTTTGTTTTCAATACCACAATGTCTCCTCAAATTAATGAGTCAATGTCAATATAAGAATCTTCTATCTCCACTATACTTGTTTCTCTTTCCCTCTCATTTCAAACTTTCATTTCACTTTCTCTCCCACTAATAAACAAGAAATACAAAGTTCATGGTTGAGAGGGTATCAGACCATTTTTATGAAGTGTCCCATCAATCATTTCACTCTAAGTCTACTTGATAAATAATCTATATAGAAAACAAGAGAATTTTATTTAGACAAAAAAACTATCCATTATCCACTGGTCGTGATAACTCATGAGATGATATCTCTTTCACTTGTCTTCAATGGTTTTCCACTTTCATTCTATGATAAAGATATTGAATGTGATATGAAATAATCAATCATAAAATTCATACACTCACTTCAACAAAAGGATCATTAACATTCTAGTGTAATTAGCATGATATGTGGCCTTGGGGCACTTTCATTATTCTTATGTCACTGATTAACCAAGTTATTCCCACTTTGTAAAAATATTTTTATTTTGTGTAACTAAGGATGAGTGATTAAGAAACGAAAAACCTTTTCCAATGACATGGTCTTCATACAATATTTAGAGTATTTGAATTTTACACCAAGTGATGTTGATACTGATTGAGATAATGACTCTGACAACTTCTTCATGTGTCTCCCCCTGAAGTGAACACTTCTCCTCACTGAATGCCAGGTTTTCCCCCTAAGATATTACTTCACATTAAATTCCTTATATGATAATAACAAATACAATACACAAATATTTAATGGAATAAGATGGATCCTCTTTTCTCAATCAATGTGAACAACAAGGTTGAGATGGTCTTCCCTTCCCAGATACTCCATTCTGCACACTTTCACAACTAATCATCAATGCTGACTGTGATTTTTTGGACCTCACTATTTATTCCATCTCTTTGTGTGTGAATATTCTTTCTTCAAGGGCTTTCAAAGAAATAGAATCTCCAGGTACAACTTTCAATTTTTTTAGGAATTCTTGTTGTGCTGGAATAAATTCAAAGCACTTTCTCACAGTATGACCAGCCTTGTTTCCCCTCACACATAAAACATCATTGTCTTCATGTAGATTTTTTTTTGAATTTAGCACTAGCCTTAGCTTCTACATCTTCCATTTTCTTCATTCTGTCCAAATATTCTATCAATACCCCCAATATATCAATAGGGATTAAGGCATTATGATAACATCTTCTACATGGATTCTTCTGAGTGGATTCATTCTTAGTAGTTCTTTTGGATTCACCAACCTTCACCTTTTTGGATTTAGAGTCAAAATAATTCTCATCGTTCCTTCTGGAAATCTTTTTGGGAGAATTTGTTTTCACATTCTTCATCTGATTTCTTCTCAAGGATGATTCTTCATTCTTGTCGAGCTTCTGTGTTCTTCTTTTCATATATGAACATGAACCATTCATATAACCAATCCTATTTCATACATCATAGATGGTATCTAACATTACAAATATATTTTCAATATACAGATGTTTCTGTATCTGTGGATGTTGCTTCTTCTTCACGGGATTTCTCCCCCTAGAGATGGGCTTTCTCTGTGCTTTTACATTTAAGGGATTGTACCAACAATCCAGTGCACAATTCCTGAATCTATTATAGCACTAGCATTGAACAACAAACCTTGATTTCCTAACATCTTGTTTAAAAGGTTGTTAAATCTTCTTCGTGATATGTTGTTCTTTCTATGCGGAGATATCTTCCATATTCTTCTTCTTATCCACCATAGCCATGGTGATAGTTATATCCTCACATTTCTTTATCCATACTTGTTTAGAATTTTTCATCTAACCTGCAATTTTTGTAGAAATAATTTTTGAACCATGAGTACATGTTTGTATGGATGGTACCTATACTCTCTCAGCTACTTTTGATAGATCAATGAGTGAAGCCAAGATCTTCCTATCACATTTTGGAGGACTTTTGATAGTAGAATCCTCTATTGAGCATTGAATACTGACAGAAACTGTTTCCTTATTTTGTGGAGCCTCAAAATATATCTTCTCAAGATTGGTAAACTCAACATCCAATTCTAGAAATCTCATATTGATAATGAATTCACGGTCTTCAATCATAGTCATCTTCTCTTCACAAGACATATTTAATCTTTCAACTTTATCTTCATCCATATTATTTTTGTTTTGTACCAAAGAGTCCATTGCATTGATCTTATTGTAATCTTATTCCTAATATAACTCCTTGATGTCATTTCCTTTTTTTAAGCTCATCTTCAAGTTCATGGATCTTATTTTCTTATAGTCTTATTGACACACTCTTTTTCTTCAATATATTTTAGCTTCTTTGAAGATCTTACTTCAATCCCCTCTTCATAGCATCAAAGGCTCCAACTAGTCTGGAGAGCATTAAATATTCTACAATTTTTTATAGTAATCCTTTCTCCAACACATCAGTTTCTTCTTCAAGCTGAGTGATATTTTCCTACATACATTGAAATAATCCACAAACCAGGGATGAGAATTCTTCAGGAATACCATGTAGAATCACTCTTAATCTATCAACTGATATTTCTTTAGATGTTGTAGATTGATCATCACCACTTGTTCTAGAATTTTCATCATGAGGATAATTTCTAAATGTTCTAACACATACCTCTTGATCAGTTAAGGTAGGAAGGTTTTCCATCTTCTAGGTTGGGACTTGAGCCATATTTTCATTACTTTCCAAGTCAGGTGTGTCATCAACGTCATCAAAATATGGATAACCAGATGCTCCCTCTTCTTTAGATAAGAGGGAATTATTCTTCAATTTTCTCTTATTTTTCTTTTTCCTGTTCATCATGGTCTTGGTAGATATTTCTTTCTGATCAGAGATATATGGAACTTTACAAACACTTCTCTTCATTGATGAATCTAGAAAGGAGCTCAATTTTTTAAAAGATAATAACATTACAGTAGAGAATCCAACAGAGGTGAACCTTCATCTGATACAAATTGAGAGGATCGGTTTGGGATATAACTAACACTGAGAGTGGTGTGAATTAGTGGGGGGGACTTTTAAAACCAATTTCAAATTTTATACCTATACCTCTATACCTGTTGGGATCTTGATTCTCTTATTCTCTTTTCCCCATCGCATGCAATAATAGAAAGCAGTAAAAATATGCACATGATATTTTTACAAGGTTCAATGCTCTATAAGAATAGCTACGTCCTTACCTTGCATGGGGATGACCAGTGCATGGATTCTCCACTATAATGTGATATGTTGTTACAATGGAGTGGCTAGGAAAACAATCCTCTAGCCAGTGTGAGTTCCTACACTTTTGAGGGGTGTGGGAAACAATCCTCTTCCCTGGACTGGTGATATCCTGTCCAACTTGCACCCTCTAGATGGTTCTTTATAATTCCAATGGAGACAGTATTCTTCCTTCTTCAAAAAGTAGATTCCGCTCTTGCTCTTCTTCAGTGATCTTCACTTGATTTCTTGAAAAGTAGTAGGCAAGAAATTCTTCTTTTCTTCTTCTTTTCTTCTTCATTAGTGAAAAACCAACTGCACTATGACTTCATACTTTTCTTTGGTGAAATAACAGAATGCACTAACACTTCTTGTTCTTTAATAGAGAGAATCACATATACCAATGAGATTATTCCGGAAAAAAATATAGGCTTACTTGGAATCATCAGAGTGTGTTCTTCTCTGGTTCATAAATGAATGTGATCATGAATATGGAATGTAGTTGAACTCTTTTCCTTCTTCTTGTCATATCTTTATGTAGAAAACTTGTAAGCTGCACACTGTTCTTCTTTTATACTTCTCCAAGGCAAAACAAGTTTTACTGAATCCTACTCTTCTTTACACATTTATTTAGTGAAAAACCATCTGCACTGAGATCTTATTCTTCTTCTTTCTGGAATCACAAATCAGTTGATCAGAAGCTAGTAAGAACATCTAGAACAAATCACAGCATGGGTGCCAATTCTTACTTGTGGGCCACCCTGCTTGTGCACCTCCCTTCTTGAGCACCACCAAATACTTGCGCGCCACAATTTATCCCAACTAAAAACTTGCACGCAGACTTTTTCATAAACACACCCCTCACTTGCGCACTTCTAACAACTTTCATACAAAAACATGTGTGCAAAAAAATGCAGGGAAATTATTTCGTGGCAATACTTGTGCAGAAATACTTGCGGCGAAAAACTTGTGCGGCTATACTTGTGCGGTAAAACTTGCGCACCATATAAATAACCCTCAACTTGCGCGTCACTTCATCTTGCGCGCCGCTTTCTACCCTTGAGCATTCAGAGCTCAAATGTTTCTCTTATGTGTTGAGCCTTAAGAAATGTGGAGGCTAGTCATCTTTTTAAGGGCATTTTGGTGACATGCACGTGACAGACACTTGCGTGTCGTTCGTACTTGCATGCCACTCCATCACTTGGGCGCCTCTCCCTCACTTGCATGCCCTTACACCACTATCACGACACATTATTTCCTTTTTCATATTTTGATAAGATGATGTTTGAATATGACTTTTGCGCTTCATACACTTGTAGGTAACTTATACTTGTGTGACACACTTACGTGCCACTTATACATGTGTACCACACTTTCGTGCCACTTATACTTGTGTTCCACTTTTTGACTCGCGCGCCAACCTTTATCTTGTGTGCCATATTATTTCCGTTTACCTATTTTGGTGGGATAATCTTAATGTATGACTTGCGTGCAAATACTTGCGCGCAAATCTTGACTTGCCTGCCACTCTTTACTTGCGCACCACTTTATTTCCATTGCCAAAAGCTTCTATTTACTCTCCTTATCCTTCATAAGTCTTGCATCACAAGTTCTCCAAACTTATGATATTTGGGAAATAGAAATCAGCAAAGCATCGTCTGGTTTCATCCATTCTTTTTGGAATATGAATTACAAAGTACTTATTTAATCATCTCTTCAATCCTCAATTCCTTTTATAGTGTTAATTCCAAAGAACTCCATTTATCTCTCTTCTGGAAAAAGTGGAGGCTTAAAGATTCTTCAAACACCTTAAATGTTGCAGAATATTTATCACATTTGATACATGTATTTTGAACTTTAAAGAATAGTGAACAATCAACTGATTTCAAGGAAATGTGTAGTTAATGACCTTCTTAAAATGATAAGTCCTTCCACACTCTCTCTTCATCTTCATCCATCATTGTTTACTACATTTAAATCATATGATTCTTTTCTTCAAGTAATCTCTTTCATGGTCCTCATGCAATCATGAAGCATTGCATTGTCTTCTTCAAATACTTATTCTTATTCAACCATCCTTAGATAGATGATACTTTACCATTCTGCTCCAATCATCCTAAAATGAATGATACTTCTACATTTTTTATTGTTGTAAACAATTGGTCACCTTTGACACATGTTCTTTGAACTTAGGATCAGTTTAACAATCGTCTGAATTAATCTTCTTTGAGAATTGCTAAAGTTTGAATTCCAATCCTATAATTCCATAACAATTCCCCAGGAAACCTCACATAAGAAAATATCTACTAACATTTTAGTCCTTCTTCATCTCCTTCTTCATTTTAATGAGTATTGACAACTATTGAAAACAAATACAATCTTCATACCCAAAGTTGTCCCAACACTATTCTCATTGATCCATTGTTTTTTCTATTATACCTGAACCTTACTAAGCATTTTAGATGAACATTATTTTCTATTTACCTAGGACTCTATGAATATTATTAATAAATATATAAAAGTATATCTTCGATGTACTAAATTTACCCTCGAAAAAATAATATTGTAATTACTGTATTAATTTGTAAAACCAGACTCATGTGTGTATCTATTTCAACAAGACTACTAAAATCATGAGTCCACTGGGATTTTATTCATCACGATAATGAAAATTTTATTGTAGTAGACACTGGATTATGGATTTCTATGGTCAACTCGCTATAAAAAACTAAGTCCCACATAAGTTATCAAAAAAATATTTATCTCCTATTAATTTTATTTTAATTTTATGATTTTAAATTTTAATTATTAGTTTAGGAATGAGTTTTTACGCATCCTTATTATGATTATTTATGACCATATATTACATGGTCCATTTCCTATATTGATAATTTTTCTTTTACCAGTCCATCATTCTGAGGTAAAAAATTTGCAAGAAAAAATTAATGAATCTATTAAAAATAAAATCATTATATGAAAAGGTAATTCAAATTAGGAAAATGATTTATTCTATTATATCTAAAATCATGATGTAAAATGATAATAAATAAGATCCATATAAATTGAATTTTTACAACAAAAATGATACAAATCATGAATAGATAATGAGGAAGGAAAAAACAACCCATATAAACTAAATTAAATTTTACTTTAAAGGAATGTATTAATTTCAATTATTAATTTTATTTTAACCCCATCAATAATAAATTTTATTTTGACCCGTAAATGAAATTTCATACCCCATGATGAACTCTGAATCTATATCATTGATCTAGGAGATAAAATACATTATTATGATTAAAATTATTCCCTATTTTAAATTTCATTGTTTGAATAATTAGATGTTTAAAATTGTAATTGAACGATTAATGTTATGAATTTTTGGGAAAATTGAAAAAATTATAATTTTTGGAATGATGTTGATATATATATATATATATGAAATTATTCTCTCATTTTTTTAATTTATGATATTGAAATGGAATTTTTTTGTCATTACCATGTGTAATTTTCCCAATCCAAATGTTTTCATTCATGAGAAATATTATGAACCAAATATTTTTTCACCCTTTTATATAGTATATTTCTGGGGTGTCTTGATGGTTTTATCTTCTAGATGTTTTGGGGAATCATATTGAAGTTATGTTTGTATAAAATTGTTGATAACATTATTGAAGTTTTATTATTCAGTCCTTTATCTGTACACTCGCAATGACATTGAATCCATATTTTTCCCATATAATCCATGAATGATCATTTAAAGAAATGATTCTTGTTTGATACCTACAATATTCATTACTACCATACTCATAGAATGTTGTATGATATTTAATCAAAATTTCTCTTAGGGAGGTTGTATATGATGATTGGGGATGTACTTCAATGATGAAAATTTGGCATTTCTAAGATATTTTTGGAGAATCAATGTTATAATGAATTTAATATTTGTATTCATCTATAATTTTTAAAAAATAAGAAAAATAAAAAGAAAAGAAATGAAAAAATATATTGACTCATGGGAGAATAAAAAATCTCCATTATGATACCAATGATATTTGAAATATGAGGTATAGTTGTGGATGTGATATTTCTATTAAGTAAATATTTTGGAAAATAAAAAAAGAAAAATTAAGAAAGGGATATTTATTAATTATTATTTATTATGTCATGTCCCCACATTGATCTTTGTGGAATTGGGAGTCAAATTCTCCTAGAGAATTTTATTACACTTATCATATGATACCATGAATTATACATAATAATACAACCACCTGATTGAGGTTAGATTTTAATCAATTTCCCAACCCACCATAAGCCTCACATATATTTCAAACTTATTGAAAAATCAATCCATATTAACATTGAATTTGGTTTTTATGCGATGGAAGTTTGATTCCTAGAATCCTTTGGTATGTAACAAGTACTTGAGGTTTGAGAAAAAACAATATTACATTTATTACATTATAAGAAAATAAAAAATCATACAATTTAAGGTAAATAGAAAAATGTAATTCACATTGAATATGAATTAATATATAAAAGTATAAGGAAAGAGTTACAATGTTATTTAAAACAACAAAAATTAAAATAAAACATTCGATTTATTTTATTGAAGAATATGGATTTCAAGTAATTAATTAATGTTATATTTGAGTAATTATTTTTCATTGAAATGAATTTAATATTTTCATTTTAAATTATGAAATTTTTTATTGTGAAATCCATCTATGATGTTGTTTTGATTATAATATTTATGACAAGAAAGTACCATGTGTGAAATAATTTAAAGATTCATATTTTTATTTGTTATTTGAATATAAAATAGAATTATTTTACACTTTAAATGTTTAATCTGAATTTTATTTTATCTATTTATTATTTTATGGTATGATATTAAGTTTATCAGTAAACTTGTGTAAAAATTGATTAATTCCATATGAAGTTTATGTCCATAATAAAGGATTAGATAATAACCAAGTCCAAGGCATAAATATGAAGATCCTTGATGTAAGGAAAGAAAATATTATATAAAGAATAAATTCATGTAATTAATTTCATTCAATATGTTAACCTTCAAGTTATAAATTTTGTGAAGGCATGATGTGGAGAAAAAGATTCATTCTATGCCATACCCACAAGTGGCACAACTTGACAAATATTGCCACACCATAACACACCCCGTGATAACCTCGAGAGCCTTCAAGTTATGAAAAAAGCTATGGGATGTACATATCCACACACAACATATTGAAAAAACCTTATTAATTATGTGGGATAGATAGATAAAATAAAAAGTTACCATATTAGATTTAATAAACATGGAAGGTCATTTTATGAAATAGGGATAATTCGAGATGACTTGTTACTCATTTATTAGCCCATTTATGAATATCGAGGTTGTTATTTATTCAAATAAATACATTGTTATGGTGATTCAAAAATATAATATTTGTTCCCAAGAAGTTTTTTTTTGAATTGTGGAATATTGGTTTTGTTTCTTTTTGGTTTTTATTAAAATTTTTCTTTTTTTATTTTACTTTCAATTTAAACACAAATTACATGTGTGTATCCATTTCATTTTCTTCCAATATAACTAATGTCTGTCTTTATATAATCTAATTTGGCCTCATTAATTTTTCAATGGAAAGTCACTAACCCATGATTTTTCCATGGGGGAGGTTTAATTGAATTCTTACCTATTTCACATTAAATTTTAAATTTTTGTATCCCATTTGTGATTAATGAAAGAGAATTTCATGGGATGTGAACTTCATCCACCACAACATGGATCTAAAATTTATCAATTTTACTTAATTCATTACTTTTCCATAATTTCTCTCATGTAAACTCTTCATAAGGGGATATGAGGATACTCAACGATATAAAACAACATATGGTGGGGATTTGTCTTTTAGGTAATGTACTATTGAATAAGGTGATATCCTATTTTTCTACTAGAGGAGGTGGAATTTGGTGTCCAAATATGCTTCATAGTTAGGACTAAATTACACGGTGTATAAATTCAAAAAATCTAATTTATTTATATGGATCCATAAAATTAATTATCATGTTTAATTTAAATAATGAATGAATGAAGACACCCACATAACCAAACAGTAATAATCAAAACATTATTTAGAATTGAATTTATCCTATTGAATACATATTTTTTATACTTTTTAATTTCATTTTTTTATTTCCTATCAAAAATCTTAAAACCATTATTTTCATAAAATAAAAAAAATTACATGAGGTGAATTAGAAATTAGCGATTGATTGACTCAAAAATTCATAAAGTGAGATATCTCCTGTCAAACATCATCTTGAATTAGGAAAAATAAAATAAACTTTTGTACCAACCAATGAAATGTGATTCAATAAACAATATTGAAAAAATGTTTTATTGATATAGACTAGAAATATTTTCTACCAAAAGGTGAATTATGGTCATCTTGTCATAAAAATATTATTCAGGTTGATTGAAGTACCAAAGAGTGGAAAATTCGATTGATTACTTTAAAACCCTAGAAATAACTAATGTAGAGGAAAATAGATTGTGTTTATGAGATTTATCAAAAACATTCCTTCAATGGAAGTTTAATCAAAAATCAATGCAAAAAATAGACATTGTAAAATAAAACCAAATGGATTTGAAAACATTCAAATAAAAAGATATTTAATTTTATAATATAAAATCAGTCAATAAATCTAATAATACAAATACACTTATTTCATAAATTTTTTCACATGTTATTAATTTATTCATAAATAATAAATCATGGTGTACAACAGAAAACATCTATCAAGAAATTGAAAATGATACAAAAAAATATTGAAAATATAATTAAATTTTAATAAAAACTAATTTAGAATGAAATTGGAATGAAACATTAATTTGAATGATCAAACAGTTTATAATGATATAATAATTAAAAAATTTAGTATGTATATAATATAATGGAGATATTTGAAGAATTAAAATTTTGTCAAAAAAAGAAATTAGGGAGACGAAACTCTAATCTCGTATTGTCTCTTAGTTGAATAGATTATAAAATACTGTATTGAATTTTTTAATTTTTTAAACATATAAATTAGAAAATTATGTATATTAAAATTACCATATGCCTTTAACATATAACATATAATTACCAATATAATAATAATTCATTAGTAAATCTATATTTTCATCTTAAATGTTCCTATTTCCATATATGATTCGATTTAGTGGTTCTGATCCATACACCTTGTTTATTGTTTCATCATATTTTGAATGGTCATGAATGCATTATGTATTTTTTCTTTATATTTCATATGAAGCATGACAATTTTGGAGAATATATGGTAACAATACTCATGAAATGAAAAAAAATCAATAAAATATTGTTTTCATAAAAGGAATTGATGTTATTAAATATTTTTCATAGATATAATATAATTATATAATTAAGGGTATATAAAAAATTCATCATTATTACATGATATTATAATTATTTAAAATTTCTTAATAATTAATAAAATAAATATTGAGAACCTGTTCATATAAGAGGTAATATTTATTTAAATAAGAGTGTGTCAGAATAAATTAATGAGTAAGAATTTTTTATTTTAGAACGAGTAAATAATTTTTTCATGAAATGTAAAATTAGTAGAAAATAGTTATTATATACGTTTTTATGGATACAGTAATCCGTACATATGCTCAAACAATGTTTTCATTTTCCATAATTTGGAAATGATGTAGAAAGTCATTATTAAATAAACATAATTTTTTTAAAAATGTTTATATATATGTAACTATTTTATTATGGTTATATAATGTTTTGGGGAGGTTTAATAATGAAGATAATTTAATGAAATTGGCTAATACATATACCTATTCTATGAGAATAATAATGTATATCACTATTTAAGGATTTATAGGCCAATATTTTAATAACCCTTGAACCTCAAATTCAGGGATAAATTTTTTTATGTGATTTTATCAAATTGGAGGTGATATAATGTTCTCAATGTGCCTGAAGAAGTGAAGTGTTTAGGGTTATAATTTATAGGCCAGAGGAGAGGGTTCCTTTTAAATATTGTTAAAATTAAAATAATATAAAATTATTTTTCAATGAAAAGTCACAATATCTAAAGACAAATTAATATATAAGAATATATAGGTTTAAAAATATTTATCCAATAAACATGTAGATAGTATTTTAAGATATTTTTGACCTTACCGCATAGTGTTATCATTTTTTTAACCCCTTAAAGAAATATTGTGGTGACTATATTTTACGATGGTAACATACTTTCTTGAATAAAATGAATTAAAATTTATTATATTATTTTTTATTATAATTCAAAATATGGAATCCATTTTATAATATAATTAATTTTAATATTATTATAGATAATAAATAAATTCCAATTTTTTAAAAAATGGTTCCTAAATTGAAAAAAGAAATTTTTACTTATTCTATTTATATTAAAAATAATTAAAATTGTTTTAATTCTTCTTATTAAATTGATGACTAATAAATTCCATTAAAATTATTTATCATTTGTGATTAACTTAATTTTTTATGAAAGATTTACTTTGAACACTTAAAAACAATGTTGTAAAAAAATATCTCCTTTATAACATCAAATTGTTTTACCATTATTAATAAAAAATTGATATTTATTTTATGATTAATTTTTAATTATTTTATATGCTTAAAAAATAAATATAACTAAATTCAATACTTTAAATTAAAGTTTTTAAAAATTTAAACAAAAAATATATAAAATTGAATAAAAACAGTGTATGTAAACAAAACAATTATACATGGTCAGTAATTATTAGATGATTATTCCTTATCATTAATTAATATCATTATGTATGTTAATAAATTATTTTAGTAGTAATTACTATAATTTTTTCAATACATTTTAGTGATGTCATTTACTCAAAAGTGTTATGTTTATCAAAAATATGACAATCATCAAGTCCATTACTCTAGTATTAATAGAA
Organism: Viscum album; assembly: GCA_963277665.1. Classification (NCBI taxonomy): domain Eukaryota; kingdom Viridiplantae; phylum Streptophyta; class Magnoliopsida; order Santalales; family Viscaceae; genus Viscum; species Viscum album. The sequence goes on along the minus strand of OY728143.1, from coordinate 981,750,915 downwards.
TATTCCTAGGTCAATAAAATCCTTTTAATTTTTCAAAATCATTTATTTTCTCATTTATGTTTCATTTAACTGTATTTTAATTTCATTACTCTTCAACCATAATGAAGAATTTTTTGCATTATTCTGGTGTTAAAATCTATTACATATATTACTAGTATTTGGGTTTACAATTATTACAGAATTCACAAACACACACACCACAACCCCTATAGAGCCAAACAGGAAGCCAATTGATAACCTACCCTATCAAGATCAGATTATTTATTATAAACCTTAATATGTGAAACATAGATTCTATCATCACAATGGACCAACCCATTAGCTCTTTGGCCCTCTAACCCTTTTTTTGTTGAGGGAACATAAACCCACCATTATTAATTATTTCTTCCGATATAAGCCTAACTATTGTCAAGACCTTCCACCATAAACCTTATAGCCAGAACCTTCACAACATCCCTGTGCACCACAATTACATTAGCCATCCCAACACCAATCTCATCTTCCTTCAGTTCATTAATCCACACCACCATATTAGCAGGAGACCATGCAAGACATGAGTTTGAACAACTCCACATAGTCCCTACATTGTTCCCCATCCAGTGGACACCATTTCAGCTTCGGTCGATGAACACCGACATGAAGGTAATTTGCATCATCAAGGACCAACATCCCAACTGATTCCATTAAATTGTGTTGAATAAACAATCATGTTAATATTATATTTCAAAAAATACAATAACTTTTAAAATTAAATCACTATAAAAAATCATAAATTATCGGATTTTCCAAAATAGATACCTAAAAACTATAAATATTATATTACTTTTTGAAAAACCTTTACATTTTAGAATAAATCTTTGTTCTATAGCATACAAAACATGGAACGCAAAAAACCCCATAAGATATAATTATTTTATTAAACATAGAACATAGCTGTTAAATAAGAATGCATTAGTAGAAGTGAACAATATTTAAAATATATATAAAGGTCTTAATAAATAATAAATATAAATTAAATGATAAATTATTAGGAAATAATTAGAATGTTTTATGCAGAGTCATTTTATTCTTCATGTAACACCCGGTGATTTCATATCATGTGATCGCCTTAAAATAATATAATAGTTTGCAATACACACAACACCGAGTTCGAGCGCACCAAAACTTACCAAACTAGCCTTTAATAAAGAGGTTATAAATATTATTAACTTTATTTAGAATTTTATATATTGGCGAAAATTTTAGAATCCATTTTATGTGTTTCTTAGATAAAATATTAGAAAAAATTCATTTTCTTATTAGATAAAAGATGTATTTTTAAAAAAATTGCAATATTACCACCATTTAATTGGTAACCTATTTTAAATCCAATATTTGAAACTTTTATATATATTCAATTTTATGAAATTAAATTCTTCATTAGAAGTGGGACATAAAAATTTAGTTTGCATAAATTTTTGTTACTATTCTGATAACTATCATATTTTGATGAATAGTGAAAAATACTAAATTTTAATTGATAACAACTTTTTTTAATTGAAATAATTTATATTGTTAAATTATGAATTTTAGTGGTTTTAATTTATAATTAGATTATATTTTTATCATTTAATATAATGTGTGTCATTGGATGTAATTTCACAAATAAATTGTATATAAACTCATGTCAATCTTTTAATAGTTTTTACTTCTTAAAAACGCATTTTCTGGTTTTGAAAATGAGAATTAAATTTAAATTAATTAATGTAACTAATTTTTTTAGAATTTTTTAAAATAGAAATCCTTTTTTATTCAGAATATAAAAATTATATTAGTGTTACTTTTTGATATTTTTCTGAAAATATACAATTTTTTATGAATTGTGTAGAATACTACTTTATTGTTTAAAACCAAATTTTATTTAAATAATTATTATTTTTATTTAAATTTATTTCAATTACATAAAAATATATAATTCATAAATTAGTTCAATGTAATTCATTTGTGTCATTTTATAATACGGGTGATGTATAAAATTTTATTGATTTTTTAACGTTTTTTACCCACCTTCTAGGCATATTTGTAAATTTTCCTAAAATGTAATTTTACCACTTTTGTGAATTGAATTTCAAAAATAAGAGAGACACTGTTGACATCAGGAAGTAATATTTGGTTCAACAGGATAAAAATAATTTTTGGAGAATAATAGCTTTTAAATTTTATTTATCACGATAAAAAGTAAATTGTGTAATTAATGGTAAAAATGGTATTATAATTACACTAAAACACGTCCTAATTCTATTAGATAAGTTTATTTAGACTATAATAAACATTCAGAATAAAATATGATCATTATGGTCCACTTGGATTAGATTAGAACATTTTGTATTCTTTTATATAAACAATATTTTAAAGTGTTAAATTCAAATTTTCATACCTAAAACATTTTTAATATATGATTACACATAAGAAAAATCATACTAAAATTATTCATTATAAATATAGAAACATATTCTATGTAATGGTATTTTATTTCTAATTTTAGACATTAAATAATTAAATTTATTTATAACACAATGATGATACAATAATTACTGTAATAATGAAAGATTAAAATAATTGATAATAAAAATATCCAAATAAATGTAAATTGAGACTTTTGATTCATTCTGATAATTTTTTAGGTTAATATTAAATATTATGGTTTATTAAAAAAATTTATTTGGAATTTATAAAGTTGTTATGACTTTCACAAAAACAAAATACCAAATAGTTTCAAAATTGACATAAATGAGTTTATAAAACAAATACCATATTATTAAATGATGCAGTATTCCTAAAAATATATGGTTCATCAAAAAAAACTTAGATAAGGTTAGATATAAATTAAATTAACCACTTAGTGTTCTCTTGGATATTTATAGTATTTTTATTAACCATTTAGTATAATAATACATGAATACAAGGTAAAAGTTAATCTATTTAACTATGAGTTAAATCTAAAAGATAAGGTTAATATGGTGACCAAAACCTGACTAAAACATATTGGTTGAGAGGTTTTCTACCTATAACCACTTTATACTTGAAATAAATTATTTTTGGGCCATTATAAACCCAATATGATTGTATAATATATCAATATTTAAAGCTTCTCCTAAAGTAACCATCACCTTTCTTATAAAATGGTACTTCTCCTTCTCTCAAAATCACACCTACAATTCCATTTGGCTCAGCCAAAACCAACAAAAATATCTTCTCAAATACCCTCAGCTCAACTTATAGTCCTTACTATGATTATAAATCCAACCTAATGATCCTTTTTGATCAAATCAAAAGAAATCACCTGAAGAAGAGGTAATAATTTCATCACCTCTTTCAATGTTCTTTTCTTCTTCCACTTCCTCTTTCTTTGTTGAATGCATACCAAAATAATAACTGGAGTATTTTCTACATACTGTGATGTTATTATAAATATTTTTCAACCAAATTCATTAATCTATACATCCTATAAACGACAAAGTCACTATACGTGCATATGTATGGCTTACCGTCTCCACGTTGTGGTGTAGTTTGTTATTCAACACTTCATTATTTTGATGGGTATAATAATGAGTATAAATGATATTAATAACAAATATAACATGATATATATTCTGTATAATTTATATAATAACCAATTACATACTATTTCCCCATCAATAAATTAATATCTCGCTCGTGCGTATATACATCTTGCCGTCTCCACGACGCGATGATATTCATTTCCACGTTCACCATTCAACGATGATTATAAAAATATATATGATTAATAAGTATGTAATATATGACATAATAATGGTACTATAAATTCATATATATATATATATGTGTGTGTCTGTGTGTGTGTGTGTGCGTGTTTATTTACATATATCTCATTCACTTACTTCCGTTCAATACAATATGAAAACTGAAACATTGTTTATGCGTACATACGGCCTACCATCTCCATAAATGGTGTTTTCCATTTTGTAACTCGATCCACTATACATATTAATATTCTGAATATATATGATACATATATAATTTGTTATATTCCAGAAGTAATTAAATCATGATATAACAGATATGATCATGAATAAAAATTTAAAACAAGTAAAATATAGAAAGCAGTTATTACCCAAAATATTATTTTGACATAAAAATTATTATTAAATCGGTAGTATAAAGCCATAAATGAATAAAGTATGTTATCATAAATATGTATATTCTTCTGGTATAATATAATAACATACAATGGCCATTATACAAGAGTTTAAAGATACCCATCGACCAATGGAAAGTACAAGGTAAGGGTTATTTTCTAAATCTAATTATTATACGAGATTGTTTATTTGTAAGTATCTTCTATGACATATTTATCATTTATGTAAATGTATCATTTAAATTTTTTAAAAAGTAATATTTTATGTTTTTATGGAAGGTAATATTATACTAGATCATTATTTTAAATGTTTTTAAAAGATTTATTTTTCTAAATATTTTAATTAATGTCCATGTTTCAAAACGATTTTAAGGATTTATTTACATAGACATGATTGTTTTAATGTTTTAATTTCGTTCAAGAGTTTCAATGTGGTATGAGACACTTTGCTTCAAAAATCTCTTTTAAATGACTTCTTTTATAAATTGTGATACTTCTAAATGATTTCTTGAAAATGGGTATTTCTCTCAAAGAGTTTTATTGATTATTTTCAACTATATAGATATCCTTTATTGGATATTATACTTAATTGAGGCTGATTTTTTATAATAAAATTTTTCATACTGTATTGAATGAGTTATGATATGTTTGACTGTGGATTTGCTATTTTTATTCCATTCATGTTTTATGGTTAATTTATTTACATTTCGTATTCTATTTTTAATACGAATGTTTATATTATGTTTCATCCTTTTTATATGAGGAATGAATTGGACTTAGTAAGTGACGGGTGGAGCCCGCTATAGCTCCCTAATACATCAGTAGGTCTCATGAGACAAACTAGTTTTTTGGCACTAGGCCTTGAAGAAATATTGTTTGTAGTCTTGGCATGAGGCCATGACTATGTGGTTATGATATCCAACATTTTTCATTCCATCATTATAAAATTAGCAATTATTATTACATGAGATTATTAAATTAGTAGAATATCCCTTTGAATATGTAAATGTCATTGTCCATATTATGCTGTTTTTTTTTAAATTCTTTTTTATTCTTATACATTACCTTAAATGTTTGTGCTTATTTATGATAGTTTCCACTATATTTTTAACATTACATAGCATATAAGCTCACCCATTTCATATGTTTTATTTTTCCCACAATGCGAAGAAGATTATTATGATTGATATGTAGGTATAAGCTAGGGGAATAATAGAATTTCCAAAGGATTATTTATGTTTTGTTTTATTCTAGAAGTTTAAATATATTGTTCATATATGCAATATATTTCTCATGATTGCTAATTGGATCAGTCCTATTGGACTTGATTCCTTATAATCAGTCAATGTATTAAAATAATGTAACCAATTTGGGTATCTAGGGTTAGGGAGTTACAATTCAAAAATATATTTTCATTAAAAACATTTTTTATACCTTTTTATTAGAAATTATTATTATTTATTTCTACCATGTTTGGAAATAATATTTAAAAAAAGGATATAAATAATGAAATCAATAATTAAAAATTATCATAGGGAGAATTCATTGGAATTTTCAGAAAATATTGATTTATCAATGAATTGTGAAAATAATTGACTTTCATGGATAGTGAATAATTACATGAACTATGCAACCAAACCATGTATCCCATCCAAAAGTAAAATAAGGATTGATAGTTTGGGCACATAGTAACTTCTAACCATAGGACCCATATAATAAACCATGAAAGTGATATCTAATTTCGCTATTTTTTATTTAAAATCTAGTACTCCTAGTGTGAACCCTAGACACCCCCATTCGACCCAAATATGATTCCTTGGTCTATAGAGGATATAAAATTGTCATTTTGATGAATCCAACCCCTTATCATGGTTGGTTTAAGAACAAATGATTATTCTTAATATCGTTATGTGAATTTCATATCATCTAGTTTATATAAATAATATATTAAATCAAACTTAAAGGGTGATATATTATAATTTTATTAATGGATCTAATTTTTCTTTAGATGGATCTTGATTCTAGGTTTGATTTCATTATCTCATTCACATCCATTCTCATTTGTATACCTATTTTTAATGTTTATTTTTTCAAATGGTTAATGATAGTTACTTCCATAATTTATTACCAGATAGTTGATACCCTTTGGATTATAATTGATTTTAGATGTATTTTAAATTTTTTTAATAAAATATATTTGTGCTGATTTTATGTTTTATTTAAAAATGGCACAAAATTATCAAAACATCAAATTCACATGGAATTGTTATTAATGAGTTGATTTTGTGAAAAATGAAGGATTTAATTGGAATTTTATATCTATAAAATACTAGATACTGATACATTAGAATACTGGGATAAAATGAATGATGATTTGAAATGGCATAAATTTGATGAAAACTAATGATTTGGTTTTGAAATGAAAAGGATCATTCAAATTAAAATTCATAAATTAAACTATGAATGGAAAAATTAATTAAAATGATTGATTTACCCATGATTGAATTATGTAATGTTCGAAGAACATGTGATCCTAGGTATTTTATAGATTATTTAGAAAATTACTCCAGGTCTCTAAATCCATGGTAAGGGATTGGAAATGATAACACTAACAAGATAATGTTTGGCATAAATTCTCATTATGAGTTCCCTAAGGGGTTCTGATTGATTATCTCGATGGCATGTGAAATAGTGTTTGTGAACCCATATCATGATAAATGACCATGACTGAGAATTTTTGTGATCCTCTCTCTAGAAACTAACATAACTCAAGTATTATGAGTTGGGTTTTTCATTATTCTTGACATGATTATGAAGTCTATTTATTATAATACATTTTTATTAATGGAAAATTATTTATATAAATTTTTGATATCAAATGTTCATTCGATCCGTTTTGGACATATATATCATCATTTATATCAAAGCATGTTTTTTTTAAATATTAAAATGAATTTTAATTATTTGTATCACATAAAAGAATAATCATAAACAATTTATTATTATGGAATTACATAATTATTATTTACTGGTTTCATTATAGGTCCTTTTTTACTCACCCTAACATCTCCTTTATGAATTTTTATATTTTCTAATTCCATGTCCATGAAAAGGGAAAGCACCACATATTGGTGAAGGTGTGGTTGATTCGTGGGACAAGGAGTTATGGATGTTTTATATAGATATGTGACCCCCATGATACATAGTTTTTAGGATCCATCATTGACATATGTTTCGTTTTTAATGAATTAATATTTTTATTCTATTTTAACTATTTTATTTTGGTGCTTCCCCCCTCAGTAGTTTCAGAATAACAACTTGTTTCTTTTCTCTTCAACGAATTTTTGTAAAAATAATTCCATGTTCTTCCATAATGTGATTAAAGGTTCTATATGAAATGTAACAGGTATTGGGAACACCATTAGGGCCATTTTCGGACTAGCTCATGTATCACTATTTTTGGTTATCTAGTATTGTTCAGGGGAAAGAATTTAATAGTTGTTTGGTTCATCTTTATCTTATGTATGTAAATAGTTTAGGTTATACTGATAGATAGAAATTTGGATTTTTAGGACATAAATGATATTTGTGAGAAAATTACATGGTAGATCAAATCATAAATATCCTTAATACATCATTGTTGTTTGGGGAAATTTCCTTTAAGGAATAAATTGTTTTTATTCTTGACCATTTATAGGTTTTATTTTAGTTTTTTGATATCCAAATCGTGAATTTTATTAAGTTAATTGATTTTTTATATATCTAGTTTGATTTGATTATGTATATATCCTTGTTAATATTTTTTTGTTTTCTTTTATTATTATTTTTAATATGTCATTTGATAATAATATTGACTAACACACAAGAGGAATCTTTTGGTGATATAAATGATTTGAATCCTCTTGTAGACCCAATTCTTATTGAGATAGGGGTTTTTGTTGCCCATGATTTGGGACACATAACTATAAATATTCACACTCAGGATTCTGTAGTGGAATTAGGAATGGATGAATATTGAAATCATGTTCAATATTTTTATCTCTATAAGACGCAATCTTTACATGAATCTAATGATCCTAAAGTGGCTAAGAACTGGATAAAAAGGTTGGGCATCTTTTTGAGTAAATATATGTTGTATATTCAATAATGTTGAAGTGGAATAACATTAATCTAGAAGATCCTAGTATGATATAGTGGGATTCAATAATGATAGTGAAGAAACATGAGGGATTAAAGAGGAAAAATTTTAGAGTTATTTTTCACCGATTAGATTTATCTAAAATCGATGAAATTTGAAAAATTCTGGGACATTCATAACCAACAAATAGGTTACAAGACCATAAATCATTATGTGAAAATGATATGTTATAATTCATAAATTTCCTCCTAATGTAGTGATGAATTAGAATCTAAAAGATTAAATATTATAGATGTTTTTTTCTTGACATTCCATCAGAATTTTTCATACTGAATATCACTTCTAATATGGATTTACTAGACAAAGAGTTGATGAATGAGATTGATCTGACTAGTAATACATGTTTCCAGGAAGTTACTTTTTATCCTAGTGGACATTATGTTAGTTACATTAATAGAATTTTAATCTATCACTACTACAAAAACTGGCAAGGGAAGCGCCAACTTTTATCAGTGCTAAGAAAAAATACCTAATAAAAGAACCCTTTATTTGGGCTTAAATTTTATCACTGATAAAGTCATTATTTATCACAACTTTTTTAGCGCCGATAAAATCATAGTCCCATATTTTATCAAATTTGGTGCACAGTATCCTCGTTTTATCACGCCCTATATCCGTCGTGGTGTTGTATCCTTGAAACAGCTCCCCTCCCCCCTGATATTTTCATTGCCATACCTCCACTGCATTCCCTACTCCGTCCCCTCCCCCTTGAACCCTTTCTATGGATCCTCCTCCCCGCAAACCCTACTTTTTCTTCTTCACTGGTCTCCCTGCAAACCCTACTCCTCCATTTCTCAATATTTGTGGCTCCTCCCGTGCACCTCCCCCTCACGAGCGTTCCTTCCCCACCTGATATAGCAAAGAAGGCTCCATGACTGCTCGACGCTTCTTCTCTCCTTCCATCGTGGGTGAGATCTACTCTAGGTTAGTCTCCCACTTCTCTTTTTGGTTTATTTTTGGTGTATAGGTTTTGTGAGAGTAGTTTTCATTACGGTGATGTTTGGATTCTTCTCTATGGTCTCCACCATTGGATTAGATACAAACTAACATAGATTTCTAACAATATATTTCAAGAAATAACACATGTAGTGGATTCTTATACTTGGTTACCAGGTGATTTGAAATAAAGTATGACTTTTTTATGATTCCCCATGGGTATTTATATTGTTTGGAACTAGAATTTATTTTTCACCATGTTTTATATGTATGAGGGTTTGATATTCTCGTGAAACCTCCAGATAGACCCTGTTATACATGAATATTCTATTAATGTTGAGTGTTTTTTCCTCATACTTCAGGTGGAGTAGGATTACCTATACGGGGGATAGTTGTCCTTTTGTAAACTCCTTTATGGAAAATAAGAGTTTTGATAGTACCCACATCATTATTAATTGGTTACACTTTGTGGGTGTCATGATGAGCTAGTGATTTTGTTTATGGGGAAGTTTCAATTTATGATAGTGATTAGGACCCCTCTAATATAAAAAGTGTATCCAAAATTGTGGATGTTAAGTTACATTTCCATTATTTGTTGAGCATGGTTTTATGTGGTGTGTCCAAGAAGAATACTTATCTTCCCTATTAATGTCGAGAAATTATGGAATGATTCATAAGGTAGAGTAGTGGATAACTCTTGGTAAGGGTATAGTGTATGAATCAACCCATATACCAGAGATGATGAGTTTCATAGTGATGTTATAGTGTTGTAAATTGAATCCCTCCTTGAGATGGTTTATAGTGGAGCCTATAGGCCATTTACGCTCATTTATTATTAAACCAGGATTCATGGAGTAGCCTCAAGTCTTCATGCACTATGGCCACATAAGATGAGGAGATCAGAGTATCACATCCATGAAAAGGTGAATGGTATTCTTTGGAAAAGGAATTTGGGTTTAGATTGTGGAATGAACATGTGAAAAGCTTTATTTGGGTGGTTAATTCGTTTTTGGATTGTGGGCTGTCTCTTGAGTTTGAACAATGGTAAATTCCACACATATTTATTTCATTTTAGCTATAATTTAAGGGTGTTTTCAACTTAGTGAAACTATATGAACAGTTGTTCTTAGGTGCTAGTCTTGAACGTTTTTTCTTGAAAATGTGGAGACATCATGCACTTCCTTGGGTAGATAGTGTTTCTTCACTGATAACTATTATGGGTATCAACATTGTTATTTTAAATGGAGACTGCTCAAGTAAAGAACTTCCCTTTGTGTGTTAGTCCATGTGATTTCGGTTAAGTACCCCTACACTATAGAGAACCCAATTACGTGATGGGGGATGAATTTATTCTCCGGATATTGTAAATGTCATTCACTTGGTTGTATTGTATTTCAAATATTTTTATTAAATCCATTAATTTATGTTGATCAATTCATAGACCGACCTCTAGTGGTTTGGGGGAATTAAACATGTAATACTAATATTTGGATGGCTATATTAGTGTTCTATGATTATGCCTATGGTTTGAGTTGATATCATAATCCTTTAATGTAGTTATCTTCTTAGATGTACGGTCAGCAGCACCCACCCATAGTAGGTGTGTGATGCAAGTCTCATCTTAGGAGGAACTATCATTCATAGGTACCTCAAGGATAGAAAATTACTACCAGGAATTTAATATGACTATGATAGTTACAGATATATCACATTGCATTTTATTAACATTCATGCTAAAATCAGAGAAGCAGTCGATGAATGACATAGGCAGAGGAAGGAACTAGAGAAAGGAGGTCTTTATAGAACTAAACTAATGGAGGAGATCAGGGAGTAGCATGAGCTGGATGGAACTTTCGTTTGATTCTACAAATACAAAATCTAATTAGAACACTCCTCTATTGGGAAGTTAGTGGTTAGAATCTCAGATATTTGTAGTCAATAGAGTGTTTTTACCATGAGGCTCCAGGCTCCTTTGGAGGTACGATCTATATTTGTTATACTTTTATTGTAGTACTATTAGGAATAAGTACAAGAAACGATTTTTCCTAATATTTTATATTATTTTCTTGGTATATGTTAGGAGTTTCTAGAGCTTCATGTTAGTGAGGGATAGTTATTGCACATTCTTTAGATGTTCATGGTATAATTTATGTTCACTAACAATAATTTTCTATTTGGTATTTTAATTTGGGTAATAAAACCTATGATATTCCATAGTAATTTAGGATAAACCTAGGTTATTTTTTCCCCCACGAACCCCTTTGTGTTTGTAAATTTATCCAATATATAATTTCTCTCATCAAAATTGTATCATTGTTTTCATATTATTTGAGTTTGGTCACATGTTTTGGGCTCATTAATGTAATTATTTTATTATGAATGAGGCGGCTAGTAGGGGTTGTTAAAAGGATGTTTAATGTTTTTCTACAGGGGTTGTGGGTTTTATAACTATTGGTAAGGGGTTAGAAACTGTTTTGATTTTGATGGGGGGTCTATCATGGTTATGTTGATTTCCCAATCTTTACTGGAAATGTTTAGACTCTCTTAATCTCTATTTTTATAATGAAGTGGTTCTATTATACTTTATTTGGAAGTCATGTTTTTTGTATTTTAATCATAAATACTAATATTTGAGATTAAAATGGGGTGGAGAGGAATAAATATTGGATGGATTCTAATCTTTTGACAATAGAGTATGAGAACGGAGTGAAAGAGTTCATCAAACATTGGCTCAAAAGAAACCAAAGCATTGACAAACTGATCCCAAAGGGCTACTAAAAGCACAACAACAACTCCTATTCTCTATCCCCATTTATTATCATTGAAAAATCGTGTGGATATGAAGCTAAGAGGTTGTAGTAGTCATATATTAGTTTTTTAAAAGAATATGTATAGAGACGAAATTAAATATTTTGTTGCTGCTGAAAATGTAAATGAGATCCTTGAATACGGTTGGCTAGGGATCACAGTTGTAAATTTATATATGAGTTATGTTTTCATGAATTGATTTTCTAAAAGTTTATATAATGTGAAAATTATGAATAAATGAATTTTATATTATTGACAAATGTATATATGAAAAATAGTTGAGGAAATATTTCTATGAGCCAAAATTCGGACTTGTTAGTCCTCATACCACATCAACATAACTAACAAAATTAGAGACATCAAAAAGGGATGAAATAGTTAATGGATTTCTAAAAACATTTAAAAGCAAGATTAAGGGTGAAATAATCTTCCTAATACCAACCATGAATTGGAAAAACTCTACAATTAAATAATATCAATTATATTTTCACGTCTTTTATTACTTTTGTTTGTGTTTTTGGAAAAATTGGATACTAATTATAGTGAACTTGGATACTCCAATGTTTTATTTTCTGGATTCAATGCAATGATATCTCACAAACCGACCACACATGATGGAGTTTGTGAATCTTTAAAACTATACAACCTATGTTTTAGGTCTAAACATCAAGTAATATAATTTATATTTTCTTTTTCTGAGGATTTGGTTATAATAGGGTGGTGTATCATTATCATCTAAAAAATGAATAAGGACATGGGCTAAGCATAAAGTGGCGAGCAAGTACTACGCCTGGACAAATATCTAGGTATATATAATAAAATTTCACTTTCCAAACACATATCAAAACAAGTTACTTATTCTCCTAATGATCAAATTTTTTGCAATGTCCAAAACAAACAAATGATAATGATTGTGGTTATTATGTTTGTAAATTTATGAAAGAGATCATTTTTCATCAACCAAATAGCATCCCTAAAGATTAATTTTTAAAAAAACTACTATTTCATTTCAATTATTAATTAATTAATTATTTATATATTTCGAAGTACTAATATGACTATAAAAAAGCCTCATATACATAAGACGATATAGATTTTTTTATAAACTAGTGTCCCACATACCAAATGGAAGATTGTACATATATAGAATAGTGATCTGACTTGTGGATGTGTATAATTGGTGGTCATTTTTTATAGGGGTCAAGGGGATCAAAAAATGAATCATTTTTATTTGTAAATTTTTGTAGGAAAATTCTAATTTTTATTTAATAAAATATCCTTTCTCCAATCTGGTGCACAGTGTGGTTTGTATCACTAAAAGTGTGCCTCTTTTGTTTAAAATGGTCAAATGTTTTAGTTAAAATGGTAACTGACATACGGAAATCCAACCAAACACATTTGGATTGGGTTGATACATTAGGGAAACGATCAATGGGTCATTTTTTACATGTAAAGTCAACCCTAATTAAGTACGCGGCATGGTGTGGATGGTATCACTCAAAGTGTCTCTCTTTTGTTTAAAATGGACAAAATTCTAATTAAAAACGAAAACTAACATACAAAAATCCTACCAAGATAATTTGGATTGGGTTGATACATTAGGGTAAGGAACATGGAAAATTTCTGACATTTACGAGTCAACCTTGCCTCAATCCGAGGCATGGTGTGTCTGGTATCACTCATAGTGTCTCTCTTTTGTTAAAAATGGAAATAATTTTAAGTGAAAACAAAAACTAACATACAGAAATCTGAAAAAACGCATTTTTATTGTGTTGATAATTTAGTGGAATGATCCATGGGACATTTGTGATGTGTACGAGTCATCCCCACCTCAATATATGGCCAGTTGTGGTTGGTATTACTCAAAGTGTCTCTCTTTTGTTTAAAATGGAAAGATTTTTCTGAAAACAACAACTGATAAATGGAAATCAGATCAAACACATTCATATTTTGTTGAAATGTCATTTAAATGATCTATGGCTCATTCTTGATGTGTACGAGTAAACATTGCCTTGATTCAAGGAACAGTGTGGCCGGTATCACTCATTGTTTCTGTCTTTTGTTTAAAATGGACTGAATTTTAAGTGAAAACAACAACTGACAAACGGTAATCTGAAAAAAAAACGCCTTCAGATTGTGTTGATAATTTAGGGAAACGATACATGGGTAATTTTTATTTGTACGAGTCAACCCCTCCTCAATATGAGTCATAGTGAGGTTGGTATCACTCAAATTTTCACTCTTTTGTTTAAAATGGATTGAATTTTTAGTGAAAACAACAACTGATGTACGAAAATCTGACCAAAAACATTTTTATTGTGTTGATACATTAGGGTAAATATCCATGGGTCATTTTTGACATGTACGAGTCAACCCCGCATCAATATGAAGCACGATTTGGCCAGTATCACTCAAAGTGTCTCTCTTTTGTTTAAAATGGACAGAATTTTAAGTGAAAACAACAACTGACGTACGAAAATCTGAGAAAATGAATTCTGATTGTGTTTAAACATTGGGGGAATGATCCATAGGTCATTTATGATGTGTAATAGTCTACCTCACCTCAATCTGAAGCATAGTGTTGCCAGTGTCAATGAAAGTGTCTCTCTTTTGTTTAAAATGTACACAATTTTAAGTGAAAACAACAACTGACGTACAAAAAATTGAAAAAATGCATTCTTATTGTGTTTATTATTTTGGGGAAATATAAATGGGTTATTTGGGACATGTATTATTCAACCCCATCACAATCTAAGGAACGGTGTGGCCAGTATCACTCAAAGTGTCTCTCTTTTGTTTAAAATTGACAAAATTTTAATTTAAAACAACAACTGGCATATGAAAATCTAAACAAACGCATTTGGATTGTGTTGATACTTTAGGGGTATGATCCATGGGTCATTTTTTGCATGTTTGAGTAAACCTCGCCTCAATATGAGGCATGATGAGGCTGGTATCACTCAAAGTGTCTCTCTTTTGTTCAAAATGGGTAGAATTTTAAGTGAAAACAGTATCTGACCAATGAAAATCCATCCAAACGCATTCATAATGTGTTTATAATTTAAGATAACATTCCATGGTTACTTTTTGACATGTATGAGTCAACCATGCCTTAATCTGAGTCACGGTGTGTCCAGTATCACTCAAAGTGCCTCTCATTGGTTTAGAGTGGAAAATTTTTTTAGTGAAAACAAGAACTGACATACGAAAATCCAACCAAACGCTTTCATATTTTTTTAATAACTTATGGGAACGATCCATGGGTCATTTGTTATGTGTATGAGTAAACCGTACCTGAATCTAAGGATTTTTGTTTCTGGTATCAATCAATGTGTCAATCTTTTGTTTAAAATGGACAGAATTTTAAGTGAAAACTACAATTGATGTACATAAATTGGACCAAATGCATTCAGAATGTGTTAATACATTAAGGTAATGATACATGGGTCTTTTTAGATGTCTTCGGGTTATCCCAAACTCAATCTAAGGCACGGTGTGGCTAGTATCACTCAAAGGGTCTCTCTTTTGTATAAAATGGAAGAATTTTAAGCGAAAACTAATGTAACTTAAGGAAATCCAAAAGAAATCAGATAGTATTGATACGTTTCGGGAATGATCCATGGGTAATTTTTGATGTGTACAAGTTAACCTCCCCTCATTCCATGGCACGGTGTGATAGGTATCCATCAAAGTGTCTCTCTCTTTTTTAAAGTGGGCAAAATTTTAAGTGAAAACAACAACTGACGTATGCAAATATAACCAAACACATTCAAATAGTGTTGATACAATAGGGGAACGAACCATGGGTCATTATATATGTTTAAAAATCTACCTCACCTCATTCTGAGGCATTTCGTTTCCGGTATCACTCAAAGTGTCTCTCTTTTTTTTTTAAATGGACATAATTTTAAGTGAATATAAGAACTGACGTATGAAAATCTGACCAAACGCATTCGGATTGTGTTGATACTTTCGAGGAATGATCCATGGGTCATTTAGGATATGTAAGAGTCAATACTATCTCAATATGAGGCATGATGGGGATGGTATCACTCAAAGTGTCCCAATTTTTTTTAAAATGGACAAAATGTTAAGTGAAAACATCATTTGGCATATGAAAATCTAGCCAAATGCATTCTGATTGTGTTGATACTTTAGGGGAATGATCCATAGTTTATTAAGGATGTGTAAGATTAAACCCCTCCTCAAAATGAGGCACAATGTGTCTGGTATCTCTTAAAGTGACTATGTTTTAATTAAAATGGATTGAATTTTAAGTGAAAACAATAATTAACCTACCCAAATCTGACTAAGGACATTCGGATTATGTTTATCATTTAAGATAATGATCCATGGGTCATTTTTGATGTGTATGAGTCAACCTTGCCTCAATCCGATGCATGTTGCTTCCGGTATCACTAAAAGTGTCTCTCTTTGGTTTACAATGGACAAAATTTTAAGTGAAAACAACAACTAACATACGAAAATTTGAAAAAACATATTTAGATTGTGTTGACTCTTTAGGGTAATGATCCATTGGTAATTTCTGACATGTATGAGTCAACCCATCCACAATATGAGGCTCAGTGATGCCGATATAACTCAAAGTGTCTCTTTTGTTTAAAATAGACAAAATTTTAAATTAAAACAACAACAACCGTACAGAAATTTGACCAAACGCATTAGGATTGTGTTGATACTTTAGGGAAATGATAAATGGGTTGTTTGAGATGTTTAAAGGTCAACCCCGCCTCAATATGAGACATGGTGTGTCCGGTAACACTCAAAGGGTATTTCTTTTGTTTAAAATGGACAAAATTTTATGTGAAAAAAAAACTGACATACGGAAATCCAACCAAACACATTCGAATTGTGTTGATACTTTATGGGAATGATCCATGGGTCATTTTCAATGTGTATGAGTTAAATATGACTTAATTCAATGAATGTTGTGGCCGAAATCAATCAAAGTGTCTCTCTTTTCTTTAAAATGGCTTGAATTTTATGTGAAAACAACAACTTACATTCAGAAATCTGACCAAACGCACTCGGATTGTGTTGATACTTTAGGGGAACAATTCATTGGTCATTTTTGATGTGTATGAGTCATCCCCGACTCAATTAGAGGCACAATGTGTCTGGTATCACTCAAAGCGTCTCCCTTTTGATTAAAATGGAAACCCCCAACCCCATGTACGCCACATCCCCTAGGACGCCCCCAACCCCTGGACACCCCCACCCCTTGAAAGATCCCCACAACCTTGAACACCACCCCACCCCTGGACAACCACCAACCCCCTGGACGGCACCCCACCCTCCTGGACACCACCCCATCACATGGACACCCCACCCCCTTGGACAGCCACCCCCCTTGGACAGCCCCACCAACCCCCAAGACTACCCCACCCCCCATAGACACCACACCACCCTTTGGACATCCCCACCCCTCTCAAACCCACCCCCTGGAAAACCCCCCAACCCCTAGACTCCACCCCACCCCCCAAGACACCCCCATGGACAGCCCCCCCCCCCAGACAGCCCTCCACCCCTAGATACCCCCACAACTCCGGGACACCAACCAACCCCCAGGATGACAACCCCACCCTTCCTAGACCGCACCCCACCACTTGAACACCCCCACCCCTAGACACAACCTCCTCCTTGGACAGCCACACCCACCCCCTAGACACCACCCCACCACCCTTGGACAACCCAACTAACCCCTTGGACCCCCTGGACTGCTCCCCACCCCCTTGAAACCCCACCCCTTTGGACACCCCCACCCCTAGAAAGCCCCTAACCCCCGGGATACCCCCCACCAACCTGGGCACCCCCATGGATAGCCCCCCGGGACAACCCCCCTGGACACCACCATCCCCTGGACACCCACCAACCCCCCTGGATGACACCCCCACCCCTTCTAGACACCACCCCACCACTTGGACACCTCCACCCCCTAGACACCCCCACCCCCTTGGACATCCACCCCCACCCCTGGACACCACCCCACACCTAGATGCCCCCAGTCATTAGAAATCCCCCCCCACACCCTAGACACCTCCCCACCCCCCTAGACACCCCGACAGACAGCCCCCCCCCCCCCCCCCTCGGACAACCCACCCTCCCCCTGGATGACCCCACCATCCCCCAGGATGGCCCCCACCCCCTAGACGCCCCACCCCTCCTCAACACCACCCCACCACCTAGACACCCCAACCCCCTGGACAACCCCACACCCATAGACATCCCCCACCACCCCCTGGACACCACCACACACCCCTTGGACAACCCTATCCCCTCGAACACCCCCATCCCCCTAAACACCCCCACCCCCGGACACCCCCACCCCCTAGACACCCCTTACCCCCTTGGACAGCCACCCAAAACCCCAAAAGGAGCCCCAAACCCTTTATTTATGAATTTAATTCTTTATATATTTAATTAACTTAGTAATTATGTGTTAATGGTGTATTGGTATACTTTCTGAAATTACATAATGAATTTTGTGTTAATTTTTTATAGGTATATTGGTTTATATGCGGATTTTTTTGTTGGTCTTGTTTGGGTGTGCTGCTACAGAATTTCATAATACAATAGGAATGGAATTTATCAACACTTTTTTAGCACTGATAAATGTATCCTTTATCAGCACGATTTTAGCATTGATAATGGATGTCTTTATCAGAACACTTTTTAGCGATGAAAAATGGGACCCACCATCAGTGTTGTTAAAGCCCATTTTGAGAACTAATAATGACCGTTTTTGTAGAAATATGTGATTAGTCATGTGGTTTTCTAGATATCATGCATTATCACTACCTTATACAATTCTTGGAACTAGCCTTTTGAATTTCATTCACCATGGAAAGGATGGGTATTTGATACTGGTTTTCACTGAGGTAGCTAAGATATGTGGGTTGTGTTGACACAAAGGTCACATGTATACGTTCTTTCACATCCTTTGTAATCTATGAAATGAAATTAAATCATAACCTCTTACCTTTTTTCTGGTGTAATCATATGCTCTATGAATTAAGAGGTTCCAGTAATATGAATCTAGTATGAAGCCTCTTTATACTGCAGAACAGTCTCCAAAAGAATCTAATACATGTCTAGCGACTGTGAGAGGAACCATCTCTATTGTAACATATTTAGTGACTGAAATATTTTTCTTTAGTGAATCTAAATCACTTTTATGCACATATATTATGACCATTCTAAATATTCCTAGAGAAAATTTTCCATATGTGATCGATATTACTAAACCCTTTGCAACAAAGAATCTG
The DNA here is from genome assembly GCA_963277665.1 of Viscum album. Taxonomy (NCBI): domain Eukaryota; kingdom Viridiplantae; phylum Streptophyta; class Magnoliopsida; order Santalales; family Viscaceae; genus Viscum; species Viscum album. The sequence goes on along the minus strand of OY728143.1, from coordinate 981,731,528 downwards.
TAGGGTCTCCATTGTTCTTATTGTGTATTATCTTTTTCAGAGATTGAGTTTACTAATTTTTTTCTTCTTCTCAACATGAATCCTCTTTATTTTATTGTTGGTATATATGTGAATAATTCTCATATAGCATGAACTAAATAAAATCATCAATGAGTCTCCACTAACACCCCCAATGGGGTGCCCTATTTTATTTAGGGAGAATGTGAACTGAGTTTGATAATTAATAGACCTCATTTTATGGAGTTCAAATTGGTAATTTCAGTGGTTTAATTTCAATTTGAGTGTGAATTTATGAGTAATGGTCTATCTCTAGATGTCTAAATGTATCTTAATATCATTATATCTGATTTCTATAGATTTTAAAAAAAAAGAGTAGTGATTTTATAATTTTATTATGTGACCGGAACTCAACCAATATTGATTCCCTTATACTATATGGCACTAGAGGAGTTGAAAGTGTTGAATAATTAATCGGATTATTTATTGGAAAATGGATTTATATTCCCAAGTGTTCACATTGGGAGGTGCTAGGGATATTTTCTACAAGTCTGATGAAATACTTCCTATAATTGTTGATTACTAGAAACTCAATAGAGTCATGGTATAGAAAAAATATTAATTCATACATATTTTAGATTTTCTTGATCTTTTTATTAGAGAAAATTGGATCATCAATATTTTTCTTGGATCTCATCTTTCCCAGTTGAAACTTAATGAATCTAATATTATAATGGTCGACATAAGTTATAAGAATAGATGAAATAATTATATTTTTATGCCTTTTGGTCTTACCAATTATCTTTTAGTGTTCATGATGTTATTCAACGATATGTTCCATGAGTTCCCATAATGTTTCACAGTAGCATTTTAGAATGAAAGATTTTATTACTCTAAAACCAGGGGGGATGGGGTGTGTCATTTGAGTGAAGTTCCTGAAATTTTTTCAAATAAAAAAATTCTCATGAATAATTCAATATTTAATTTTTGTTTTGAAGAGGATAATTACATAGGACATATAGTCTCAGAATGTGGTATTACAATTGATATTGATATGGTAAAATTTTTATTCACATCAGATCTACCACTTAGTGTTTTCAGGAATCATAACATCTTGGTCTTGGAGGGTTATTACCATAGGTTGGTAAAATATTTCATGAATATAGCTTATTTTATGATAGATCTCACTAATATAGAAGATTAATTTGTGTTGGATGTGAAATTTCATAGTTTTATTTTTGTGTTGTAATGTATTCTGAATTCTATGCATGTATTGAAACATCCAAAGGTAGTGCATGGATATGTTATCTATTGTTATGAATCAGGTTTAGGTTTGAGTGGAATTCTTATGTAGGGTTGTCACATAGATGCCTATTATTCTAGATAACATAGGATGTAAGAGAATAATTATCAGAACAATGATCTTTAAATTTCAAATATGATTCATGATCAAAAGAGTTAGTGAATCAAACTTTTTAGAGAAAGTTTAGTTTTACTTCAGCCACAGAAACCCAATTTATATGTTCATGATACATTATTAGAATCTGTGATAGAGTTTATGGTTTGTCTACCTAATATCCTTTTACTTCAATATTTATTATATCATTTTTATGGGTAACTTATTTTCTCAGGTGTTGGTATGGAAACCATTGACCCATGATAGGAGAGAATCATCATTATAGTGTAATTGGAGGTGTATCTTTACTCTGTTGAAATTTGATGTTTGAGATGATGAAACCAATATTTTTATGGAAAAAAATTCAATTTATCTCCACTCTTATCAAGAATATTATTATTGAGTAGTAGAATGATGATTAATTTCATGGTATTGGGTACACTCTTTATGTTCGGGAGACCATTGATGGGTTTAATTTATATTTATTATGAATATTTTTTTTAAATATAATAGTTATAAATTTTCCTATGAGAAAGGAATTGATAGATTATTTCCACAACTACCAGTGGAGGTGCACCCCAAAACCAAGAATATTTTTGGTGCAATGTATCAATGATTCTGGTGTCCATCTATTAGTTGAAAAATCACTGATTTTTTTCTCATTGGTATAACTACTAATAGGTTAAAGATAAGAACCAATGCACAATAAGTTTCCTTGAATAAATTCTAAAATAAAATTGGAAGTGAGATGATATATATATATATATATATATTAAGGTAAAGTTTCCACTTACCCCCACGAGGACACAATGTAAAATTGGCTACTATTGACTGGCTGATGAAATCGGCTCACATAATACCAATTTGAGATTCAACGAAAATTGTGAATTATGGATATCTTGGATAGAAATATACTTTCAGCATACTTTGATTTTCATCAATTATAGTCTTTTTTTCAGGATCCCCAATTTAAATCTTGTTTTGGTGGGGCCTCTAGTAGTCAATGTCATACCATGTATGTTTGAGTACGAAAAATCATACGTAGATAGATGGCCAGAAATAATGATCTATATAGATTCTTGAATACATGAAACATGGCTGAGTTCATGTATTTTTTGGATCTTGGAATGTCCGTTTCAGATAATGTAAATTTTTTTACATGTATATTTACCAGTTTGATATACAGAAGGATCATTTTGAGGCATTTTAGAGTTATCCTTGTAGATATACACTATGTTGGTCATTGATTTGTGAAGCTTCCTTATTTGGACCATGTTTTTTCTAAGAGAAGACAGAGGATATTCAATTTATTATTCATAGAATCTATTAATCACATAGCACGTAAAAATAATATGATGATCACCATAAATGTAATTTATAGTATTTTATTGGTGACCTAGTGTTCTTGAATGTTTCACCTTAGTTAGGTCACTAATGTCTTGGGAAATAGGGAATGCATCTTCCGAGGATTATTGGCCCATTTTAGATTTTCGGGAAGGTGTGGAATATGTATTTTCATTTTGAAATTTCACCAAAATTGAAGTCAATCTGACATATATTTCATTTTTTATAACTTATGAATTATTTCCAAAACTTTCACATGTCTATAGCTAAGAGGATATTAATGTTGAACCCGATTTTTAATGACCTAAATTGTTCACAATAAAATTTGCATTGATTTTTTTGTTAAATATCTTATTATTTAATATGCTTATTGAAAATACCTGCACTTTGTTTTTTATTATATCCAATTATTTTAAAAATACCTTTTTGTAACATTTCCATTGATATTATAGCCATTTAACAGTTACCACATGATTTGTCAAAATATAGGGTTTTAACAAATCATATTGAAATATAAAATGGATGTGATGGTTGTAACGAGTATGATCATACATTATGAGTCCCATTTATCAGAAATTACGTGGTAGATAGAATCCCTTGTATTTTTCCTTGACCAAGACCAAGCTAAGATCCAATAACTTAAGCATGAGTGAAACTTTTTATGGGAGACGTTTTAGCTCATTAAGTTCACAACACAAACCATATACGCTGAACTACCCCATGAAAGTCTCACCCTCACACACCTTATTCATATGGATTTTATTAGTATATTATTGGGATTTATATCAAGGAGATATCATCATGAGTATGTAAATTAATTTTTTATATAATGATGAATATATTTTCATATTATTATTGTTGCTTTATATGTGATTTTTATTTTGATACTATAAAACATGATTAATATTTGTTTTTTGTAAGAATACAATTTAGTTAAAGAATTTATTTTGAAGAATTAATGGATTATATAAATAAATATTATTTTAATTAAATTTTATTATTAAATAATTTTTATTAAATATGATTGAAAATATTATTTTTATTAAGCCAAATGTAATATTTATAAGGGTTCAAAAATTGTTATTATAAAAAAACATAAATTTATTAATAAATATAGATTTTATTCTAAAAGTGAAAATATAAAATTTTATAAATTTTTTTTTATAAAATGAATCTAATTTTTTATTCATAATTTCAAAATTATCTAATGGTGAATTTGTCATAATTTTCTGAGAGAGTAAAATTTTCAAGTAAAACCTTAATACCGTATGAATATACTTTGTGTATTATGACATCATAATGACCCAAAACTAATGCCATAATTATTATAAATGGGATCCATGAAAAAATATATGATTCCCTTTAAAATAGTTTGATTTTATGTTTCTTTTATTTAACGTATAAATCCATTATGAATCTTCTAAAACATATTACATATTTTAAATTTTTAAAATCATTTTTGTAAGAGTGACTCACCTCAAAATATGAAAGGGAATTATTTTATGAATTTTGGCCCTTGGAATTATAAAATAATTATAACAACTCTCATTTTTTTTTAAAATTGTGCCGAAAATGTGTAATGGCGTGTGGCTTTAGGTTTTTAGTATGTAGAGTCCAGAACCTAAACGATAAAGAAATCCCCCTAATTTTTTATATAAACCCACCCAATATCTCATTTCTCTTCACTCAAAATCCAAGGAAAACACCCATAAATTTATATGTATGATCAAAATGTATATTTAGATGCTCCATTATATGTGGGAGTGAATTTTACTTTTAAAAACAATTGTTTTTTTCCTTAAGAAAATCTATGTTTAACATAGTTAATCAAGGATAATTCACAAGCCCCCCTTAATTCATAAAAAAAGGGATAATTAGAATGGCCCATGTCCAATAATAAATAACCTAAACTTAATAATGTTTATCTAAACGAATCTTAAGCATGTTTATCTTGAAGAATCTTAAACAAGTTTATCATAATAAATCTTAAGCATGTGTATCTTAAATAAACATAAACAAGATTATCTTGAAGTATAATTCTACCTTAAAACGTATTGAATTTAATATACAGTAGTAATTACATGTACAAGAATGTATAATAATGATATATTTTCTAACAGTATCATAAAAACGAGGAAATAACATACTTTTTAAAGGAACAGGTAAAAATAAATCTTTTAGGCCAATAGAAATGGTATCCATCAAACATGGATAATGGTTCCATGATTTAATCTTTCATGAAAGCCAATCTATCCCACACTTGGGTAATCCCTCTAAAATAATATCAGAATTTATCTTGCTATTTCTTCAATCCCTCAATCTTAAGGTGATCAACACATATTACTTCCTTTCCCTTAAAGCCTTTGAATGTTAAGGAACTTAGAACCTCCTTCATCCTATCCCTGTATGCCCTCAAATTTTATGGTTGTCAAAACCAATGTCTTAATATCTAAAAATACCTTGAACATTAAGGTAGTCGACACCTCTATCTACCTATCCAAAAAATCCATCGATTGTATATAACTGCAATCAAATTCGCATGAGGTTGAACAAGTTATTCATAGCTAAACATGATGTTCATAGATCACATAAAGAATGAGAGTCTATGGAAATATCATCCCAACAACACAACACGTAATCTCTAGATGTGTGTTATGTGTTCTTTTTTCATTAATATTGCTGGATATTTATAGTTGAATAATCCCAATGGTCTTCTCCTCCTCCATTAGTCATATTTTTCAATCAATTTTTGAGGGACCTTTACACATATCACTCAGAAAATGGTTAGTTTGAAGACATATTTTACTACATCATTTAATGTAATAAATAATTGAAAACCTTATTATGTGTAATGAAAAAAAAACATATGTATGGAAAAAATAATGATTAAAAAACATTAACATGATTAGGATTAGATAAAATGAAATTTTTCTTTAAACAATTAATGTAACTGAAAGAAAGTCATTTAATTGGAATCCTATTAAATGAGAATCGAAGTCATAAATTATTAATAATAAAATTCTGAAATAATTGATAATCAGAGTCTAAATTTCATGGAATTCAGAATTGGATTTATAATGACTTTGGAATCCTATTTTTCAAGAAAACTAAGTCTGATTTCAATGGAAATAAGACTACATTTTTAAAATAATCTAGATTTTTATTTTAGATGAAATCAGAGTCTGATTTTAGTAGAAATTCATTTCAGATTATAGGAAAAATTAGAGTCTGATTTCTTGTAAAATCATAGTCATATTTATGACGAAATCAGAGTCCAATTACATGATAAATCAGAGTTTTATTTAAAAGAAATTGAAGTCTAATTTCAGGGGAAAGAAGAGTCTAATTTTAGAAGTAATCAGAGTATGATTTTAGGAAAAAACCGAATCTAATTTCAAGTGAAATTTGTCTCTGAATTCTTGAGAAATCGATGTCTGATTTCATTATAAATTAGAGTCCAAATTTATGAGAAATTTGAGTCCAATTTTAGGATAAATCAGAGTTACAATTATAGGAAAATCTTATTCTATGGAACTATAAGGTAATGAGTTTGGTAAGGATTAAATATTTATTATATGAAAAAGATTGTTAGTCTTGATATAGGAAAACAACAGATAAGACAATGAAAATCATAGGTATAGTCAAAACTTTTTTTGAGGAAGAAAAATTTTCCTTAGGAAAAATTTTCATAGAGTAAGATAATTTTAATTAAGAAAATATTTTTGTGATTTTCAAAACATAAATAAATATAAATTTCAAATGGAACTTATTGACCCAAAAATCCCCCCATTATGAAAATTACAAAATACATTTCGTAAAATAATACAATGAATAACATTTTCAATTTTTGAACTTTATAATAAATACATATGTCCCTTTAATTTGTTAATAACCCATAATGAATACAAATAAGCTCCACTAAGGTTATTAATCCCCAAGGATCGTATTGTTGTTGTTCATAGAGAAGTTACTTCTCCTTTCTTTCTAATATCTTCTTTATGTAATCCCCCCTTACTAGGAAAGAATCATAACAAAAAATATTTTTCATTATTATTTCATCACCCTTTGTGATTTTCAAATAGTATTTTAGGGAAATAAAAAAAATTGTATATAAAATATTTGGAATATAAAAGACCAAACAATAGAAAGATAAAATATTTCATTAAAATGGGGAAAATTTTTATTAGATTTGAAAATACAATTGAAGATCTTGTTTAAGAAATTATTCATACTTCTTCTCCTTCGACATCATCTTTATCATGTTAGCCTTCATCATTTTCAATTCCTTATGGTCCTCTTCAAAATATTTGATCAAAAGATATGGATCTTGATTTTTCTTTTCAAGACCATTTTTTCTTTATTCTTGAGACTTATGAATTTCACCTTATTTATATATCACCACATCTTTCTCATTGAATTTTTCTTTCATCTCGTCCCTAAGTTCTCCTTCCATTTTTATATTTATATAAAAAAAATCATCTTTCCATTTAGGTCTTTATCTTATTGGATCTAGAATGGCCGCTCTTAACTCAACTTATCTGAAAGACTTATTTTAAGGTTCTTGATCCTGTCATCCGACTTATCAAAGGAATCCTTTACTTAATCATTGAAATAATCCATTATTTTCTGATCATCAATCATTGACTTAGAACACTTGGATTTCAATTTTTAATATCTTCTATGAGCATCATAAACAATTTGTAATGTTTTAAAGTTGGATTCAATATTGAATACATATCCATGAGAATAATTGTTGAGTCTTTATTCTGATTGATTGTTCATTATAGTAGCTGACATCTGGAGTCAATAATTGGAATTAAGGGAACCATATTAAAAATCTTTTTCAAGGATTGAAAAATGAAATCTTATCCTATGGAAGATAAATATTCTAAATAAGATTCCTTTTTAGGTGATAAAACTTTATCACTCTCATCTAATTTTCACTTAGACTTTCCAAAAATAACAACCATCTTGTATTTTGCAACATTATCTTTGTTATTTGAATCAACAACCACTTTCTAACCATTATTAACATTAGGTATTTCCTTCTCAGCATTCGGAGTCTCGTTCTCACTATAAAAGACTTTAATTATTCTATCATCATCATCTGTAACTTCTTCAGCAACTTCCTTTGCATCATCAGGATGAATAAAATCATGATTAAAACATTCATCATATAAAGGATTATTAACATCATTCGAAGAATCACCATTTTTTGAAAGAGATTGTTCTTCTCAAATTATCTTGGTTTTTTCGACTTGGGAAGTCCGGATCAACAATTATTTTTGAAGGTATTTCTTTTTTTTGGTATTCTTCCACCATCCTTATCACATCAAGACTTTCCTCTTACTCTTCTTCTTATTTTTGTTATTATTCTTACTGTACTTTATATAATTCAACAATTGGTTCCATAATTGACCTTATTTTGTCTTGCGTACACATGGAGTGTCAATGGGAACTAATACTTACAATAAGGATTATGGTGTCTGATCTTGCTACGATCTCGTCTCTATATCTCTAAGAAAGGATTGAATAGTCTTAGATTCTAACATTTTCTTCTTTAACTTTTTGTTTTTTATTGCTTTTCAAGCTCTTAAACTGCTTGAATATTCATGTACTTATCCTAAATAGTGTCTAATACAAAAACCACATCAAAATTTTTTCTTTTATTCTTATACTCTCTCCATTTGGAAACAACATCATCGAAAAAAGATTTTTTGACTTTTTTAGATAGGGAAGAACAGATACAGATTCCTGTTTAGGTACATTATCCTTCGGTTCTGGTTCATTATATATTCTTTTCATTAGGGTTTTCATGGATGTTTATCCTACCCTTACTTTCTTTCTAGTATCATGAACATCAGTATCAATAATATAAATGAACAATGTTGTCTTAATACGAAAACCAATTTTTGTACTTATTAGGGTATCTTCACCCAAAATTATTATCTTAAAAACTATGGGTTTTGAGATGCAAGGAATATTTAATGATTCTAGGAATATGACAATAACCTTTGAGAATATTTCCAGATACATTATGATCTGATATTGGTGGGTTCCAATATTGATATTTCTTATTGTCAAGAGAATGTACATAATGAGGTTTATCTTTTATATCTTCACTAGGAAATCCATCATAAAGATATCATATTTCTCAAGGGAATCCTTGTCTCCATTTATAAAAATGAGAAAATCATCAAGCCATAGAGCTAGATGCATATATTGGATTGACGGATTATTGGTATTTGGTGACATAAATCCCCTAAGTCCACAAAACTCAATTTAAATTACATTCTCAAAAGATCCTTTCTTGTCAGGAAACATCTGTGAACAATTGATAACCTCTCTCTCATTAGTAATTTCCAAAATACTAGCTACCTTATTGAATGATAAGGAATAATTTTTTCTATAACTCTATAAAAAAATCTCTCATCCCCCTTATTTATAAAAAATATCTATATTAAATAATTCTATAAGGATGTTTGGATAAACTGGATCCTGAATCTTTTTTGTCAATAAAAAGGATTTCTCATACATTCTTTCAAATGATTTTTGAAACTAGAGAATCATACATGAAAAAAATTTGGGTCTACAAACATATATTGATAAATTAACCAGTCCTTGAGTTTTTTATTGGAGACCATCTTTTTTGTTATGAATCATCAAGATACAATTAGATCATAAAGAAATAGTAAATACTAAACATTATCTTTGAAGTGCAGCATAGATTCTATGCAAAAACACTGAGACAAAATATGTGGTATGCGAATAGGGGGAGTCCATTATATAGGCTTTGTAGTGACGATTTTTATTCCTAAAAAAAATAATGGTTAAGATTATCTTGATCTGATCTGATGGTTGGTATCAATGTCGATGAAGGACTTGTATATTCTGATCTTTTGAGGTTTTAAAGAGAAATAAGATTTATGGAAAGTGAACCCGATAATGTTTTCATAAAAAAAGATAGAAATACCAACAAGTAAAAAATTAAATTAATAAGATTTAAGTAATTAAAAATAACTTTCGAATTTTTGAGAAAGAATTTAAAATATTAATAATGTTTTTATTATTAAACGTAGGTTCGGAAAATTTTACTATGAAAAGATAATTTTAGGATCTGATTTTTTTTAAAGGAATAAAAAGCCTAAACATATATACCACCCTAAAAAATGAGTTTCTTGTTATAAGGATATTGGTTTCAAAAAAAGCTAATATGAATGATTACCATATAGTTATCTTTCCTAACATTGGATTAATGTATTCAAATCTATTGGAGGTTAATGATTTTGTAAAAATGTTTGCAAGTTGTTCTTGAATTCTTATAAATTGTAAAATAATACCTCCTTTTAGTTTGAGATCCCTATGAATGTTATTCCTAATATCATTTTGATTTTCATGAGAGTTATGTGCAAGATTTGTTCTTAGTCCGATAACACTAGTATTATCACACATTATCTAAGTTTTGGTAATTATCATTTAATTGTATGTGAGTGTGTGTTGTATCCTCAACACTGATCACAACATCTTTTAGCTGCTACATATTCAACTTCAAAAGTGGAAAGTGATATTGAGTGTTTCTTATTTCATGACCAAGAAACTAACGAATCTATTTTGAAATGATAAGTTCAAAATATTCTTTTCCTATCCGTTCTAAATACACCAAATTTTTCCTCCAAAAAGTGTTTTAAATCAAATTAATTTCCATAAGAAATTAAAATTTGTAAATTCATGGTTCCCATTAAATATAAAAATAATCTTTTCATTGATTCTAAATGAGATTCCTTTTAATTATATTGATATCTTTCACCTATGAATACAAAAAACATTAATTCCAGATAACTAACTCTTAAGTATAATAAAATTTCTATCATATCTATAAAAGATGTTGGATCTACGGGTTACCCTGATTCATCACGAGAATGATAGTTTGAGGTACCCATTTGAGTACATATACATTTAGTGTTGTCATATGAATAATTATTAATAAGATATTATTATAATTATGTTTAGATATATAATTTCATTATGGGTTTTGAGAAATTTGACAACCATGAAAAAATGTCAACTCACACATTATACTCATTTCAATCTTATATTTCATGATATTAACAAATGAATTAGTTAAGAATTGATTAGTTTCTATGAATATAATTTCATCAACATAAATTGTAATAATCAAGACATTTTTCATATCATTGTTTATAAAAAGGGTAGGATCAAAAATTTCTTTAACATATTTTTTTGAATAAAAAATCCCATAAGTCTATCATACCTATCTCTAGGAGATTTTTTAAGTCCTTATAAAGCTTCGGTATGTTTGAAAATATGATCAAGATGTTTTGTGCATTCAAAACAATGAATTTTTTCAACATACTCATCCCTATGAACATATTTTTTAAATAATACACACATCATATCCATTTTAAAATGTTTGAAATTAAATAATGCTGAAAAGGATAAGAGAATTCGAATAGATTAATGTGTAGCTACAAAAGCATATGTTTCTTCATAGACTATTACTTCTTGAAGATTATAGCCTTTAGTGACAAATACTGCATTATTTTTTACAATTGTTCTATTTCCATCACACATATCATTGAAGACAAATTTTACACTAATTGTAAAAGTTTCTTTAGGTTTTTCAACTAAGGTCCAATTTTTTTTATTCTAATTCATTTAGGTCATTTTACATTGATTTAATCCATAATCATCACCTAAATATTCATCAATTCTTTAGGTTCTAATTGGGAATGAAATTCAAGATCTTCTACTTCATTTCAAAATGATATTCTATTCCTTGAAATTTTATTTACATTACCAATGATACTATCAAAAGGATGATTCTTAAGAAACAACTAATTTGGGTTTTGTAAAACATGTTCATCAATATATGGTAAGAAATCATATGGGGTAAAAACATCATAAAAATATTTCATAGTATTTTTCTTTATTACATGAATCTTATAAAAGAGGATGAAAATTAGTTTTTTAAAACACATATGAGGATGTATATTGAGGTAGTTTAACAACAAGATGATCAGTTTCATCAAATTAAACTTGTAATGATTCTTCAATAGTACAAGAATAATTGTTAGAACATTTATAATCCATTTAATTAGTGCAATAGCCTATGAAAATTCATTCATTGTATTTGGGTGAGAATTTATGTAAGTTATCATTAGTGTTTATGATGAAAAATTTTCCTCAAAACTATTTTATGTAATAAAAATTAGGTTTTCTTCCAGTCCACAATTCAAAATTTTTTTTATTATAAAAATTTATGACTATAAAATGATTTATAATATAGAAATAAGTACTTATAGCTTCAGCCCGATAGTGTTAGCAATAAAATATTCAATAAACATGGTTCTAGTTATCTCTTGAATAACTCATATTCTTGTTTCAACAAGAATATTTTTAGAGGAGTTCTTGGAGTTGAGAAGTTATGAGTAATTCCTTCCTTACTACAAAAAAGTTTCAAAATATGAATTTTCAAATTATACCCCTGGATCAATATGAATAGTTATCAATTGTTAGTTTTTATTATTTTTATCTTTGGAATAAAATTATTTAAAATAAAAAAGGATTCATATTTTTTCCTAGAAAATAAACCCACAGAAATAATGTGTAATCATCAACAAGAAAATAAATTGTATTTTCCACTAATATTTATAGTTTGTCTTGGACCAAAAGGATCCATATGCACTAGCTGTAATGCATCAAAAGATGAGACTACACTAATTTATTTAAATCATGACTTATATTTCTTTGCATATTGACAAGGATAAAAAACATTTGAATAATCAAATCTATGCCCCGATAGATCCTTAATGGGTCATTTCATTGAGTGTTTTCATAAGTTACTAAGGTTTAAATATCCTAGTATTTTATGACATAACCATGATTGATCTCCCATTACTCTAACTCAAGGAAGATCTTCGAACCTATGGTTTAATATGGTTAGTTTATAAACATTATCATGCCTTTGGGTAGAGAAAATAAAATCTTCCTTGGAATTGTGTACTAGACATTTATCAATTATAAAATTCACAAGGTAAACATCATCACATAATTGTTTTATGCTAATAAGTTCAATCTAAATACCATTAAAAAATAAAACATTTGAAATTAAGTCGATTCCAAGAAGAAAAAGATGACCTATACCAATAATTTGTCCCTAACCATTATCTCTAAAATTTACTTTTCCTCCTTTTATATTTATAATCATTTCAGTGATTTTTTTGTCGCTACTCTTGTTCCAGGAACATCCACTATACAAGTACAATTTATTGTTATTGCACATCCATTGTTTTCCCTAATTTAAAATTCTTAGATATTTATAATCCAAACATTCTTAGATCCAAAATTATAAGAAAGTAAAAATATTAGGTATCCTCATTTTCTTAGAAAAGTAATCTTTATGAAAACCTATTGATTGGTTTTTATTTAAAAAATAAATGTTCTCCCAATTTCTAAAACTTTTTCACTTTGTGTATAAATTAGCACTTTCAGGAGCAAAATAATTGAGAATAAAAACTAGTTTTGAGTGAGTATAGCCAAACCCATAACTATTCCTAAGAGAAAAATGTTGTGAATAGATTTAACAAAATTATTTCATTCCAGATGTGAAATTTGATAAACGTTTCTTAATAGAAAATAGTTCAGATTATAGCCTAATAAATAAATTATTATCCACAGGGTCATTGGTATTAGAGTTTATGATATTCTATAAAACATTTTTTTAGAAATAACATTTTCAAGATCCTTAGAATGATTATCCTTCTCAGAATTAACTTCTTTATGGTTTTTTGAACTGTTATCAAAATTAAGAGTTTTCTAAAGAAGATCTTCAGAATGATATGATACTTGTTTTGTTAAAACCAAAATTCAAAATTTTTCTTTCTCTAACTTTTTATATATTACAGTTCTCATTCTCACGTAATTTATAAAATCAACATAATTTTTCAAATGAAGGTATAATATTATCTTCTAAGGAGGATGATTCGTCATTATAAGTTTCATAATATATTTCATTAGGAAAATTATTGTTTACAGAGATATTTTTAATGATTCCGAATTATGTACCTTAGATATGGAATCCCACCTTTTTATTACATAACTTTTCATTACATTTTACAAATAGAGGATCTGTAAAGTCGAGTGTCTTCTAAATCAGGATCTTAACACATGAAAACAACATAAAACATTCTTCTAAACCACTCTTAAGGATTCATAATAGGTTCTTACTATGTACAATTACTGTATCTCATATCTTGGAGACATACATAAAATAAAAGGGTGAGCAGAGGGCTCAGTAAGGAAAACAAGTGAGATAGTTGATATGTGATCTTGGGCAATATTAATAAGAACATGATAAAAGTAATAAAAGGATTGAGTAATGGAATAATAGGAATATCATTTCAAAAATAACATGAATCATAACATGAATATGTGGCTACAAAATTTCATTTATACATTCATGAACATATCACCAAAGTTTATCCGCATGGTGTCGTAAAATTTACCAAGGTTATTCACCATGGTATCAGGAAACTTTTAATCTCTAGAGATTAATTCATTACCCAATGCACTAGAGCACTGTCAGGGCACACCCTTAATATGTATTTACATTCATGTGAGAAACATACATCATAATAAAAAATTTCATAAATAACCCATAGAGAATAGAAGAAATTTTTTTTCTTTTAAAAATCATGAGGTTTTAAAAGCTCTTAAAATAATAATATCATTATATCATTTATAACCCATGGAAAAGGACTGAGTGTTAAAAAAATGTCCATTCCAAAATATAATCTATCTTTTTTATATATTTATAAACACCATTATAAACTAAATAGGTCTGGGTATTCCTCTAAAAAAACAAGATGATTTTCTGATAGAAAGTGATAGAAATTTTGAGACCGAATTACAAGAGCATAACGGCTATATAAAATGTATATATACATTCATGGGTAAAGTTTCTATTTTTTTGGTCAAATTACTATTCATTACTTTTCATATCAATATGTTACTTTGTTTACATTACTATTCACTAAAAACCAAGTTGATCTTATTAGACTCTTAATTTCTCACTGATCGCAACTATAGAATACAATTTTTGAAAATAATTTCACATTATTAATTATTTAATGAATAAAATAATATTTCAAAAATACACTTTTTTCCTAAATTAATCAATACTAAACATCCTATATTTATCCATATATTTGAAATTCATAAACTTTTCCATAAAAAGATATAAAAATTTTATATATCTAAAAGGATAACAAAAAGAAACCATGGTCTCGTTTCATAGCACCTTATAACACCAGTATAGGACTTATCTGTAAGGTGTGCTATGGAGACAGAATCTTGAGGTGTCACTGACATAATTTCCCGAGTGGTGATTTCTATGAGCTTCAACTTCTCCCCTAGGTGATTCTGTTCAAGCTTCATACGTTGAAGTTCATCTTGGGATTGGTGCAGAGAAATGCCCAGTGATTCTACCTCCTTCCCAAGCTCTGATAGATGGGATTCCTATGGATCTTGTCTACTGGATGTTGCCATTAAATATTATTTATTAATTAATTAACCAGGATAATAGTATTTATAAAAACACAATGTTAAGATTATAGTTTCTAATGGTCATATTGACCAACCGTCATATAACAGTCGAAACCCAACGTTCTCATTTTAATTATACACACATCATTAATTAAAGGATATAGTTTTGTTGAGTATAAAATAAAATAACACACAAAATGTAGAGACCCGAAGCTTGACGTACATGGAAATTACTTTACTTTTGTGGAATACTTAGTACATAACAAAAACACACACACAAGGATCGTAATAGTTTAGTGTCATTGGAAACTCGGAATATAATCTTCTAATCGTGGTGAAAGATCTTCAACATCTCCCATAATGATTTTCCTTTTTTTACCTAAAACCATTCTTTATATCCTGGGGAAATAAAACATACAAAAGGGTGAGCTCAAATGCTCAGTAGGGGTAAACAAAATAAATATCAATCACATCATATACATAAGAACATAACTTTTGGAAATCATAACATGACAAAAAGATCATAATATCATATCATGGGATAAATCATAGAAGGGAAATGTAATCCCAATAATCATAACATAAAACATGAAACCTTGTGGCATACACACATAATCATAAAGAATCATTTCTTGTTAGTCAAGACTCATTGTCAATACTATCTTAGTGGACAAAGTCCATTTCTGAACCGAGTCACCCTCGTTTTAGTACTGTTTCACTGAACCGGTATAACCTACCATTCCAGCCATGTCTATCTCATGAGATATAAAATCTTTACACAATTCATTGGAGGGAGATATAGGTCCCACCCATCTCATAATGATACCATTCTTATGTGTGCCACAAAATCATATACCATACATCATTGCATAACCCATGTAATAAAAATGAGAATCTTAAACATCGTGACATCATAAAAAAATTAATATAAGATAAATGAATTCATAAAAATATAATTCCATCAAAACATAATCAATTCAATTTAATAATAGGGATAAAAATAGAACCCTTTATTATTTTAGATGGAAAATAATTTTGATAAAACACTTGAACTACATTCTTGACTAAAATATCCTTTCTACTTCAAAAACATTTTCCTTTCTTAACATGTCATACAATTTTAAACTAAAAGAAGTTGATTAAAAATAAACATGATAACTTGTAAAGGAAGCTTCTTGGAAATACTATTTTAAAAATCCATTCAGGCCGTATAATTTAATAAAACATTCTTCTCGTACTTTTGTCGGAAAAGTCAAAAAGTACCTTGTACGAAAAAACGACAAAATATTCCTTTCATATCTTTTACTAAAAACTCACCGAAGGGTAAAAATTGGATTTACACAATTTTAGGTGTATGGAAATAATATTAAATATTGAGGAAACATGTATGTGGATGATAAAATATTCCCCATTAAATTCTGAAGTATAAACAATCTCAGATAAAAAATGAGATTGCGAGATTTTCCCTTACCTTTAGTCCGATATGCTTTGTACGTGTCCAAACCTCCTGTATAATGATTTAAATAATTTTATTGACTTATTACAGAATCATACATATTTTATGATATCATATATGGTCATATTCTTAGCTTATTATTAGTAATATTTCATTACTACTTGTTATTTGGGTGTTTATTACTTTTTTTTCTTATGCGTGTTTTGTCGATTAAATTCTTATTCTTCTCTTTAGGTTATAGATACCTCATTTCCAGAATGGTATTAGTGTGATATATATCATATTCATTCATTCAATTCATTTATATAATCATTATGAAATGAAGATCATGCAGAACGAGTCGCATCACATTGTGGAGACGGTATTCCGTACGTACGCACGAGTGATGATATTGTTCCTATGATCGTGGAATTGTATTGGAGTGTATGTATACTATTTCAGAATCAATATCACATATAATAGTCATATATAGTCTTTATTTACACCATTATACCCATCCAAGTAAGGTGGTGGTGTAAAATAGATTTCACCACGGCGTGGAGACGATATTCCGTACGTACGCACGCGCGGTGATTTCATTTTCCGTAGGATGGATAGATGGTGAAATAGGGTTGTGTTGAGCAATGTATTGTTTTTAAACAAATCAAAATAATGTTTTTTAAAGGGGGAGATTATTTTAAATAATACTCTGTCTCTTTATGATGATTTTGATGCTCACAAATACCCTTTATTATTTACTAATTATTTCGTTGAGTATTTTGCAGGAATTTATTTTATATAACGAGATTTTATACTTCATTTATTCCGAGATCAATTTTAGCGTATTCTGGAATCACTGTAGCGCGAGATCAATTTTAGCGCGTTCTGGAATCACTGTAGCGCGAGATCAATTTTAGCGCGTACTGGAATCACTGTTCATACCCTACGTTGATGAACGTAACGTATGGATGAAAAGTTTACTTTTTATGTTATTTTGAAACGTATGGTTAATGAACCTTACGTTGTTGAAAAGTATGGAAGAAGAACATTACGTTTGGAAGGAACCTTACGTTTTCGTTGTTGAAAAGTATGGAAGAGAAACCGTACGTTAGTTTTCAGTGTTGAGTTTGTTTCTCAAAAGTATGGATCATCAACCTTACTTTTATAATCAACCGTACGTTCTTTGGAGAGTTGAAGCAAGACAAAGTATGGATGATCAACCCTACGTTTGAATGCTGAAGAGAAAGTATGTATGTTCAAATGTTCAACCTTACGTTCTGAACCTTACGTTCTGAACCTTACGTTTGTGAACCCTACGTTTGGAGCCACGTCATCAACCCTACGTTTGGCGTCGGGATATTTTTGACAGACGATATTTCCTTTTGAATTAGTCAATCAAGCGGATTATTAGGCGGATTTCGAGCTGATTCTTAAATACGACTTTGACTGAATCAGAGACGGTTTACAACGGATTAATGTTTGATTTAAACGGAGCTTTTTATGCCGATTCTTCAGGGGAGTTACAACGGCTCTGTTATTTCATTTAATATCGCGAATCTAAAGGAGATTTTCATGGATCTATTTATGCGGAAGATTTTCTCAGATTTGAATATATATGTTCTATCTTGGAAACTTCGGATATATATATGCACAGGAAAGTGTGTGGTACTGATTGATCTTTTGACGAGCAAGAAAACAGAGACTGTGTGAAAGCGTTCTTTTCTGGTGATCGAGAAGAAGCGTAAGACCTTTTTTACCGAAGGAAGATTTTGATAGCAGATTCACGTGTTCTACATCGACTACCTGTTGTGAATCTACTGCTGCTGAAGTTGTGAAGTTTCTGGTAATATCTATTGCAACTGGATCGACTCAGAACTGTTTTGATTACGGATCTTTATCTATCTACTGTCAATTGCATTCTGTTGCAATTGTGAAGAACAACTGGAGAAGTGTTTCTTTATCGAAACCTTTTTTATTTTTGAGTGATCAGCTTCTCGTTCTAAGCTGTGTGGGTTCGTGTTTGAACCAGGAAGGCTGTGTGTGCCTGAGTCTTGTAAAGGTGTCAACTGCCTGTACTCAGTTGTGGACGGGTCTGTGGAAACGAGGACCAGATAGTGAAAATCGCCAAGCTCGTGGATTTGAGCGTTGGTGGAGTGGACTAGGGGCCTTCTGTTCCCCGAACCACTATACATCCGTGTGTTCATGCTTTTACTTTTTCCGCTGCATATTTAATCGTGCAAAAGCATAGTGAACAGAATTTGTCCAAATTGAAGAGATTGTAATAATTTGAAAAAGACACAATTCACCCCCCTCTTGTGTATAATCCGTAGATTCAGATCCAACAATTGGTATCAAAGGAGGAGCTTCTTATTTCTAAAGTCCTATCAAGCTAGAAGTATTTAAAGATTATACATAGTGTATCATGGCTGATATGAGAGAGGGAATGTCAATGGTCAGAGCACCTTACTTTAATGGAGATAATTATGGCTGCTGGAAATCACGTATGATTATTTATCTGAAAAATCTTGGTTACAGAGTCTATTCAAAGATTCTGACTCCCTATGAAATTCCTGAAAATCCCGATACATGGAGTGCTGGTACAGAGGCTGAGTATGACATAAATTCAAAAGCTATGAATGCAATCATCTGTGGTCTAGGACCAGACGAATTTAACAGAGTATCTCAATGCCCGACTGCATATGAAATGTGGCAAACAATAGCTGTTGCTTATGAAGGAACAGATAATGTAAGACAGATGAGATATGCAACTGCTAAATTAAAATTCGATACTTTCAGAATGATTGAAGGAGAGAGCATCACTCAGATGAATGGAAGATTGACAGAAATTGTCAATAATATAACAGCTCTAGGAGAACCAATCAAGCAGGCTGATCAAGCGTTGAAGGTACTGAGAGTACTTCCTACTCGATGGAATGGAATCTCTGCAGCAATCAGACAATCAACTTCTGTTAAAGATCTAACTATGAGAGAACTGATTGGTACACTGATGATGTACGAAGCTGAAATGCAAGATGAGGTAAATGAGCATAAAGTCTACATAAAAAGGGAAAATACTGCTTTGAAAGTGACTTCTCAACAAAAGGATAGAAAGATGAAGAACAAAGAAGTGAGTGCTAAATCAGAAAGCTCTGATTCTTCAAATTCGGATGAAGAACTGGCACAGCTAGCCAGAAAATTCAGAAAGTTTTATAGTAAGAAGAAAGACTTCAAGAAATCCTTTAAAAAGGATAGCAAGGAAATGAGATGTTATGAATGCAAAAAGATGGGACATATCAGACCAGATTTCCCAAAATTGAAAGATGCAAAGAAGAAGAAATTCTTCAAAAGAGATGATTATGAGCAGAAAGACAAGAAAGTTATGAAAGCTACTTGGAGTGTTTCTGAAGACTCAAGTAATTCTTCTGAATCATGCTCAGAGAAGGAGGAAGCCAATTTAAAAGCAAATATGTGTTTCATGGCTGAAACTGATGAGGTACACTCATACTATTCCTCTGACTCAAATAATGAATCAAACTCTGAAACAAGCCTCTCAAATAAAAAACTTGCAGTTTACTGCAATATGCTTGAAGAAAGGTATGACTCGTTATTTAATAAATATAAATCTATAAAGAACTTGTACAAAGCTATTTCAGATGAGAGAAATACTTTGCTAAAACAACATAATGAATTAATTGACAAATACAATTCTGCTGAATCAAATAAAATTAATTTTGAATCAAAAATAAAAACTCTACAGGATGAAGTAGAATCTTATAAAACGGCTGCATTAATTTTTACAAAAGGAGAAAACACCTTAAATGAGATACTTGGAAAAACTGTAATTAAAAAGGAAAGGTTTGGAATTGGAAGTAAAGGAGAAAAACCTAAGTTATACAAAAATTATTTTGTTCCTAGCACTAAACAGGTTATTTGTAACTACTGTGGAACAAGAGGTCATATAGCTAAAAACTGTTTTCTAAGACAACCTCAGATATGTGGAATTAAGAAAGCTTATATTTCCAACGATCTATATGATTCAATCAATTTTAAGAAAACAAAGCAAATCTGGATACCCAGATCACTGCTTGCTAACACTCCTGGACCCAACAAAATATGGGTACCAAAGCAATTTGTTTGAATGTCTTTGCAGGTAGCAGGTCACCAAAGAAAGAAAGAAATATGGTATATGGATAGTGGCTGCTCAAGACACATGAGTGGAACTTCAGCTAATTTCTCTTCTCTTACTCGAAAGGAAGGAGGACTTGTCACCTTTGGTGACAATGCCAAAGGAAAGATTATTGGTATTGGAACAGTTGGAGATCCAGAGACAGTCTCAATCAACAAAGTACTTTATGTACAAGGGTTAAAACACAATCTGATAAGTATCTCTCAACTCTGTGATGATGGATACACTGTTGATTTTACTAACAATAGTTGTACTGTTTCTAAAGATAAACTGTTTAAGTTTAGAGCACCCAGAACTGATAATGTTTATACTTTGGATTTGTATTCCTTGTGTAAACAACAAGTAAACTGCTTAACTGCTAATATAAGTGAATCCTGGATCTGGCATAGAAGACTTGGTCATTGCAATATATATGCTTTACATAAATTATCTAAGAAACATTTAGTTTCTGATTTGCCTAGTCTCAAATTTGAAAATGACAGATTCTGTGATGCATGTCAGCTTGGCAAGCAACACAAATCATCATTCAAATCTGTTAATAAAGTTGCTACAACTAAACCTCTAGAACTTATCCATATGGATTTGTTTGGACCTTCAGGAGTAGCAAGTTTAGCTGGCAAATTATATGTTTATGTATTAGTTGATGATTACTCTAGATTTACTTGGATTTTCTTTTTGAAATTTAAAAGTGAAGCTTTTAGTTTATTTGAAGGTTTTTGTAAATCTATTCAAAATGAAAAAGGTTTTAATATAATCTCATTGAGAAGTGATCATGGTGGAGAATTTGAGAACCAGGAATTTAGTTCCTTTTGCTCAAACATGGGTATTAAACACACCTTCTCTGCTCCAAGAACACCTCAACAAAATGGGATTGTAGAAAGAAGAAATAGAACTATTCAAGAAATGGCTAGAACTATGTTAAATGAATATAGCCTACCTATATATTTCTGGGCAGAAGCTGTTAATACAGCTTGTTATATAATGAATAGAATTTTAGTAAGATCTATTTTGAAAAAGACACCCTATGAACTATGGAATAACAGAAAACCTAAAGTAAATTACTTTAAAGTTTTTGGATGCAAGGTTTACATCCTGAATACCAAAGATAATCTTGGTAAATTTGATCCAAAATCTGATAAAGGTATTTTCTTAGGATATTCTGCAACCTCCAAAGCTTATAGAGTCTATAATAAAAAGTCAAGGATTGTTGAAGAATCAGTTCATGTGAAATTTGATGAATCTGATCCTTTTGAGAAAAGGATAGAACAAATATATGAACCTGATTCTAATGAAAACATGAGACCTGAGAATTTAAAGAATGATTTTGAAAATGATATAAAAGAAATTCAGTCCAGTTCAGAAGAACATGATACTGAAGAACCTTTGAATGTAATGCCTAGACAGTCTAGAACCTTAAAGAATCACCCTTTAGAATCTGTGATAGGTGACTTAGAGACTGGTATTCAAACTATAAGAAACTTTGGAAACATAGTTGAATTCTCTGCTTTCCTATCCCAACAAGAACCTAAGACCATAGAAGAAGCCTTAGATGATGAGAGCTGGGTAATAGCAATGCAAGATGAATTGAACCAGTTCAAGAGAAATAAGGTTTGGGAATTAGTTGAAAGACCACATGATTATCCAGTAATAGGAACTAAATGGGTCTTTAGGAATAAACAGGATGATCAAGGGATAATAACTAGAAATAAAGCAAGATTAGTAGCTAAAGGATATAATCAAGAAGAAGGAATAGATTATGATGAGACCTTTGCACCTGTAGCCAGGTTAGAAGCCATTAGAATCCTTTTAGCCTATGCATCTTATATGAATTTTAAATTATTTCAGATGGATGTTAAATCTGCCTTTTTAAATGGTTATTTAATGGAGGAAGTTTATGTTGAGCAACCTCCTGGTTTTGAAAATTCTCAAAAACCAGATTCTGTTTTCAAACTTACTAAAGCTCTTTATGGCCTTAAACAAGTACCAAGAGCTTGGTATGAAAGACTAAGTTCTTTTCTTTTGAAAAATGATTTTACTGTTGGACTAGCAGATCCAACACTCTTTAAGAAAACTGTGAAAAATAATGTTTTGTTGGTTCAAATTTATGTTGATGATGTAATTTTTGGATCGACCAATAAAATTCTTTGTCATGAATTTTCAGAATTAATGCAAAAAGAATTTGAAATGAGTATGATGGGAGAATTAAATTTCTTTTTGGGTCTTCAAATATTTCAAAAAGATTTTGGAAATGTTTTAAATCAATGCAAATACATTACTGATTTACTTAAGAAATTTGGACTTGAAAACAGCAAGACATTTACAACTCCTATGTGTACTAATATAAAACTTGATTTGGATGAAACTGGAAAATCAGTGGACAACAAGTTATATAGAGGTATGATTGGTAGTTTGTTATATCTTACTGCTAGTAGACCAGATATAATGTATTCAGTATGTCTTTGTGCTCGATTTCAATCAAATCCCAAAGAATCCCATTTAACTGCTGTTAAACGAATTTTTAGATATTTAAAAGGTACTATTTATCAATCTCTGCTTTATCCAAAAACCTCTGATTTTAATTTAATTTCATATTCAGATGCTGACTTTGGAAGCTGTAGATTAGATAGGAAGAGTACTTCAGGAACATGTCACTTTTTAGGAAAGTCTTTAGTATCATGGTCTAGTAAGAAACAACACTCAGTTGCCCTGTCAACAGCCGAGGCAGAATATGTGTCTGCAGGTAGTTGCTGTGCACAGGTGTTGTGGATGAAAAACACTCTTATGGACTTTGGATTAAATTTCAATAATACGCCTATTTTATGTGATAATACTAGTGCAATTAATATTTCAAAAAATCCTATTAGTCATTCTAGAACTAAGCACATTGATATAAGACATCACTTTTTAAGAGATCATGTGTTAAAAAAGGATATATTTTTAGAATTCGTAAATACAGAAAATCAATTAGCAGATATTTTTACTAAACCACTTCCCACGGCAAGGTTTGAATTTATTAAGGGGGAGTTAGGTTTATTTAATTTTAAATAGTTTTTTTTTTCTCTCTTTTTCTTATTCTGTTTTCGAATTCTGTTTAATTTTTTGTTTCCCGCTATAAGTAATTTTATTTTGTTTTAAATAAAAGTAATGATTAGTGATTACACGGGAATCAAGGCTGTCAGAACCGTTTCACCTTCTAAATTGTTTTCACCTTTTTCGGAAACCCTTTCGAAAACCTAAAACCGCACATCTGCTCCAAAACCCTTTTCTGAATCTTCAAACCCTAAACTTACGAACCTTCAGAAATCGTTGTTGAAATGGCAAAGACTAAGCGTCCAGATGAAGCTGAGAGCAGTGCTGCAAAGAAATCTAAAGTAGTTGGTCGGAAAATACTGCAAGGTAAAGTCATCGATTTAGAATGGCTGTTTGAAACTAATTTACTGTTGAAGCAAGCGCTATCGTTTCAAAGCCTTGAGCAAGCTTTTAATAGTGAAAATTCTGAGTTTCTTTATGAGGCAGAAATGAGACATTTCTTTAGAACTGTTCAGTTTAGCCTTGGAGATACGGAGGACAGTTTGTTGGCTCAAATAGAGGATAAGGACTTTTCCATATCATCTGTAGAGATAAGTCAAATTCTTAACTGCCCTCATGAAGGAGTTTTTCATTTCGATTTACGGAATATTGGAGATTCTGTACATAAGTCTGAAGACATTATGTCTTTTCTGTTTGGAACCAAAGTGATAAAGAAGATGTTTATTAAAGATTTGGAGCCCGATCAGAAAATCTTGGTAAAGTTTGTTCAGACTGGTTTAGCACCAAGGATGGCTGAGATGGAGAAAATTCTGTACCCTGACATGTATATAATGTATCTTTTGATGAGTGATATTAAGTTTAATTTTCCTCGATTTATGATAAGATATCTGAGATACTGCTGTCAGAGTGAAGCAAGAATGACCTTTTTCCCATATGGAAGGTTCATTTCTTTGTTTTTATTTAAAAGAGGAATGATCAGATTGGTAAGTGCTGGGGTGAAATGTCACCACAGTAATGTTTTTAATGCTGGAACTTTGAGGAAAGTGGGATATTTCTGGAGCACAATTAAAGGAAAACTCTTACCTGTTGGAGCTGAGGAAGACTCGGAGAGTGCTCAGGCTCAACCGGCTAAGTCCAAAGAGGGACAAGCAGAATCAAGGATTAGTACAGTGGCAAGGAGAATTCGCTTTGAGATGGAGGAAGTTGAGGAAGAGAGAAGTCAGGAAGGACTTCAATCTAGAAGGAAGAGGTCAATTGATGAAGAAATTATCTCTCCTGTCTTGAAATCTTCTGAACCTGTAATTTCTTATTCATTTGTGAGAGAAGCTGTTGTGGAGAGGACTGCACCGATAGAGGAACCAGTAGCTCAACCGGAAATTCAGCTAGAACCTCAAACTGCTGCTGTGGCTGTTGAAGAAGCAATTCCACAAGAACAACTTATGGAGGCAGTGCCTGGTGAAGAAGTGGCCCGACCTCAAGAAGTTCATGAAAATATTGTTCTTGATCATTCAGTAGAAGTCAGAGAGACTACTGTTCGTGATGAACACACTTCTGAAGTTAATACAGAGGTACTTCAGGAAGATTTTTCAGTGGAAGAGTTTCAGGCTTCAAAGAATAGTTCAGTGGATCAACCTTTTCAGGACAAAGAACAATCAGATGCAGATTCTTTACCACTTGCCTTGCCTCATCAACCTATTTCTGAACATGAGAATAGAGCACAGGGTGCCCCTGATTTGAGAAAAGAAAAAGTTGTTGAGTTGTACAAGCGTATCTCTCAGTTGGAATCTGAGAATGATAGTCTCAGAAATTCTCTGAACTTAGAGCAGTTGAAGTTTCAGAAGCTGAAAGAATGTACTGTTTCAAGACAGGAAGTAGATTTGTTTAAAACTGATATGTTGCATGCTGTTGATCAGTTGAAATCAGAGATGGTAACGAAAGATGATTTGTCTGAGATGAAAATTTACATGGAGAATAAATTTGAATCTGTTGCAAATAGTGCTGTGAGTGGATCAGGTTCTTCACCTGATTTGATTCGAAGATTTCAAGCAATTACTGGAGCACTGAGCAATATGAGTGACAGATTACACGATCTTCAGTGTAATAGTGCCCCTTTGTCAGTTTTGCTAGATAATCAGAAATTTTTGGTAGATCAGTTGACATCTGGAGAGCAACCGATTAGGATTCTTTTGAATCAGTTATCAGAAAAGCTGGCTCTTTTTGTTGAAAAAGAAGAAAGAATGCATGAGTTTTTCAGAGTTAATTTGATTGAAGATATTCATATGACTCAGGATAATAGGGATCTTATCATCAAGTTAGGAGATGGGATGATGAAGAGGCTCAGAGAACAATTTACAGAGATCAAGACCGTAATTCAAAGGAGATAGACACCTTTTTCCCTGTCTTATCCCTAAACCTTGATTCCTCTGTATATCACTGTCGTAGCTTGTGAATAAAAATTCTTTTCTTATCTTTTTTGTTTTATTATTTATTGATTTATGATTAAGTTATCCAGTATAAGAAATTCACTTATTCATACCCAGTTAATTATAGCATTTACTTATAGTTCAGTGCAATATTGAATGTGTTCAAATCCGTAATTTTTCATTCTTTTTGATATCACAAAAAGGGGGAGAATTTGGATAAACACAACATTTAAATTCATTCGTTTCCTATGAAGAAATTTGGATATATAGGAGCATTTGGATATATACGACATTTATCTTTTATCTATTTGAAAATTTATTTTTATGGAAGAGTTATGGGGGAGAAATTTTATAGTTAAATATTGTTTTAATCCTTTCAAAATTCTAAAATTTTATAAAACTTTTTTTTTTCAATCAAGATTGCAATTAAATTAGTTCTATTATTTTATGGGTTTTGTGATCATCAAAAAGGGGGAGATTGTTGAGCAATGTATTGTTTTTAAACAAATCAAAATAATGTTTTTTAAAGGGGGAGATTATTTTAAATAATACTCTGTCTCTTTATGATGATTTTGATGCTCACAAATACCCTTTATTATTTACTAATTATTTCGTTGAGTATTTTGCAGGAATTTATTTTATATAACGAGATTTTATACTTCATTTATTCCGAGATCAATTTTAGCGTATTCTGGAATCACTGTAGCGCGAGATCAATTTTAGCGCGTTCTGGAATCACTGTAGCGCGAGATCAATTTTAGCGCGTACTGGAATCACTGTTCATACCCTACGTTGATGAACGTAACGTATGGATGAAAAGTTTACTTTTTATGTTATTTTGAAACGTATGGTTAATGAACCTTACGTTGTTGAAAAGTATGGAAGAAGAACATTACGTTTGGAAGGAACCTTACGTTTTCGTTGTTGAAAAGTATGGAAGAGAAACCGTACGTTAGTTTTCAGTGTTGAGTTTGTTTCTCAAAAGTATGGATCATCAACCTTACTTTTATAATCAACCGTACGTTCTTTGGAGAGTTGAAGCAAGACAAAGTATGGATGATCAACCCTACGTTTGAATGCTGAAGAGAAAGTATGTATGTTCAACCTTACGTTCTGAACCTTACGTTCTGAACCTTACGTTTGTGAACCCTACGTTTGGAGCCACGTCATCAACCCTACGTTTGGCGTCGGGATATTTTTGACAGACGATATTTCCTTTTGAATTAGTCAATCAAGCGGATTATTAGGCGGATTTCGAGCTGATTCTTAAATACGACTTTGACTGAATCAGAGACGGTTTACAACGGATTAATGTTTGATTTAAACGGAGCTTTTTATGCCGATTCTTCAGGGGAGTTACAACGGCTCTGTTATTTCATTTAATATCGCGAATCTAAAGGAGATTTTCATGGATCTATTTATGCGGAAGATTTTCTCAGATTTGAATATATATGTTCTATCTTGGAAACTTCGGATATATATATGCACAGGAAAGTGTGTGGTACTGATTGATCTTTTGACGAGCAAGAAAACAGAGACTGTGTGAAAGCGTTCTTTTCTGGTGATCGAGAAGAAGCGTAAGACCTTTTTTACCGAAGGAAGATTTTGATAGCAGATTCACGTGTTCTACATCGACTACCTGTTGTGAATCTACTGCTGCTGAAGTTGTGAAGTTTCTGGTAATATCTATTGCAACTGGATCGACTCAGAACTGTTTTGATTACGGATCTTTATCTATCTACTGTCAATTGCATTCTGTTGCAATTGTGAAGAACAACTGGAGAAGTGTTTCTTTATCGAAACCTTTTTTATTTTTGAGTGATCAGCTTCTCGTTCTAAGCTGTGTGGGTTCGTGTTTGAACCAGGAAGGCTGTGTGTGCCTGAGTCTTGTAAAGGTGTCAACTGCCTGTACTCAGTTGTGGACGGGTCTGTGGAAACGAGGACCAGATAGTGAAAATCGCCAAGCTCGTGGATTTGAGCGTTGGTGGAGTGGACTAGGGGCCTTCTGTTCCCCGAACCACTATACATCCGTGTGTTCATGCTTTTACTTTTTCCGCTGCATATTTAATCGTGCAAAAGCATAGTGAACAGAATTTGTCCAAATTGAAGAGATTGTAATAATTTGAAAAAGACACAATTCACCCCCCTCTTGTGTATAATCCGTAGATTCAGATCCAACACATCACATCCCAAACTAATCCGGCATAGTCATTCAGAATCCTTAAGAGGAAAATATGAAGAAACCCAAGAGGAAGAAATGGAAAACTCACCTCAGATTTCCAAAAACCAAACTCCTAAAGTTGAGGATCAAAGCTGTGAAGGGAGGGCTGGGAAGAATACTAAAAATTACTAGGGTTATCCCAAGGTTCAATATAAAGGATATGTGAATGAAGAAAATTAGATAGGGGTTGGAATTTATAGGCAGTTTGGAAAACACCATTCATAGTGTGACAAAGGAATCCATACCATGAAATCCTCAAGCACTCAATCATTTACAGCATGAAAAGGTATTTTATGCTATAAAACATTCATTTAATTTCAAGGTTCCTCAAGAAAAATACATTCATGCTGTGAAGAATGATACATTCCTTGAATCAGTTCTGGGTAGAACCCTTTGAATTCCAACCTCTAAGTCGTGAACCAACCCTCACATCGTGAACCACACCATGAATCACATTCAAGTTGTAATAAATATATCATATTGTGAACCACTTCCTACATCAAAATTATAGCACCAAACTCCTATAAACCTCCATTAATCCTTCTCAAACACCCCCAACATGAAAACCCTCACAGAATTGATCTTAGAATACATGGGTCATTTCATTAGATACCTCTCAAAAAAGTCTTATCCTTGAGAATCCAAACCAATCCCAGAACAAGAAAACAACGACAAAATCATCAACACACCCCTCAAGAGGAGAAATGGGAAGGGGAAGGTCTGAATAACCATCCCATGAGATACCTATTGGGGAATTTTTTACAGCCCAATGCAACCACCAACCAAATACGACTAGTAAGAGGAAAATGGAACATCTCATAAACTGATAACAAACTAAGTGTTACATCATCCAAGGCCAAAATAAAACAAAACAAAATCTCAAAACAACTTTGTATAATAATCACACATTTTAAACCCACACTCCTAGGTACTCACCTCCAAGCCACCATGTCTCCACATAACATAAACCAATGAAATGGATCATCCACACAACACCTTCTCCTATAAATATTGAATCTCAACTGGTCGCTCCACAAGCATCACATCATCCTCGATATCCAACTCTCCTGATTCAATGATATGGGATTCATTGTGAAGATATCAACAAAACTGGGATATATGGGAGACATCATGGACTCTATCCAACTATGGTGGGAGTTCCAATAGATACACCACCTTATCAATGCACTCTAACACCTCAAAAGGACTGATGAATTGGGGAGAAATCTTAATCCCCTGATCAAACCTTCACTACCCCCAATAAGAGGAAACCCTTAATAAAACATGATCTCTAACCTAAAACTTCACAGGCCTCTACCTACAAATGGAATAGGCCTTTTAATAGTCTTGTTCCACCTTTATCTACTACCAAACCACCTAGATCATCTATGTTGTGTTATGAACCACATTATGAACAATGACCACTGACTCTATAACCTCGGTGTAGTAGAATAGAGGAGAAAATGAACGTCCATACAGTACTTCAAATGGTGTCATTATGATGGATGAGTAATAGAAATTATTATAGGAAAACTCAACCAAGGGTAATTACTTTACCCATGATCCTCTAAAACTCAAGATGTTTTCCCACAACATATTTTCCAATGTATGTATTGTATGATCTGTCTTCCCATATGCCTGGGGATGGAAAGTAGTGCTAAGAAATAATTAAGAGCCAAAATCATGCTATAATAATCTTAGGACCCATGAGGTAAAATGAGGATCCCAATCATAAATGAGGGTCGTCAGCATCCCATGAAGCCTCATAATCTCATCCATGTACCGCCTCACCAGAGAATCTATGAAATTTGACTCCCTGATCACTAGAAAATGAGTTGACTTCATCAATAGGTCCATGATCACCCAAAAAAACATCAGATCTTCCATGGTTCTGGGGTAACCCATTGATGAAATTCATTAAAATTTCCTCCCACTTCCAATCAGGGGCATCCAAAGGCTCTAAAAACCTCTGGGAATGTGGTGTTTAGCCATCACCTACTAGCTGACCAAACACTCCACCACAAACTTTACCACTAAATACTTCATTATAATCCACCAAAGATACCTCCTCAATCCATGATACATATTAGACACTTTTGGATGCATTGATAAGGGTGAGATATGAAACTCATAAAGGAATTCCTCACACATCTCCAATAAAACAAATAGCCTTCCCTAAAACAACATCTTGTTTTCACCATATACTGATCACCCCTATGGAGCATCACTATGGTCGACAAGGTCTCACATCACCTCCACCTATTAGTCTCCCCACTAAGACTCCTCCACTTAATGCATAAAAGATAATTCCATAGTAATTTGATAAATAAAACCTCTATTATTGACCTACTCTACACTGAGATGCATCGCTATAAGATCCTCCATCCCTCTCCTAGAATCATCAGACTCCTGAATGATATATCCTTATGACTTCATGCTCGGTGCATCGTCCACAATGTTTCATTTATATAGGGTGTAAAAGTTCTTGAAATGATAATCTTGGAGAATCCACCCACCTCTGTCGTCATGGATTCAGATCCCATTAAGAGAAAACATACCTCAGACTTTTATGGCCCATGAAGACCACAAAGAGTTCTCTAATGAGGTTGTGTCACCATATATTTAGGGAAAACATCATTTTTACTAACTCTAGGTCATAGGTGATGTAGTTACACTCATAAGGATGCAACTTCTTAGACCCATAAGAGATTGAAACACTTTACTACAACAATATACATCCCAAACCCAGATGAGAAGAATCATAAAATACTTCAAACATCACCCCTTACTCTAGAAACTGATGCATTGGGGTAATGATTGAATTCTCCTTCAGGTAGACTAAAGTTTCCTAGTACTGATTTATCCAGATGAAAACCTAGTCTTTCCTATTCAAATATATTATTGGGGATAGAATATAAGTAAAATTAGAAACAAACCTCTGATAATAGCCCTATAAGACCAAGGAAGTTGAAAACCTCTTCCATATTCTTGGGTATTTACCAAGAAAAACTACCTCTATTTTTTATGGGTCTATAGACACACCCTTTTGAGACACCACATGTCCAAGTAAATTCACCTATTATATCCATAACATACACATGGATAATTTACCATATAGTTTTTGGTGTTGAAGAGTCTTCAAAATGATCCATGGGTGCTCGACATGCTCCTCCTCTAACCTTGATTATACTAGGATATCATCGATGGATGCAATTATAAACTGGTCCAATAATTCATGAAACACAAAACTCATAATCCCTATAAACATACCTAGTGTGTTCATGACACCAAATGACTTGAAAACAAAGTCTAAGTGACCATACATGCATCAGAACACAGTCTTCGGGATATCTTCACCCTTCATCCTCATATGGTGATACCCATACCACAAATTGATCTTCAAAAACCAATTGGATCTCTTTAGTTGGTTAAATAGATCATCTATCCTCAGAATATGTTAATGATTCTTAATCATTACTTGATTTAACCTCTAATTGTATATTCACAACCTCAGATTTCCATATGCCTTATTGTCAAATAACATTGAAGCACCCCGAGGAGATACATCGGGTCAGATGAAACCCCTCCACATCATATCATCAATTTGGAGTCTCAAATCCCACAATTCTGTGGGTTTCATCCAGTAAGGATCCATCAAAATCAGAGAAGTTCTTAATTTCATCTCTATCTTGAACTCGATATCAAGTTGAGGGGGTAGTGTCACAACCTCATCCATGAAGAAATATATACTCTTTGGTGAATCTGAGAACCCTCACCACTTGATATTTCACTAACAACATCTCCAAATGAGATAAAAGAGGATTTGTTTTCCTATATCTCATTTGGTAGATCTTCTCACCAATGAACACTACTCACTTACCTTCCATGTTAGAAAATACAACTCTCCTCCATAAGTAGTCCACAACTACATGTATAGAATATAACCAATTCATACAGAGGATAACATCATGTGGTTGTATTTATAATAAAAGAGAATCTATCATCAACTGATGCTGCCCCATCATCAGTCTATATCCCTAGAACATTTCAAACAAGAAATACTAACCTACAATTGGAATTTATAACACCAGAGGAACTAAAAGAATATATACTTATACTCTTAATATATAGACCAAAGTAGGAGAAATGAAGGAGTGTGAAGATCCAGAATCAAACAAGGAAGAAACTAAGGTAGTTGATAAACTTATTATACTTACAACAAACTTTGGCCCCTATAGCACTAGAACCTCCATAACATGCATCATCTTGTACCCAATTCCCTTGCCTCGTTGTTGAAGTCCTCCATGACCATGCTCTGGTCTAGGTCCTTGAGAATAAGGACCATCGTGGAGATGACCTATACCAATACCATATCCCCTCTTCCAAGCATAAGCCTGTTAACCTTACTATTGAATAAAATTTGGTGGCCCCTATTATTGATACTTCCTTAGGGGGAAATATATATTCCATTGAAAAGGGGCCCAACTTCCCATACCACACTAGCCTCCCTGAGCGGTTGGACACTAAGCCTAATGATGACCTCAAACCCTGCAAACATAGCACGCAAACAGAAAGCCCCCAGTAGGTAATTAGGAACTATCAACCCAATAATGGCTAGGTAAATACTGTTAAGGTTGAATTCTCATTGGTCAGAACCTCAACTACCTCAGAATATACTATCTATTTACTAAAGCACTACTCCTCGAAATGCCCCGCTAGCATCACTCTCAGGGATCTCCTCCCCATGCATGCATCCACTCTATCACTTATTCCTTTTTTTTCACCACCATATATGTAGGAAGTGTAAGGGGTGACTGTATACTGGATAATTGGGTGTAATTCCTCCTCTAGACACCATGATCTGGACTTTTTATCTAGATAGTGGTTGGGATTGAAATGTAAACGGTCCTTAAATTGAATCCCAAGATCACATGCACTCAAGTTCCCCTACTGAAGGGCTAGAATCTCCTACCTATTTGTTTCCTTTATTATAGATTATAGGAACTCTAGATGGAATTACTTATGAAATTCATCCCAAAAAACATCCACCTCCTACCAATCACTGAGATACAATGTCCCCCAATGAATCACCGCTCCTTGCATCTAGTTTACTACCAATGGAACCCAGAACTCAGCTTGATCTCGAATCAGACTGAAAGCAATCTCAAGCTCCTCTATACAGAACCCCATCTATAGATCAGAGATTCTTTCCTTATACTTTACTATGATCTAATTCTAAAAATCAGGCAAGGCCATCAGTCATGCCTTATCCTCCTCTATCAGATTGATCCCCCAATGATCCTTTGGTCCATCCTACTAAACCTCCACTTCTTTAACTATACACATATGATGACTGGGATCTATTCCTGGAAATATAAGGGGTTCCCTAAACATTTTAGACTATAATTTTCAAAATTCATTTAATTAAAATCATTTTAATTTCCCAAAAATAACCTCATTTAATCATAAAAAACAAGCATGGTTTATGTACCTATCCTATATATCTACCTTGGAACTGAAACCACTTCACTCGGCCATTCTATGGACTCAAGGTCCTTGCATCGGATCATGGGGAGCTCTAAAATCTCATTTTCTAGCTAGTCTTTCTAACCTATGTCGCACATTAAGCTCTACTAATACCATTTCCCTACTAACCCATTAAATTTTCACAGTTCCCTAATCTCTAAGATCTATCCTATCTCTCAAAAAAACCTTTGATACCACTCTTTCATGAACCTCCCTCTAAAATCACTCCTCTCAAGATTATATCGAAAGAAGAGAGATAATGACCCCCCCCCCCCCGAGTCCCACCACCAATAGACCCTAGGTTGATGACTAGCACTGAGGGTATAAATAAAATCACAATTATGAGAGGCATTAACCTCAATAGAAAAATAGGATTAGGGTATTTTATATAAACCAACAAATAACTCCATCACAATATATAAAAAATGGAAACCAAACCACCCCAAAATTTATTAATATTTTCAAAAAAATACAAGTAAAATTCTTCAAGTAAAGTAGCAAAAGACAGTCCTATGGTAGTAACTCAACAGCAGTCCCAACATCCAAAATAGTAATATTCAGAATAGTCCTTAAATCCCTCCTGGAAACATGAAAATAGTTTATATGTGTAGATTGATCATAACATGTATAATCAATAGGATCATACCCAAGGTCTCTCATGAAAATGTGAAAAAGAGAATACTAGTACACCAGTGAATAAACAACAAAACCAAAAAGCACCTAATAGGTAAACTATCCATCCAAACCTCACTATGAAACTATCACTAAATATAACATCCAAGTATAATAACATATCATCAAATGAATATAAACAAAGGTTACCTACGACCACTTCCCTGCTAATTTGTATCTCTCACACCCCAATCAAAAACATCTTGTGCTCCCATATCCATTCATATCATCATGCCACATATCAATCTATATCTGATGTGGGTCAAGATGCATCCCTACCAACCCCACCCTCATAAGGTCTAGAATCTCATGCTAGTATCAGTCAATATCCATATCACAACCTCATAATATAACCAGACTAGTAGGGTACCATGAATTTGAAGGACATCAACCCCATACCCTCCACCTACCATACATAACCCACATCACATATCATATCTCCATAATCATTGGACATCTCCAACACTAACCTTCATCATCACTAGGCATCTCTAACATTAACTATCATAATCACTATTATTGAAGGAAGAGTGAGGAAGAAGGGGTAGTTGGCCATCTGTTTCACCACCAACCTATATTTTTGAGAAAACACAAAGAACCAAAAACATTTGGGTGTTGGTAATATTATCCAACTCAGGTGGGTTTCATGTATAAAATACATGAAAATACAAGAATATATATTCTTACACAATCCCCACATATGATTCCACATCCAACACCACTAGCACGTCCCATGACACCACCACAACATCTAACGTTTCCTACCACTGACTGATTCCACCATTAAATATGCCACACTACAGAATAACCTCACATAACCATATCAATTCCACTTTCTATTGCATGTTAATTTATTTTCCAAAATTTACCAATTACTAACCAATATCATTTCATTAATACATTTCATCCCATACTTTAAACCATCCCATTCATTAATCATTCAATACACTAGTTCAATTTCCACTCATAAGTTCTATCCCGCATTAATAATTCACAACCCATGCCATTTTAATTTCATCATTATCATTTCATTCCATCTCTACAGGAAAAATACATTAACACACCACATAATATCCCATTTACCTCACACCAAAAACATCACATCACATAGAAATTCATCACCACAACCTGATCATATCACTACAACAATCACAAACCAACCACCACACATCATCCCTCATCACCTACCATGCCAACCAACCATAGTTTTTCTACTTAACACATTCCAAACCCAATTCAATAACCACAATCACCAAATGATCTCCATGATATCCCTATACATCACATAGGAAAATTTAGCAACCACACCAAACACTTATAGAACCAAAAATCATCTCCCGTGATCACTATAATTCCATATTCATATAAATGTGTTTATCACATTATTTCATTACTTTAATGAGTATTCTCACACAATTCCAGAATTTCATGGGAAATTAGTTCATTATCCATATATAAGTTCTTAAAATTTTATTAGGGTTGAGTTTGATTAATAAACACAATAAGGGTTTCATAAATCACAACAACCACAATATATGCAAGGCTCCTGATAACTGGGATTTTTAGCAAGAGTAGAAAACATGGATAAAATCATAAGAAATTTACAAATAAGTAAATATATTAAATAAATCCCATCCCCTTTCACTTTAAATTTAATCCAATGAATTATATTCTTAAGTCAACTCATATTATCCACTCAAAATAAGAAAAAATCATAGGATTCTCATATATGCGCATAAAAAGGAGAGAATAAGGATCTCATGCCCCAACCAAAGATTTATAAATCATTACACATAAATGAAGTAAGAGAAATATGATCACCAAGAAAAATAATGAAAGGAACACGCCAATCAACCTAAACACAATGAACCCCATAAAAATCACATCCTAACACATTCCAAACCAATTTGTAATAGCCTTTGAGAATATCTAAGAGAAGAATGGGAAGGAAACTAAGAGGAAGAAGGGTAAAATCACCTCAAATTGCTAAAAACCAAACTTTTGAATTTAGGGTCAAAGTTGAAAAGGGAGGTCTAGTGATACTCTTTAAAATTTATAGGGTTTGCCTAAGATTCAAGAGAAAGGAGAGTTGAATAAATAAAATCAGACTGGGGCTAGAATTTATAGGCAGTTTGGAAAAAACCATTCATGGTGTGAAAAAGGAATTCATGTTGTGAAATCCTTAAGCACCTGATCATTCATGATGTGACAAGATATTTTACACTGTGAACAATTCAAGTCAAACATACACTGAATTTCAAGGTACCTCAATAAAAATACATTCACATAGTGAAGAATGATTCGCATCATGAATCAGTTCTATGAAAAACCCTTTGAATTCTAACCTCCAAGATGTGAACCAACCCTCATGTTGTGAACCACACTATGAATCACATTCATACCATGACTAATGGATTACACCATGAACCACTTTCTATAGAATAATTACATATCCAAACCCCCTTGATCCTCCCTCGAGCTCAAACGAATATCCCCAACACGAAAACCAGAAAATGAATGGGTTGATAAGGCACAGGTCATTACATGGATCTCCTATTAAGTATTGTAGGGTCATTTTATAGATTAGAAAATCAATATTGATTCCATGTTTCCATTAAAATCCATGCTTATAATATCATATGAAGTTAAATATAAATTTCCAAATATATAATAAACTTCCAAAACATGGTTATAATCATATGAAATAATATAAATAGAATTATTTACCTTAATATATTAGATTATCTTTCTAGGAGTCTTGTTCATCTTCTTCTTCTTATTCTTCCTACCTTTTTTATAAGGAATTATTATTTTGGAGTGAATCTATTAGTTATGTCCACTCCCATAATTTCCTATAAATGATCTATAGAGTCTTATTTATCTTGAATGTAGTAGCGCAATGAGTTTTATTATTGATTACTTAATTGGATAGAGATTAAACCAATATTTTCTATTTCCTAGCATCACTAATTATCTCATTTCACTTATTCTAATCAGTATCCTAATGTATGTATTCCATTTTCTTCTTTCCACAAGCTTGATGGAACATAAGCATTTATATTTTACAACCTTCATAGTTAGTTCCTCTAAAAAAATGAGGGCTTCATTATAGATTTCACATGTATAATAAATCAAAAAATAGATACAGATATTGAACTGCAAGTCAAAAACTTTTGGCTCTGATGCCACTTGTTAGAACCTGATATACTCCAAGGGGGTGAATCTGGGTGAAGATATATTTTAATATTTTACTCCTTAGTACCTTTATTTTGGATCTTGTCTTTGTATTAGTAGGAACATGAGTTCAAACTATTGATTAGTTATTTTTTCACACTACCCCATTGGATCCCTATAGTGATAGAAGATATGGAAAGTATGCCAAATACATGTAGATTTTTAATTGGTTTACCATAAAGGGTTGATCCAAGGAGCACACACCAATGTTGTGTTGATGTTCCAAAGGTGTTACACTCTTTACCAGGGTAGTTAAAAGGATTAGAGAAGGGATCACTACCAATATCAGGTGCAATGAATCTTATTTTCTAAGTGTGTACTACATAAAGGAAAGGATAAGACAGTTTATAGACATTGTCAGTCTCTTCAATAGTTTTAGGACATGTAAGTATATCTTGATTTAGCATGAGACTCCACTTGTATATTCATCTCTTGGTAGATGCTCCTTTAATATTTTCTTTGCTGCACTCATTTTAATCAAGTCCAGATGAGAACAGATCCTTGTAGGTAGTTTATTATTATGCCTTCCTTTTCAAACACCAAATTATATAATCCTATTTATTTGAGGATAACTCCATGAATTCACAAAAATATCTCAATAGTGAAACTTATCTTCTCTAGATGAAGATAATTCCAACCTATAATTATCTTGTCATTCTCTATTCTTCAACAACCAGATGTAGTAGTGACTTTCCTTATTCTTTTTCCTCAAGCCTTAAATCTTGAACTAGAACCAAATATAGCAGTGATAATCTTCAATTGATCTTTTTATCCTCTTCTCCAAAATCCATATCTATCAATATGTGTAGTCTCTCCTTCTTCTTCTTCTTCTTCTTCTTCTTCTTCTATTGAACTTAACTAGATATTGCAATCATATTATTGGGATATCCTCTCTTCTTCTTCAAATTCAAATTTTAAATTTTCTCTTAGATATCTCTATTTTCCATAATTGATTCAAGTAATTTATTTAGTATATTGAATGATTACATGCACTGCAACAGATAGTGTAGATCACACCATTCTTCTCTCCACACGTCGTGATTTACACCATATATCCCATGCAATAATTATACTTATATTTAAACATGGATACCCTGAATGCATATCCATGGTATTTTCTAAGTAATCTGACCATTTTTTGTAGTTTATTTAAAATAAATGATAATGTGATTATCACAGGTTGCGGTCAAATAGAATTTCTATTATACTCCTAATTTAGCCTAATGGTTGAACAGGGTCGTCTCTCAAGGAGAAAGGGTTGGTAAGTGCTCACTATCCTAGAACTTATGTATTTTTCTTTTATTTTTCTTATTTTGAAATTAGTGGGATAATATTTTTTTTATTTTTTATTGAATGGATATAGGAAAGGGAAAGGACATGAAAATGCTCAGAGGATGGATAAAATAAATGAAAATGGACCTAAGGATGAATTCCATTGAGATCTATCATCATTTAATTTTGTTCTAAATCATATAATCTAATGAGTAAGTTTAATATCATTCACTTATTCACCCTCTATTGTTTCCTTTGGTATGAAACCACTAATCTTCTCAAGAGATCCTTAAGAAAACCAGTCATTCTATGTGTTCTCTTAGGTGAATGGGTACGAAAATTCATCAATTAATTGAATGAACTTACTCACACGCCTAGCAGCAATCGCATACCATTATTCCTATCAACTCACATGACTCTACTATTATGAAGTGTGATCTGAATAGAGGGAGGATTTTAAGTGTTAAAGTTGGAAGAGTGTGATGGTGTTAATGTATTACAGAGCGAAAATCACCTCCTCCACATTCCACCTTCACTATCTCACTATAATTAGAGAGGAGATAGATTAATAATCAAATGCATAAATTCATGATCATCACTGTGATTTATCTTTGAACCACATGAAATTGGTTAGATCTCCATAATCATGGAGATAGGAGTCACTGGGACATTATAAAGGTGATAAATACAAAAAAAAATGGGGGGAGAAAAGAACAACATGGTATGATTTAACAAATAATAAAATGAACATTTAATTAGAGATACTGGAATAAAGAAATTACAAAAGGAATAAAAAACTAATCAGTGGGGGTTGAATTTTTTTATTGGGAAATGGTGAGAGATATTTATAGAGAGTAGGTTAAGAAAGTAGCTTCTTCCTCATAGTCAATGTTGAGGTGAGTTTTTTGACTTCAGCTAGATGGATGACATGTGTCATAGTGAACAATTGAGATTAATTTTGCTAACACATCCTCTCCCCATGATCGTGTACGCATTTAGATTTATTCCATTGCATCACAGGGGCAGTTTCATGTGTTGATAATTGGTTTTGGGCTTGGATGACTTCAATATTAGGCTCGAGCCTTTGGTCATCACTGTAAAAAAAAGAGTAATTAGTATTAAAAATACATATAGATATATATAATTATAGATATATACTTATTTTTTATTATATATATTAATAGATATAAATATATATTATTATATATACATTACATTATATAAATATATATGTATATAGTTATTATTATTATATACGTATATATATTTATTTTTATTATTTTTATGTTTTTATTGTTTTTCAGTCTTTCCTTTTCTTGTTGAAATTGAGAGGGGGGTTTGGATTCAATGTTCTTTAGGGAGAGGAAGGCCATGCTCCTTCCTTTCCAAAATATAGTGCTGATGACATGCACGAGGTGGTTCTTGGTTGAATCACAGTGGTAGATCGGTGGATCATATCCAACATAGGCGAATCAGATTTTCAAAGGCAACGCTTTGGGTTTCTTCACGATGGTTGATGAGGCTTTGGCTTCTTAGTATCTTCCCCGATAGAATCCTGGTGTGGAAGAATCTTCAATAGTGGTGTCTGACATGGATCTAATGAGTGGTGAGTGGTGGAGCATTGGATTTGATTAATGGGTTCAACCTCATGTTTCAGTGGCGCTCGGAGTGCTTCAGTA
This sequence comes from Viscum album, assembly GCA_963277665.1. Classification (NCBI taxonomy): domain Eukaryota; kingdom Viridiplantae; phylum Streptophyta; class Magnoliopsida; order Santalales; family Viscaceae; genus Viscum; species Viscum album. Next base: position 981,690,549 of record OY728143.1, on the reverse strand, counting down.
GTGTCAGTGAATCTTTGATGTTCTTCAATGGTGGTGTGAGCTCTGGTCTAGAATCCATGGTGATGGTTGTGAGGATCGAGTTTCAATAGGAATGCTTGGGTAGTTGGGGTTCTTCGTATATTTGGTTTGATTTTGTTCTTCATATGGAGATAGTGTGGTTCACGTGATGGTGGCTATGAGATAGGTGACTATGAAGCAGATGTGTGGTAGGCAATAGGTTCGGCAAGGTGGGTTTCTATGGATAGGGGTTGCGGTTATTAGAGGAGGTGGTCGTGGGTGAGAGTTGCAGCAAGGTGGATGACCATGAGTAGAGCTCATTTTTGTATTATTTATGAAGGCCAAATTTATTGTGGTGACTGTGGAGGATTCTTGTGGTTGGAAAAGTGGGTGCTCATGGTTAGTATGTTGACCATGGGTGGAGTTGCAGCAGGTTTTACATGGTTAGTAAACTAACCATGAGAATGGTTTGTGGCAGGAATTTGCACATGGTGTGGTCAGTTGTGCATGGTCAGCCTACTGATCGTGAAAGGACCTTGCATCCTGTGAACTATATTTTTCTCAATGATGGCATTTTTCAATTAAATTAAAAAAACTAAAAATTGAATGCCTTTTCAGAATTAAAATTCCAAGGTCAAATTAATATTCAAATTAATTAATTAAATACTTGATGTTGTAAGACATGATTCTCATTATTTAAAATCACACTCATTATCATTTTTTTATAAAAATTATAATTTAAACCTCAAAACCAATTTATGGATTTCATATAATTCATGAAAAATGATTGAAATAATTAATACTAAAATTAAATCCATTCAAGAATATTGGTTCCATATTTAAAAAATTTCAAAATCAATTTTAGTTTCAAATCATGAATCAAATTTTATGTCCTATCAAATTAATTCAAAAAGAATATATCAATAAAATTTAGTAATTAACCATTTTAAAATTTAAGTTCCAAATTCTCAAAAGTCACAAAAACTATTATTTTACCCAAAATTTGAATTAAAATCATGGGTATTTTCAATGAATAACAGATAAAAATATGGAAATTTATAGATCTCATCACTCCCCCACACTTGAACTATTGCACACTCGGGAAATTTATAATTGAATTAAATTTATTTAAGAAAAAGAAAAAAAATAATGTTTCCTAAATTTACATTTTATAACCAAAGTAGAGATAAAACACAAACTTATCCATTATTTAATTTATCATGTCTCCTCTATGATTCAAACCACTTTCTTACTTCAATTTAGTCAAAGATTTAGTTTAGGATTGGATCGAATTAGATTTCATTGGAATCAAAATTAAAAAAAACACTTCTATGTATCCCTCTTTCTTAAGTTTCATAAAATAAAAGTTTGATTTTACAATTTATTGAAACAACTTAAATGAATGTGTTTTAAGTTAATTCCCCCCCCCCCTTTTATGGGTTCAATATTCACCTCACATAAATGGACTCATTTTTTACAATCCCCTTTTGAAATTATTTTTCTCAACCATAATTGTGTTCAAAGCACTATCCATAACACTTATTAAGATGGATTTATTTAATTAGAGAAACACACCTGGTTCCCTTGTCTCAGAGATCCATTGTGGGTTCTCAATTTTCCATTTATATTCTAGGTTCAAGGACTTATATTATTTTCATTTAAGATGGATCCCTAAGGTGTTTTTCTCACAAAGGTCAAGTTTCCTCAGATCAAGTTCAAAATTATAGTGACTTAAAGTTATAAAATTGATTCCACAAAAATATTTTCAATCACACACCATCTCTTAATTATAAAACCAAAATTCCATAAAAGTAGTGAAAACTCACTCAGTAATCACTTAAAGTATCATAATTTCAAAACCAATGAATTCTCTCAACTCTAGCGCGGTATTTTTAAACTAGGCAGGGTATAAATGAAGTTCATGAAAAGGGTAAAAATTGAAAATATAAAATTGTTCAAAGGTATATACAATATTGTATTTATAGAACACATGATTTTTAAATTACATAAAATAGAAACATACAATATTTATAGATTAATGATTTTTTTAGATTTTGTTTTGTTTTGTTGTTGTTTTTTATCTTTTTTTAAATTAAAGATGAAAATAAATAGAAAAGGATATTTGCAATATTTAAAAACATAAAAATATTTTTTACATTTTTTCACATTTTTTTTTGTTTGTTTTTTTTTTGTTCATTAAAAATTTACATAAAAAAGTAAACATATATTTTTACAGATTTTAAAACATTAAATAAAAATTAATTAAATAACTATTCTAAATAGGTTTGAGTTCCTCTCCCTCACTTATTCAACACTACCTATTTAAGTTTTAACAGAATGGAAAAAATACATTGAATAAACAATGCAAAAAATAAATATACAACCTGGTTTTTATTGTCCAGTAGGTTTGAGTCAAGCTCTCCCATAGCTGCTTATTGTGGACAGTAGAGATAGCCTCCTAGGTGTTGTTCACTCAGGAAAAAAGATATAAAACTAAATTTAGCATTAGAATTTTTTTTATTAAAAAGTAAAGTAAAATAAATAAAAAAGGAAAAGAAGGGAGGATAATATTGGGTTTACCCCCCCCCCCAAGTGTTGTAGTTAGACTTTCAATAGTTGTATAGCCTTTTGACTATCCTCAATCCATAGGGGGATTGATATTGTGTGGGGGAACCACCACATACTCTTCTATCCACAGCTCTTAAACTCTTTTTCTTGGAGGTCCCCTTAAATAGATTGCTTCAAGTCCAGCCCCTTCATAGTGTAAATCAAATTTGAAGGTTGGACTAAAAAGATGATAAATGGGGTTTCCTCGGGTTCTGCCATAACTTATGTGGCCTCTTCTTCTTCTCATGTAAGCTCCATTAATTCTTTATAGACAGAAACTTGTGATTCTATCTCAACAAGGGCAGTCATTAGGATCTTATTATCTACTGTGCCTCTCTCCAGTTGATGTTCAAGGTGATTTCGGGGGGGGGGGGTTCTTCCTCTTCAGTGAGTATTTCCAATAATAAATCTGACTCTATAAGATTAACATAGTTTGTAAGAGAATTTAGATTGAATGAGAATAAGATGGAAAAAAATAGAATCAAATTTATCTTCTTTAGAGGCATACTCCAGTAGTGTTAAATTTGTATCATCAAAACAAAGGGGGTCAGGTTCAAATTGAAATTGAAAATAATTAAAGATATAAAATTCAAGAGTATGAGTATCCTCTTTAAGTGGTTCAGTTGGAACTTCTTGTGGCTCCTAGAGTGCCACAGGTATCATCTCAGGAGTGTGTGGGAGAGTGGTATCCTTCATCATTTTTACCTCAAGTATGTATTCTCTAAATGTTTTTCATGTATGGTCATGATCCTCAGATACTCTCCTTTCAGTAATAGTTGTATAAAAATTTAGTAATGTTTGTTTTAATTAGTCCATCACATCATCAAAGTGTTCAATAATAACAATCCTATTTGTTTTTTGGAGTAAATAAAGGAGTTCTTCTATTTTGTTATAAATGAATTGATGATCCTTTTTTTGATTTAATAGTAGAAAATTAATTACAAAGTGAAAAAGAATAGTGAAAACTCAACCTTCCACCCTAGAAATGGTTCCAAGTTTATTGTGTTGTTTTCATGGGTCGCGGTCAAATATAATTTCTATTATACTTCTAATGCATCCTAGTGGTTGACCAAGGTCATATCTCAAGGATAAAGAGTTAAGAAGTGATAAATATCCTAGAACTTATGTATTTTTGTTTTGTTTTTCTTATTTTGAAAGCAGCGAGATAGTATTTGTTCAGTTTTTTATTATATGGAAGCAAAAAAGGGAAAGGACATGAAAATGTATAGAGAATGGATGCAAGAGATGAAAATGGACCTAAGGATGAATTCTAGTGAAATATATCATCATTTACTTTTGTTTTAAATCATTTAATTCAATGATTAGGTTCAATATCATTCACCTATTCGCCCTCTATTATTTCCTTTAGTGTGAAACCACTAATTTTATCAAGATATCCTTAAGCAAACTAGTTATTCCATATGTGTTCTCATGGGTGAATGGGTAATAACATTCCTCAATCGAGTGAATGAACTTACTCACACACCTGGAATCAATTTCATACCATTATTTCTATAGAACTACATGACTCTACTAATATGAAGTGTGATCCAAATAGAGGGGGACTTTGAAGTATTACAGTTGGAAGAGTGTGATGGTGTTAATGGATTGTAGAGTGAAAATATCCTACTCCACATTCCATTTTCACTATCACACTATAATTAGTGATGACATATATTAAGAATTAAATGCATAAATTCATTTTCATCATTGTTATTCCCCTTTAGACTGCCTGCAATGGGTTAAATATCCATAATCATGGATATAGAAGTCATTAGAACATCACATATCTGAGAAACACAAATAAATTAAGGGAGAAAAGAACAAAAAAATGATTTAACAAAGAACAGGATGAACATTTAATTAGAAATGCAGGAAGAAAGAAATTGAAAAAGGAAGAAAAATAATAATCAGCAGAGACTGAATCTTTTTACTGGGAGATAGTGAGAGATATTTATAGAGATCAGGGTGAGGCAGTAGCTTCTTCCTCATAATCAGTATCAATTTAATAGCTTTGACTTAAGATAGATGGATGTCACATGTCTTAATGAACAGTCAAGATTAATTTTTCTAACATGTCCTCTCTCCATGATCACTTATTCATTTAGATGTTTTCCAGTGCTTCATAGTGGAAGTTTCATGTGCTGGTAATTAGGACTAGGCTTGGATGGATTTTGAATTCAATGTTGGCTCTGAACCTTTGGTCGTCACTATAAAAAAATAGTGATTAGTATTAAAAATAAATATTGGTATATATAATTATACATATATACTAATTGTTTATTATATATATTAATAGATATAAATATATATTATTATATATACATTACATTATATAAATATATATGTATATAGTTATTATATATATATATTTCTTTTTATTATTTTTATATTTTTATTATTTTTCAGATTTTCTTTTTCAGGTTGAAATCGAGAGGGGGGTTTGGCTTCAGTGTTCTCTAGGGAGAGGGTGGTCGGACTCCTTCTATATGGTGGAATAGTGACAGTGCACATGGGGTGGTGCTTGGTTGAATCGCATTGGTGGCTCAATGGATTAGATCTGATATAGGTGACTCAGATTTTCAATAGTGGAGCTTTGTGTTTCTTCATAGTGGTCGGTGAGGCTTCAGCTTCTCGGTCTCTTCACCAAATGGATCTTGATGTGATGCGGTCTTCAACAGTGGTGGCCAACATTGATCTGATGAGCAGTGAGTGGCAGATAATTGGACTTGATTAGTGGGTTTATCCCTACGCTTTAGTGGTTCTCAAAGTTCTTCAATAGTGGTAGCGAATCTTTTATTTTATTCAATGGTGGTGTGATCTTCTAACTGGAATTCATAGAGGAAAATGTGAGGATCAAGTTTCAATAGGCATGCTCAGGTGGTTGGGGTTCTTCATCGATCTGGTTGGATTTTGTTCTTCATAGGGAGGGGGTGTGGTTTGGATGATGGTGGCCATAAGAGAGGTGACTATGAAGTGGAGTTATAGTAGGCATGAGGTGTAGAAAGATGGGTTGTCATGGACATGGCTTGCATTTAGCAAAAGAGGTGGTCATGGTAAAGGAATTAGGCAAGGTGGATGACCATGAGCAGAGCTCACGGTCAGCTGATTAATGAACACCATGGTCCTTGTGGTGACCATGGAGGATTCTTGCGGCAGGTATAGGGGGTGATCACGGTCAGTATGTTGATTGTGAGTGGAGTTGTAGTAGGTTATCCATGGTTAGTAGACTGAATATGAGAATAGTTTGCGGTATGAAGCTACACATGGCGAAGTCAGTTGTGCATGGTTAGTTTTTTGACCGTGCAAGGCCCTTGCATCGTTTGGAAAATATTTTTTTTCGGTGATGACATTTTTCAATTAAATTCCAAAATAATAAAACAATAAAACTCGAAATTGAATGACTTTATAGAATTAAAATTCCAATGTCAAATTAATTAATTAAACACTTTATGTTTCAATACATGATTTTCGTGATTTAAAATCACACTCATTATAATTTTTTATAATAATTTTAATTTAAATCTCAAAACCAATTTATGGATTTCATATACTTCATGAAAAATGATTGAAATAATTAATACAAAAATTAAATTCATTCGAGAATATTAGTTTTAGATTCAAATAATTGTAAAATTAATTTCAATTTCAAATCAAGAATCAAATTGTATGGAATATAAAATTAATTCTAAAAATAATATATCAATAAAATCTAGTAATTGGTCATTTTAACATTTAATTTACAAATTATCAAAAAGTTACAAAAATATTTTTTTACCCAGAATTTGAGTTAAAATGAGTATTTTCTATGAATAACATATAAAAATATTGAAATTTACAGCTCACGACAATAACTCATCCAAAAACCCATGTATACTGTGAATTTATCTTCTTTATTTAAATAAAACCTCGGAGGATAACTCTATGAGTCTCATCCTTAACTTCAAAAATGATTTATACATTTTTTTCAACTTTTAGTTTTATCGACCATGAATACTTTTACTACATTCAATAAATATGATTCACATCATCCATGTTTCTATTTAAATAAATGCACCTAAATATAGCTCCATGATCTCCTTATAAATCCTTTCACAAAATCCAACTGTAAATTTTTATTTAAATTTCCATAATATCACAACATAAAATCTATATATTATGAGGATAAAATCTCTATAATTTGTGTAACATAAATATCTTCCACCTAGATATTCTGATTCTTTACCACACACCCACAACTACAACCATGATCACTACTTGTTTTTAATAATGTATAGAAATATAAATACTTGAAATGCTCACTTCCATGACATAGGGTTATTTTTTTGGCTATTTTGATCAACTTTGAGAGACACCAATTACTTCTATTATTCCATCCATTATGCCTGTTTTGGGCTTAACAGTTTTACATAGGTAAACTAATCAGACAACAATATATCATATATTATCACCCTTATACTTTTTCATTACATTTTTTATCAGTTCTAGTATCACATTATTAAGTCCTTTTTCACTCAATTTATATTTTGAATTTATTTTTCAAAAACATGCTTAAAAATATGTAATTACAAAATGGCCCAACTTGATAATAGTTCATTGTTTCTATCATAACATTCACTATGCTCATCCAAATGTGAAAATTTATTTTTTTAGGATTATATTATCATTTGGATTTAATTCATTCAACTGTACCAAAGGCTATATATGAGCACAAGAGGCCCAAAAAAGTCCCACAAGTGAAGAAATTTTGGTCGAGACATATTGGACCTACCTGTGTTGATTAGGCCATAACTATGGATTAGGACCTTAAATTGGGATGATTTTACCATCATTGGAAAAATAAATCTAAGCCCCACATATCTACTAAATTTAAAGTCAATTGAATTTTTTTTAGTCATTCAAAAAGTCATACAAAGTAGAGGGAAAATCCTGCCATGAATAGTTACCTAGTCCCTTAGGCACTTGACTTATTTTATGAAAAATTTGATGTATTTGTCCATAAAATCACTTCTCTCCCTCATTATAAATTTTTTCTCAACCAAAGGGTAATATTGGAGGCTTTTGGGCATGATTCCTCAACATTTATGGCTTCCTCCCCCTCCATGGAGTTCTAAACTCCTTATGACCATCTAGGGAGGAATGTAATGTAAATATCAAGCTTCGTGTTTGTATTATTTGAATGGTCATTTAAATTCTAGGTTTGTGTGTTGTTTTCACACATCATTCACCACTTCTTTATCCCCCTTTCAATTGTAATTTTTGTGTGGTTTATATTGGTATATTGAACTCTCATAGACATTGTCATGGCCATGTTCATTTATTTCATGGTATCATAATGAAATAACATACAAACCTAGACAACATGTTGAGTTCTTCATATATTTCCTTGGTGAGTTTCAATTATGAAGTCTGAAACAAATCACCCTATCATCGGTAGTAGCTGATGAATCATTTTGTGTTTCTGAAAAAACCCTAGGAGTTATCCTATTATACTTAATAACAATATAGTTCTAGGTGTTAAAAACTAGGGATTAAAATATATATAACCTATCTCTTGAATCATCGAAGGATGCACATTATGAGATTTACCAAGGTTAATCAAGTTTAATAAAATCTATTAATTTTTGCTTTATTTTATCACTTTCTTAAATATGTTTGATTCTTAAAACAAAAAAAAACCCAATTTTTCTAAAATCTCAATCCCCTTTTATTTTCATAATCAAAAAACTCCTTGTGATCACCTGGGGAGGAACACGACATAAATCCTAAGCTTCGTGTTTGTATTATTTGAATGATATTTTAAATTCCAAGATTATGTATTTTTTTCATCATCCTCCTCTTCTTATTTAACTGAGTTATATATTGTTATGTAATTTTTAAACTCATATGATCATGTTTGGGGGTACCCATTAATGTGATGTTTCACACATCATTCCCCACTTCTTATCCCCCCTTTCAATCGTGGTGTTTGTGTGGTTCATATTGGTAGATTGAACTCTCATAAACACTATCATAGATATATAAATTTATTTCATGTTATTAGAAACTAAAATAGGCTAATATTAATTTTTAATATATATAATATTAATGTTCTTTATTATTCATAAACACCATTTTAGTGCATTTTTCACTTGGAATATCATTTCACATTATGATTATAATTCTTTGTTAAAGTGCACTATTACTTGGTACATATTTGAACACCTCCTAAAACACAAAAATGTTCTTGATTATATTTTCATATTTTATTTTCAGGTTTCCCATGCTATAAGGAACAATTCATGCTTTTGGAGAATTTAAAGATTCACATTAGAAGACCACCAAAGTTGGCATTGAACCAACAACATTCTGGGCAAAGTAAGCTGGACAACAGCCCAATAAGAGACTGTAGCGACCATGATCCAAGACCAATAATTATGAAAATTGAACTAAAGATAGGGGACATCAATGGGAATATTTCATCCAATAGTGACAAGATCTAATTCAGAGTGTTAAAGGAAGTTTCATGCGGTCCAATTTGGAGATAAAATTCCGGGCTAGATTCTACAACCCAGAAAAACAGCCCACCATTTTACACATATATAGCAAACCAAATATCCATTTTGGCTGAAATTTTAAATAAACTCAGGGGACATATGTATCTTTATTTTTTTTCTTCTATGGCCCACCGAAATTCTGCCATCTAGAAGCTCTTTTTAGTGCCTCTTTTTAGTGGATGCAAGTTGGATTGGATTGATTGTCGAGGTTAGAAAAGTCCACTCTCCCTTAACTTTCCACCCACCTAGGCCCACCACCATTAATTAAGGTGACTTCCACTATTGTAGGCTAGACCCAAGTCTTAAAAAATGCCTATTTAAGGTAGTTTTTTTGAAGTATTCGGTCATCTTTGAGCTTTGTTTCATTTTAATTTTATGCTACCAATTTGATGTTGTGATCACATTCCTTCAATTGTAAGTTTCTTGAATTACCTTAGCTTATTTATAAAAGTTATTCATATTCTATTATTATGTTCTTATCCACATCACATTGGTACCATTGCCTTAAGGTGTGAATTTATTCACACCAAACCTTGTGAAATTATTCACACAACGGTGGAGTGATCCTTTTCTTTTTATTGTTTTTTTTTACTTCTTCAATTTCTCCCTCATGGGTTTACTTCCCGCTTCCATTGAAACCATAGCATCAATGGAGGGATAATCATCTTATGGGTTGATCCAAGAGAGTATTAAGGGTCTGGATTGGATGTTATTTCTCACTCTATTAATTTCTAATCAATTATTTTAATTGAGAATTTCATTTGATGATTTTAAAACTTCTTCGTCCTTTTTGAATTTTATGGTCGCACACTTCAAGTGATAATACGAACCTTTACCTTGGAGTGCTAAAAAATTTGATCCTCCAAGTGTATAGGTGATTAGTATTATAGTATGTAGGTATTAAACTAGTAAGTGATGATGTTTTTTAATCTTCTTAAATGAACCCATCTCAAATATAAGAATTTGAAATAGTTGAAAAATGAATGCATCCAATCCACCCCAAGTGATAACCAAGGATCAACTCATTATTTTAAATTAAATTAACTCAAATTTATTAGAGTTTACTTAAAACCATATAAAATCAACCCAAGTTGTCCACTTCATAGCCAATAACAATCCATAGAATTTACATGTCTTTAGGTTACTTCTTAGGTCTTTGAGGATTCAAAAACCCAAGCTAAACTACAAGCGACCGCTTAACCCTAAAAACTTGAGTAAATTTGGGTGAGACAAAATTTTAGCACCATTGTTGGGGACCCAATTAAGTCATCTCAACACCAATTTTATTCTCCCTCATTTCCCTTTTATCACCCCAAATTCTCTTATCTTTTCCCTTTCTCACTTTTTTTCCTTTTGGTGCATGTACCCGCGATTACTCAAATAGATTAGTTAGGGTGGAAAGTCTTGGGGTTGGGGATTAAAGTACACCAAGGGGACTATTTACATTAGATATTAATATTAATAATACTCTAGAGTCAAAAATTGAGCCCATTTTAATGGAAGGTCTTCAAAGAAACCAACTCATAAACCCAAGTGGGAACCAAAATGGAAATCCAAATAAGGCAGCCCCAAACTAGGGGAATGTAGTCAATCAAACCATGAATGACTACCTCACACCTGCCTGGACCAATACACCCTCTTACATTAGGCATGATGACCTAGGAAAATCCTACTATGTTTTAAAACCTCATGTCTTAAACCACCTTCCAACCTTTCATGGGATGGAGTCGGAAATGTCATACCTTCATGTCAAAGAGTTCAACGACATTGTTGAAACCATGTGCCCACCACATCAACTTGAGTTAGATAAGATGGGGCTTTTCCTTTTCATTTAAGGATAGAGCAAAGAATTTGTTAAAAAATCTAATACCTACATCAATACACTCATGGGACCAATTGCAAAGAGAATTCTACAAAAAATACTTCCCCCATCACAAAACAGTTTCACTTAAAAAGAGCATCCAAAACTTTTTTAAAAAAGAAGGGGAGTCATTTTATGAAACATGGGAAAGGTTCAAATACAAACTCAACATGGTACCTCACAATGGATTTTTAATCCCAGAACAAGTTTGAATTTTCTATTAAGGGTTTAGTCCAGGAAACAAACAATTCATTGACATGATGTGTAATGAAACCTTCAAAAACAAATCCTCAAATGATGCTTATAAGAATCTAGAAGGACTGGACAAACAAAAGAAAACATGGGGGACATCACATTACTATGAGAATCCACCCAAATCTGGTGGAATTAACACACTTAGGGAGGAGTAAATACTTAGGGAGAAATTTTATTCACTCACTAGGAAGGTCGAGGAGATCGGTCTTAGGAAGGTCCATGAAATTCAAATTGTTGACCCTGTTTGCACAATTTGTGACAAACATGACCACAAGACTGAAAACTGCCCAACCATCCCATCCATTAAAGATGTTCTTCTAGGAGGACCACCAGTAGAGGTCAATGATATGAACTTTTAGAAGTCACAGTACCAAAACACTTTCAATCCAAGGTACAATGACCATCCAGGATTCCATTAGAAAGATAATCAACAACCTAGTCATCCACAAGGACCAAACCCCTACCCTCCACAAAATTTTCAAAACCATAACCAGTTCCAACCACAACTAGTCCAATAACAACACCCTCTTATCCAATTCCAACAACCTCCTATAAAATACCAACAACCCATATAGAAACCCCTTCAACAACCAATCCAATAACCAAAGTATCCTCTTGGGATAAACCAACCAGCACAAGCCCCTACCCAATATGTCCCTCTACCAATCCTTTAACAGTTGTGTAAAAAATGATGGAAATGAACTCAGAAGTCTCAACCCTTAAACATGAACTACAAACCATAAAAACTGGGAAGGAACCTGTGCCTACTCAGGTGGTACCATCCTCAACTTTAAGGGGAGAATCCAATTATACACAAACCTCTCATGAACAACTCAAAGTAGTGACTATTTTAACAAGTGGTAAATCAATTGAGAAACCTAAACAAGCTGTTACATAACCATTAAAAGCTTCAACAATGAATTAAAATGATGAAGAATCACCCATAGATTCTGAAAAAACTAATGAGAATGTGAAGGAACTACAACCAAACCAAACAATCAAACAACCTAATTCCTTCCCTCAATGCATGAGAGGAAAATCTAAACCAGAACTGAATGAAACTTTGAGGGGAATATTCTCTCAGGTTAAGTTGAACATTACACTTCTTGATTCAATCCAAACCATTCCTTCCTAATCAAAGTACCTTAAGGACTTTTGCACTTTTAAAAGGAAATTTTCACATAAAAACCAAGTCCTTTTGGTTGCTAATGTGAGTACCACCATTCAAGGGACCATTCCTCCAAATTTGAAAGATCCAGGATGTCCATACATCAATTTTGAGTTAGGAGAGAACAAAGCTGTCAAAGACCTTTTTGATCTAGGAGCCAGTGTGAACCTCATTCCTTATGCCATGTATTTTCAATTAGGGATTGAAGAAATCCAACCCACATCTGTCACTCTTCAACTTGTTGATCGTAGTGTTTGAGTTCATAAGTGGGTCTTAAAGGATGTTTTGGTGAAATTTGAAATTTTCATTTACCCATCTGACTTCATTGTCCTTGAAAATCACCCAAGCTTAGGTCCCAGGGAGAAAACCCCAACCGTCCTTGGACATCCCTTCCTTGCAACAATCAAATCTGTTATCCGAGTCTGAAATGGGAACATGACCATCACCTTTAGAAACATGAGTCTAGACTTGAACATATACAATGAAAACTCTCAAATTGGGGATGATTAAGAGATCCATGAGGCTAATTAGATTGGTAGTGTTGATAGTGAACTTGAGGAACATCAAGGGATTACTGAAGGATGTTTAAGTTAAGAAGAGATTGGTTTTCTTTGTTCACGTGAGGGAAATTTGTCTCCTTGACTTGAATATCTTTCAGATATCTTTATTGATGATTTTCTCAAATCACCAATAAATTATACCATTGGTGAAATCAATAACATTTATTCCATAACCATTCATGAAACTAATCTGGAAAATTTATTAGATGAAAATTCTTTTTACAAGGAACCAATTCTATCAAGAAATCTAGAAAAATAAACCAAGTTCAATACAAAGTCCCATCCTTCCTTGGAAAATAATAACCAATATGATCTTGAATTTAAATTCCTACCTTCATCACTCAAGTATGCGTTCTTAGGGGAAAATCGAGCCTTTCCTGTTGTCATTTATTCCTCTCTTGAATCCAATCAAGAGATGATGCTTCTGTATATCCTAAGAAAGCATAAGAAAGAAATTGAATGGACCCTTTTTGATATTCTTGGGATTATCCCACTCATTGGAACTCATAGAATTGTTATTGAATCTGAATCCAAACCATGTCATCAACCTCAGTGGAGACTCAATCCAAATATTATGGATGTGGTAAGGAAAGAACTTCTTAAGTTGTTAAAAGCAGGTATCATCTACCCCATTGCTAAGAGTGAGTGGGTAAGCCCAATTCAAGTTGTCCCAAAGAAAGCTGGAATCATTGTGATCACCAATGAGGATGGTGACCTTCTCTTCACAAGGGTCAGTAGTGGATGGAGATTCTATATTGACTATAGGAAGCTCAACTATTGTACCAAGAAAGACCATTTCCCCTTTCCCTTTATTGATCAAGTCCTCGAGTGAGTGGAGGGTCATCAATTATATTACTTACTAGATGGATTCTCAGGGTATAATCAAATCTATGTCTCTTTAGAGGATCAAGTAAAAACAACCTTCACTTGTTTATTCAGCACTTTTTCCTTCAAGTGCATGCCCTTTGGGTTATGTAATTCCCCTGGTACCTTCCAGTAGTGCATGATGGGAATATTCTTGGACATGGTGGGGGATTGTTTAGAGGTATTCATGGATTACTTCTCCATCTTTGGGGATACTTTTGAGGGATGCCTTCTGAATGTTGAAAGGGTTTTGTCAAGATGCGAGGATAAGAATCTCATCCTAAATTGGGAAAAATGTGATTTCATGGTAAAGGAAGGACTTGTTCTAGGCCATCTAGTCTCAGGTAGAGGGATTGAAGTTGATAAAGCTAAGGTCGACATCATTCGCCACCTTCCCTCTCCTAAAACTGTTAAGGAAGTGAGATCCTTCTTAGGACATGATGGTTTATATAGAAGGTTCATTAGGAATTTCAACTCTATTTCTCGACCACTTTGTTCTCTATTGGTGAAAGATGCTCCATTTTTATAGATAGAAAGTTGTGAGTAATCATTCTATACACTCAATTTATCTCTTATCTCTCCACCTATCATGAAATCTCCAAATTGGAAAATTCCTTTTGAGCTCATGTGTTATGCGAGTGAATTTGTTGTAGGAGCAGTCTTAAGGAAATGGTGCAAGAAAACTCCATGTGTCATTGCTTATGTAAGAAAATATTTAAATGATGTGCAAATAAACTAAAACACCATTGATAAAGAGTTGATTTTTGTTGTCTTTTCCTTAGAGAAATTCAGGTCTTATCTCTTAGGATCACCCATTATTGTCTTTACCGACCATTCATCCCTGAAATACCTTTTCCAAAAACAATATTCCAAGGCTAGATTTATTAGGTGGGTCCTTCTTCAAGAGTTAGATTTAACCATTAAGGATAAAAAGGGTGTTGAAAATGTTGTATTTGATCACCTCTCTAGGGTGTAATTCAAAGACAACTCACATCACCTTTCTATGTCTGATTAATTTTCTGATGAACACCTCTATTCTGTGAGTAATTTCCCATGGTATGCTGACATAGAAAACCATTTGGTGATGAGTGACATTCCAAAATTCCTAGGGACCCAAGATAAGAGGAAATTCCTTTCTGATGTCAAACACTATGTGTTTGATGATCCTTACCTCTTCAAGTACCATTTTGATAAAATCATTAGGAGATGTGTTCCCGAGTCTGAGAAAGATTCCATTCTAAAATTTTGTCATGGAGATGCATGTGGAGGCCACTTTTCCATAAAGAAACCCACTTCTAAGTTCCTCCAAAGTGGTTTTTACTGGCCTAACCTTACTAAGGATTCCTTCCAATTCTATAAAAGTTGTCCTCAATGTCAACAGTTAGGATCCATTACCAAAAGGAATCAAATGTCCCTCACTCCCATTCTGGTCGTCAAAATCTTTGATTTTGGGGAATTAATTTCATGGGACCCTTACCAAACTCTAGGGGATACCTCTACATCCTCTTAGTTGTTAATTATGTCTCTAAATGGGTTGAGGTCATTCCCACCAAGTCTAATAACCATCATGTTGTGATCTGATTTCTGAAAGAGCACATATTTTCTCAATTTGGAATTCCTAGGGCTATAATCAGTGATCGAGGAACCCATTTCTGTAACTTCCCATTATCTTCACTAATGTCTAAGTATTGAATTTCTCATAAATTTTCCACTACGTACCAACCTCAAACGAATGGTCAAGCTGAGTTAGCAAATAGGGAGATTGAGTAAATTCTTGAAAAAACTGTCAATCCCTCTAGGAAATATTGGTCTGAGAAACTCTTGGATGCTCTTTGGGCATATCGTACAGCATTCAAAACCATCCTAGGCATGTCACCATATAGGTTGGTTTATGGAAAAGCATTCCATTTACCTGTTTAAATTGAGCATAAGGCGTTTTGGGCAATCAAAAAAATGAATTTCGACATGTTTTTGGCCAAATAAGAGTAAATTAGATCTTAATGAACTTAAGGAACTTAGGATGGATGATTATGAAAATTCAAGTATAAATAAAGCTAGAGTTTAAGCCTAACAATCTAGGAATCTCAAAGGTAAACACTTTGAACCAGGAAAATTTGTGCTCTTATATAGTTTAAAACTTCATTTGCACTCGAGAAAGTTAAGGTCTATATGGTTAGGTCCATTCATAGTGCATCATGTGTACCCCCATGGGGTAGTAGAGATTCAGGATCCCACAAGTGGTCACATTTTCAAGGTCAATGTTCATATGTTAAAACCATTCATTGAATCATTCAATAAACAAGAAACAGAGGTTGAGTTAACTAAGCCAACCTATGAACCAGGAAAAAATTGATAGATTTAGGATCCATATCAGGCTAACGACGTTAAACAAAAGTGTTGCACGGGATGAAACTTTTGGTTTTCATATTTCTAATAATTGTGAATCATTTTTATCTTTCAAATAGGATTAATGAATAAATTTTATATTTTTAAAAAAAATTACTTAATCAGTCAACTATAAATATGATAGTACCTTAGACTGTTGACTTGTTCTTCTATTATGAGTATGGGTGGGTATGAAAGGGGAGCACCATATTCATCTGTGTCACGTGGTGTGATCCTTGAGTAATACCATACCCAGAAATTTAAAAATAAGACAATGTATCATCAATTTATTTTATTTTTATGTGTTTATAGGTTAAAATAAAAATAAAAAAATATAATAATTAAAAAAAATAAAATGGCACATTATAGGTTGTGGGGAAAACCCCATCACAACTGGAGAAGTCGCGGGGACTCGAACCCGGGACCTAAGGGAGACAGGGGAGTGCGCCTACCACTAACCTACGGTTTATAGTGTTTCCTTCTTCTATTTTATTTATATATATACTTATATTTTAAAATTTATATATCCACATGTATATATATATATATATTATTATAATTTTTACTTGTTCCTAGTATCGGTCTTTGGTATTCTTAAATAAATAGGTGCATTTTTTTCCTTTCCTTTTGTTTTTTTATTTAAAGGGGCCTCAAGGGGTTTCCATTGTGTTCCAATTGTGTTGGTGTTTGAGATTCAGGGTATCCTAAGTTGATGGATTTTTTTAGAAAAATCACAGATATATAAACACAAAATATCATCATTGATGAGGCTTCTCTGAGTGATATGGAGATCAAGGGATTAAAAGGGAGCAGCAAAAATTTCAACTTCAACCACCAGGTGACTTCATTCTATGATCCTCATTTTCAATTTCCCTTTTGAAATCCCCTTCTCTGCCTCTACCCCCTTCTAAATTTTCTTTTCGTTAAACACTGGGGGTAGTGTTATTTTAAGTTGGGGGAAGATGAAATAAAAAAATTGCTTTTGTGTACCAAAAAAAAGATTTAAAAAAAAGTGTTCCTTAAT
This sequence comes from Viscum album, assembly GCA_963277665.1. Taxonomy (NCBI): domain Eukaryota; kingdom Viridiplantae; phylum Streptophyta; class Magnoliopsida; order Santalales; family Viscaceae; genus Viscum; species Viscum album. The sequence goes on along the minus strand of OY728143.1, from coordinate 981,673,292 downwards.
GGAAAGAAAAGTTCCTTTAACCTTGAACATGATAATACACATTGCACACTTTGAAATTGAATATAAAATAATTTTTCATGCCTTGATTTTGATTTTAATGCAAGTTTAAGTTCATGTGCATAGATTTTGGAAAGTGTGGTTGTCCGATGTGATTTTTCACCATTTATATTTTCATCCATTTAATAACAAAAAAAACACAATGCACGTCCTTTGGATTGTGGGGTATTAGTTTGAGTTCATGAGGTCCCCCAAATAAATAGCATAGGTTTGGTGATCATTTTAGTTTTAATATGAGTATTCAAAAAAATCAAAAAAAATCAAAAAAAAAAGAAAACAATAAATTTGCGCGTATAGCAATGAAATGACCTAATTTGTGGCTTTAGGCACTTGAGGATCGTGAATCCATAGTTTCATGGCCCAGAGTTATTAATTTTATCTCTATTTTTGGTAATTTGACTTTTTTTATTGAGTTAACTTGAGATGATGCCCAAGTATGTGGGCTTCACTTGGTGCCCTAAGGTCTTTGATCTTGGGAGTCATATGCAAAGTCTCACTACATGGGTTGACTCTATTGAGTGAAATTTTGATTGTCATGGAAAGATTGAAAACAAAATATATATATATATATATATATATATATATATTAATAATCATCTTAATATTGAAAAGTGATTCCACCTAGTTCTTCCATCATTTCCCCCTTGAATAAAGATGAACCCCCATGTCTATTGTGATACACAACACATCATCATACTTAATTGATATTAGATGAAATATGGTGATGAATTTGAACGAAGGAATGGGCTTGGGATTGGGATATGATTATGAAACTATTTTTATTAAAAGATTTTTATGGGTTTCATGATTGTTTGGTATAATATTTTTTGGTGAGCATTGTGTATTAAAATGTTTTTGGAAAAGGGAATTCGAATTTCATATTTTTGAGATATATTTTTCTCAGGACTAGAAAAATTCAAGTTATGGGTGTGATTAGCCATTGATATAGGATAATATTCATTGTTAATATATATAATATTCATGTGCTTTATTATTCATAAATACCATTTTAGTTCATTTTACACTTTGAACATCATTTCACATTATGAATGTAATTCTTTGTTAAAGTGAACTATTACTTGGTACATATTTGAACACCTCATAAAACACAAAATGTTCTTGATTTTATTTTCATATTTTATTTTCAGGTCACCCATGATATAAGGAACAATTCATTCTTTTGGAACACTTGAAGATTCACATTAGAAGACCATCAAAGTTGGCCTTGAACCAACAACATTTTGGGAAAAGTAAATTGGACAACAGCCCAATAAGAGACTGTAGAGACCAAGATCCAAGCCCAATAATTCTTAAAATTGAACTTAAGATAGAGGAAATCAAGGGGAATATTTCATCCAACAGTAACAAGAGCTAATTCGGAGTGTTAAAGAGAGTTTCATGCGGCCCAATTTGGAGATAAAATTCTAGGCCAGATTATGTGGCCCAGAAAAATATCCCACCATTTTACACATATCTCTCAAACCAAATATCCATTTTGGATGAAATTTTACAAAAACTCAGAGAACATCAGTGTCTTCATTTTTTTCTTCTATGGCCCACTTAAATTCTACCATCTAGAATCTCTTTTTGGTGCCTTTTTTTAGTGGATTCAAGTTGGATCAGATTGATTGTCAAGGGTGGAAAAGTCCACTCTCCCTTAAATTTCCACCCACCTAGGCCCACCATCATTAATTGAGGTGATTTACACTATTTTAGGATCAACCCAAGGCTTAAAAAATTTCTATTTAAGGTAGTTTTATTGAATTAGTTGATCATCTTTGATCTTTGTTTCATTTTAATATTATGCTTCCAATTTGATGTTGTAATCGCATTCCTTCAATTGTAAGTTTCTTGAATTACCTTAGATTATTTATAAAAGTTCTTCATATTCTCTTATTATGTTCTTATACATATCACATTGATACTGTTCCTCAAGGTGTGAATTTATTCACACCAAACCTTGTAAAATTATTCACACAGCGGTGGAGTGATCGTTTTTTTATTATTATTTTTTACTTCTTCAATTCCTCCCTCATGAGTCTACTTCCCACTGCCATTGAAACCATAGCATAAATGGAGGGATAATCCTCTTATGAGTTGATCCAAGGGAGTATTGAGGGATTGTATTGGATGTTATTCCTCACTCTATTAATTTCTAATCAATTATTTTAATTGAGAATTTCATTTGATGATTTTAAAACTTCTTCGTCCTTTTTGAATTTTAAGGTCGCACACTTCAAGTGCTAATACAAACCTTTACCTTAAAGTTCTCAAAACTTTGATCCTCCAAGTTTATAGGTGATTAGTATTAGGGTTTTTAGGTATTAAACCAGTAAGTGATGATGTTGTTTGATCTTCTTAAATGAACTCATCTCAAATATAAGAATTTGAAATAGTTGAAAAAGGAATGAATCCAATCCACCCCAAGTGATAACCTAGGATTAACTCATTGTTTTAAATTGAATTCACGTAAGTCTATTAGAGTTCACTTAAACCCATCTAAAATCAACCCAAGTTGTCCACTTCATAGCCAAAAACAATCCATATAATGTACGTGCATGTAGGTTACTTATTAGGTCTATGAGGATTCGATAACCCAAGCTAAACTACAAGTGACTGCTTAACCATAAAAACTTGGGTAAATTTGGGCGAGACCATCATGGTATCACAATGAAATAACATAAAAACCTGGACAACATGTTGAGTTTTTAGTATGTTTCCTTAGTAAGCTTTGGTTTTGAAGTCATACAAAAACCAGTCTATCATCGAAAGTAGATGGTGAATCATTTTTTATTTCCAATTAAACCCTAAGAGGTATTCTAGAATAAACTCATTAACAGTATAATTATAGGTGTTACAAACTAGGTATTAAAATATATAAACCATGTCTTTTAAAGAAATGAAGGATGAGCATCATGATATTTCCTCAGGTTGATCATGCTTAATAAAATCTATTAATTTTTACTTTGTTTTATCACTTGCTTAAAAAAATTACTTCTTAAAATAAAATAAAAAACCCAAGTTTTCTAAAATCTCATTACCCTTTTATTTTCATAATCAAAAAAAAATATTTTAAAATTAATGATCTAAATCTTTATTGAGAGATGGCCTAGGGAACCTGTTATACTATAAATAATTTAACTTTAAAATAACTAACCACCCCTGATGTGGAGTATCGACCTACATGCATCCAATATCCTGAGGAAGCAACCAACTTTGAGCTGAGATCAAGACTCATTCACTCCCTTTCTAAATTCCATGGTCCTCCTAGTGAGGACTCTCACAAACATCTCAAGGAATTTCACATGGTGTGCTCCACTATGAAACCCAAAAATGTGTCTAAGGACCTCATACAGTTTAGGGTTTTCTAATTCTCCCTTTATAGTGTATCCAAATATAGGCTATACAATCTACCTACCACAATCGGGGGCTGAAATGGCCTTAAATGAATCTTTCTAGGGAAGTTCTTCCCTACCTCCTAAAATGCATCCATTAGGAAAAAAATGTGGTATTAGGAAATCACAAGGAGAGACCCTTCATGAATATTGGTATAGATTCAAAAGAATTTGTTCAAGTTTCCCCCACCACCAAATTAGTCAACAATTTCTAATTCAATACTTATATAAGGAATTTTCACCATGGATTGTGGAATGGTGGTTGTTATAGCTGGTGGTTTCTTATTTAATAAAACTCATGTCGCCACTCATGAATTAATAGCCAACATGGATAAAAATGCACAATAATTTGATACATGATAAATTGCACCCACTCGAGGAGTTCATAAGGTTAGTCATTCATCCCTAGAAAAAAAAGGTAGATAATAAACTTGATGAAATGAATACCCTTCTAAGAAAATTAGCTCAAGCTCAAGGTAATTCATACTCTCCACCTATTCCACTACACTGTGGTATTTTTCTGATGATACTCGTTTCTCTAATTAGTGCCCCCAACTTCAAGATTAATTTGAGTCATGTGCGGCAGTATTCCATGAGAATCCTTTTAAGCAAGCACCTCCTTTCAATCAAGAGGACTTCAGGCCAAATCTGAACCTCGAGTGGCAGGCACAACCACAGTACCAATAAGGAGAAAACTCGAGCTACCCTAAATAGAAATGGTATCAACAAGGATAAAGTATGTGACCTTATTATCCCTCACCTTCTCAAAATAACCCTCCTATCAAGTCTGAACCAATCTTAGAGTATATGGTGAATCAAATGGCATCACAAAACATCTAGTTCCAACAGACCTCAAAATAGGCTATTAAAGACCTACGAACTCAAGTGGGACAACTGGAAAACACCATTAGTGAGATAAAGATGCAAGGTTATGGATAACTACCATCCCAAATTGTTGTCAATGCCAAGGATAAAGGTAATGTATACTACTACAAAATATGCCTTTAACAGTGCTAAGAATGGCCTTTATTAGCGCTAGAGAAGCGCAGACTACTGGAGTAAGATTAAAATCCCTAGTATTTTATCAGCGCTTTTATTTAGCACTGATAAATAATACCTTTATCAGCATTTGTAAAAGCATTGATAAAGGGGCATAATGTAGTGTGTTGTAACAGCACACTACAGCACCAAAAACACCACTAGAAATCAAAAAAATCAAGTATCAATACATAATTTAAATGAAATAAAATTTATAATAAAAATATAAGAAAAAGGTTCTATATTATAGACATTTAAAACATTATTTTATAAAATTACATAAGTAAAAAATATTACATACATTCAAAAACATCAATGTTCCTTTGTCTTTTTATCTTGACCCCGACTCATGCTATTGTCAAACAAACCACCCCTATTAGAGCAAAGTAATACACCTATAAAAGAAAAAAAATCTTGTGTTAGTAATAATATAAAGAAATAAATTAACATAAAGTGTTAATTTTAAACTAAACTTTGGGTCATACCGAGAACATTGTGTATCAGATTGAGTTGTGATTGATTCTTGCACGTCACACCATTTCTTGTTAGTCTTCAAGCATTATCTATGTAAAAATTAATTAAATAAGTATAAGATAAAAAATAATAAGTAAATTAATTAAGTAATAGAAGATAGAATGATGAGAAAACAATCTAGACTTGTTTTCTTGGTTTTGGCGATGTGATGTGCGTTTTAAACTAAAATGACACTTATATATTGAAAAGACGCACTTGGAGTCATATTGGTCACACTATGCATCATATTGAGGTACGTCTGATTCCTACACATCCCAAATGACTTATGGATCATTTTCCAAAAGTATCAAAATAATATGAATGTGTTTTCTTGGTTTTGAGTACGTCACTTGTCTTTTTTACTAAAATGTCATTTTAAACTGGAAACACGCACTTTGAGTCATACCGCTCACATCATATGTCAGTTTGACATGAGACTAATTTCTACACATCACAAATGACTTATGAATCATTTTCCTAAATTATCAAGATAATCTGAGTGTGTTTTCTTAGTTTTTAGTGAGTGACACTTTTTGAACTAAAATACCGATTTTAAACGGATAACGGACACTTTGAGTCATACCGGACACATAGTGTATCAGATTGAGGTGTGGATGATTCCTACACATAAAAAATGACTTATATATTATTTTCCTAAAGTATCAAAATAATATGAATGTGTTTGCTCAATTTTGAGTATGTTAGTTGTCTTTTTTACTAAAATTAATGTCAATTTTAAATAAAAAGACACTCTAAGAGTCATATCAGTCACACCGTGTGTCAGATTGAAATGAGAATGATTCCTAAACAACCCAAATGACTTATAGATCATTTTTATAAAGTATCAAAACAATATGAATACATTTACTCAGTTTTGAGTAGGTCACCTGTCTTTTTTACTAAAATGTCATTTTAAACTGGAAACATGCACATTGAGTCATGTCGGTCACATTGTGTGTTTTTTATATGAGAATGATTCATACATGGCACAAATGATATATATATAATTTTTATAAAGTATAAAGACAATACAATGGAATTTTATTATTTTTCAGTGGGTGACACTTTTTGAACTGAAATGTCAATTTTAAATTGATAACGGACACTTTGAGTCATACCAGGAACATCATATATCATATTGAGGTGAGGATAATTACTAAACGTTAAAAATGACTTTTAGATCATTATAATAAATTATCAAAATAATTTAAATGTGTTTTCTCATTTTTTGAGTGTGTCGGTTGTCTTTCTTACGAAAATTAATGCCAATTTTAAATAAAAAGACACACTTGGAGTCATACAAGTCACATTGTGCATCAGATTGAGTTATGTCTGATTCCTACATGTCTCAAATGACATATGAATCATTTTACTAAAGTATCAAAACAATATAAAAGCATTTGATTAGTTTTGAGTATGTCACTTGTCTTTTTGACTAAAATGCCATTTTAAACTGGAAACATGTACTTTGAGTAATATCGGTCACATCGTGTATCAGTTTGATGTGATACTAATTAATAAAATTCAAAAATGTCTTATGAATTACCTTCTTAAATTATCAATACAATACAATTGAGTTTTTTTTTTGTTTTTAGTGAGTGACACTTTTTGAACTAAAATGTCAATTTTAAACTAATAATGGACACTTTGAGTCATACCGAACACATCATGTATCAAATTAAGGTGAGTATGATTCCTATACATCTAAAATGACTTATGGATCATTTTAATAAAGTAGAAAAACAATAAAAATGTGTTTTCTTGGTTTTGAGTATGTCAGTTGTCTTTTTTACTAAAATTAAAGTCAAATTTAAATAAAAAGATACACTTAGAGTCATACCAGTCACACTGTGCATATTATTGAGGTGAGGTTGATTCCTACATGCCCAAAATGAATTATTTACCATTTAAATAAATTATTAAAATAATCTGGATTTGTTTTCTCAGTTTTGAGTACATCATAGGCCTTTTTTACTAAAATGTAATTTTAAATTAGAAACATGTATTTTGAGTCATATCAGTCACATTGTGTGTTGGTTTGATGTGAGACTAATTCATAAATGTAAAAAATGACTTATAAATAATTTTCCTAAATTATCAAGACAATTTGATCATGTTTTCTTAGTTTTTAGTGAGGGACACTTTCTGAACTAAAATGTCAATTTTAAACTGACAACGGACACTTTGAGTCATATCGGGTACATCATGTATCAAATTGAGGTAAGGATAATTAATACATATCAAAATGAATTATGGATCATTTTCCTAAAGTATCAAAACAATATGAATTCATTTTCTCTATTTTGAGTATGTTAGTTGTCTTTTTTACTAAAATTAATGGAAATTTTAAACAAAAAGACGCACTTGGAATCATATTGTTCACACCATGTATCAGATTGGGTTAAGAATGATTATTACATGTCACAAATTACTTATGGATATTTTTAATAAATTATAAAAATAATATGAATGTGTTTTCTTAGTTATGAGTATGTCACTTTTCTTTTTTACTAAAATTTCATTTTAAACTAGAAACACAGACTTTGAGTCATATCGGTCACATCATGTGTTGGTTTGACATGAGACCAATTCCTACACAGAAAAATAATATATGGATCATTTTCCTAAATTATCAAGACAATCTGAGTACATTTTCTTGATTTTCAGTGAGTGGAACTTTTTGAACTAAAATGACAAGTTTAAACTGATAACAGACGCTTTGAGTCATATCGAGCACATCGTGTATCGGATTGAGGTGATGTTGATTCCTACACATCACAAATTACTTATGGATTTTTTAATAAAGTGTCAAAAAAATATGAATGTGTTTTCTTAGTTTTGAGTATACTGGTTGTCTTTCTTACTAAAATTAATGTCAAATTTAAATAAAAAGACGCACTTTGAGTCATACCGGTCACACTGTGCATAGGATTGAGATGTGGTTGATTCTTATACATCTCAAATGACTTATGGATAATTTTACTAAAGTATAAAAATAATAATAATGCATTTTCTCGGTTTTGAGTACGTAGCTTTTCTTTTTTACTAAAATTTCATTTTAAACTGGAAACACACACTTTGAGTCATACTGGTCACATCATGTATCGGTTTTACATAAGAATAATTCATACATCTAAAAAATGACTTATGAATAGTTTTCCTAAATTATCAAGACAATTTGAGCATGTTTTATTGGTTTTTAGTGAGTGAAACTTTTTGAACTAAAATGTTGATTTTAAAATAATAATGGACACTTTGAGTCACACCAGGCATATCATGTATAGGATTAAGGTGAGGATAATTAATACACATCAAAAAATGAATTATGGATAATTTTAATAAAGTATCAAAACAATATGAATTCTTTTTCTTAATTTTGATTATGTCAATTTTATTTTTTACTAAAATTAATGTCAATTTTAAATAAAAAGATGTACTTGGAGTTATATCAGTCACATCATGCATCGTATTTAGGTGAGGATGATTCCTACACATACCAAATTACTTATGGATAATTTTTATAAAGTATCAAAATAATCTAAATTCATTTAATTAGTTTTGAGTATGTCACTTGTCTTTTTTACTGAAATGTCATTTTAAACTGGAAACACACACTTTGAGTCATACCAATCACATCATGTGTTGTTTTAACTTGAGGATAACTATTACAGATAAAAATGACTTATTAATAATTTTCCTAAATTATCGATATAATACAAGCATGTTTTCTTGGTTTTTAGTGAGTGAAACTTTTTGAACTAAAATGTTAATTTTAAACTAATAATGGACACTTTAATTCATACCAGACACATCATGTATCAGATTAAGGTGAGGATGATTTTGAAAGATCAAAAATGACTTATGGATCATTTTAATAAAGTATAAAAACAATCTTAATGCTTTTACTTGGTTTTGAGTATGTTAATTCTCTTTTTTACTAAAATTAATGTCAACTTTAAATAAAAAGATACACTTTAAGTCATACCAATCACATTGTGCATCAAATTGAGCTGTAGCTAATTCCTATGCATCTAAAATAATTTATGTATCATTTTTCTAAAGTATAAAAATAATATGAATGTTTTTATCAGTTTTGAGTACATCACTTTTCTTTTTTACTAAAATGAAATTTTAAACTAGAAACACGCACTTTGAGTCATAATAGTTACAACATGTATCAGTTTTATATGAGACCAATTTATAAAAATAAAAAATGACTTATGAATAATTTTAATAAATTATTAAGACAATATGATCACATTTTCTCATTTTTTTTAGTGAGTGACATGTTTTGAATTAAAATGTCAATTTTAAACTGATAACGGACACTTTGAGTCATACTGGGTACATCATGTATTAGATTGAGGTGAGGCTGATTCCTACACATCAGAAATTACTTATGGATCATTTTACTAAAGTATAAAAATAATATAAATATTTTTCCTAGGTTTTGAGTATGTTGGTTTTATTTTTTACTAAAATTAATGTCAATTTTAAATAAAAAGAAGCACTTAAAGTCATATCGGTCACACCGTGTGTCAGATTGTGGTGTGGATGATTCTTACATATCTGAAAGTCTCAAAACAATCTCAAATAATAATTTTATAATTCTTTACATTAGATTTATTTGTTTAACTATCAAAACTACATATTGAGTCAATGTTTTTAGTCGAAAAATGTTTTTCGGCTAAGAACATCGACTCAATATGCAGTGTTACAGTTCGACAAATAAAGAAAATGGAAAGTGAGGGAACACTGGATGTTGAGATTTTTTCTCTTTTGTGTCTTATTATAGATAATTGAATGAAAAGTATGACTTCCCAAAAGATCTGTGAAAAAAAATAAATAATTATTAGATAAAAATTATAAGGAAATTAACTTACAAATAGTAGATAAAATTATAAAAAAAATAATTAAATAAGTAGTATGAATTTACCTTTTCATGATGTTTGTATACATTCTTAACTAATTTCCTTATTTTCATTATCTTATTTGCAATCTTGTAGTCCAGTATCTCACAAGAATGATTAGCTTCGAACAAATCACCCCAACTCGAACAAAATAATCCACATGTATAAGAAAATAATTATTATATGAGTAATACTAAAAAGAAATAAATTAAACATAAATATTAAATAATAAATTAATTATATATACAATTATTTTATTATGAAAACATCAATATTACCTTTATGATTGAGTAAAGGAAATTGTGTTTCTCTTCCTTCAAAGGTAGTGGAGGAAACTTGAAAGAAATCGATAAATGTCAACACTGTAGGGGTGAAAAGGTTTTGAGGGAGAATGAGTCTATGGAAATTTTGATTCATAAATTCATGAAATGTGAATATAAATCTTCTAAAATAAAAGAACTGTAAAAATATGACTTCCTAATAGATCTGTGAAAAAAAATAAGTATTAGATAAAAAAGATATAGAAATTAATTTACAAATAGTAGATAAAATGATGAAAAAACTAATTAAATAATTAGTAGGAATTCACCTTTTCATGATGTTTGTATACATTCTTGACCCATTTACTTGTTTTCATTATCTCAGTTGTAGCCTCAAAGTCCAATCTCTCGTGATCATGTGATGCTTTGAACAAACCACATCAACTCGAATAAAAGAATCCGCATGTATAAGAAATCAATACTGATGTGATTAATACTAAAAAGAAATAAATTAAACATAAATATGAAACAATACATTGATTATATGGACAATTATTTTACTATGAAAACATAAATATTACCTATGTGATTGAGCATAGGTAGCATCGTTGCACTTCCTACAAAGGTAGTGGAGGGAACTTAAAAGAAAGTGATAAATGGCAACACTGGAGGGGTGAAAAGGTTTTGAGGGAGAAAAAGTCTGTAGAATTTTTAGTGAAAAAAGGAATTAAATATGGACAAAAATCTTCTAAAATAAATAAAATATTCAAGTAATAATAAAAATTAAATCAAAATTTCATTATATTATTTTTTGGTAAAATAGAGAAAGTATATCATAACATTACCTTTACATCTTACCAAAGGGTTTCCTTCATTATAGTTTGTTCTTCCATGGTATTGGTAACATCATCATGTGTAGAATACATTATTTTAATGAGTAGTCAAACATTTATTTTAGATTATATTAATGTAGTATAGAATTGATAATATTATGAGGAAAAGCATAGTATATTAAAAACACTTTTACCTTCTCATTGAACTCTCTTTTTTAAAGGTATTAGGGATTTTGTTCCTCTATTGAGAATCCAAATCCCCTCTTTGTGGTCCCCTATAACATAAAATACATTGTATACATTGGGTTCACCATGAACTAATTGTGATCTCCCAATGAAATGGTCATCATCGATTGAATTTTCATCTAACTCGAAATTTGGTTTAGTCACCAGTAGGAAAATCGACCAATTCTTGTTTATTGGATCTGATACATAAAATACTTTCACTGCTTGTGATTCCATTATAAAAAACTCATATTTTTACCCTTCCACACTGAAATTCACCTTCATGGAGCCCATTTCATCAAATTTCACTACACTTATATTGTAAATCCATTTGTAATGGAAAATCAGCACTTGAAATGTTATATAATCCAAATCATATATTTTTTGGATAATGCCAAAATATGACATATTTTCATAAATTAGATTTATATCCTTAGAACCAGATATGTGCACCGGTTCCACTATAAGTGTAACACCATTGTTTCACATCGTACTGTAATCATCATGTTCTTTTGTATAGAACGTATAACCATTGATTATAAAACCAATGTAAGATATAACATTTTCATTCAGTCCCCTGACTATCCATTGAAGTCATTCAATAATTGAATTTGGATTTTCAGATGACTCCTTATAAATTTGATCATGAAACCATCCTATAAATTGTTGATTATGTGTATTTGATATCTATACTTTATCCCTTGATGGATTCAAATCTCTAAAAATTTCTTTGTGGGGTTCAACATATGGATCAACATCTTCACTATTATGAAAAATGTAAAGGTGTGCTTGCTCCTGCTTTGTTGATGTAATTATAACAACATCTCTTCTAGAAATCCCTTTACCCATAAGGCATCTATTGTGATGAGACTTTGGGAGACTGATGTTGTCAATATCTGATAGGTAATCGGTACATAATTCAATATCTTCTTAAACAATATATCATTCTACAATATAACCTTATAACCGAATTTGATTCTTGACATACCCTTTTAAAATATTCATAATCATTCAATTGGGCACATCCATCTATAATGGACATGATCAAATAATTGAACCTCACTAACTAATTGAACCATTAGGTGGACCATTGTATCAAATAATGATGGTGGAAAGAACATCTATAATTCACATAATATGACCACAACCTCCTTATTCATGATTGGAAACTTTTTTGGGTCTATAAATTTACTACATATGGCTTTGAAAAATAATTAGAGTCTGGTTAATTTATGTCATACATTTTGAGGTAGAATGCAACAGAAAGAAACAGACATCAAATCTTGCATCAAAACATGAAAAACATGTGATTTTAGTCCCTGTGACTTCAAATTGGTCATTGAAACAACATTATTAATATTTTAAGAATACCCCTGTGAAACTTTTACACGATTGAGAAAAAGGAAAAATTGGAATTTTTTCTATCTGTATAGAGTGTAAGCTGATGGAGGAAGAAAATTATGCCCTTTACCCTTCATCGGTGCCAACTCTTCCCTTATCCTCAGGTCAATCATGTCCAACCTAGCCTTGATTCCATCTTTTTTTTCTAGGAACATTTAGCAATGTTCTAATAACATTATCAAATGATTTTTTTCTACATGAATGAAATCAAGAAAATTTCTAACATACAAACAATTTCAATACTATAATTCAAAGAAAATTGATCTCTTCTTCCAACCTAATTTTGTAAGGTTTTTCAAAAATGATTTACCAAAAATAGTTTCAATATATTTTACTTTATCGAATAGTTGATCACCCGTTAGTGGAGATAGTGTTGTAACTTGTTCAATATTCCCATTAAATGTTTTCATCCAGGATCGGTATTTATGTTGTTGAGGTAAAAATTTATTATGTCCTAAAAACACAGTCTTCGAGGAATGTTTCAACTAAACTGAGTGTGTGCATTCTTCACAAATGGGACACCCCAAGATTCCTTTAATGTTATAGCCTGATAAATTTCCATAAGCAGAGAAGTAATTTATCATCCCTTAAAACATGTCCCTTAATGTGAATTATTCACTTCTATGAGAATCATACATTGTAACGCCTATATCCCGCATCAATTTAAGATTTTTGATCAATGGATCTAAATAGACATCAATATCATTACCGGGTTGCTTTGGTCCATATATAATCAAAGACAACATAATGTATTTGTGCTTCATGCATAACCATGGATAAAAGTTATAATTTACCAACATGAATGGACATGTACTATGATTACTACTCTCTACACCAAAAGTATTTATTCCATCTATATATAATGCAAGACAAGATTTCCTCGGCTCATTTCCAAATTAAGGATACTCGTAATCAATTTTCTTTTATTGAGGAGAATCTGCTAGATGACGTAGGTTCCCATACTTAATTCTTGTATCCACATGACATGTCAATTTCCTCACATTTTCCTAATATACATATAGTCTTATAATCTATTTAATGATAGGAAAGTACCATACAGATTTCAAAGGACTTGATTAATTTTTCTTGTATCGATATGCACCACACTTAGGGCATTTTATGAGTGATTCATGGTCCTTTCAAAACAATATGAAATCATTTGTACATGTATGTATTTCTTTGTATATCATTCCCATTGAACGTAGCATTTTTTTAATGTCATACGTTTGACATGGTAGTTTATTTTCTTATGGTAGCATATTATTCAGGAGACCAAGTAGTTCTATAAAGTCGGTGTCACTCCATCCGCTTCCACAAATTATATAACTTTAATACAGCTGGAAAATTTTTGTATTTAGTATAATAAATATGCAATGGTCTCTTATCATAGCTATTTAACTTCTCAAACAACTTTAGACAATCAAAAGGGTCATCTTCAATTGTCATTGTCATTTCTTCTATGCAATATCTATCATCATTTACACTGGTATTTATATCAAATGATTCATAAACTGTAGTATCATCCCAATCGGTGTGCACATTCAGTTTTTCCTTGTGTTTAGTACAACATGTATAGATCTAATCTATTCCATGACAAATCATATGTTCTTCTAACTCTTTCGAACTAATTTTTCTTGAATAAAAACAACGTAAACATGAATAAAGGATTTGATAAGGGTCATATGCATGCTCTATTACAAACTTGATAAACTCTTTAACTACATATTCATACTCTTTTGTCAAAAGGTTAGCGTCCACCCATTTTTTATTCATATCCATCCTATTGGGTTCATAAAATATTCATTTTTTATAATAAATAAATAAATACACATAAGATATTCATTATCAAAAGTGAAAGTTATAGATAATTCTAATAAGGGAAACCCAACATTTGATTATTTCAAAGAATTTTAGTATGCTTTGAAAAAAATTAGTGATTGAATTTAAGAAAATAATTATGCCGCTGTGGTAGGTTTTATCCTTTGAATTCATTCAAAGGTGAAAGTTCTAGACAATTTTCATCCTTATCAACTCATCTCCCAAACAATTATTATTGCATTTTGTTGTTTGACACTCATCTTCCATCTCTTGTGGATATGAACCTATGTTGCTTGAAATACTCTAAGTAGTAGTCATCCATGGGATGAATACTACTCAGAGTAGTACAAGAAATATAAAATAGATGAGGGATGAATCTCAAGTAACAAATTGTAATAATAAATGTTTGGGAGATAAATCTTATGAGGGTGACAGTTGTACTCTATTGTGTTCTTTAAAGGGGGTAATGTCTCCATTTTGTGAGAATTACACCATTGTCACTAGTTATTAACTTGTGGCCTATTTAATGTGATATTTGGAGGGCATACACGTTCTTGTCTACTATTCAAGGGGTCTTAATGGGGACATGTTATGATATATGAATCCTTGGGTCCTCTATGAATTATATATTTATAGGAGAAATCCCACTTTTAAAACTTTAAATCCTCTAACTAAGACTATTCATGCCTCTATTAAAATGATTCATCATGTCTTTCTTAAATCCCCTAAACAAATAAAAATATAATAGAGTCAATTAAGGAGTAATAAGAAACCCAAATATGATAAACAAGAATAATAAAATCTCATTCCATCAACTAAAATATATAAAAATATATTGATAAAACATTTTAATAAATAAAGAGTTATTTCCTATACATGGATGGTAATCAGAGATTACTAAGGGTGGAACCAATACATGTAGACCTAAAATGATGGATACCTAAAAATAATTTCTAATAATTATTCCAACATATATAGAATTTGATAACCTCTATTCTATTTTTTGGAACAAGTGATTTAACAACCTAAGGAATTATTACATTTAATATTAATGGCATATAAAATATTTGAAAATATCTTAAAATTATAATTTCAATTTCAATTACATATCAATAAGGAATTTAAAAAGTAATTTTGGGAAAAGAATATACCTAATAACAATAAAGGTTTTAAACATCTCAAAATTCTTAATTGATGAATCGATTCAAGAATTATGTCTAGACAGGTTGAAAACAATAATTATTTTCAAGTATATGAAGAGTAAGATTTATAAGAAAATTTCATTTTCATGGAAATTATGGTTTATATGGTGATTTGGGCACATAGTACAAAATTTTATTTATAATGTAATAAATAATAATAATTATGGAAGATATAAAGGTTTTGAGTTAAAGGGGATATGACCCACTCTTACAAAAATAGTTTTAAAGTGAGGTGGATCTTCATAAGTAAAATTGGATGATGAATTTAAACCATTTAATGAACTCTATTAAACATGTGAAAAAATAAACGGTTTTATTAAGGATTTCCATGATTTTCTAAAAACATAGATGAATGTGAAGAAAGAATTATAAATGTATTATATGAAAAAGAATGGAATGTAAGAAGGATTTATTATTGATATCACGCTAAAGGATTTATAAAAGAAACATACTTTCATATTAGATATTGGTTTTTTATCTCACATGATAGGTAAATTGATGTAATTAAAGTTTTTTTACAAGTCCAAAGGGTACTCATTATTTTAGAAATGGTAGATCTCTTAAGATAAATTGATTGCATTTAAAAGATGTTGGAAATTAAAGGTCATGTTAAAGAATGATATATTTTTAGATGGATTAAAGTAAAACATATAGTATTTATTATATGTGTGATGAGGGAAATGAATTGATTTTTAATAAGTATTAACGAGTGGGTTATCATTTCAAAGATGGATATATTTTTAAAAAGTTATAGAAAACTAGTTGAACCATATTCTAATTTGAGGTTGGTAAAAATGTATGGTAATTATGTTTGAAAGAGAAAATTGATTTGTGGTTGTGAAAAAATGATCATGTTAGAAAATTAGACATTTAAATACTAACTTAAAAATGGTGGGTTGGTATTCTTTTATGATGAAGAGATAAAATTTATAGATATTTTTTACTAATTAGAATGGGGAGATTGTTAATAATTAAAATAATAAATTAGAGATTTAAATGAAACAACCCTTGGAGTTTATTCACTATGATATATATGGACCCTCGAAGTATAAATCAATTCATTGTGATAATTATTTCATTTCACCCATTTATAATTATACTTAAATCATATGTATTATGTTTTAGTCATATATATATATATATATATAATGATCTAAAGAAGATTGAAATTTTAAGAAGAAGTATTAATAATGGGTTTCATTATGTGGTAAAGAAGTCTATATTAGATTATGGGGTTGAGTATATGACACACCAGTTATGGGGTGGTAAAAATTAATATTTATATTCATCATTAGTACAACACAGTTGATGGCCATGGTCATTCCCTTAAAGATTTTATTTTGGATCACTCACTATTCCTTCCACATTATTATATTTATGGAATTTTATATATATTTTGAAAAAATTAAAAATATTGGGGATTTTGAAAATTAATGCAAACAAAATAACAGTAATAATGAAAATATAAGATTATGAATACAATATTATCAGAAACAATGATCAATACTTTGGGGATTTCCCATATATGTGTTTAATTTTTTTTCTTAATGTGTTGTCCCAATTTAATTATCACTCTATAGAAATGATCAATATCATTCACCTAACTACCTATGATTGTTTATCACATGTAAGGAACTGTTACATTACTGTCACATGTACATTAAGACTAGTACCTCCTAGGTCCAATGGTAGGAGGAATCCCTCAATTGAGTAGAATAACCCTTGGTTTCCACGTCCATCAGGCTGAATGAATGAAGAGAACCCCATTGTACATGTCTAGTGGTCACTAAGTCATTATCTATATTATCACAAATATCTATTGTATTTAAGATAAATTTAGAAGGGGGAGAATTTATCAAACTATAATATGAGAAGAAATAGTTGTGTAATGAATAAGAGAAAGAATGATGATAAAAAAACGAAAATAGATATCATCAAACAAGCAATCGACAAGTGAGGAGGAGGAGAAAATAACATACCTTAGATTGAAGATTTGAATTGTCTGAGAGAAAGTATAGATATTACCAAGCCTGGAATTCGTTCAATCCTTGGATTTGAGCCTTAGAATTGTTCGAGCCTTGATTCAAGCTTCGATTTGACGAGGAGGGGCGCTGGCAGCAGGTGGCTTCTGCGGAAAGCTTCAGATTTCACGATTGGGTTCGTGATTAGTTAAGGTTCTTAAAATAAACTAGGACGCTTTTATCAGTGATTCCAAAAAAGTTCTGATAAAGATCCATTTTATCAGCACTTATTACTTAAGCGTCGATAAAATATTTATAATTATAATTATAAATAAAAAAATTGTAAATATATTTATATAATTATATATATATATAATAAATATATATAAATATAAATATAGTAAATATATTCATCATTTAAATATATGTATTATAATTGTATAATTATTTAAATATATAATTATTTATTTATAATTATAAAAATACTTTTTAAAAAAATATGTATATATTTATATATTTATATCATTATATATATTTATATCATTATATATATTTATATCATTATATATATTTATATCATTATATTTATATATATATAATAAATATAAATATAAATATAGTAAATATCTTCATTATTTAAATATATTTATTATAATCTTCTAATTATAAATATATAAATGTATAAATATATTAAATATACATTTATAAAAATATTTATTTAAAAATATTTATTTAAAAATATATTTTTAATATTATTAATGAATATTTAATCTTAAGTGTGTGCTTGTTAAAAATGAGTGAAATTGAATAATTAAAAATGAGTACACTTTAACAATATTAAAAAATGGATAAGTTTTATTAATTAAATATAAATTATTAAAAAAAATATGGATATATATTGAAATAAAGATGAATACATATTTAAAATATTAAACCATGGAATATATATATATATATATATAATTAATAGAAATTGATTAAATTCCCAAAAAATAAAAAATAAAAAATAAAAAAATATTAAAAATGAATCAATACCTAACTGTAATAAAATTAAAAATAAATAAATAAAATTTACTGATTAAATACATGATATATTAAACATATCATGTTATAATGAAATTCTAAAATGAATACTAAATTTTGAATAAATTAAATAAATATTAGGTGTATGTGTTTCTATATAAGATTTCATTAATTACGTAAATATTTGTGTGTGTGTTGTTTATAAAAATACATTAATTATGTGTATATATGCGAAATTAATATAACACATGTTTGATATATGTTAAATTAAAAAATCAAATGACATTCAATTATGTTCATTACTCGATGCAATTAGTTAGTATTTTTAATTCATATTAATTTTTAATTATAAACCATTCTTCACTAAATATATGACCATTTAATGTAAAGTATAAATATTTTGTATTATATAAATCATATTTATATACATTAATATATATCTATATATTTAATATATATTATTTATTAATATTATCAATGATTATTTAATTAATAAAATGTTTAATATTTTTCTTAATTTACTTATTTTAAATTTTTATTTGTTTAATTTTCATTTTAAATATATATATATATATATTTAATATATACTATTTATTAGTATTTATAATTTATATATAGTATAATCAATTTATTCATTTTTATCAATAATTATTTAATTAAAAAAATTAATATTTTTTTAATAAACTCATTTTTATTTTTTATTTATTTAATTATTTCATTTTATTTGGGACATTTATCAGTACTAAAAATAAAGTGCTAATAAAGGGTGTCCTTTATCATCGCTAAAAATAAAGTGTTGTTAAAGGGCAACGCTATTAAAGGTCTGTTTTTAGTAGTGGTATGTGTTATCACACTTTGTAGTAGTGATGAAAATTCTCCTTCTATTGATTCTACCCAATATTTATGTCCCCTCTTGAAAACTCTCTTTCTCTACCCTCAAAAGATTTTAGTGAAGAAAAACAAAACAAAAAGGGTAAACAAGTTATCATTAAGGATCCCCCTGAACAATCCATTCCTCCTCCCTTTCCCCGAAGACTCTCAAAATCTAATAAAAATTTTGATAATGAAATTTACAGAGATCATGGATACATTTAAAAAGGTATAAGTTAACATTCCTCTCTTTGATTCAGTTAAAAAAATTCTTCACTATGCCAAATTTCTTAATGAACTTTGCACCCACAGATGGCGATTAAAAGGGAATGAGAGATTCAACCTTGGAAGGAATATATTGGCTTTGATACAACTATCTATTCTAACCAAATGAAAGAATCCATACACTTTTATAATACCTTTAACCATAAGTTATACCTTTTTTTCTAATGCAATACTTGATTTAGGTGCTTTAATTAATGTAATGTCTCACTTCATGTATACTTATCTGAAGTTTGGAGAGCTTCAACCAATGAGCATTATCATGCATCTTGCCAACTAGATCACAACACGCCCATCAGAAGTGATCGAGGACATCCTCATGAGAGTGAAGAATCTCATATTCCTTGTAGAATTTTATGTTCTTGATATGTAAGATACCTAGAACCAAGGACATTCCCCACTCATACTTATAAGTCCCTTCCTTAAAATAATAAATACAATCATCAATGTTCACAATAGTACATTGTCCATGGAGTTTTGGGGATAAAAGGTAAGTTTCAATATCCTTTGAAACACCCCGTTAATGAGCACTCCACTCTTTTTGTCTATTCAATGGAAGTTCTCTCTAATGACACACACACACACAACATTCTCTCCTCAAACCATACTCTAATTCATTTTCATCTTCTTCACTCTTGGATGATTTGAGTTGTGATTCGTTTTTTGAGTGTTGTGTGGGTTTGGAAAAGTCTAAATTTTGTTCTTTAATTGATGAGTGTGTTCATTTTGAGGTACTCATGACCGTTGATTATTCTGAAATCTCATTTTCATTGATTTTATTTCCATATAGAATAAACACGAGCAAATAGACAGTTTCATAAACCACACTCCTCCTAAATCCCCTCCCTCAATCCAAAAAACCATCGGTGTTGGAATTAAAACCATTTATATCTAATTTAAAATGTACCTATCTTAAGGGTATTGACCAATTTCCCATAATTATCACCAAAAAACCTCTCTCTATAGTAGGAATCAAAATTTATAACCCTTTTAAGAGAGTGTAAAAAGGTGATAGGATAAACATTGGATGATATTCTTGGGATTAACCCATCTATTTGAATGCACTATATACTTTTAGATAACGATGATAAACTCATAAGGCAAGATCAATGTTAGTTGAATCCTACCCTCCTTGGAGTTTAAAAATTGGAAGTTGGTAAATTACTTTTTGTTGGGATCATTTATCCCATTTCTGATAGTAAATGGGTAAGCCCAGTGTAAATTATGCCTAAAAAAACCGGAATAACAGCAGTGTCAATGAAAGGAATGTTCCAACACATGTGTAAAATGGTTGGAGAGTATGTATTGACTAACTTAAACTAAATCAATTCATGCAAAAGGACCAATTTCCTCTATCTTTCATTGAAAAAATGTTAGAAAAATTGGCTGATAAGTCCCATTATTGTTTCATTAATGGCTATTAGGGTTATTTTCAAATCAATATAGCCCTTGAGGACCAAGAAAAGACAACATGTACCTATCCATTCAGTATATTTGCATATAGGAGGATTCAATTTGGTCTCTATAATGCTCCTAGTACTTTTCAACATTGTATTTTGAGTGTATTTTTTGAGTACCTTGAGAACTGTATCAAAGTTTTTATGGATGATTTCACAGTTTATGTCTCTTCCTTTGATAATTGTTTGGAACACCTAGGTTTTTTCCTCTATCGTTTCATTGAAAAAGATATCATGTGAAATTATGATAAATTCAATTTCATGGTAGAGCAAGGGATAGTTCTTGGGCATGTTATTTCAAGTAATGGAATACAAGTTGATAAATAAAAATTGAAATAATTTCCTCCCTTCCATATCCAAAATGTGTTCGTGAGGTGTAATAATTCTTGGTTTATGTTGGTTTTTACCATCAATTCATTAAATAATTTAGTAATATTGTACTTCCCTTATCTCAGTTATTACAAAAATATTCTAAGTTTTTTTTGATAAAAATTGTGAGGATGCATTTAATTCACTAAAAAGGAGTCTCACATCACCCACCATCATCCAACCACTAAGGTGGGATCTCCCCTTTGAACTTATGTGTGATTCCTCTAACTTTACAGTTGGGTAAGTTTTATCACAAAGGTTTGAGAGGGTTCTACATGTCATTGTGTATGCCTCGTGTACCCCTGACCCTGGACAAGAAAACTACATGACCACTAAAAAAGAACTTATTTCTATTGTGTTTGTATTAGAAAAGTTCTACTCATATCTTCTTGGGTCAAAAGTCATTGTATTTTCTGATCATGTTTCCCTTCAGTTGATCCTTAAGAAACTCAAAGTTAAGCCCCGCCTCATATGGTGGATGATCCTCCTCTAGGATTTTGACTTGGAGATTTGAGATAAGAGAGGAGTGGAAAATGTGGTAGTTGTCCATATTATTAGGATTGTCCCACCATTGGACTACCATTTTGACTCATCCCTCTCTATTGAAGAATTCTTCCCTAATGAGCACCTTTGTTATGTTGTAGACCTTACCCCTTATTACGAGTACATTGTTAATTTTTAGCAGCATCTAGTATCCCCAATGATTTTATCAATTCACAATCCTAGATACTTAAGAATGATTCACAATGTGACATTTTGGATGACCCATACTTGTGGAGAATTTTTAGTGACTAGGTTGTTCATTGGTGTGTCTCTGATCATGCATTCACCTCTGTTTTGAGCTTCTTCCGCACTTTGGATTGTGGGGGGACTTTGGATCTCAATGTATAGCTCAAAAGTTACTTGAATCGAGACTTTATTGGCTAATATTTTATAAATATGCTCATCTGTTTTGTAAGTCATTCACATGATGTCAATTCATAGGGAATATCTCTAAGAGGAATGAAATACCTCAAAAACCCATGTTATTTTGTGAGATCTTCGATGCATGGGGCATTGAATTCATGGGGCCTTTTACAAATTCATTTGACATTGTGTACATATTATTGGTTTTTGGCTATGTCTCTAAATGGGTGGAAGCAAAGGCTACAAGGACAGATGGATCTCGAGTGGTTGTTGACTTTATGAGATCTTAGATTCTTAGTAGGTTTGGTTTGCCAAGATTCGTCATTAATGATCAGAGTTTACATTTTTTCAATCATAGCATTAAAAACTTACTTTGTAAGTATGATATTATTTATAAATTAACAACTTATTTTCACCCCCAAACTAATGGGAAAGAAACAATTTCAAAATGAACACACTCATCAATATAAATCTCTCAAATGCAAGTGAACATAGAAAGTTACATATTTGGGAGTTGGGAGAAATTTAATGTGATGCATATGAGAAATACCAGATATATAAATAGTAGAAAAAAGTTGTCCATGATGATATTATTCATTTCCATAAGTTTCATATTGGTGAGAAGGTCGTCATGTACAATTCCAGGCTAAATCTCCACCCAGGTAAGCTTCATTCTCGATGGCTCGATCCTTATACTATTATTAATGTTTATTATTTTGGTTCAATGAAAGTTTTGCATGATAAAAGTGGTCAAAGGTTTATCATCAATGGGAAGAGGCTCAAAAAATTATATGAGGATTTTCCAAAGCATTCAGTGGAGGAAATCTAGCTAATGGATTCCACATATGACGCTACTTAGCAAGTTGTCCTTTCTCCCTATCTTTATTTACCTTTCTATATATTTAAACTGTTTTAATTTAAGACAACGTAATTTTTAGGTGTGGGGTAGGGTGATATATGATAGTTAGGATTTGAAATAAAAAACACAAAAAACACAAAAAAATAAAAAAAAACATCATGTTTTCATTTTTGGTTTCTTTTTCTTTGTTTTATGTTTTTAGATAAACATTCATCCTAAAAAGAATATCCAAAATCATTTTTCATGCTTGAGTCGATTGTGTAAAAAAATCCTTTGTTTTTTGTAAAAATGGTTTTTAAATGAATGTTGATATGATTTTTTTTCTATAATTTTTATTTTCAAATCATTCTTAGGAGTTTAATGGATTTTTGGAACCCATACCTTATTAGCACTAACCAATATTTTTAATCCCTTACTCTAGAGAAATTATAAGTCTTTTATTTCATATTATTCCTTTTAATAACTTTCTTGAAAGTCTCAGGTCATATAGAGAAAATTTAACTTACCTCGATTTGGTTTGAAGCCATAAGATTCGAGTGTGTTACACCCATGATAGAGGTTATAATTCAATTGAAAAGCCCTTTGTACAAGTAAATATTATTTTGGACCACCTTGAAATTTGACCCATCTTAATATTTATAGACCATTAAATTCCTATTAGGTAGCCACCTTACAAGCTAATTTATCCCTACCTACTCATATCTTGTGTACATTCTTGTTTTATTTTCAGAAATTATGGGGTAGAGGGTGTTTCCATGGGAATTCTAGGGAAAGATTCATTATAATGGGTTGAGAGAAAGGGTTCCAACATTTTTTTTTGGGCAGTGCGTTCACAAGACATATTATATCATTGTTTTATACATGTTACCCTCTTTATCTTCAAAAAATATATATAAAAAATATTTTTGTACATCAAAAAAAACAGAACAAAAGAAAAATAAATAGAGAAAAGAGAAAGTTTGCTCATTGTTGTTCACTTCTTGGTTGTGACCCACAAAAAAGGAACAAAGGGGAGAGTGATTTGGAAATGATACACTCTTTTAGGGGTTGAGTGTGTACAATCATTGTGAACGCTTTCTAAATTTTGACATGATTTGTACTTAAGAGATCAAAGACTCCTCTTCTGCCTTAAATTTTTTTAAAAACAAATCCTACTAACCCTTGAACCTCAGAACAACCTATTGGAATTACTATTGAGTAAAAAACTAGTTTTTATTGGTAGATAACTTATAACATTGTAAATTATATAGTAATATCACATGAACTCTAGGAAATGAGCCTAAATCCACTTTCATATGTTGTTAGAGTGAAGAGAGGAATTTTTTTGGTGAGGTGGGTTACGACATGTTGCATGGGTGAATGAATGAAGTTGAACAGTTTTAAATTTGATAGAAGAAGAATTATAAGAAAATTTATTTCATAAATGAGACATGATGGATTCCATTTCAAAATAATCTTGCAGGTTTTCTCACCTTTGATTTAGGAATGAAACTTGATTAGGATATAAGACTTTTCCCATGAGTGAAAAGGTTTAGGTGTGGGGGTGTGATCACGTAATGATATATCATATATTATCACCCTTATACTTGTGCATTAAATTTTTTATGGGTTATAGTATCCCATTATTAAATCCTTTTGAACGCAATTTATATTTTGAATTCATTTGTTGAAAACATGCTTAAAAAGATGTAATTATAGAATGACCCAATTTTATAGTAGTCCACTTTTTCTATCATAACATTCACTAAAATCATTAAAATATGAAAATTACCTTTTTTAGGATTATATGATCACTAGGATTCAATTCATACAACTGGAACAAAGGTTGAATCTGAGCATAAGAGGCCCAAAAGAGGCATAGAAGTGAAGAAATTATGGGTGAGATAGATTGGACCTACCTATGGTGATTGGACCATAACTCAAGCTTCATAGCACAAATTGGGATGATTTAACCTTTATTGGATAGATAAATCTATTTCATGCCACTCCTCCAAATTTCAAGTCAATTGAAAATGTTTTGTTTAGTCAACTAGCCAGGCAATGTAGAGGGAAAAAGTCCTCCATGAATAATCACATAGTCCCTTAGGCACTTGACTTTTTTTGTGAAAATTTTGATTTATTTTTTCATAAAACCAATTATATACCTCATTATAAAATATTTATAGAACATAGGGTAATATTGGAGGCCTTGGTATGTGCTTATTCAATATTTATGGCTTCCTCCCCTTCCATGGAGTTCTAAACTCCTTATGATCACTTGGGGAGGAACGTGATGTAAATCTTGAGCTTCGTGTTTCTATTATTTGAATGATGTTTTAAATTATAGGTTTTTGTGTTGTTTTTAATCATCATATATTATTTTTTAATTTATTTATATAATATTATTTCATGCTCAAACTCACATTATCATGTTTGTGGGTACCCATTCATGTGATTTTTTACACAATGTTTACCACTTCTTCTTTCCCCTTTCAATTGTGGTGTTTGCGTGGTTCATATTGGTAGATTGAACTCTCATAAACACTATCAAGGACATGTGCATTTATGTCATGGTATCACAATTAAATAACATACAAAACTAGAAAAAAAATTGTGTTCTTCATATGTTTCCTTAGTGAGTTTCATTTATGAAGTCAGACACAAATCGCCTTATCATCGGTGGTAGCCGGTGAATCATTTTGTGTTTCCAATCAAACCCTAGGAGGTATCCTAGTATAAACTCAGTAAAAAATTAGTTTTAAGTGTTATAAACTAGGGATTAAAATATATAAAATATATCTCTTAAATCAATGAAGGATGAGAATCATGATATTTCCCCGAGTTAATCACGCTTAATCAAATCTGTTAATTCCTGTTTTCTTTTATTTTTTGTTTATTTATGCTTGCCTATTAAATCAACAAAACCCAAGATTTATAAAATATAATTCCCCTTTTAATAATCAAAACCTTATTTTAAAATTAATGATATAAGGCTTCATTAAGAGATGACCTAAGGTTCTTTCTATACTGTAGAAATTTAAGTAAAAAACTAAACATCTAATTTGACACACTTGATAATGCGATCATAAATCTATCAAAAAAACATCAAGATCTATGGTTTTTTCTCCCCCTGTTCCCCATTTTAAAAAGATCTAGGTTTCTTGATCATCCAATCCCAGACTATCATGGTCGGGACCACGGCATATAAGAGCCTCCCCTATATTTACACATATCATGGATCTTTGCATGTACTCTTACATAGCTCTTATATTTTGTTTTTGACCTTTACATAACTCAATGTAAATAACATGAAATTTACACAAAGTATTGTATTATATTTACATAACTCATGGAGATTTACCATTACCCTTAAATAGCTTCCATGGTTACCTTTATACAGAAACATGTATATGGTGATGACCCTTACACAGCCTCACCCAGTCACACTTACACGAGTCCCTATGTAATTTTATGCATGAAGTCTTCTAACTAGAAAACGCCATCCTCTAAAATGTGGTGACAAACCACTTTTCATTTTATATTGGTGGAATTACAATTTGAAATTCCATAAAAAAATGCTTCATGCTCCAGTACTATAACCATTACCATATTCAAAATGCCTTAGTTAAATTCACTATGGCATAGTAGATGTTGCAATAAAGGTTTCATTCACCATCTTTCTTCTATCTTTCTCCGGATTGAACTCCAATGAACTTCACATTTAAATATACAAAGAATGAATATCTTTACATCAATCTTCATTTTTTCATCTGAAGGAACACATAATTAAACAAACATTTCTACCAAATCTATCAACCATTTAAATATCCAACAACATCAGCCTTTAGAGTCCTACATCAACCTTCAACAATATAAAACACCCTCAATCATTGCCAATGGCATTATATAAACTCTTGTTTATTTTCAACAAATCCAACATACAGCTTAATGGTTTTAACATATCACAAATGATCCACCCTCCTTTTATAGGAGCACCCATCTGGTACATCCAGTCACCACCGTCATCCTGTTTTCACAGGTTGAAGTCCGCCTCCTCTTAAATGCGTGGAGAAAACCTTCATCTGGTCAAAGAATTCAACTGCCTCAACATGACCTTTCGGTAGATTGTTCACCCTTCAGTGAACTCTCAAGATGTCCCTCTCGCGTAATCTTTCAGTGAATGAACTCCCAATGGACTAACTCTCGTTGCACCATCCTGTATTTTCTGCTAAACTGACACCTAGTGTAACACCTCAAAATTTTGAAATATTTTTTTTCTAAATTAAAACTATGTTTGATAGCTTGTTCCACATGCAACACTGAACTAGAATAAGAGGTGACATATTAGATGAACATTGTTAATAAAATATATGAATAATAAAACCTATAGTAAATAAAAATATTATAGATAATTGGAAATACATGCAAAATAGTATTAAGAACACTTAAGTATTTTAAAGAACATTTTTCAATAAAATTATTTTTTCTTATATATTGTATTTTAATTTAAAAGATAAATTTATAAATTTTAGAAGTTTAATTTTTTAAAATAAAAAATATATCTTAGGGTGAATTTTTTGGATTTTTCTAAAATAATTGATTTTTAGGTGAATAGTGAAAAATATCATTTTTTCTAATATAATCACCTTTTTAACATTATCATAAAGCAAGGATGGATTACAATTTTTTGAAATATTGTTCTATAAAATATATATTTATAAAGTAAAATAAATCATTTAAAAATACTATGTTGAATTTATAAAACTCATGTTTAATGTTTTGGAAACTTAAGTAATATTTCACTCTAAAAACCATTTTTATTTGCTTATATTAAAAATTAGTTTTCAACACTTGTAGAAATTAAATCTAACAAAATGGATTTAATATTTTAGATCAATATTTTCATATTATTTAATAGGATCAATTTCAATTTTTTAGGCATAAAAGTATGACTACTAATATTAAAGTTAATGATCATGATAATTGTGAACGGGTTATTTTCAAAGAATTGTTTTATTAATGTTGTGTAAATTTTATCTAATAAATTAAATTATTATATTTAATATAATAACTTTGATATAAATTTTACACATGTATTCAAATATACTATCACTCTTAATTGGTAATTAATTTCATATGAGACTATGAACACTTAATGGTGAGAACAACATTTTTTTCTACAAAACGTCTTTTCTATATATTAAATGTATTAATTTAAAAGTTAATTTTATCTTATTTATAAATTGTATTGTATTGTTTTGAACTTAAATTTAGATTCAAAAATTCAAAATCTAGTAAGATGGGTTACCTTATATTTTTAATAAAATAGAAATTATTTGGGTAAAAACTAGTTACCAAGGTAAAAATTAAAATGGTAAAATGTAAAAATCTGATGGTAAAAGACTTGAAACATGTTTAAAACATGTGTGAGACTAAATTTTTAAGGCTTTATTGACCTTATCTCACCCCACAATTCATTTTTTACCACTTTTTTAGTCATTGTCCCTTGAATAATGCCATGTCACCATTGAAAAAGTAATGAGTATTTACAAAAATGTCATTATCTTTACTTATAAAATGATATAACTTACACCACATTTATCCACTCATTACAAAGCCTTAGATTGAACAAAAATTTTCCATAGTATCTCCTAAACTCTCTACCCATGTCTTAAAATCCCTAATCTCGCCAAAATATCAAACTAAAGAGCCCTAAGGTGTTACCCAAGGGAGGACATCCAAAGTGAGTGGTAATGTTCTCAACCAAGCTCTCTTAATTTGATTATTTTTTACCCCATAAAACTTATTATATCCAAAAATTATGATAAAATTAGTATTGATGATATTTTTAGATGTTATTATACTGATGGAATATCAATTTTATGCCTTCCTCTCAGCCGTTGGGGAAACAAAAATGTTGTTTGTGTTACGTGCGGACTATCGCCTCCATAAGTAACGTGATCTGTTTTTCATAAACTCCTTACGAGGATGGTTAAAAGGGAGTATTTAATGAATATATGTGATAATTAAATAAGTATAAAGATTCTGAAAATATAAACCTGTTTCCTCCTTTATGTTCTATATAAACGTACGCCTCACCCGTACGTACATGCGGACTACCGCCTCCACGAAAGTGACGTGTTTTATTTTTCTTATAGTATTTTATTACTTATCAAAATATCTTCAAACCTGATTAAACTACTTAAAAATATATAAATAATATCATTATAATTATATAATAATGATATTATTCCAAAAGAATCACTTTCATAACCATACTCACTCATAGATTGTAGCTAATTTTTGTTTGGGTCGGTTTAACCACTTACTTGAACAATGCTATAAGTTCCTATCATGGATGCCTATATAAAATTAACTACCGGTGTTATTATAAATTAATGAGAAAATAATGTTTGATTTATGGTTCTGTGAAGATTATATTAGTATTTAACTTATTATTAATACCATACATTATTTGTTAAAAAATTTACTGAAACAAGCTCATCACCGATTTCATCATCACAAGCCATAATTAAAATACTTATGAGATGTGATTAAAACATTATAAAACATTATAAAACATTTATTTTGGTACTTATAATGGTATTAGAAAGATGAAATTTGAATCTATAAACAATAATTAACATCACCATTATGAAACTAGTACTAAACAAACAATTGAAACTAATAACATCTGATTATGAAAATAAAGTATAACCAACTAATATATTAGTAATAAATGATTATAAATGAATTTTATAAAAGGTTATATGTATGAATATGATTCTAAAATAATTTATTAAGGTATTTATTTTTTTTATACAGGTGGTTAGAGAATGTTCGGTTAAGCGATATTTAAAGTAAGGGTTATTTGTCTCTATTTTCAATTCCATAAGACGTGTTTGATATTATGCATCATCATTTCTTTTATATGGTGTATTCACTACCCCATCACCTTAAATTATAATGGATTTTTTTTATTTGATATTTTAATGTTTATTTCATGGTAAACCTCTTATGTTCTTTTGATTCTTATATTACCATTACCGTAAAGGTTTCTTCTTCAATCTCAATTTCAAATCGGGATTGTTTTTTAAAGATAATTCGTATAAGAAATTTGTATGCTCATTATTTATAAAACCCCCATAATTTTATTTTGCTTTGATTGTTTTTGGGGTTTTATATGTCTTCTCACTATTTCATTTTCCCCTTGGCTCATTATTTACCCGTTGTAAGGAAACTAACCCCACTTCTTCCTTTCAGTTGGGAATCCACCTCTTCCATGACTGTATTTATTGGATGCTTTTATAAATATCCTTATCTGAGCCTCAATGAATGATTAAGGTCATTTTATAGCACTTTAACCTTCTTTAAAAGTTTTAAATAAGTTTTTAACATTTTCTGCATGGTTCATTTTTCGTCAAAGTGTGAAAAGCATCCCCTTTTAGCATTTTCCGTGTGAACACGTCTTTCCGTTGTATTTGCCTTTTTTTATGAAACTCTCCATCTACGTTTCACATTTTCTAAAAGAAATTCTTATTCTGGTGACTTTATAAAATATTTCTATTTATGTAAAAGTTTTCAAAAAGGTCAAGAATGTTTCTTATTTTCAAAGTGTTTTCCCTAATGCTCGTAAAAAATGTTTTTCATCCATGTCAACGTCCTTTGGCATATTTTATGTTTGATCAGGGATATTATTCAAATAATACCATCCACATTCTTTATCATGATGACTTATGAAATGTTTTTTTGATATCAGAGGAACGACCCATTATTGTTTTGTCTTGCCAAATCATATGTTGTGTATAAATATATCTCTCCTTCCAATGTCTTTTCTCTATGAACACTCTATATTTTCTTCCTTTGATTGAAGAGTGTTCACCTAGATTCATATGTCGATTGATTGAGAAATATTTACTTAACTGTATACCCTTTATCTATACAGTGTAAATATCACATGCTTGATTATCTTGATTGAAGGGTGTTTACCTATAAAGTTACTGAACGTCTTTGGATACACGTTTATTTTCTATGGGTTTGTCATGTTATAGTTATTGATGGAATTATGAATGATTTTTTATGTGATTCCACTTGAAAATGATACGAAACTCGTTTTCTTTCCATGAGTTCTTTATGATATGATAAATGGTCGATTTCAAGTGTCACACATATGTATGGATGATTGATGAGTGAGGTCCTATATCACTTTACAATGCATTGGTCAAAATTCTATATACCATAGGACATGTATATGCGGGTACAATTTAGTTGCTCACACGCGTGAGTGCAAGTGTGTGGCTCGCGAAGGTGATGTTTCCCTGTGTTAATGTTTGTGTCACATTTCTCAGGTATCTTGGTGTTATGTTCTCACAACTCATGTTTATTGACTAATGTTTCCCCACTCTTTTGTCTCACATCTTTTTCCTTATGTCGTGACTCATGATTTGTAACCCATGCTTTGTTAGGTATAATTCTCTTACATTATTTCCATGTACCTTGATTATACTCGTATGCTCGTCTTATGTCCACTTATGAACTTTGATTATTATCGTTTATGTTTACTCTTACTGAATATTTGAGTTCACCTCTTCTTATGCCCCTATTTCCTCGGGCTATGAAGATGATTTCAGTTTATGAGAAGTCCAAAAGAGAGTTTAGTGCGACTCAATTATGGAGAAATGTTCATAGGTATCGTAGAACAAGTTGCATGTGCAGCTGATCCTCAAAGACACAAAACCTTATGTTACTTAGATTGTGTGTGATTATCGTGAGATGTAATGTTTAACTCATGGAAATGATGTAAAATAATGATAGATTCATTTCACTTTGTATTAAACCATCATTTAAAGAAAGTGTTCTCAGCACCAGATCCTGGAGTGCGGGTCTGAAGTGTCTCACCCAATCGTCGTTGCTTCATCTCCACGCAGTCATCAAAAATAAGGTCACTGGATTTTCTCCTGATGGTCTTACATTTCCTCCCTTCGGTAAGATGAAGCTTGCACCTCAACATTTTTAATATTCAAAATATTTATTTTAGATATTTGATTCAAGTTATTTTAAAACTGAAATAACTTGAATGATAAAATTAAATCGCATAATTTTTTTTTAAAATAAATATCCTGAATTGAAAATTTTAAATAATTTTAACATTTTATTCAAGTTATGCAAAGAGCCAACCCGGATCAACCTGACATGTCCCCCATAATGGCCTGCCACAAAGCCTGAAGCGCGTCCCCGATCGCCATGTACTGATGACAAACACTTGGGTATCAAATACAAGACATTGAGAATGAATTTGCAATAACATCAAGTATGTAATGAGATAGAACCATTGTGCATAAACACCTACCTTGTCATCGGAAAAAACCCAACCACCTTTGAAAATGGAAATTGGAATTGAAAAGATTGAGAGCACGCTTCAAGCTTTGCACCAAGCCATCCTGGGTGGCATGTCAGGTCGACCCGAGTTGGTTTGCTACGGGTTCTATTTTTTTAATTAAAATAACTTGAATAATTAAAATTATATAAACAACTTCAATATTCTAGAATACTTAGAATATTTTTAATATTTAAAAAACATTTGTTTTTTTAAATAACTTGATTTTTTAAAAAACATTTAAATAAATGATTTGAATCAAACAGTTGAAATGACTTGAATAGTCTATTCAAGTTGTTTATTATAAGAAAACCGAATAAACCGAATATTTTAAAATAATTAACCAATTTGAATACTTTCAAACAACTTGAATATCTCAATACAAATAACTTGAATAAAAATCAAATAACATTAAATTGTTGAAATAAATTGAATAAAAATTAAACAACATTATGTTGTTTATTTAAAACATTCAAGTTATTGAATAGTTTGAGTATTTTAAAATAACCAAACAACTTGAATATTTTCAAATAAACAATTTGAATAAAAAATTAGATAACATTAAACTGTTTAAAAAAATGAATAAAAAACAAATAACATTAATTTGATTTTTTTAAATAATTAAACATCTTAATGTTATTTCATTTTATTCAATTTATTTAAACAATTTAATGTTATTTATTTTTTAACTAAGTTATATACTTTAAAGTATTCAAGTTGTTTTGAAATATTCATGTTATTTATTTATTTTAAAATATTCAAATTATTCAATAATCTGGATGTATTAAATACAGTTAATGTTATTTAATTTATATTTAATTTAATGTCATTTCATTTTTTTATTCAAGTTATTTTTTTTAAATATCCAAGTTGCTTAGTTATTTTAAATTATTAAAATTATTCATTTTTAAAAAAAATAAATAAATTGAATAAAATATTCAAGATATTTATTTTAATGTTTTTAAAAAATTCATGTTATTTTTTTTAAATTCAAATTATTCTAAAATAACGAAGTCATTTATATTAATTTATTATTCATTTTTTTTAAAAGAACCCAAATAAAATATCCAAATTTTTAAAATTTTTTAATTCAAGTCAGTTATTCCATTTTTATAAAAATATTCAAGCGATTTAATTTTTTCATTAAAGTTATTCATTTTAAAACAACTTAAATAAAAATGCAAAATGAATAGTTTGAATAATGAAAATAGATAATTTATTAATAAAATTTAAATACATTGAATATTTGGTTAAACTAGTTGATTAAAAATTTAATTTTTTTAATGTGCCTATATTTTAAATATGTTGAATATTTTAAGTTAATGCTGTTTAATTTTAAAACAAATAAGATTAGTATTTAAAATTTAAATAACTTGGATATTTATTTTTTTTTAAAAAAATCAATATT
Organism: Viscum album; assembly: GCA_963277665.1. NCBI lineage: Eukaryota > Viridiplantae > Streptophyta > Magnoliopsida > Santalales > Viscaceae > Viscum > Viscum album. The sequence goes on along the minus strand of OY728143.1, from coordinate 981,639,150 downwards.
ATATTTAAAAATAAAATTTTAACGTTATTGTTTTTTTTCTTAAAGCATCAAGGCCAACGGCGCCTTCGTGGGCTCCCGCATCATTATTTTGATAAATCCCGTGTTGCATCATTTTTAAAATTTACTCATTTTCAAGGGGACGGAGGGGAGCGAGTAGGGCTTTTTCTTTGGGCGGGCGAGTCCCCCTCCGATCAGTGCAACTGTAACAGAGTACCGCCTGCGGGCTTACTCTCGCCGCAAAAGCCAACAATTAGCAGCGTCATTCTGCCATTGATGCGTGGGGCGTTCGCTCCTCCATCCTCTTCACCCTGGTCTATCTGTTCTGTCTTGGTCATTCCTTATCTACGGCTCTTGGCGTGTTGCTCTGTGGCTGAGGCGCATTCTACCAAAGCAGACCAGGCATCCTCAATATGAAGGGAAAGGGGCCCGAAGGTGGTGAAGCTGCTTCTCAGTCTATTTGCACACCCATGGAAGCCATACTCACCCACTGCGTGCAGAGCAGTATTCGCCAATTTATGTACCGCAATGCCATTTTTGTATGCGAACGTCTTTGTGCTGAATTTCCGACCGAGGTACCTCAGCAATCAACGCAACCTAATAAATAATATCCCCATGACATGATACATTCATATCATCTTTGCATTTGTTTTCAGCAGTCTTGTTTCTTATTTTATCCTTGATTCTGTTTTTTTTTTTTGGTTTGGTGATTGTCAAATTTGAATGTCTGCACGCAGCCCGCATGATTTCAGGTGTTGGATTTAGCAGATATTGTGTGGCTTTGCTTTTGAATTTACCATTTTTTCGTGTCACTATAACTTAATGTCGACGGGTCGGGGGGTATTCGAAAGAACTTTTCTACAAACAGCAACAACAAACAAGTCTTAAACCCAATTAAACGGGGTCGGCTATATGTTTCAAAACATCATCAATTAACTCTATTGAAAACCATATTTTCATTGAAACCATTTAGAGTAAGATCATCATGTATGATTTGTTTAAGGGACGTTTTAGGTCCACCTCTACTTATTTTAATAAGTGAATTTGACATTAAGTTTATTTTATTAGCAGACGCATTCCTAGGTCTTCTTCTAACATGTCCAAACCATCTTAATCTAGTCTCAGTCATCTTCTCATCAATCAGAGTCAGTCCAATTTTCTTTAGAACACATTCATTTCTAATTTTATTTATCTTAGTATGTCCACATGTCAATCTTAAAATTTTCATTTATGATACCCTTGTTTTTTGTTCAAGATGTTCCATTAAAGGCCAACACTCACTGCCATATAGAATAGCTGGTCTAATGACAGTTTTATAAAATTTACCCTTCAATTTAGGAATTTCATGGTCACAAAGCACCCCAGAAGTCTTTCTCTATTTCACCCATCCAGTTTGAATCCTATGAGAGATATATGCATTAAATATCTTCATCACAAATTAGCCTAAATATCGAAAACAATCAACTTTTGAAATAATACGGTTTCTAAATCTCACATCCATAACATTATCAGACAATCTTTTGCTAAAACGACACTCCATGTATTATGTCTTATCTCTACTAAGACGAAAACCATTCGATTCTAAAGTCTCTCCAAAGCTCTAATTTTAAATCGATGGTCTCTTTGGATTCTGCAACGAGAACTATATCATCGGCAAAAAGAATTCAATTAGGTATCTCATCTTGAATATGCTTTATAAGTTCATCTAAGACTAAAGCAAAAAGGTATGAGTTTAAAGTTGAACTTTGATGCAGTCTTATCGAGACAGGGAAGTCTGCAGTGTCTTCTATTGGAATTCTAACTCGAGTCAAATTCCCTTCATACATGTATTGAATGAGTTTGATATACGCCACCCACACCCCTTTTCTTTCAAGTGTTTTTCATAAAACCCCTCTACGCACTTTATCATATGTATTTTTTAAATCAATGAAAACCATATGCAAATCTTGAGCTTTTTGATGATAATACTCTGTGGTGCCTCGACCCGGGAACCACTTAAGCGGTGCTTCTGGTCGGTGGGCCATTGGGCCTTAGGTGCACCTCCCTGTATGTAAAAGGCTGCCGACTAACAACGATGGTCTAATTAGGTGATAGTGGGGAGACTATACCATCAGGCGATGATAATAATAAAGGTCACCATAACTTAGCGAAAACAATTTACCAAAACCAATGGAAACAATTTACCAAAATCAGCGGAAGCATAAGATAACCATGACAATAACCGAACGCAATAGCTTGTAAGTTCCCAAACTTTTCTGGAGATGTATTGTGCTCGTTTATAGGTGCTCTCTTACCCTTGTTTTGGTATATCTTGGCCGAGTTTTTGTTTAGGGTTGTTTCGGGTGAAAATTGGGAATTTTAGAAAGAAGAGGGGCAATGCACGGTTAGCTCATGGTTGCCCAAACCGTGCGCCCACCCCAGCAAACCGTGCAAACCCAGATAGAGGAGATTTGCACGGTTGGCGCACGGTTTGTTAAACTGTGCACCCTCTTAGTAGTAACCGTGCGACCCCTAGAAGAGGTGTATGGCTTGCCAAACCGTGTGCCCCAGTCCTGGAAACCGTGCGTGCGGAATTATTTTCCCCGAATTTTTATTTTAAAATTCCCGACCCCCCCGACTTTCACCCTCATTCGCCCCCGCTCGACCTAAGAAGTTCTCCCTCGTTTTTGGAGGTCCCCAAGAGGATGCCAAGGCTCCACGAACTCCGTTCTTGACGAATTGAAGATTCGATTGACGGATCTGCACCTCTTCCGATATGTAATCTCTTCCCGATTCGTTTTCTCCCTCTCTCCCATCTTTCTCTCATCTTTTGAAGGGATGATTTCCTCCGTTGGTGATGGTTTAGATCTAGGTTTTCATGGATATAATTCGTTTGATATTAGATCTAGGTTTTGAGTCTAGATCTCGTTCTTCGTTGTGCAATAGAACGTTCTGCTTCAATTTGGGGATTTCCGGTTTTGCAAACGCTCGTCAACGATCTTGAGGTAGGTGGTATAAATTGCAAATCTCATAGTCTTTATTATAATTGTGTGTATGGACTTGTGAAATAGTAATTGCCATGTTTGGCAATCACATTTTGAAATGGATTAATTAATTGATTAATTAATTAATGGAATGACGTGATTATGAAATTGATGGGACATTAGATTGTGAAATTGACCAATTAATGGGATCGTGTAATTGGTTAATTGATGAGATATGGAATTGATTGATAATGGGAATTAGGGGATGTTTGGCTTAACCTCGAAGGGTTGATTAATTATGATTAAATGTTGAAAGATGGTTTAATAGTGATTTGTACATATTATTTCATGTGATTAAAGTGAAATACCGTGATTAAATTGATAATTGAAATGAGACACTTTGATGAGAATGTTTGATAAGAAGGTTAATGATGCTTAACTTTGATGTATATGGAATTGTGCCATATGTGATTGACTGATATACGCGTGTAGGACATGGATTGATGCTTTAAAAGCCCATGTTGGATTGGTGTTATCCGATCCTCTTTGGATGCTGTTGGGCCGAATGATTGCGGTCCATACTGCGCACCAGGCCGCAACTCCATGGGTCGGGCTCCGTGGTGAGCTCGTTGGGGGTTGCAGGGGGCAACACACCCTTGCTTTGGGGGTCGAAGGTCCCCGACTCAAAATGTGGGGCACTGTAGCAACTATGACCGGCTATAGCAGTGCCGACCGATCGACACCGACAGGGCACTGTAGCTTTGCGGACTTCCAGTCGCCGACCACTGTAGCACCTTGGACCTGGGTGGCCGCGACACTGTAGCGATGCAGACTTCCAACCACCTTTCATTGTAGCACAACGAACATTCTGTGCGGTTGGTGAAATAGTGCTTCATCTTCTTTATTAACCCATTTCGGCTAGAGTTTCAATGTGTTAGAAACTCTGAGATACTCCCTGTAATTGTGCTCCCGAAACTAGTGAAATTTCCGCCTCTCTGTGAACGTATGAATCATTTCCCGAACCATGTAAATCTCTGTGTCCTGCGCGATTCTTTCTTCTGTCTTTTCTTCATATGCAAACCTATTATGTCGTTGCGACTCCCGGTATTTCCGCAACAACCCATATGTGATTGACCGATATACGTGTGTTGGACATGGACTAATGCTTCAAAAACCCATATGTGATAACGACGGGTTGTGGGGCATGGACTGATACTTCAAATACCCACGAGGTGTTAGACATGACGTTCTAGGTCCAAAATGTTGGCATTGGACTATGGTTCCAAATAGCCGAAATATTAAATTGAAATGAAATGATAAATGTGATATGTGATATCCCTTCGGGATAGTTCAGACTCCGACACGGGCCGAAGCAGGAATTGATGGTCGGGTGTCATCGTGAATCCGAGATATTTATGTGGTAAATTAAAGGATAATTGAATTGACGAAATGCTTATTTTATCACTTGTACTTTATTCTTTATACAACTGCATACACTGTTATTGACTGGATATTGTTTTAGACGCTGTTGGTGGTAATCTACTGAGTTGTATTTACACCCTACTCGGGCTGCATGATCGGTACCTGAATAGACTTCATGTTTGCAGGACAGGATAAGGGCAAAAGCCTTATGTTAGATGACTGATTTGGGATGGAGCATGAATGAGGGAATCAGACGTGATGTCGGGACCTGTTTGGGGAGTTGTCAGTGTGTCTTTATTTTTGGGTTTTATTTAGACACTTGACACATATATGACATGACATATCTACTGTTTTGGTTTGAATATTGTATTTTCATTTTGGTCCTCATGTGATACTGGTATTATTCTAGTTATGGTTGTTATCATTTGGTTATTGTTTATTTTCGGTGTTGTGGTGCTTTGATAAAGAGGGTATAGTCTCCCCATGTTATATATTTGACCCTCGCTGCTAGTCGGCTCCCTCTGGCGTATAAGGAGACGCGTCTGAGGTCACATAGCGAATCGACTCGGGGCATCGGTATGTGGCACCCGAGTCGGGACGTCACAAAGTGGTATCAAATGATGTTTTTTTTCCTTTTGTATTACTATTTGGGAAAGCTAGATAAGAGATCAGGATGAGTTGGGCCTTGGCTAAGCGCTTGTGAATGAGAGTAGCTAACCCATGTACGGGGTAGATGCCAAGTACCCTGGATGAGTTTATTTTTATTGATGCGTGCTGTTACAGTTGAATATTATTTCACCTTGGGTGATGCGCTTGTTGTGTGTTGTGATTGATTTTAAGATTTTTCTGAGATTTTACTCGTGGCCCGATATGACATGGGAGTTGTATACATGCATCATTTTAGGCACCCAGGATTTATGTGATATGCATCATTTTAGGCACGCATGAAAAACAGGGTTTGGGGTGAATTGTTAAATGAAAATGCTTTTCTTGCTTGTGTATGAAAATGATGCCTAATATGAAATTAAGAAACTTCAAAATGATGTTGAATATGGTAAATGAAATGGATAAGTGAGTGTCTTAAGAGGACCTTGAAATGTGAAAATGTTTACCCTTTGTTAGCCATGACCTAGATGAGGGATGGTTGGGGGTAGTGTTAGTGCCTCGGTTTTGACCGTGTGGCGGGGAATGAGGGATGACTTGTTATGGCTTTATGTGAATCTCTCTTGATAAAGTGTGGTAATAATGGGTTTTGTTTCCTAAGACGTGTGTTTGACATCATATAGATATGCCTCAATGATGATGCTTGTTGATAGGACGACGAGAGGACATGGCTAGAAATGATCCTCTAGCAGTGGAACCTGAGGCTCTGATAGTTATGGGCGAGGAAGCCAGAGAGCAGTTCCGTGAGAACTTTGCTCGTTTTATGCCGTTTATGGAAAGTGACCCAGAGCGAGCTGTGAAAAGTATGTCGGACCTGACAAGAAAGTTCCAGTTGCAACACCTTTCGACTTTCACCGGAGAGGGTGGATCTGAGGCAGTTGAGTTCTAGATTGAGTATATCTAGACGATCCTTGACCACTTATAGACTCCTACTGAGAAGCGAGTCAAGCCGACAACTTATATGTTACGTGGTCAGACGAAGCGTCAGTGGGACATCCGAACTCATGATGGATAGCTGGAGAATATGGTGCGGAAGGATTTTCAGGAGAAGTTTTTGAATCACTTTTACCCTGAGATGCTCAGGCAGGAGAGGACACCAAAGTTCTTGAGGCTGACCCAGGGGAGCATGTCTGTGCTGGACTATGTAGGACGCTTTATTGATTTGCAGTGCTTTGTTCCAGCTTCGGCAGGGGATGAGACTACTGCAGCGAAACAGTTTCAGGATGAGCTTAAATGTGAAATTAAGTCCCAACATCTTGAGGCTGAAGAAGTTTTCAGAGGTGGTGAATTAGGCTCTCATACATAAGGGGAACTTGAAAGAGGCTTCCAGTGAGACGCAGGTGGTTTCTACTGGACGACCAGGTGATACGTCTTCCGAGAGTAGGAAGCGTCGCTATGAGAATGTTAACCAGAGCAGTGGAAAACCGAGTGGCCAGGGGGAAGGGTCAGTTACTCAGGACATTATCCGTGTGATCTGCCACCAGTGCGGTAGGCCGTGGCGGTCGAGGCAGTGGACGTGGGTTTTCTGAGAAAGAGCGCCCGTATCAGCAGAGTGGTGCAGCTCAGAGGACTCAGACTGCATCACAGGGAAGAGATATGACAGTTGCATGTCGTTCAACTTACTGTTATGGATAACGAGGTCAGACCATCGACAATTAGAGGTACTATACTTGTAGCTTCTATGCTTGCTAGTGCCTTATTTGATACCGGTGTTTCTCATTCTTTTACATCTGCACAACTTGTGAACGGTTTGAGCTTGACAGTGACGTTTGCGAGCGTGGTTATGACGATCGATACACCATTTGGGATAGGATCGGGAGACATCTGTTTATACAAGGGGTGTTCTCTCGAGGTTGGGGTGTATCGTTTTCTATGAGATTTTACATTCTTGATATGTGAGACTCTGACTTAGTTTTGGGTATGGACTGGTTGGCAGCGTACCAAGCTCACATAGATTATTACCGCAGGAGGGTGACAATTATGTTCATCATGGAGAGTGGGATATCAAGGCGGGTCGTGCAGGGTCAGTTCAACAACAACTGGGGGAGCTCACCGCCCAGGTTGCAAGTCTTTTGCTGGATGACGGGGGTATGAAGCATGATATCTTTCCACCCGTAGTAGACCGGTCTTAGGACGTGTTTCCTGAGGATTTCTCAGGACTGTCACCTGAGAGAGATGTGGAGTTTACGATTGAGCTCATGCCTGGAGCTGAGTTGGTTTCCATTCCACCTTATCGAATGACATCAACAGAGCTTCAGAAGCTTAAGACTCAGCTGGAAGAGTTGATGGATAAGGGATTTATCCGTCAAAGTACATCACCTTGGGGTTCTTTAGTTTTGTTTACAAAGAAGGTTGACGAGACTTTGCGCTTGTGTGTTGATTATCGGAAGTTGAACTGGATGATTGTGAAGAACCGATATCCTCTTCCGCGTATCGATGATCTCTTTGACCAGTTGAGAGGAGCTTGTGTGTTCTCCAAGATTGACTTGAGATCATGGTATCATCAGTTGAGAGTTCGACCTTCTGATATACCACAAACTGCTTTCAGAAGCAAGTATGACCTTTATGAGTTCGTCGTGATGCCGTTCGGGCTGACGAACGCTACGATAGTGTTTATGGCATTGATGAACAAAATTTTCGATCCGTACCTGGATCGGTTTGTGGTTGTTTTTGTGGATGACTTCTTGGTGTACTCCAAGACTCATGGCGATTATGCCCAACATCTTGACATCGTTCTGAGTACATTGAGGGAGAATCGACTATACGCCAAGCTCTCTAAGTGTCAGTTCTGGATCGATCAGGTACATTTTTTGGGTCCCATCATCTCAGAGGAAGGTGTGTCAGTGGACCCAGAGAAGGTGAAGACAATTGTTTCTTGGGAGCAGCCTAAGAATGTTTTCGATATCTGCAGTTTTCTGGGATTAACGTGTTATTATCGGAGGTTCATCTAGGACTTTTCCCGCTTGGAAGCACCACTTTCGGGTTTGACCAAGAAGGGAGTTAAGTTTAAATGGTGTGGGGCATGTGAGAATGTTTTCCAGGAGTTGAAGAAGTGCTTGACTACCGCTCCAATTTTGATCCTACCCGAGCTGGCTGAGGAGTATACGGTGTTTTGTGACGCTTCTGGCATAAGACTTGGGGGCAGTGTTGATGTAGGGGAATCGAGTTGTGGCGTATGAGTCTTGGCAGTTGAGACCACATGAATGAAGCTACCCTACGCACGACCTCGTGTTAGCAACAATGATTTATGCTTTGAAGTGTTGCCGATATTATTTGTTGGTCGAAAAGTTTACCGTGTATATTGACCACAAGAGCTTAAGGTATATCTTTTCGCAGCGAGATTTGAATCTCCGACAGCGGAGATGGGTTGAGTATATGCAGTTATTTGATTTTGAGCTAGCATATACGCCTGGGAAGAGAAACAGTGTTGCTGGCTCTTTAACTAAGAAAACTCAGACTTAAACAGTTCAGGAGTCTAGCACTGAGTGGAAGATGATGACTTTGCTGGTTGAGATACATGTTGTGGTTCAGGAGAGCCAAGAGCAGATGGCCCTCGCATCAGTTTCAGTAGAGTCTACACTTCTGGACTGGATCAGGGAGATGCAGTATGAGGATCCATAATGTTTGGCCTTGAGGGAAAGCCTCGAAGGTGGGAGTTACCTTCCGATTGGACAATAGAATAGGATGAGATCATCTATGTTAGGAATCAGGTTGTTGTGCCTACGAGCATGAGGGAAAAATTGATGCGTGAATTTCATGCCTTGAAGTGGGCGGTGCATCTGGGTTTGACCAAAATGTACCGTGACCTACGTCGACAGTATTGGTGGCCGGGTATGAAAAAAGAAATTGCAGGGTTCGTGACATGATGCTACACCTGCCAACAGGTGAAGGCTGAGCATCAACGACCTGGTGATTTACTACAGCCGTTGCCATTTCGGAATGGAAGTCGACGTTGCCATGAACTTCGTGGTGGGTCTCCCGAGGACGCCTTGAAAGAATGACGTTATTTGGGTGATTGTGGACCAATTGATGAAATTAACACATTTCTTGCCTATCAGGGAGACTTTCTCAGTGAATCAGTTGAGAGACTTGTACGTTCGGGAGATAATCCGTCTGCACGGGGTGCCGCGGAGTATAGTTTTAGATCGTGACTCATGTTTTACCTCGCGTTTCTGGCAAGGCTTGCAGAAAGCACTTGGTACGCAGGTGTTACCGAGTGCGACTTTCCACCCATAGACCGATGGACAGTCGGAACGTACCATACAGGTTTTGGAGGATATGCTACGAGCGTGTGTCCTAGACTTTGGTGGGTCTTGGGAGACACACTTAGCACTCGTTGAGTTCGCCTATAACAACAGTTATTTGACAACTATTCAAATGACACCATATGAGGCTCTCTATGGTAGGCCATGCAGATTACCTTTATGCTGGATGAAGGCAGACGGGTCAGAGTTGTTGGGACCGAGTCTCGTACAAGAGACGTCGGAGCAGGTTCAACTGATTTGAAAACGTATGGCTACAACTCAGAGTAGGCAAAAGTCGTATGCTGATAGACGTCGATGACCCCTTGAGTTTACAGTGGGTGATCGTGTGTTTCTTTGGGTGTTGCATAGGTTGGGTCACTGTAGGATTCGGAGGTATGGCAAGTTGACGCCCAGGTTTGTCGGACCTTTTGAGGTTGTTGAGAGAATCGGGTCAGTGGTGTATCGATTGACTCTTCCACAGAGGTATAGTGCTAGCAAACCGTGCAAACCTAGGCAAAGGAGATTTGCACGGTTGGCGCACAGTTTGTCAAACCGTGCGCCCTCTTAGTAGTAATCGTGCTACCCCTAGAAGAGGCACACAGTTAGGGCGCACAGTTTGGCAAACCGTGCGCCCCAACCTAGGAAACCATGCGCGCAAAATTATTTTCCCCGAATTTTTATTTTAAAACTCCTGAACCCCCCGACTTTAACTCTCATTCGCCCCTGCTCGACCTAAGAAGTTCTTCCTCGTTTTTGGAGGTCCTCGAGAGGTTGCCACGGCTCCACGAACTCCGTTCTTGATGAATCGAAGATCCGATTGACGGATCTGCACATCTTCCGGTATTTAATTTCTTCTCGATTAGTTTTCTCCATCCCTCCTGTCTTTCTCTCATCTTTTAAAGGGACGATTTCCTCCGTTGATGATAGTTTAGATCTTGGTTTTCATGGATCTAATCCGTTTGATCTTGGATCTAGGCCTTGGATCTAGATCTCGTTCTTCGTTGTGCAATTGAACGTTCCACTTTAATCTTGAGGTAGGTGGTCTAAATTGCAAATCCCACAGTCTTGATTATAATTGTGTGTATGGAATTGTGAAATGGCAATTGCCATGTTTGACAATCGCATCTTGAATTGGATTAATTAATTGGTTAATTAATTAATGGAATGACATGATTATGAAATTGATGGGACATTGAAATTATGAAATTTGCCAATTAATGAGATCGTGTAATTGGTTAATTGATGGGATATGAAATTGATTGATTACGGGAATTAAAGGATGTTTGACTTAACCTTGAAGGGTTATTAGATTATGAATAAATGTTGAAAAATGGTTTAATAGTGATTTGTTCATATTATTCCATGTGATTAAAGTGAAGAACCGTGATTAAATTGATAATTGAAATGAGACACTTTGATGAGAATGTTTGATAAGAAGGTTAATGATGCTTAACCTTGATGTATATGAAATTATGCCATATGTGATTGATAGATATACGTGTGTGGGACATGAACTGATACTTCAAAAGCCCATATGTGATTGACTGATATACGTGTGTGAGACATGGACCGATGCTTCAAAAGCCCATATGTGATAACGATGGGTTGTGGGACACGAAGTGATGCTTCAAATACCCATGGGGTGCTAGACATGGCGTTCTAAACCCAAAATGTTGACATTGGACTATGGTTCTAAGTAGTCGTAATATTAAATTGAAATGAAATGATAAATGAAAACCCATAAGTTATGTGATATCCCTTGGGGATAGTTCAGACTTCGGCACGGACCGAAGCAGATATTGATGGTTCGAGTGTCATCGTGAACCCGAGATATTTATATGGTTAATTAAAGGATAATTGAATTGGTTCACTGCTTATTTTATCACTTGTACTTTATTCTTTATACAACCGCATACACTGTTATTGATTGAATATTGTTTTAGACGTCATTGGTGGTGACCTACTGAGTTGTATTCACACCCTACTCGGGCTGCCTGATCGGTACCCGAATAGACTTTATGTTTGCAGACAGGATAAGGGCAAGAGCCCTATGTTAGTTGACTGATTTGTGATGGAGCATGGATGAGGGAACCAGACGTGATGTCAGGACCTGTTTGGGGAGTTGTCAGTGTGTCTTTATTTTTGGGTTTTATTTAGACACTTGACACATATATGGCACGACATATCTAATGTTTTGGTTTGAATATTGTATTTCTATTTTGGTTTTTTGTTTTAAAAGGTTGGGGCCGAAACCTCATTTATTATTAAAGCAAAGCAAATACCTCTTTTAACTGGGTAGAGGGAGACCCATTACATAGCCCGAAGGCCCAGTGGGCATTTAGCCCATTACATGGCCCGTAGGCCCATTTTTTTGGCCCAAAACCCATTCTGTGAATAGTACTGCTACAGTACCTGCACTGCTACAGTACTGCACAGTGCCCACCGCCGCTACAGTGCCCCTGCCGCCGCTACAGTGCCTGCCGTTGCTACAGTACGCCGCTGCTACAATGCGCTACAGTACTGCTACAGTACCTGCGCCCAATGGGTTTTGAACCCCCATTTTTCATGTAGATTTAAAGGGTGCTTACCACTAAGCCAAACCCCAACTACATTGTATTTTTATTTTGGTCATCATGTGATACTGGTATTATTTCGGTTATGGTTATCATTTGGTTTATTTATTTCCGCTGCTGTGCTGCTTTGATAAAGATGGTATAGTCTCCCCATGTTATATATTTGACCATTGTTGTTAGTCGACAGCCTCTGGTGTACGGGGAGGTGCGCCTGAGGTCACGTAGTGAGCCGGCTCGGGGCAATGACACGTGGCACCCCGGTCGGGACGTTACATAGCCATATATATCAAATAGAATACATATACATGTCATAACAGACATACAAAAACAGACATGCAGGATCGCCCACGGCCGGTCATTTAAGGACGCACTCAAAAGCCCAAAAGAAACTCCAGCTCGATGCAAACCCCCCCCTCGTCCATTTGTCACCCATCCCCTGCACTCACGGTGCATCCCTGGTCGCTAAGGTTTAGCGCATGATCTTGGTCCCTTGATCTCAAAGCCATAAAGTTTATATGCGTCCCGAGGGGCTTGTGTAGGGTGTGAGTATGAACTTAGTAGGCCACCATCAACGCGTGCCTATCTTACATCCATATTTATATCAGTTTATGCATACGTAAATAAACATTAACTCACTCATGTATAAAATACATAACCCGCTTTACCTGTGCTCAACAGTCACGAGGAAGTGACTACCTGCTTCGGCCAACGTCGGAAAAGGAACAATGTATCCCCGATCAGTCATACCTCGAGAACCCTTGGTCTCTCAACCATAATATGTCACCCGACACCTCGTGCCAACCAATACCACACGTAGCCTAGTATCGAGTATAACTGACGTCCCAACAGCATACCCAACAATTATATCACAAGTCCCTCGGACTTTCGTTCGTCAAATCACCGTTAGCTCAACAACCTGATGTCCCAAAATCAATCACAAGTCCCTCAGACTTTTGTTTGAACAACCACCGTCGACTCAATAACCCGACGTCCTAAGTCATGACGATATCCGTCCTTCAATAATTCCGGCCCATCGGCCCAAACATATACGACGAGGCTCAACCCCCAACCGATGATCTCACTCACCATCAACCGTGGCTTTCTACGGTGAGCACCTCCTCCATAACTGTTGGTCAACACCATTCCCTAAACCGCTAAATCTACAGAGGCGTCCATCCACAACGAGTGGTCAACACCACCTCATCGCCCATTCGCGGCGTGGTCATCACCATCTGCCCCAACTTGATGACCACATCGCCTCAATTCTAATGATCAACACCATCACACATATCCCAGGCCATGCCCTTAGCCTGACAAACCTCGTCGTTTCAATCCCGGTGATCACATCACCCTATGCATTTCGGGCTATGCCAAACACGTTCCCGCAGAACCAATTCAGTCATATCACAATTCAATTCAATTAAATAATTGAAACAAGTGACATAACCTGCCAAACCAACCAAAAGTCCCAAACCCGACTTAACACATTTAGACAAGAGCATGCCCATCGTCATTTCACAACATCAATTAAATGATTTAAATTCAAGATTTAATTAATAAGGGTTTCACCTGGACAACCCCTACGTACCCGTATTAAAATACGCATCTCATAACATGCGTATATGCACAGAGAAAGCTAGGCACCACCTACTTTATGCTTCTAGGTGTTCACTTGTCGAATACCGACCTCTAATTCGAGTCGAGACGAGAGAAATTGAGATTTTTGACAAACGCCCTGAAAATAGGGAAAATGAGCTCGCATGGAATTAACGTTCCAAACAACTAGGGAAAAGAAGAATAGAAGCAAGAGGATTCGTAGCCTTACTACTAGCTATCCAATGCATCTGACAACGCTTGAATCGGAGCTTGGACGAGGGAAGGAGGCCAAAGCCTAGAGGAGAGGGAAATGGAGAAGCTCCCACGGTTTGCTATGCGATTCGGGAGAGAAGGGGAGGAGAACTAAAAAGGAGGGAGGGACAACCCGTTTGGCTAACTGTGCGCCAACCGTGCGGTGCCACTGTCCAAAGACACCTCCACCTCGCACGGCTATGCACATGGTTTGTCAAACCGTGCGCACCCTCTTCAATTTATTGCAGGTGCCTCATACGGCTTGTTGGGCACCTCGCATGGTATGTTCGAACCGTGCTATAGTTCAAATGGGCCGCACAGTTTGGGTTGTATGGTTAGCACTAACAGTGCACCAACCGTGCGCTCGGTGGCGTGCCTCCCAAACTTTGATTCTCGAAGTCCGTCGCTCTCGAAACCAAACCGGACCTCTGAGACACTTACCGAGTCTTAACCCCCGTCCAAAAACAACGCACTAACGCATTGTAATTCTCGAAATTATGTTCTGAAGCCCAATTTAAAAGTTGACCCGACCACCAAACTTAAAATTCAAATTTACTTGGAAATTCCGACCCGCTCAAAAACCCGGGACGTTACATACTCCATCAGACCTCTAATCAAATAAATAACTTTCGTGGTTGAGCTCCCAGGCATAAAACCAAATTGATTATCTGAAACTTTAGTTTTCCTTTGAATCCTATGTTCAATAACTTTTTTCCAAAGTTACATAGTATGACTCATAAGTTGAATGCCTCTGTGATTCTCACACCTTAAAATGTCGCTATTTTTATACACAGGTACTACTCTTCCTCCGTTCATCAGACATTTTCTTAGATTTCATAACCTCATTAAATAACCTTGTGAGCCAATTAATACCCAACTCCCTTGAATATTTCCACACTTCAATGCCCAACTGCTTTACCATCATCCATCTTTCTTAAATAAAGCATCTTTAACCTCAAAAGGATGAACTTTTCGATAATAACTGTAATTGAGCTCCTCTCTACTAATATTTAGATTATCTAAATCCAATCTACATATCTGCTCTTCATTGAAGAGATTATTTAGGTAGCATCCTCATTTTTCTTAATTTTCTCATCCCTAAGAAGGGTACGTTCTTCTTCATCTTTTATGCACTGAACTTGATCTAAATCTCTAGATTTTCGCTCTCTACCTATAGCTAAACTGTAGATTTTTCTTTCATCATTCTTAGTATGTAAAGAATGACATAAATCCTCAAAAACTTGAGATTTAGCCTCACTAACTGCTTTTTTAGCCTCTTTACGAGCAACACGATATCGAGCCCAAGTATCTTCATTTCTACAAAGGTGTGAAAAACTTTTCTAATCTTGGATTTTCTTAAACCTCATTGACTTGTACTTACTAGCTTATGAACTGTTCTAGGTGAAGCTGTACATGTTTGATTTGACGGGCAGTCATTTGACAAATCTGGCTTGCTTAAATGTTTGTCCATAAGGATGCTGTAGTTCAAAATTCAAGGGCGAGTCCGTTGGCATATGTAAAATATCAATATCGGGGAATTGAGAAAACATTCCACTCTTTATTTTCTCATTTACAAGTCAAGAGTTGACTGCAGTTTCTTGCCTGCAACATGCCACTTCATTGTCGTGGTTTGAAATTTCATGTTTTGTTCACCCAAGATGTCCTATGCCATTGTATTTTTTTGTTAGATCTCAAGTTTTAATTTTTCGTTGCATTGAATGAATTAGGGAATGCCTGTTTGTGTTTGCATGAAAAGCTTTTCTCAGACAATATTTTTACAGAGTGATTGTCTACAAATCATGCAGGATATTGATGTATTTTTTTGAAGTGCAATTAGAATATCATGTAGTGACATCTTGAGCGCTGAGCAAAGTTTGTGCTGGGTTATTTTTGTGCAGCGATGTATTCATGATGTTTTTTTTGAGGTTTCTTTAAAATGGTAATGATATTTTACTGAGTTTTAATGATAACAATGCAGGTCAACTTGCAATTGTTAGCTGGCTGTTACTTGCACAACAATCAAGCTTATGCAGCATATCATATTTTAAAAGGTGTCTCTTCCTTGTCACAATTTGGCTGCCCTTCAGATTTGGGAATTTTAGTGAAGTCCTGTTTTCCTTCTAGCTGTCCTTGAAAATGATCTTTTATGAACTTTTCTCCCTTTTCCTTTTCATTTGAAGGAACAAAAATGGCTGAATCCCGCTACTTATTTGCACTATCATGCTTTCAGATGGATCTTCTTCATGAAGCAGAATCAGCATTATGTTCCGCCAATGAACCTGGTGCAGAGGTATACTAATATATTTCATCCAAATGCCACAATTGATTACTCAAATATTGTACCTCATATTTTCTTAGTCATGATATTTTGTTCACCTCTCAATAAATGATTTTTATAATCGATACTACATATATAGCTTTTAATTTAACATTAATCCCATTTATTTGTTGTATGCTGTGATTCCATATATTTAATGTTCATACACTTGATCTTTACTTTGGGAGCATGTACTTGGTTTATTCTAAATAAAATGACACAGTATTATCTGCTCTTTTTATGCAGGTCCCAAATGGCGCTGCTGGCCATTACCTTCTCGGGCTTATTTATAGGTTAGATGAATTTTTCCCTGAAACATTATTTCATGGTACTTCCATTTACTTAGTTGCCATGCTGACTAAAAAGCACTCAAATTTCGAACATTTTAATTAAATTTTGTTAATAAGCGTTTTTAAATCCACTTTTCATGAGGGCTGCGATGTATTATCTTCATTCTTATGGGTGCTATGATGTGTTAGCTCATAATTATACTACCATATATGCGTTTGTGTAGATAGGTAGGTAGGTTGTTACATGGATAGGTACCGGTATTCATTAATTAAAGAAGGAAAACAAATGGATACTCCACTTTGTTTTAAGTATATTTAGTAAAACACATATGGATCTATGTGGTTATGCACCTTGTTATGTTTCTACATTTTGGCTTGTCATCTGTCAGCATCTGTCCTCTTTCAGGTACACTGATAGAAGGAAGACTGCTGTTCATCATTTCAAACAGGCTTTGTTGATAGATCCTTTGCTGTGGTCTGCATATGAAGAGCTGTGTGTATTGGGTAGTTGCTTTAAATATGAACGTGATTTGAAATTTTCTATTGATTCCATGTCCGGTCATATGTTGTTATTTGACATCATGCATTTTAGACTCTCTGCACTGCTTTGTCATTATTGTTTTATGTCTTCCTCAAAACACAATTTTTTATATACCCTTTTTTTTTACTCCATGAATGTTTGTAAACTGATTACACACATCTCTTAAATTCTATGTTGAGCTAAAATTATAGGGCAACAGAGTGCTGTTTTATTTTAATTTTTATGTAAACATACCTTGCTATTATAATTACTTTAATGGAGTTGTGTGACTTGTCCTACTGTTGTTGCTTTGATCAGTTTTAAAACCTTTGGGGTTTTCCATTTAATGGCTAACATGACGCTATGCAATTGAAATTATGGTGCTGTAAATCTTATCATTGATGACACTGATATGGTTTACTGCACTTTAAACTCGAATTTTGTTTCTACATTTATAATTGCACATTTGATTCATATTCATGATAACTGTTACTGTTTTTTAAGTACTAGGTTTGTTGCATTTGTTGGGTTATTGTTCATTGGCAACTATTGTTTGTGATAGATGCATTGGCATTATGCTTTGTAGCACATTTTGCTACAATTTCTCATGGACCAATTGAGGCAACCATGGTTTGTGATAGGTGCATTGGCATTATGTTTTATCCTTGTATGAAAAATTGGCTGTTTCCTAAAAAGTGGTGGTGACTCTTGTCCTCCAGTTCTCACCACTTTATTAGGAATTGATGTGTGGGAGCACATTCTTTGAAGTTATTTGAATTGTATGGTCCGTTTGGTTCATAGAATCATTGGAATGAAATTCAATGGAATATAATGAAATGGAATGGAATAGGTAAGGAATAATGGTTTGTTTGGTTGATTTCCAAACAATATTATCTTATGTCAATTATAACCCTTAGTTAAAAGAAAACATTTGAAGATGAGGGGCATAATGGTATTTTCTGTTCCATTCTTATACCTGGGAAACCAAATGGACACCCCTTTCAATCCAACCTGATGATGGAATGGTGCATTGTTTCCCATGAACAGTACCCTTATGAAACCAACCAAATGGGCCCATAGTTACTATTTTTTTTAATTTTGTAACACACAACCAACATGTTTTATGTTTTACATTTTTTTTTGTTTGATCAAATGTTCTTTTAATACTTCAGGCCATGCAGAAGAGGCAAGCGAGGTTTTTTCGGAAGCTGCTGCAATTTGCATTCAAAATCAGCACTTATGTTCTGGGTTTTCTTCTCTACCCTTGCACACATCCAGTGTAGAATGTAATGTAGATTCAGATAGAACTTCAGGTGGCTCAGAAGATGTCAGCCCAGGGAAATTAAAAAATATGCATTGTAAAGCTGCAAGAGACATTCCAACAAACTATGTTGGGGCTGATACATCAGGAGCAGCTTCTATTCTACCTGTAAATAGCGGTTCATCTAACTTACCATTTTATTGTACACCACCAGTTGCTGCACAGGTTAACTCCATGAATTAGGTTTTGTATTTTTGGCTAAACCTAGTTTGGCTTGGTTTCCCCCCATTCATTGCTATTTGTGACCGTTTTTGAGTATCTGGAGCGGTTTCACTTTGATAATTAATATTGAAATTTGGTGTAAAATACTGTTATGTTTTTTTCTGTTGAGTTGTATGTGATGGTCAAGTGTTGCATACTACCATGGTCCTGTTTTTTTCTGCAGAAATTTCTCCACGTTTTCAATTTTTAAGCATCCAAGTTTTTCTCTCCTTTTTCCCCTGTTGGAATCAGAAATCCAGTATTTTACATGATACCATCCGTTGAATGCTTGGGTTTCCAAAGTTGGGTGAAGAACTTGGAATCACCATGACTTGATCTTGGAGGGCATGCTTAACTGATGTGGAGTGGAAGCAATGCTGCATTTTGTTACTCTGTTGTTCTTTTCTCTTTTTAATTTGTTTTTATGAATTTACTCAAATTCCACATTAATGTGGCCTGTCAACAACGCTTCCCCTAACATATTTTCTTTTTCAGCCAAGGGTTCATTTGACAACACTTATTCAAATTTTCTTATAGCGCTCATCACTTATGATAAGTGCTTCCATATAAGTGTTTCTAGATTGCTTATTGAAAAATAATTTCCTGCCACTTATTTAAGTGGCTTTTTTCTGAAATTTAAGGCTCCGTTTTACAGTAGTTATTGAATTCTGCTTATAGCAGGTATCATTTATGACAACTGCTTCTGTACAAGTGTTTCCAAATTGATTATTTATTTAAGCGGTTTTCTTCTAGAATTTAAGACTCCGTCTACAGCAGTTTGTTGAAAACTGCTTATAACACTTATCATTTATGATAACTGCTTCGTAGAAGTGTTTCTAAATTGCTTATTGAAAAAATGTTTTTCTTATTCAAGAGGGTTTCTTCTGGAATCTAAGTGAAGCTTTTTTTTTTCAGAAACAAAACAAACGTGACTATTTTTTTCAAATTGCTTTGTTGAAACAATAGGCTGCATCCAAGTGAGGTCGTTCTCTTTATTTGTAGAGAAAATAAAGACCTACATGATCTCTGATAGGCGGGAGATACAAATTTTAAACTGGCGGGATAATGGGATAAAATTGAGCTGGTCAAGTGAGTACAGCAGGTCTTGGCATCGTTCGCCGTGACATATCTAATGATGGGAAACACCGCATCTCACTGCAGTGTAGTAAAATGATTTATGAATTGACTTATCCTGCTTACCACACATGCAATGTCTAGTTGAGTCCTACTGAAGTTGTTCAGTTTGTTGACAAGTCAATAGTGTCAACATGAGGCAAACCAATGTTCCAAAACAAATCCAATGCATACTTTTGTTGAGATAAGAAAATCTATTTCGAGCAAAATATTTTTGACAAAGAACTGTTGATAAAAAATCGAGGGATTCTTTAAACTCTGAGAAAATCCGAAGTCGGTCACAATTGTGCAAAAACGGCTAAACAATGTCCGTAGGGATTAAAGGACATATAAGGATTGTCGGAGACGACCTATTTAAGGACTCCCCATAAGCAATAAATCCAGGAGGTTGTTTTTATAAACCTCACCATCTAGAAATTCATGGAGAAAGATGTTGTTGACAACCAATCGGTGAAGTGGCTAGTGATAAAATGCAACAAGAGAAACCAGTAGATGAACAAATGTCATTTTGGTCGACAAGGATAAGACATCAAAATAATATCTCATATATTTGCATATACCCCTTGGTGATGAGTTTGAGACGATTGAAAGAGTTATTTGCATTAACACATACAATAGATACTTGCAACCGCTTGCTTACCCGGTAAAAGAGTAACCAGGTCCCATTTGTGACTGCTCCCTAAATCATCTATCTCATCAAATATTGTCTACAACTAAACCTAGATGTGCTTTGGCCTCAGTTATAGTGCTAGGGAAAATCATCATAGCCAAAGTATTGATAAATTTTGCAGTTTGTATTGATAAGCCTTGATAAAAGCGAGTATACAAGTTATTGTTGGAAAGTATGTGTACCCTTTGTGCGACACAATAGGGAGATCCTCAATGACAGGTGGTGGAGCTGTTGACTAATCAAGCATTGGGGCATCGACGGGTTTTTGCAGGAGAGACATAATGCATGTGACGAGTATAAACTCGGCCAAAGTAGGAGTCGCTAAGCTTGGGAGGTGGTGGCGGGGAAGGTGGGAGCGAAGACTATCGGTCGAGGGTAAATGGAGTAACGTGGAACAAAAGACAACCCTCAAGATTAGTGAGCGAATAGTTAATCAAATTGAAGGTGATACAAATGGTTATGTCTTGACAATGGTAACAATGGTGGGCACAATGTATCATCCCAAGTTTGGGGAGTATTTATAGCGACTCAACTTTTCTTATGTGACTATTACATCATTTTTTGATATCACGCTTTCATTAAATTATCCCGTCTTGTTTCGATTTTGTTATTTTTGTTCAAGATAAGATAACCCAAAAAGAAGGAATTTAGTTCGAAAACCCTCTTACCTTAAATCCCGTCTCATTTCGTCAATTATGTGCCTCTTGTATGATAAATTTAGGTTTATTAAAACATGTAACCGGAAGAGAATTATGTTCATTTATGTCACTATTGATCCATTATAATTATTTGATTCTATTTTATAATATTCTTTGTTAAATGCAAATTGTTTTGACATTATGTTTTCATTAAATTATTCCGTCTTGTTTCGATTTCGCTATTTTTTGTTCAAAGTTATTTATACATAAGTAAAATTAATTCTATAAGCTTAACATACGTGTAATTACATATTTATATGTTACATATAATTCATACTAACAATCCATGAATGTAGTTGTGATCAGAGAGTTGAGAATGTCTTCGTGGGCGTTTAACCGACCGTTGTCGAGATATTGTCAAAAGTGGAGAAAAGAGAAGCTTGACATATAAATATGTTGTAAATATAGTCATTACAGTAGTTTAACATCGTTAATATAATGTTTACATACTACTCAATTAATTTTAGAAGATTTGGGTTTGAAAGGAATAAAAAAAAAAGAGAGAGAAGAGGAAAATGCGAAGAGTTATGAAAACTTTTCCTCTTCTCGGTGTTACTTCTTCTTGACATTAAAATCCTTGAATGCTTGGAGTTGAATGACTCCAGAACATCCCTAAGGATTCTAAGTGGCTTAAGGGAATGAATTTGGGCAGAGGTTTGACTTTGGTAAGCGAGGGCAGAGTTGTTTGTCAAGGGGGGTGAGTGGTTATTGAAGAGAGGGGTGAGTGGTTATTGAAGAGAGGGGTATTCTAATGATAAAATATTGAATAAATTATTATCTATAAGTTAAACCTTTCAATAGTAATATTTTTGACATTATGAAATATATTTGAATTAAATAACATGATTTTAAGACTTTTAAACGATTTATAATCCGAATTTGCTAGTTTAATCGAAAGGGAAGGTGGAAAAATGACAAAATATTATTTTAATGGAATTCTTTTGAGAAAATACATTTTAGGTTTGGAAAACATGTTTATTGAATTTTGTAAAATGGTGAATTCCCCTTACGGAGACATTCTTTTATAGATAGAGGAAAAGATTTACAAGTCGGAATAATCCGATGTGGGATTGGGAAACACCCTTTACCTAGAAATACAATAAACTGGGTTTATACTCCCTCTCAAGCTAGTACATGATAGCTTGGAAAAGAGTCCCACGACAAAAAAAGAAAGAAGACACCAACCAAGACCATACACACTTCCCCTCAAGCTGGGTCGTTAATGGTGTGGATGCCCAGTTTGGTACAGAGAGTCAAGTTGAGCTTTCGGGAGGCCTTTGGTGAAGATGTCGGCAAACTGATCAGTCATTGGAATGTAACTGAAACTAACATGGTGATGCTCGAGGTGGTGGCGAAGAAAGTGACAGTCCACCTTGATATGCTTCGTGCGTTCATGGAAGATGAGATTGGAAGCAATCTTCGTGGCTGCCTGATTATCATACCAAATATGAGCAGATGACTATGGCGAGAAACCAATCTCATGGAGAAAATGACGAAGCCAAAGAATTTCAGTAGTGACTGTGACCATCACACGGTATTTTGATTCAGCACTGGATCGAGAGACGACAGTCCGTTTCTTGCTGCGCCATGAGATTAAGTTACCTGCAAGAAAAATGGCAAAACTAGACATAGATTTCCGGGTAGCTAAGCAGCCAGCATAATCAACATCACAGAAGACCTCAATATTTAGATGCTCGTGATGTGAATACTGAAGACCACGGACATGGTTTTTCTTAACGTACTTGTCAATGCGAAGGACAATATTCCACTGAGATTTTGTTGGATGTTCCATGAATTGACTAACCTTGCCAACAGCGCATGCAATGTTTGGACGAGTCATGGTGAGATAATTGAGTTTTCCCACAAGACGACAATACCTCTCTGGGTGAGAATATGGTTCCGTGTTGTCATAAAGAGATCATTCCCCGAGCTCAAAAGGAGTGTCAACAGCAGTTGCTTGAGTTAAACCAGCATCCTGCAATATATCCAAATCATTTTTCTGTTGGCAAAGAAAGATGGTGTCCGCAGAACGAGAGACCTTAATGCTAAGGAAGTATGTCAGATGACCCAGATCTTTGGTTTGAAATTGGTGTTGAAGATACACCTTGAGATGGGTGATTCCATTTGAGTCGCTCCTAGTTATAATGATATCATCAACATAGACAATCAACAGGATACAACCGGAGGATGTCGTGCGGTAAAAGACAATGTGGTCCTTCATATTCTGAGATAGGCCAAATGTAGTGACGACTGTGCAGAATTTGTCAAACCATGCACGGAGAGACTGCTTGAGTCCATAAAGAGAGTGACGAAGTCCACAGACATGAGAATTGGCTCCTGAGGCATGAAAGCCAGAAGGTTATTGCAGATATATCTCTTCGTCAAGAAAACCATGTAAAAAGACATTTTTGACATTAAGTTGATGAAGAGACCAATGATGATGAGCAACAAGGGAGATGGATAATCGGACATATGTCATCTTCGCAATCGGAGAGAAGGTATCAAAATAATCAACATCATATGTTTGAGCAAATCCTTTTGCTACAAGTTTGGCTTTAAGGCGATGAAGAGTGCCTTCTGCATTCAGGCGTACCGTATAAATCCATTTGTTGTTGGCCACTTGTTTACCTGTCGGAAGGGGGATCAGATCCCATGTATGATTGTCGTCCAGAGCCTGCAATTCATCCCGCATTGCTTGAAGCCACCCAAGGTAAGATTTGGCGTCGCCAACCGTGCGGGGAATAAATATCGTCTCCAGAGCATAAAGACTTATGTATGAGGATGTGTAAAGAGGAGTATTCTGGCAAAACCGAGTACCTTTTCGCAATGCAATGGACAAGTCGTCTGTTGTCGGAGCAGGAGCGTCAGACGAAGCTGGGGAGATGGTGTCATCGGCCTAGACGGGGGACACATTCGATGGGCGATGAGAGTAGACGGTGCGAAACCGGTGATCAACTGAGTGAGACACTTGAGGTAGAGGTGGGTGGATGGTGAGAGAAAAACAATCATCGATGGTGGTGTCTGGATGGGAAGAGGGAGGAAAGAAAGAAAAACTCTCAACAAAAGATACACCAGCAGAGATGATATATCGTCGTAAGTATGGAGAGAAACATTGGTATCCGTGCTGAGTGCGAGAATATCTGAGGAAGATGCAACGGAGGGATTTGGGAGAAAACTTTGAGAGGTCGGGACGTGTGTCACGTACATAACAAAGACACCCAAACACACATAGTGGAAGCGGGTGAAGAGGGAGAGAGGAGAACAAAGCCTGAAAAGGAGTCTCCTCCTGAAGGATAGAAGAAAGAAGGCGATTTAAAAGGTAGGTAGCAGTAAGGATAACATCCCCCAAAAAATGAAGAGGTACTTGCATGTGGATTAAGAGGGCACAAACAGTCTCCAGAATGACATTCATTTTATCAAAATAATTTTCTAACGTAGGTAATTTTAATTTTTAATATAAAAATTATGATTTTTATGAAATACATTAAAATACAGTTGATTAAAACTGTTCTCATATTTTCTTTGAGTTTTTAATTTTGATATTTATTTTATGGTATTATAATATTTTTGTTTTCTTAAATTACTCATTATAAATATTATTTATATTACATTTTATTATTTTTAGGTGAAATTACTATTTCAACGGTTAGGTTATCATTCCTAACGACCTTGTTACTATTCCCAACGGTTATATTACTATTCCCAACTGTCACATTGCTATTCTAACAATCATATTACCTCCTATAAATACCTCTTCATTCCTTCATACATTATTCACTACAATTTCTCCCAAAGTTCTATATTTTTCTTTTTTAAGATGTTGATCGGTTTAATAATATTCTGTTTTTTTCTATAGTGTTGTTGGTGGGGGTGATAATTCTAGTAGATTGGAATGATTCAAGTTTTCCCGTTCTACGTTTTCTATTTAATATTTTTTCCCATTGTAATATTTGACATTTTCATGCGTTTAGTTGCTGACTAATGTAACGATCTCCATTAACGAAATAAAACATTTTTAGTTTCTCTATGTGTTGTATGTGTATAATACTATATAATATAACACAAATTTATTTAGGAAACAAATATCATTTATAAAACCTGAGTCGTTACAATATCGATGATGCCTGTGTTGCGCGTGTGAATATCCAAGAGAGACGTAGCAAAGAGAGCGAACATCAAAATTGTTGCAAGTGAGACGAATGTCATGGATGTGACACAAACAATCGAAGACAAGAAGTGAGAGTGAGTGGTTTGTGTGAGATGGATAAAGAATGTGATATGAAGTCTCATTCTCAAGAACCAATGACATAGGACGTTTGATGGGATGCTTCATTGTCAAAATAGAATCATGTCAAAAAGTGATGAGGATCTTTATATGAAAAAGAAGGGTTTGGGTAGTATCTAATCGGGACGGTTCTTGTGCTCAATGCCATCATTTTATTTAGGTTTATCGGGGCAAGATGTATGGTGGATAATACCATGCTCATCAAGGAATGTGGAAAAGGCAACGAGCAAGTATTCACTGTCATTATTAGAATGTATCCATTTTATAGAGAGAATTAGGTTTTTATTTCATGATAGAATGAACAGAACATAGTAAAAACATTAACTCGACTTTTTAATAAATAGAACCACGTCATGAGTGAAATCATCAATGAAGAACATGTAGTATCAATAACCCAATTCAGTGAGAACTGGATTGTGACCATACGCATTGAAATGGACCAACTCAAATAGACTTTATACTCACCTTTGATATCAGAGGACATATGTGACCCGATAGTGCATGGAACGATGGCTTACAATCAATAAGCGAAAGAGGTCCCAACTGCTGTGGAGAATGTGGAGAATACATTGAATTAACTCACTTTACATGGAGTTGATAATATTTGGATTATAGAGACCGTTCATGAAGGACAAGAAAATAACTCATTCATCAAAGTTATTTGAATTTTGACTATTGAAGATAGAAGTAGCAAGGTGGATTTTAATGGAGCACCGCATCAGAAGAATCTGGTGCATCTTATATCACTTTCTTTATAGCCCTTAGGGTGCAGCTCAGTGGTAGCTGCCCCTGTGGGTCTTGGTGAGGTCTCAAGTTTGAGCCTTGTCGAGTACTTCTCTGCATTTGTGTGTTGCATGATTTTCTTTGTAATGTAGCCCATTTTCCCGCATCAATGTAAATATATCATTTTCTTGATACTTCTGGAAGACCCTTTTCGAAGCAATGAGTACAGAGGAGAGTTACCTTTGGGTAGCAGTGAGCGATCCCAAAACCTTTGTATGGGCAGTGGGCTTTGGCATGAAGTGACCATAGCCTAAACTCTGTATTCACAACAGTGAGTGAATTTTGGTACAACGGTACATTGCTAGTTGTATGCTACTTGGATGCGGCCTACTGATGGTGAACCAAGTTAAAATCTTCATGCCCTTGTGCTTGATATGCTTGATATGCTTTAAATTTGAATGTGTATGATATGAGTGACAGATTAACTTGATGTTCCTACTAACATGCAAACACAATTTGGCTGAAGTCAACAATTGAAAATAGATTGGAGCACACCTTGGTTCACCCTCGTCTCAAGGTGCAGGTGACCTTGGCACCAATAAGTGGTATCCGAATCTAAAGGTTCTATTTTTGATTAATATATTTACTTGCTATATTTTGAAATTCAAAGTTTCTTATGGAGTTTATTTATCAGAGCATGGATGCCTTTTTTTCAATATGGAAAGATAATTTCATGACATATTTGGAGAAGCATAATAAAGTTGTACATGAGACTATGTTATGTACTACGCTTGATGTCGCTTACGCCTTAAACGCGGTAGGCAGATATCAAACCGATCCAGGAGACCGTCTTTGGATGACTGTTAAGATCATCCTTAAGCACCTCAGGCGTATTAAGGATATGTTCCTGGTTTATGGAGGAGATGAAGAACTAGTGATCAGGGGATATACAGATGCTAGTTTCAAACAGATCAAAACGATCTGGAATCGCAATCTGGATACATCTTCACTCTCAATATAGGTGCTGTGAGCCGAAAGAACTCAAAACAAGTTGTGGCTGTTCATTCTACAGCAGAGTCCGAGTATATTGCGGTTTCTGATGCTGCTAAAGAAGCGGTTTGGATATGCATCTTCGTCCAAAAGCTTGACGTGTTGCATAATAGTAAAGTCCCTATCACACTGTACTGTGATAATACTGCAACGGTGACTCTTGTGAAGGAGCTAAGGTTACATCAGCGAACAAAGCACATACTCCGAAAATATCGTCTCTTGTGAGATTTTTCTCAGAGAGGTGTCATCGCAGTAAGTAGAGTTTCCACGGAAGACAACGTGACATACCCATTGACTGGAGCCCTATCTCAACAAAAACATGAACATCATGTGAGAGCTAGCGAACTAAAAGTCGTTAGTCGTTTGCTCTAATTCAAGTGAGAGTTTGTTGGAGTTGGTCCCCTAGAACCAATTACTTTGTACTTTAGATTACCTGTATATTCGTAGACTTGAATATTAATAAATACGTTATCACATATTGATTGTTCTTCTGTGTGACTTTAATGTGATAATGTCCTAGAGTATCTGTCGTATTGGTAAGTCATAACAGTTCTCTGCTATGATGAAAATTTTGAAATGCTATGGTGATATTCTTAAACTATGTCTTATAGTCATACGACTTCAACTGATGGGACACAAATGAAAATGATGCAGAATGCTAAATGCTAGTACTTGTAAGCAGATAAAACTTTATCTCATGAAGTTCGCACTTGATAATCTTCAAGACGAGAGATTATGAGGATAAAATCGCCAGATCCGCCAGTAGGAATTTCACATGTTACGAGTCATTAGATATTTCTGTCTGCAAACGTGTATAATGATTTTTAGACTTTAATATTATTATTAATGCATATCACGAGTCGCGTACTTAGATGTATTGTCGTAAACCGTGATGACCTATGTTCACGATGAAGTTGGGTACGTTGGGTGCGTCACAAGTGATATGTTATTAATGAATACGTCGATGAAAAATTTGTCCCTTTTATCTTTATAGAAGTTGATATCTCGACTCTTTGATTCAAATGGAACTGTCGTATTAAATTCTATGGCCATGATGCTTTTATGAGTTCATTTCAGAAAGTTAAAGAAAGAAGTATCGAACATATAGGTTGATGACACGAGTATGCCGCCTGCTTGATGAGATATCGAGAAAAAGAGATCATATTACATAGTGAGCGTATGTAGTTTTTGACGTTGCGGTATCAACTTCTCGCTTTTGGGTGCCTTTACGTGTTGTTAGATGTTGATATTGGAATTTGGTGCCTAATGTCATCGAGGAAGAAACCTAGAGGGTCACACACTTTTCTTTCTATTGATCTCAATTAAATTTCATTTGAATTTAATTATTAGAATAAATATTATTCTCCAGACCGAGGAATAATATTTATTCAGGGTTTGTTGATCGCATATATTCAATCACCATTTTATGGGTCTATGTGCAATTAATTATTCTCTAAACTAGCTCTATAAATATCTGGTTATATCATTTCCTAGGGTAAGACAAAAGTTGTGCACAACATTCTCCTCTCTAGAGAATTCTCCCCATGAAGAACTTCTCTAGAGAATCTCTCAAGAATGAGAGCTCTTCCTCCTTTCTCCATCTTCTCAAGAACGAGAGAACAAGAATCAATCCATCAATCCATCAACCCCGAAGGATTGTGTGACGATCAAATGATGCGACGCAATACGATTGATACTAGTGTGCTAGTACACGAAGTACCATCGACGACGCTTCAAGATCAAATGAGCATGTGTGGATCACCGCTAGAGGAATTCTACTTGGGATCCTCTCGATGCAATGACGGTACAACCGAACAGAGGTTCAAACGATCTATATCACTTCAAAGAAAGAACTTAAGAGCGAGGTAATTTCTTGTTATAAATTAATTATAAATTTAACATGAAAAGATTCTCTCTACAATTTTGGGATTTTTTTGTCCAGTTTCATTAGACGTATTCGTTAGACATACCGATTCTTCATCATGTTCTTGCGGATTGTTCGTTAAATATGGCCAAAACCATCGTTGGGCAAGAGCCCAACCGACTCCTGCTGCACTCGAAACCTAAAATATACACATCTGACAAGAGAAAAGGAGAGGATGATTTAAATATCATTGACTTATCTGACGTGGAAGAAGAAGAGTGCATAGAACAAAGAGAGAGATTCATTGCATACCGTTGACATATCCACAAAAAAGAGACTCTACACAGGGAGTTGTTGAAAGGTGAAGGTGCTGTGAAAAACTAGGAGAAGACATTGGATTAACTCTCTTTACATGGAGTTGATCATATCTGGCTTATGAAGGTGACCGTTCCTGGAAGATAAGAGTTATTTGAATCCAACTATTGAAGATAGGGGTGGCCAATTGGATTTCAATGGAGCTCTAGATTTGAAGTTTTCAGTGCATCTTATATCAATTTCTTTATATTGATTTGGGGAAGACCTTCACTTCTATAAACTGACCGAAGTTTGTCCTCAAAACAATGAGTGGAGAGAGTGGGAGTGACCCTTGGGTAGTATTAAGCGATCCCTGAACCTTTGTACGGACAGTGAGCCATGGCATGGAGCGGCCATAGCCTAAACTTTGTATTCCCAACAGCGAGCGAATGAATTTTGGTACAATGGTACACTGCTGCTTCTGTGCTCCTTGGATATAGCCTAGTGAGGGTGAGCCGAGTAAAAATTTCGGCGTCTTTGTGCTTGCTATGCTTTATATACACTAGTATTGATAGGATCCGAGATGCAAAAATGAGAAATTGCTAAGGATTTCTATTTGAAAAGTAGGAATTACAGTAGAAACAAAGACAGATAAAGAAGGAAGAGGAAGCTCTCTGAAGAAGGCTCTCCGAAGCCAAGGGCGACGCCTCCACAATAGCTAAGCTGAAGCCACCGAGAAAATATCCTAGTCCCCTTACCCACTCTCACAGCCCTTGTATTTATTACTCCTGCCCACTACCAACCGCCCTGTCCGCTATATACAGTAATTAAAAACTGCTTCTGACAACCTATACTCATCCCTTCCCTTGGACAACCCACACGGACAGCCTCCAGCCCGCACTCCTATCACTTCCATCCACTTGAAAAACCACCTTGTCCTCAAGGTGGGATCCGTGTCTTCGTATCCCCAGCCACTGCCCATGTTGTTGCTCCGGTTGAGTTGCCCGTCCACCGCACTCGCCACATTGGATTTCGCCCTTGGGTCCCTGAGCTCGTCTCTTCCAGCGAAGTCCTTCAGCCTAGATATTGATAATGCCAACTCTATCAAAAGTTTTAATGCATTTTGGGTATCAATATTGCGTTTAAAGACATCAGACTCAAATTGCTCAACACAGATTCTGATGGTAGCACTGGCTGAACCAGTTCCAAACTCGTCACCAGCTACACTCTTAGAGATCAGATCACTGAGATATTCTATCACTTTATTCGTTCCCTTGGATACGCATTTTTTATAATCACACCAAGAAAATAAATTCCACCCATAAGTCGCTCAATGCTCCTTTAAAATATCAGGGACAGAAACTAATTCCCCCCCTGCCTTGTCCTTATTTCGATGGGCAATTATTGAAAGCCAAGCTAACACAGCCCATATGCCAACCTTCTCACATATGTGATCAGATCCAATACCAAAACTCTCTGCACAAACTGAAAACTTTCCAGCATCCATAAGATTCCCAAAGAATTGCCTCCTAGTAGGATCGCCAAAATCAGGTGCATTTTCCCCATACATTTTACTGATCAGCTCCTGAGCATTTGTGAGATTAGGATCTGGTTGGCCATGACCAAAAACTTCTGAGGGTACACCCTTCGAAATTGAATCCTGACTGGCCTGGAGCTTGTTTGCAAAAATAGGTGCACCATATGCACGGGTAACAGTATGCATGGCATTAAAAAGAAACCTGAAATTTGGGAGTGTAAGAAGACTCCTGATAAGGTCAAAACCAAAAACATTCGCCATTAGTTCCAAGTAATCAGAAATGGGATCTACAACTTCGACATTGAAAGTTCCATACGATGTGATTCCAAAATTTGAAAGATCAATGTTTGGAATATCTGTCATGTTAATTTTGGAGATAGAAAGAGTGTTTCCATATATTTTTTGCCCCAATCATGATCAGGACTACCAGGTTTGTGACTTGCACTCATTATAAAACCACCATTGGCTTTCCTCTTTCGAATTACAGTGAAAGCAACTGGTGTTGACATTATACCTTCCTTTTCATAATTTGCACAAGAGTTTCACTGTGGAGTTGGAAGAACACGAGCCAGTATGAAATCTTCTCCAATTGCATGCTGTTCCCCTGCACTAATTATTCCTGCGCTGTTTGGCATTGTGTCATGCTCTTTCACTGACCTAAGGCAAGGTTGCCAACGCTCATTCTCTACAATTTCCACCAATGAAAACACTGCATGCGGAGGCGAGAAACCTGAATTATAAATCAAAACTGTTAAAACCCTTTTATTATTTTGGGTATTTCTGAGTCCCACACTGGAATACTCTTATTTGTATTTCTCTTTCTCAATCTATAAAAGAAGGTCTCCGCCTCACCTTGAAGGTAAAGAGATTTTTCCAATCTACATGGTATCAGAGGGAACCTATTCCCGAGCACTCCCTCTAAATTTTTCCCCCTCTCGGCTCTGCCCTAAGTGGCTCCCCTCCCTCCTGGGTTTGCCCTACGCGGCACCCCCCTCCCTCCTCGGTCTGCCCTACGCATCCCGACGGCCCTGCTCCGTCCGGCCCCGACCTCCCAGCGGTGCACTCACCCAGCGACCCTGCACCGTCCGGACCCTGCACCGTCCGGCCGGCCTCCTAGTGGCGCACTCACCCAGCGGCCCTGCTCCGTCGCAACCCCACCCGACAACCCCCCGGTGCTCGGCGCCTCCAGCGCCCCCCCCCGGCAGCCCTCATCCTCAGCGCTCGACGCTTCCAGCGCCCCCCCCTCGGCGACCCTCCTCCTTGGCGCTCGACGCCTCCAGCGCCCCCCCCGGCGACCCTCCTCCTCGGCGCTCGACACCTCTAGTGCCCCCCCCGACGGTCCTCCTCATCTGCGCACGACACATTCCAGCGACTCCCACCCGTCGCCCTCTCCCGGCCGCCCTCCCGACGCTCTAGCCGGCTCGCCTTTCACGGCTTCCCGGCACACCCGGCCCCCCGCTGATTCCGGCGTTGCCCACTACTGCGTCTTCACCCGCTACCCAACGCCTCCATGGCATACTCCTCCCCTCTGCCTCAGATGATCACTGCATCCACCCGCCTTGTCGATGACCGGTTGGACTCCACAAATTTCTCTATCTGGCGGAAGACTGTGGTGTTGTTCCTGACCGGGATGGACCTTGATCATCACCTTGAGGATCCTCCACCGGCTTCGACTGACCCCAAGTACCGTTCGTGGAAGCTTGCTGATAGCAAGATCTTCGCTCTGCTGGTCAATTCAATGGATCAATCGGTTAAGGATGTCACCCGCACGGCAAATACAGTCAAGGAACTCTGGGACTCCTTGAACATCATGTATTCCGAGACCAACAACCTGGCTCGGGTTTCCGATATCCTCTAGCGCCTGTCCCATATTCGACAACAGGACCAATCCTTCACCACATATTTCATGGAATGGAAAGGGCTTCGTGATGAATTGCAGGAGTTGTGGCCCGTTCCCCAGACACCGACAGAGGCTCAGACCCAGCGGGACCAACTCTGCATCTTCACTCTTCTCAGTGGCCTCGCTTCGGAGTTTGCCACCACGGCTACCGAGCTGCTCGCCAGCCCTTCGACGCTGGAGATCCCTCAGGTTTATCATCGGTTGAGCAAGGCCCAACGGGCTCTTCCCCCTCCCGCCCCCATTATCGACCATTCAGCTCTCGTCGATCATGGCGATGGACGCTCCTCGGGCCCTCGTGGACGTGGCTGTGTGGAAGGTCATCCACGTCCCCTCTGTCAACATTGTGACAAACTTGGCCACCTGATCGACCGATGTTGGGTTCTGCATGGACGTCCATCTCAACGCCCGAGGCAGGGACAGACAACGGTCCAAGAGGCTTCCTCGGCTGTCGCCACTCTTCCACCAACTCTGGACCTGTCTATGGCTGACATCCGGCTGACTCATGATCCCAGGGGCCCTGCAGAACCCGGTCCATCCTCAGCTTCTCTGGCCTATTCTGTTTGCTCTGTTGCCTTTGTCGGTCGTCGCTCCCCGCATGGATGCTCGACTCAGGTGCCTCCGACCACCTCACCGGTGATGCTGGTATGTTGACCTCCTACTGCCCTTATACCGGGTCATCTGCCATCACCGTCGCCGATGACTCCACTATCCCCATTGCGGGCTTCGGCGCATGCTCCCTGACTCCATCGATTCACCTACCCTCTGTGGCACATGTGCCCCACAATCCATTTAATCTTCTTTCCATCAGTAAGCTGACAAAAGATTATAACTGTGCTGCCATATTTACCTTCTCTGGTGTTGTATTTTAGGAGCGGACTACGAACCAGGAACTTGGTAGAGTCCAGTTTCGGGATGGGGTTTACATGTTCGATGGACCGACACCCATCGCTTGCACGTCTGCCTCTACTCGAGCATTGAATCTTCATTCCCGGTTGGGACACCTGCGTGCCTCCACCATTCATCAATTTTTTCCAGACTTTAGTCAGCATAATTCTTTTCATTGTGAGTCATGTACATTTGCGAAACATCATTGCACTACATACATTCCTCGAGTGGATACAAGGGCCTCACACCCTTTTGATCTGGTTCATTCAGACGTGTGGGGTCCTTGTCCCATTTCGAGTCATTTGGGATATAAATATTATATATCTTTTATTGATGATTTTTCGCGAATGACTTGGCTTTACCTCATTTGAGAACGCTCTGAAGTGTTTTCCACATTCCAAAACTTTTACAATGAAATTCAAAACCAATTTACCATCTCTGTAAAATGTCTCCGCTCAGATAATGGTCGTGAATATCTCTCCACCCCCTTTCGGCAGTTTCTCCAGACAAAAGGCATCTTTCATCAGACCTCCTGTCCTGATACACCTCAGCAGAATGGCGTGACCGAGCGGAAACACAAACATATTCTGGAGACTGCTCGTGTCCTCCTCTTCCACCGACAGGTGCCTCTGCATTTTTGGGGAGATGCAATTCTCACCGCCACCTACCTTATAAACTGTCTTCCTTCCTCTATCCTTCAGGGGGAGACTTCTTTTCGGGCTTTGTTCTCCTCTCTCCCTCTTCACTCCCTTCCCCTTCGCGTGTTTGGATGCCTCTGTTACGTTCGCGACACACGTCCTGGCCTCTCCAAACTCTCTCCCAAATCCCTCCGGTGTATTTTTCTTGGCTACTCCCGCACTCAGCGCGGATATCGCTGCTTCTCACCCGACCTACAGAGGTATGTCATCTCGGCCGACGTCGCATTTGTTGAGAGCTCTCCGTTCTCCCTTCCCTCTCCTCATATTGACTCCGTCATCGATGATTGTCTTCCTCTCATCATCCACTCTCCACCGGTGTCAACCCCTGTTGACACCCATTTTGGTCAGGTCTACTCCCGTCGTCCATCAACTGTTTCCCCCGTCCCGGCCAATGACACAGTCGTCCCCGCTTCGTCCGACGCTCCTGCCCCGCCGCCCGACGATTTGCCCATTGCCCTACGGAAATGTACTCGCTCCTGCCAGAGTACTCTATTTGTATCTTCATACAGAGGTCTGTCCGCTCTGGACAGTTTCTATTCCTCGCACAGTTGGTGATGCCAAATCTCACCCCGGGTGGCTGGTAGCAATGCGGGATGAATTGCAGGCTCTGGAAAAAAACCATACTTGGGATCTTGTCCCCCTAACAGCAGGCAAACAGGCGGTAAACAACAAATGGATTTACACAGTCAGGCTGAATCCCGATGGCACTCTCCATCACCTTAAAGCCCGCCTTGTGGCCAAGGGCTTTGCACAGACTTACGATATTGATTACTTTGATACCTTCTCACCAGTTGCCAAGATGGCCTCCGTTCGATTATTCATCTCTCTGACCGCCCATCATCATTGGCCTCTTCACCAATTGGATGTCAAGAATGTCTTCTTACATGGATTCCTTGAGGAAGAGGTTTATCTGCAGTTGTGCCTCCGGCGCCGAGTCTCAAGTCTATCGACTCCGCCGCTTTCTTTACGGCCTCAAGCAGTCTCCTCGTGCTTGGTTTGGCCGCTTTAGTACTGTCGTCATCGGCTTTGGGCTCTCTCACAGCATGAAGGACCACACGATGTTCTACAGGACGACCTCCACTGGCTGCATCCTATTGGTCGTTTATCTGGATGATATCATCATCACCGGCAGCGACTCTGCAGGTATCACCCACCTCAAGGAGCATCTTCACCAGTACTTCCACACTAAGGATCTCGGCCCTCTTACACACTTCCTCGGCATCGAGGTATCTTATTCTTCAGACACGATCTCCCTCTGCCAACAGAAGTATGCGTTGGATGTTCTGCAGGATGCTGGGCTGACACAGGCCACTGCTGTGGACACTCCTCTGGAGCCTGGGGAACTGTCTCTTTATGCCTCCTCGGAACTGTATTCACATCCAGAGCGGTACCGTCGCCTGGTGGGCAAATTCAATTATCTCACCACGACTCGTTCCGACATTGCCTGCGCTGTTGGCAAAGTGAGTCAATTTATGGAGCATCCGACCACCTCTCATTGGGATGCTGTCCTCCGCATCGCCAAATACATCAAGCGAGATCCTGCCCGTGGTCTTCGCTTCTCTCAGCAGCCTCATCTGCATATTGAGGCATTCTGTGATGCTGATTATGCTGGTTGTCTTGCTACTCGGAGATCTACTTCTTTGTTTGCCGTCTTCTTGGCCGGCAACCTCATCTCTTGGCGCAGCAAGAAACAGACTGTCGTCTCCCGATCCAGCACGGAGTCTGAGTACCGTGCCATGACCACCGTCACTACAGAGATCATTTGGCTTCGAAAACTCCTCCAAGAGCTTGGCTTTCCTCAACAGACATCTGCTCACATCTGGTGTGACAATCAGACAGCCACCAAGATTGCTTCGAATCCTATCTTCCATGAACGCACAAAGCATATTGAGGTTGACTGCCACTTTCTTCGCCACCACCTGGAGCACAATCATGTCAGCTTTAGCCACATCCCGACGGCGGACCAACTTGCTGACATATTCACCAAAGGCCTCCCCGGGGCTCGCCTAGCCTCGCTCAGTTCCAAGCTGGGCATCCACAGCATCTGCAGCCCAGCTTGAGGGGGAGTGTGTCTGGTCTTGTATGATGTCATCTTTCTTTTTTTGTGTGTGAGACTCGTTGTCCAAGCTGGACATGTCCAGCTTGAGGGGGAGTGTTAAAACCCTTTTATTAATTTGGGTATTTCCGAGTCCCACATCAGAATGCTCTTATTTGTATTTCTCTTTCTCAATCTATAAAAGAGGTCTCCGCCTCACCTTGTAGGTAAGGGGGTTTTCCCAATCTGCAAAAACATTAGCAGTTCCCCGCCCTTTGGAGGCTATTGGTAGTTGTGAACACTGCATGCTGAGAGATAGTTGAATATCCACATTCACTTCTTCCGCAACAATTGTATTAGGATTACGAGGATGCTCCTTCTGATGTGGTGGTTCTTGAATATGGACCCCATCGTCTGCAGCTACTATGAGCAACTGAGTGAAGCTCCCTAATGCAGCCGTTAGAGCTCCTCATCTTTCCTTTCAGTCAACCTCAACATCTGCTGGCCCGGTGTGGAGCTGCTCGCTCAACTCGTATGATGCCACAATCACTGGCCCTTCTGTTAGAACCAAAGTGGGAACAAACTGCACCTCTGTGTCGTTACTTTGCTGTTCGGACCAGAAGTCCTCCATTCTCTTCAACTGTTCCATAAGAACCTTCAGAGATAGAGGTTTCGAAGGATTATAAGGTTGTTGTTGAACAACAGCCCAACAAGAGCTTGCGCTGGCGCCGACACTGACTGGAGCAGCTCACGCTGGGGCGGAGCAGGAGGCAACAATCCAGAATTTGCCTGTCGCCCTGAAAAAACAGTGGAAGCCTGCATGTGTTCCTGTGGAACCATCTTGTGGTCGGACGCTTGCCCTTACCACTTCTGTTCAACGAGCTGATCTCCTGCCCTCGACTCCATGGTAGACCAAAGTTTCGAAGGAAAAGAAGAAAGTTGTCGATCAGAATACTCTAGTGCCCGTGGCTGTGCTTGCACGAGCCGCTGCATTTGTCGCGACTGTTGCTCTCTATCTTTATTCCGAACTTTGTCTGGAAATACTTCCACCTTCTGTTCATTGTGTTTAACAAGTCTCGGACTAGGTATAAACCTGTTTTCGCTGCTCTAGTCACCCCTCCGAACACATCTTATTTCACATCCATAAGCTTCACAGATTCCTTAGCATGTTCCTCCATCACCTCCCTTAGCAACCGCATCTTTAGTCTTGACAAAATTCTCCAAGGAACCACGATCCTCCTACTTAAGCAACAATCCTCTCAATTAAAGCACCTATTGATGGGATCATATGTGCGAAAATGAGAAATTGCTAAGGATTTCAATTAGCAACGTAGGAATTATAGTTGAAACAGAGACAGATAAAGAAGAAAAAGGAAAAAGAAGCTCTCTGAAGAAGGCTCTTTGAAGCCAAGGCCGAGGCCTCCACAACAGCTAAGCTGAAGCCATCGAGAAAATATCCAAGTCCCCCACCCACTCTCATAGCCCTTGTATTTATTACTCCCGCTCACTACCAACTGCCCTAACCATTATATGCAGTAATTACAAAACTGTCCCTGACAGCCTATACTCATCCCCTCTCTTAGACAACCCACACAGACAACCTCCAACCCACACTCCTATCAGGTACACTGCCAGTTTTATGCTCCTTGGATATAGTCCAATGAGGGTGAATCAAGTAAAAATCTTTGTGTCCTTGTGCTTGCTATGTTTTATGTACTTAAAATTTGAATGTGTGGTATTAGTGATAGATTAACTTGATGTACATGAGAACAAGATTCAGTTGAAGGTAGTAATTGAAGAGAGAAGTTTTAATTGGAACACATCCTGATTCACCCCCTTCAAAGTGTAGGTGACCTTGTGGGACCTTGGTACCAACACTGCATCCCCCACCATTGTGTGCTAGTCATGAGAAGTGAGGCAGAAGCATAGCAAACTAGCTGCAATGATGGTCATTGAGACGAAGAAAATTTCTGGAGATCAAGAGACTTGGTGCAATCAGATTGGTGTCGGGCCAAGGGGGATCTTGACATGAGGTTGTTGGGAGCTGATGCAACTTGGAGGGTGGCACACCTGGAGGAGCCACATCGGAAAGGGGGGCCATGCCTAGAGAGCGTGTGCGCACTTGGAGAGGGCACCTTGAGTGGGGTGCGGTGGCGCTGCAGTGCGACGGGCTAGAGTTGGGGATGGTGCGATAAAGCGAGAGGGAGGGAAGAGAAAGTGAGACTAAGATTTCATGGATTTTGATACCGTTTTGAAATAATAGACCAAGAAACCGCACCTCTTAGGCCTCGTTTGGCACGAGGGAACTTGATGAAAAGGGAAAGGGAACCCATCTTTTCTTGCATTTGGTACGCATGAATAGAGTTTGACGAAATCCCAAATTCCATTATACAATGGAATCGGGACTTCCCCTTAAATCGGGTAGAAACATCGCCTCCCCCATGGAACCTGTGTTTTTGGATGGGCCCTCCCTCTCCCGTCTCACTGCCTCCCCCACACACCACTCCTGCCGACCCCCGACTCCCATCCAGACGTCATCGTTGCTTCGTCTAGACACCATTGCTCCATTGCGGCTCTGTTCAGCCACCATCGGAGCTTCGCCCCACCACCCTGCCCAACTCTGTTTTGTTTGGCATCACTGCTCCAACCTAGCTCGTGGTTGTTGTCATCACCCCCTTGCCAAACCACGTGCCGTCGACATTGCCTCCCCTTGTCAATCCAGTTGACACCGTCATCACCTCCTATCTTTGCCAGTGTTGCCTCCTCCTATCAAATCCATCCCCTTCGGCATCACCTCCCCCTGAACCCCTCACTGCCAACATCCCCCCCTGCGAAACCAATCATCTTCTCCACTACCAGCTCCAATATCTTGCTTGTCGGCAGGTGCCGCTTCACCCACTTCACGATGTCCTCCTCTGCAAACATCACTGATTTGTTCCCATCGTAATCTCTCAAGGACCACAATCTCATAGCATCACACATTTGCCTCCCTGCTCGCCTGCCTCGTCAATGTCGTCTTCAGCTAGACATATCCGATGGACCCCACCAATTTGGAGGAAGATGCCGACGCTTACCTTGGTGCTACCACGGTGGCCACCGAAATCGGCGAGGGGCTGTGACTGACTGGTGGCGGGGGGTGGGTAATAATGTTTTATTTTTTATTTTTTATGTAACGCCCCGGTCCAGGAGCCACTAAAACAGTGCCATGAGCCGGTGAGCTATGTGGCCTCAAGCGCCCCTCCTCGTATACTAGAAGGTGCCGACTAACAACTAGGGTCTAATGGTGGTACGGTGGGGAGACTATACCCTCGTGATTCACAATTGTATATACAATAAAGCTGTTGGATTGGTGTAGCCCGATCCGGTTGGGCTGAATGCTTGTGGCCCGTACTGCGTACTGGCCCGCAACTGTAGCATCTCTGACCACTGTAGCAGAGCTGACCGACTGACACCGACAGAGCACTGTAGCAGTGCGAACTTTGGAGTTAACTTTACTGTAGCCTTTTGGACTTCCAGCCGGCAGCCACTGTAGCACTTTTGACTTGGGTGACCACCTTTCATTGTAGCGACGCAGACTTCCTATGCGTGGAAGGAAAGGGCCGAACCCCTTTTTAATAAAACTAAACAGGAGGTGGTTACTTCTACGGCGTAAATATCGAGTTTAAGCCTTAAAATCCACGGCTTCCTGCCTGCAGTTTATGATGTAAACCAAAGGTTGACACCTTAAAAAACCTCAGATAGAGGGGCTCTCTCCTGTACGGCACATTTACGTCGTAAATGATATGTTTACGGCGCAAATGGCTGTACGCCGCTCCCACACACCCTCTAGGCTGTCCGATCCACTCGAAACCTTCCCCTAGTCACTCCCAACCCCCGAAACACCTAAAAACCCGTCCAAAAACAACTCTTCAAAGCGTTCCAACTTTCAGAATTGCATTCCGAAGGTTGGTTTGAAAATCGGTTTGTCTGCGTTTCTAAACGCCCAACGCACCTCCAAGAGTCATTTTGAGCATACAGTACTTGTTAAGAACGTGGGGTTGTTGGGGCTGCCTGTGTATAGGGGCAGAGTAGTTGTAACTGCCTAGGGGCAGTATGATATTTTGGTCGGGGTGGTTGTTGGCTTGCAGGTGGGGCATTAAATAGGGGATGTCCTGTAGGGTTGAGCGAGTATTATTTTTAGTTCTACTGCTGGAAGCTACAGGGGGGACCGGGCCTTGGGAGGTCTCGGCCTGGGCTTTACGGAAGTGGTCTTCCGGGAGATTTCCTTCTACTACCACCTCCTTCAAACTTTTCCTCTGTTTTCCGTTCTACTCCACTGTATTTCTTGTTTTCCACTGTATTTGAATAGTGAAAACAACATTTCTCTACTCTAACCTCTCTCTGACACTCGTAGTCCTAACATTTGGTGACTCCGCTGGGGATGATCGCTAGATAGAGAAGTCGTTGAGAAGGAAAATGCATGTCTGTTGCAGCGCTGGTTTTTTCCACTTGGGTTTATTTTCTGCTGCGAGACTCGCACGCACGGGAACTCAATCGTTGGGGAATTGCATTCCGGCAGAAGAGATGCATGCGATGGTCGTTTTTTGTGACGTTGATTCAGGAATCCATGCGAAAGAGGTTAGCCATTGAATTACATTAGATCACTCGCGCGAATTGGATTCTCGCGTGTACTGGAGTATTCTATATTAAAAAAATGGCGTTGGAGGAGCTTGTTATCTTCGACGTAGCTTTTCTTCTTTTTACTTCTAGTTTGGACAAAACAGTAGGGAGGCGACTGCTTGAGAGCAGACGCTGTGAGGAGGAGGTAGTTGTAAAAGGAAATCTTCCGGAAGACCACTTCCGTAGAGCCCAGGCCAAGACCTCCCAAGGCTCGGTCCCCCCCCTGCAGCTTCCAGTTGTAGAACTAAAAATAATACCTGCTCAACCCTACAACACATCCCCTATTTAATGCCCCACCTGCCAGTCAACAACCCCCCAACCAAAATACCATACCGCCCCTTGGCAGTTACAACTACTCTGCCCCTATACATAGGTAGCCCCAACAACCCCACGTTCCTAATAGTACTTAAGCCAATAAAACTCGAGCCAATGCTCTTAACCAAAGCTCAAACATCAAGATGGTGCTAACACGAGCCCGTCTAACCCAAGACACAATTATGTTGTTGACTCTTTTATCAACCGGCCTATGGTGCTCCCTACCATAGTTTCTATATTTCAACTGTCAATTCCGTGCCACGATACTCCCACCATCGGAATTGCCTACAAAAGCACGTCCTTAGGGTCCCACCAACACTCTCGACACGTTTATCAAATTACACCTGGGAAAACTATCCTTGGTCCATGATTTTGATCAAAACGGTTGAACTCCCTTCGACCTAGCTCATACTGGTCGCGTCGGCCTTTCCTTTAAAAGTCACGGCCGACCTTTTAAACTGCACCTGTGTCATCCCAACGGCGTGCTAAATGTGGTTTCTCATCGACCACATCAAGCTATTAGAGGAAACTCAAGTTGAACCATCTCCAAC
Organism: Viscum album; assembly: GCA_963277665.1. Classification (NCBI taxonomy): domain Eukaryota; kingdom Viridiplantae; phylum Streptophyta; class Magnoliopsida; order Santalales; family Viscaceae; genus Viscum; species Viscum album. The sequence goes on along the minus strand of OY728143.1, from coordinate 981,597,493 downwards.
CGACTATTTTCAAAAACTCTCCGCTTACAACAATGCATTACCAAAATCAAAACCCGATTCCTTTCATCCAGCCAGTCCACACTTCGGAGTTGTCAAGTGAAACGTGGGTGCATAGTCGAGACGTCCACGCATCAAAACCACTGACTGAGCCCATAGGTGGTATCTCACCTGGCGATCGAGTGAAAGAATCGGTTGGTGTTCGTCAGTCTGTCTAAGGCATTCCTACTTGGGAATCCAAATGTCACTCAGGACCAATAGATTACTTGATCCCATGTTCCATTTATAACGAGGGTCATCACCCTCAAACGACTAAAATGTGTACTCCCCACCATCTGGCTTAATTTAAACCACTCCTCGAGCGCAACTCCCAAGGAGTCCTTTCGTCAAACTCGTAAAAGAAATTTAGATTAGCTCGACGAATAGTCGACGCTCTCTCAGCGCACTCAGAACGATGTCAAGTTATTGGGCATGATCGTCTCTCACTAGGAGTACACTAAGATCCCATCGATAGGCGTGTGTAGCTCTCCCGAGCCATGCTCATAACATACCAGGCCGTACATGCTGGTAACCAACTCCTGACACCATGTCTCCCGACTGTGTGTGTCCAGAACCAACCACGGGCCAGTCGTCTCACGACACCTGGTTTAATTCTGAATTAGCCCTCATCATGGGCACTCTTTAAATTCACCCAAGGATCCTGGTCGCCGTGCCCGCAAGCGTCACTTCTTTGATAGCCATCGGTTGGCTCGCATTCGGCCATTCTCCGACGTTCAACTTTAAACAGTTACCGCGCGCAACCGGCGCAAACTAACTAGTCATACACAACGAGCGTACTACTCCACATCACCCGGTTCAAAACCCGACTCACACTTCTGAGAGTTGTCTGTTAACATAGCCAAGTTGACCGTGCTACACGGCACGTCACCAAGTCGGAAGTTCCATTGAAACTTCTCTTCAAAATCGAACACCTACCTATGTTAGGATTTATCGAATGACCGCCCACCTTACGATGTTGTTTCAGAAATTCAAAACGCCAAACGTCCAAACACCGGTCAACTGGGCCAGGTACTTGAACAGTCCCGCCCATCAAAGCTAGTCTCGATACACAAGCACTCAGGTGCTTCCAGAAAACCCAAGGCTTCACCGTGCCTATATCACAAAAAATCCGAGCACCTACGGTGCATCAATCTCGAACGAGCGTAATACCAAGCTCACCGCCTCAAGGAAAAATGTAAACCTGGGTCAACCTCTCTCGCATGTTTCCCTCGGTCTAACCAAGCGCAGTCGACTCCCTAGAGTTCGAGTCAAAGCTAAGGGCTTCTAGGTCTCCCACATAGCCCTATCGATCAAGTCTCAAAACAGGGCCATTAGGTTCATCCACGTGGCCCTTAGGTCTCTCGCACAAGACTCCTATCCCGTTTGAGGGCATTTATTACACGGCACCTGACGCACTTGGCAACTCTCTCTAATGAGGTAAAACTAGAAGCAGGTAAGGAATCATCGATCTACAAGGGTCAAAATCTGCCAACATAGGCGTAACGGCATCACCCGCCAACATCGACCTACTGGGCTCGGATCATCTCCAAGCATCCACATAAGGGAGTGCTCCTTAGAAGATCACCATGCCAACATAAAGGATAAGGAGTTAACACTCATCGGGTATCCGTAATACGGTAATACCCCCTCAAGGTTCAACTCACCAGACAACCACCCGTTTACCTTTATCATCTAAGAGTCTTACCCGACTTGAACAGTCAACATACAACTACCGGTTCCGCATTTCCAACGCAATAGACGAAGTTAACAAAGACTGAGGGGCAATGCTCATGTTCCCGTTCAAGGAAACTCTCAAGGCAACATTTAAAACTGACCCCTACATGAGGGTCCGCACTATAAACACCTCTAAAAGGATTCATTTTAAGGCATTTAATTGATGCTCATTTATCACAACATTTAAAGCAGCTCGGGTATAAATGCTATCAAGTACTAGTTATAAAATCAAATTGTACTAAGCACTTTATTTAGTTGACGCCATGCAGCATAATTGGAAAATTATCTCATAATTCCCTTTTAAACACTTAATCATTATTTATTTAATCATGAAATGATCACAATTGACTTAGTTAAAGAAAATGTCAATTCCAAGCTATAGAGGAAAACACCCTTTAAGTTGTATTTGACATTTTAATTAACGGAAGCCTCATAATAAATAAGCTCAACAACATATAAAAGGTCTTTTATCATTTTAAAAAAAGGATTGGTTTACTAAGGTGCCACCATACATTTATACGTAACCCGTATAAGTGGTTGCAGACACTTTTAAATAACCATCCCTATTTATGATAAGCATATCCCCATGGGGTTAAGTACTAAACACGTGAAGAAGTAAAGGTGACCTATGAGGGTCCTGTTAAGCCATCCCGAGTTCAGTTATATGAACAACCATTCCTGATTTATGGAAACGCTCTATAAATTACAATTGACATCACATTTAAATGCAACTCATAACCGTTATTTCACTCAAGATTTAACACACCCTTAATGGGTGTCTCTCATAAGCAACATGCCCCAAATGACCCACTTGGGACCAGTGCATTTAGGAATTTTGTCATACGGGTTGTCATGCCCAAATCATAGAAGTACAAGCCTTTATATATATATACTTACATACCATGGTTCTGTTAGATGAGTCACCATTTCCAAATTATAAAGGTATAAGCCTTTACAAGTTACAATTGACACTTCATGTAACTGCAACCTGACCTTTACATCCGATTAGCAGAATGTAACAGGTCATATATGATGATTTTGATTAGAGGGATCATTCCCAATTTATAGAAGTACTTGCTTCATAAATTACAATTGATATCCATGTAATCGAAATCAACTAACGTTTCAGCCCAAGTAACTATAGTTCCATGACTTAATCATATGATAATTAGTTAGTTAAGGCGCCACTATCAATCTATGCGGGAAAACACCGTTTAATTGGTTACTTTAATAACCAATTATTTATCTCATTTTTTTCCTATAAGTATCGTTAGCACAATTCAAGTATAGCATTCCAGGCACATATCAAATGTAACAGGCAATGCAGACACTAAAATAAACATGACATGACATATGCATGACATTTAAATCCTCAAGTGCCTATAATGATGCATGAACAATACTTCCTTGCCATACCGGGCCAAGGGTAAAATGCCTTAAATCTCATAAATCAGTAGCCAACAGAAAAGTACATCAATTACTCAAGGTGAAGTAATAATCTACTATAATAACAACAGTATAAACAACAGTCCCATCCCAGACAACTTGATCTTTCCCCCGTATGTGGGTTGACCAGACCTAGAGATGAGCTATTTACCAAGTGCTGACACATTTTTAGCCCCCTGTCTACCATCCCAAAACAGTAAGACAAAAGGAAAAGAAAGCTTTGATACCGCTTTGTAACGTTCCGACCTGAGAGCCACTAAAATGGCGTCACGAGCTGGTGATCTACGTGGCCTTAAGCGCCCCTCCCCGTACGTTAGAGGGTGTCAACTAGCAACGGGGGTCTAATGCTGGTATGGTGGGGAGACTATACCCTCATGATCAGAGTAGTACAACGGTATATACCACAAAACAACAACGGAAGCAGATGAATAACTAAGCAACGAAAGATGATAATAATAACTGACAACCAAATAATAAATGAATGAATAATCATGCATGAACATGCTACAATGTACAAGCACAAACATACAACAAGTAATACAATAAATAGGGCTAGACCGACAAAAGGAATAAATAAATAAAAGACTCCAACTTCGGAAGGCGGCCTGAGTACGTGCTCGGCCGCTACTCCCAAGCTCCCATGTCCAGTTCTAGTCCATAATGAAAAACAGCATGAAGCATAGTCTAGATCCTATCCTGCAACCAAGAGGTCTGTCCGGGTACCAAACGACGATCCGAACAAGGTGTGAGATAAACTCAGTAGGCCACCGCCAATGGTGTCTAATGCATATTTAGTCCGTGAATATAAAATAAAACAATGTGCTGGTATAATAAATAAGGGTAATAAAATAAATGCTTAAAACATAAACCATGTCGAGCTCAGGTTCCTTATGGGACACCTGATCGACCATACCTCTGAGCATGCTATCACGTATATATATGCATATATGTAGACATATATGCAGAGATATACATGCACTGATGATGACTTGAGGCGGATAACCAAGACATCCATATATTATGTTACAAACGGTCGGGAAGGGGGACTACAAAACTATAAAGAAACATGCAAACACTCACATGTCCGAACAGAGGATACAAAGCGCCATGTCCGACAATCCCAATCAACGATGTGAAACGTCATGTCCAACATCCTAATCATGGGTGTGAAGCGTTATGTCTAACAACCCAAAATGATGTGAAGCATCATGTTCAGCATCCTAGACTAAGGGGGTGTGAAACATCATGTCCAACAACCATAGCCGAGGCCTCTCAGCAGTAATCATGTATTAAGTAATCTCACTCGCCCTATGAGCCCTTAACCAAGGCGTTCCATAAAGAGGAACCCGGTATCGCTCAAGGCGCGGTGTAATCTCATCCGACCCACTAGTCCGTCCAAGGTATTCCTACTTCGGCCATGAGAAGTCAATCATGCCATAATATAAAGGTTAAGGAATGCAATCCATGCCATTATAGATTCAAACATGCACTTAATCATTTCATTTTAGTAGTCAATCCTAAACCCACTTAGAAGGCGGTTTGGTTATATAACTTTTATAAAAATCTGGCGTGCGGTCCATAACGTTAAGCATCATTAAAAACACGGACATCATAGGCACTCAAGCCGTAAGCCATTAACATCTATAATCAGACTAGTGGTCCAAAGAATTATACATACCACCTAACAATTAATCAATTTAATTTATAATATTTCACTGGCCAACGCCAAGCCAAACACACCTTAGTGGTGTTTTGGTCATAAAGGAGGAATAAGTCATTAAGGCGTATAATGGAACTCACATTTTTGGTGATCAAATTACAGTATTTCACATTTTAGGAGCAACACACGAAAAGTCCGGTGTGCGGCACAGTGACGCATTTTATAAATGACGCAACTTTTAAGGGAAAGACATATAGACCACCTATCTCATGCTTAGGAAACTTCACTCGTCCATTACCAGGCTTTGATTCGAGCCGGAACGAGTGAAATCAGAAGAATTGACAAGCACCCTGCAAATAGGGCATATGAGCTCGCATGGAAATAGCTCCCAATACGGCACGAGAAACCGAGGAAAGAAGGCAGCGGAGTCTAAGGCTTACTGAGAGAGGGATATCCCACCATACCTAGGTTGAAGGAGAAAGGGAGCTCTCGCTCCGCTGTTGCTGTGCGAGGAAGGAAAGGGCCGAGCCCCTTTTTAATAAAACAAAACAGGAGCTGGACACTTTTACTGCGTAAATCCTGGGTTTACGCCATAAAATCCACAGCTCCCTGCCTGGCAAGGCCAGTTTTCACTGTAAAATCCACAGCTCGGGCCTGGCAAGGCCAATTTACACTGTAAACCAAAAGTTTACACCGTAAAAACCTCAGACAGAGGGGGTCTCCCCTGTCCGGCACATTTACGCCGCAAGTGATATGTTTACGGCGTAAATGGCTGCAGTCTGCAGCCACACACCCTCCGGGCTGTCCGATTCACCTGGAACCTTCCCCGGGTCACTCCCAACCCCCGGAACACCTAAAAACCCATCCAAAAACAACACTTCAAAACGTTCCAACTCTTAGAATTACATTCCAAAGCTCGGTTTGAAAATTGGTCTGTCCACCAAATAGAAAACTCAAATTCCTTTAAAAATTTCGACCTGTCCAAAACAAGGGACGTTATATTTTATTTCAGTTTTTAGCATTATTTTTTATCCATTTCCCTTCAATTTTCTTGGCATACCAAACATGATTTCCTCTGCCATTTCCAATTTCTTTTTGCACCATCTGGAGCAGCACCATATCGGTTTCGGCCATATCCCGACGGCAGATCAGCTTGCCGATCTCTTCACCAAAGGTCTCCCAGGAGCTCGCCTTGAGTCTCTCACTACCAGGCTGGGTATTCACAGCCTCCATGGCCCAGCTTGAGGGGGAGTATGAGATGGTCTTGTGTCTTGTCATCTTTTTTCTTTGTGGGACTCTATCCAATTTGGGCATGTCCAGCTTGAGGGGGAGTGTTGGACCCCATTTAAGTTTAAATGGGTATTTCTGAGTCCCACATCGGACTTACCCTCCTTGTAATTAGATTTACTCATCTATAAAAGAGTATCCCCACCTCACATTGAGGTAAGGGGAATTCACCATCTACACTTTTCCATCAAAAACTGTTCCAGTGTACCAAACAGGGCCTTAAATGAGGCCAAATCATTTTTCAGAAATGTTACAGGTCATGAGTTGGATGACCTAAACTCACACCCCTAAAGAAATTTATTAAAAAATAAACGCGCAGAAACAATTTCAGGGAGTTACACATTCAGGTATATGCATCATCATCCCAAATATTGCTTACAATCTTCACCCGCGGAGACAGAACATATAAGCCAACTCAACAAATGAGTTTGGCCATAGAACATAACGATAGACAGGGAGAGCATGTGAGTCCACAGAACATACCTGATCCTGTGATCTGCTGGATACCTGAGTTAGAAGAAAAGGCTGGACTTAACAGAAGGTGTCCGTTCTCTGTTCCGCTGGATAACTGGTTTAGCAGAACATTTGCGCCGGCAGAACATGAATGAGCCAACAAAACGTTGGGTCCACCGAACATTAGTGCATGCAAGCAGAGTAAACCCGGAATCAACAGAACATACCCGTTTTGTGACCCACTGGATACCTGGATCAGCTATACACCTGCGTGCAAGTCGACAGAACATGAAAGAGTGAACAGAACATTCCTAGTTGTATGGATCCACAGAACATTTGTGCATGCTGGCAAAGAATACCCGGGTTCAACAGAACATTTGTGCATGCTGGCAAAGAATACCCGGGTTCAACAGAACATTTGTGCATGCTGGCAGAGAATACTCGGGTTCAACAGAACATATCTGGTTCTTTGATCCACTGGATGCCCAGCTTGGCAGAGCATATGTGTGCAAGTTGACATAACATAAGTGAACCAACAGAACATACCCGGTTTTGCAGGTCCACAGAACATTTGCGCTTGTGGGTGAAGAATACCCAGATTCAACAGAACATATCCTTTTTGTTGCAGAACATTTGCGCTGGGTCATCAGCAGAACATAAAGTAGCCGACATAGGATATCTGGTTGCACAAGTCCACAGAACACTTGTGCTTGCAGGCAGAGAAAACAAGCCTTCTTTGCCACAGAAAGGAGACTCCAGCAGAACACACTGCCATCTTCCTTAGCTTCTCTGGTCGATTCTGGCGTAACCATTCTTGTTGCTGGAACTTATCTGCTGTCTTCCACTGTTACTGCAATCCCCTTCCATATCTGCAATGCTTCCAGCATGCTCTGGGTGATTTTATAAAGAATTAGAAACTTGGGTATAAATCTCACCCCGGGCCAGCGGTTTATTTTCCCTTTGTAGTGTTGTGTACCGCACTTACGGTTCCAAATTTTTAAAATGAATCCATGAAGATGCTTGACTTCCAATAGTTTTTTAGGACAATGCATCACCTACTTGATTTCCCTTCCTATAAACATGAGAAACAGAAACTTGAATTGAGTTGATGAAATTCAGACAATCAATCAACTTAGTCTATCTTTTAGGTAACAACATCTGATTTATGCTTGAGAGTATTCATCACAGTTAATGAATCACTTTCAGTCCAAATATTCTGTCATCCATAAATCTTCACATGCCTTATAATATGTATAACGACCCCCGATTCAACTTCATAAGCAATACAGTTATCCAAATTATGATAAAAAACACCCTCTATGAAACCTGTAAGTTCTGAACATACCTCAACATCTTGCATTGCAGCACCATCCTTATTAACCTTGATCCAAGTAGGCAAAGGTGGGATCCATCTAAAAAACTTTAAAGTGAAGGTTTTTTTGGAATATTATGAATCCCAAGTGTATAAGTGATTATACAAGATCCCATTTAGATGGGAGATGCAAATTTCAAAATGGTGGGATGATGTGATAAGATTGACCTAGGACTCACCGAGACGCACGGCAAACCAAATAGCCATTCTGCTTATCATAAGTGATAAGTGTTATATGCAGTTTTCAATAAGTGATATCAAAAGGAGTTCAGAAACAGAACAATAATCACTTATTTTTTCAAATTGCTTATCATAAATGATAAGTGTTATAAGCTGTTTATCACAAGTGATAAGTGTTATAAGCAGTTTTCAATATGTGTTGTCAAACAGACCCTGGAACTTGTTTACTTGCACATTACCCATTAAAATTCTTTTATGACAAAAGGTGCCAGTTTGTTGTTCTTCTCTGTCCCCCCTTCCTAAAATAGCACGCCATGTTCTTCTGGCTTCCTTTGGAAATGTGTGGGATTCAGTCATAATTACCTTTTACAGAGCAGTTCAGATATTTTTCTGCAATTTGTTTAAAGTATAATACTGTTTTTTTCTTTCAATTTTCCATATTTGATTTTATTATTATCCCTGACGATAGCTTTGTGGTATGTAATCCACTGTTTTGTATTTGTCTATGGTCTGTCTTTAATGTGCTTACATAATGTGGATTGATATTAGATTTTTCACTTTTGCAGTCACCAGCTGTTTGCCCGCCTCCTTTATTTAGAAACATTCACCCAAACCCCAACGGTGTTAATGCCGAGGCCTCTCCCAAGTCAATTGTACATTCTGCTGTTCAAGCTCCACGGAGAAAATTTGTGGATGAAGGGAAATTTAGAAAGGTTCTCAAACATCCATCTTATTTATATTCTCCTTTTGAAATTAATAAGAAAACCATGCAAGGTGTGCGGTGTTATATTTTCTTTGATTAGTTGACATTGATTTTTCCGAAAACTAAATTTACAAACATTTGAAACAACCTAAGCATGATGATGCTGATTGCAGTTTTGTTTTCCTTCTGAATTTGTAAGGAACATTTGAAACAACCTAAACATTATGATGCTGATTACGGTTTTGTTTTCCTTCTGGGTTTGTTAGGGGAAACATATTTAGAGAGTGTGACGTGAAGCTAATTTGCATTATTGTTTTGTTTCATTTTATTACCTGTCAGTGCAAGGCAAATATTTTTCTTTTTATGTTGAATTCATAGGATTAATTGAAAAGTTTAGCCGGAAATGATGCAGTTTGTGAAAAATCTAGATACATATTTCTGTTTTGATGAGCATTTATTGTGTGGGTGTGTTCAGCAATGGAAATTTTTTGTTGAAAAAAGTTTATGTAAACATTTTCAGATATCTGGAAGGCTTTTTTCTGATTCTGGTCCCCGGAGGAGCTCTAGGCTGGCTGGAGATGCTAGTTCTAATACAAATACAAATGCTGCAATGTTGGGGGGAAATGGGAATAGTTACTCTTCTAAAAATTTTGTGGGTGCAAAGTTCAGTTCTGTGACTTTTCGATCTACTGCTGTTCGTAAAGGACGATCTTTGGCAACAGAAATTTTGGAGGGTGATGGATCTATCCCTATTTTCAATGTTCTTTAAGTGCTTAAATTCTTGTTACCAAATGAAAAAAGCTTAAAATCTTGTTTTACTAGTTAATAAATGATTCATTATGTCATCCAAGTGGGTAAAAAAACACCGTAGCGTCATCATCAGCTGTAAGCATGTACTGAAATAATATTCTAATGCATCATACTTTTCATCAGGCTAGAAAAAAAATAAAAAACAAATTAATGTTCCTTTATTGAAGTGGTGAGTGGGGCGCGATAAATTAAAGAAATGCAATAAAAGAATAAAAGCTTGCGAGGCACTGCACTGTAAAAATGGAACTACAAGGATTATTTATTGGGGAGAAGAGTGAATCAGAAAAAAAAAGGCGATAAATTAAAGAAATGCAATAAAAGAATAAAAGCTTGCGAGGCACTGCACTGTAAAAATGGAACTACAAGGATTATTTATTGGGGAGAAGAGTGAATCAGAAAAAAAAAGAGAAAAAACAAAGATTTGTAAGTAGCTAGTGGCTGTTTTTTTATGGTAAAAAAGAAAGTTGAAGTAAAATCATTTTATTGACGACAATGAAGTGAAGACATAATTAAAAGTGATAAAAGCTCCTGAAGTACTATTTTATGCGCATCTTGCTTGGAATAAAAATCCTTCTTGCTTGAAATTTAGGTGAGCATTATAATCTTTTCAAAATCTGGAATACCAACAATTTTCCTATTAGTATCAGCCTTGTTGTACTAGAATCCAGGGTTTAAAAGAAATCTCATCGATCAGATCAGTGGAGTTTCTTGATGAACCTGAAACGCATCAATTTACAGCAATGATCACCATGTTTGTTGAATTTTCAAGGAGGATAGAAATACTGTTTTTCAAAATGTATTATATTTATCATGTCATTATGAAATTTTTTGTGTTGGCCTTTTAGATATTTGTTAAATTTTTTAAAATTTATTTTGTTAGCATCATGCTATAGAAATCGAACATCCTTGCATGGTCTAATGGTTTGGGCAAGCACTGAAGTGGCTTTTGATGGCATCAGGGTAAATTAATTTTGAGTGGAAGAAATATGATTAACATGTTGGATTGGTGTAGCCCGACCGACACCGATAGGCACTGTAGCAGTGCGGACTTCGGAGTCAACTGTACTGTAACACTTTTGACAAAGCTGGCCGCCTTTCACTGTAGCGACGTGGACTTTCTGTGCAAACAGTGGATCGTCTTCTCCATTTTATAGCCCATTTTCAGGATAGGGTTACTACCAAAAAAACTCTGTAATTTGTGCTCCCGAATTAGTGAAGTTCTGCCTCTCCGTGGACGTAGGGATTATTCCCGAACAACGTAAATCATTGTGTTCTTGTTGCTTTTATTTCTTCTGCATTTTTTCTTTCGTTTCTCGTTTCTGTCGTTGCGACTCCCGACGATTCCGCAACATAGCAGTGAAGTTCAACAGTTATCTTTGATATCAACCCTAATGTTATTCTAAAAATATTCCTTTTATTTTTTAAATCTGGCTTCCACACAGTCAATATTTTATTTTTAATTTTGCGGCTTGGGCAACATTTATGGCTACTTCATTAGCCTGGTTTTGACTGTTTATCCTGAAATGCTGTTTCAGTTTCTATGTACTTATTATGAGTTTCTTTTCAGTTTCTTGCTAGCCATGGCTAATTTGATGTACTTTCTTATTGTAGAGATTCATCCTGAAAATTTTGATGATTCTCATTCTAATATGATACTTGCTGCTTCCTGTTCATCTCGATCTTGTGATTCTTTATCTGTTGAACAAGGAGCTGTCCTTCCCATGACTGCCCCCCCTACAAACAGATCAAAATTTTTAAGTGGAATTTCTGAGATACTGGGGCGCTTCAGAATTATTGGGGAAGCCTATAGGTTTTCCTGCATGTACAAGTGCCAGGTATTAAATGTTGATGTTTGGAGTTGAACAAAGTAGTTTGTTGGTTTCTGTATTTATCTTCTTATGCTTAATATTACAGGAAGCATTGGATGTCTATCTAAAACTTCCTCTAAAGCAATATAATTCCGCATGGGTGCTTTCCCAGGTATTTCTCTTTGATGTTATTTTTCTTACTTCTTATACTGCATTATATATTTCTGTCTCAAAACATGGTAGTATATACGTTTCTTGCAAGTAATTTTTTTCTCCATTCAATAACCTAGCCTAGTAAACTTGCAGTTTTAAAATTTTCTCTTCCAGTGGGTTTTATTATCTCAGTATAATTTTGAGACTTTAATTAGGCGGTTTATCCTGTTTTTTATTTTCTTTTAAAGGCTTCCAATTTCAACGCAATGGAGTTGTTTATGAGGCATTCCCCGTGAAGCTTTCTGTTGAAAAAGGATTTAAAACAAATTAATTATCTGATCACGCATTATTAAAAATCCGTGCATCTGAAAATTCCCGAATGTCCTTGATCTTTTCTTTTCTGTGATGATTAGGCATGGGACTTTGGTTGTTCAGTACTAGGTTCTGGTTTCTTGTTAGCATCCTTATGGCGATTTATATATAAAAAAAGCACATTGTGGATCACGCTAGGTTGATTACATCCGCCACCGCGGAACACAACACAAGGAAGAAAATTGCAGTAAATCGCAGGCTCGGGGACTTGACCCCATGACCTGCCCCTCACCCCTCCAAATCCTTACCACCCCACCACCAATGGTGGGGCACATTGTGGATCATATGTTGAATATGATATATATTTTTTTCTCTAGAAGCTTTTTCTTCAAGAAATCACTTAACCATTGTCTTTTATTGAGATTGGTGAGCAGCTTTTTTTGTCGAGTTTTTTCCCAATTTTGTAGCCGTATTCTGCAAGTTTATCTGTGATACCAGTGATACAGAATTGAAGTCCAGAAATCGTCTCATGTTTGAAGGAATTTCAAATACTATTCAATAGTCGTGCCTAATTTTAGTAAAAAACAGTATTTGTTGAGACAAAAAACAATCTAGTTAAATCAAATTAACTTAAAACTAATGAGTACTAAGATTTATTAGCTGTTTGGCCTATATAGAGCTGATTCTATAATAATAATGACTCCGAGAGTATTGGTTTATCCTAATAAGTTGAATTATGTGAATTTGTTGGGTTCTGTAGCAATGATTGTATTCCCTTTATCAAAATATAACATGTCATGACCCGACCCAACAGGGCCCGAGCCACGACTACCCCAAGCTCACTCCAATAGGTCAGAGGCTGGCGATTAGCGTTGAGTAACCCTATCACACAAATGGGAGACCTTAGCCTATGGTACCTGTACGCACACACCCACATATATCTCCATGCAACAATGTAAATATAATAAAACCGAAAAAGAAATGTATTCATACATCTATCTCACAACCAGAGTACAACAGGAGTACTGAAAGCGTAAAAAGGGCAAAAATACAAGTCCACAAAAAACTGTAAAAGCGTTCAACCTGCTCAGAAGGCGGATATCTCGGTCAAATGCAACTACCGGAAAGCTCCTCGGCCAAACACCAGCAACTACAAGACACAACATGTGCGGGCAATACCCGTGCAAGGTTGAGTATAACAATATTTAGTTGGCGCCCCAAAACCCAAAATAAAGGGAGCAATTGAAAGACAACAATCCGCTCAACCCAACCAGAGGGAACCCAAACGAGAGAGAAACCCCATCTTGACTCCAAGAAATGTGACAACACCGCAAGGAAACCCAAAAACACCCAAATGTACTCATCTCAAACTCCAAGCTTTATGAGGTCCCAACCTTATAGCCACCCACAAGATTTTACTCGAAGCTCAAAGCTAACACTCGTCTAGGAGAACTCACTCCACGAGCCCTGCCATCTCAGATGAAACTTGTCCGAGAGATACACTCCATCGGGGGCAACCCTACCATCCCTGATGAGCCACCCGAGAGATACCACTCCATCGGGTATCGCTAAGCCGATGACACAGTCCCGCCATCCTAGGTGGCATACATCTCAGAGAACACGCTCGACGGATCTTGCTATGAAGAACGTCACGCTGGAACTTAATGGATCTCGATACTCGGGGGATCTCACTCATCTCTGATGGAGGACGCCTCTAACCCTACTGGAACCACGAAAGGTCTCATCACTCAGAGGGGATCACTCCCAAAACCGCTGGGGGACACCAGAAACCCACTTTGGAACACTGAAGACATCTCATCGGATAGGGGATCAGACCCAGGGGACACCACAAACCCAATCTGGTAACCCAAAAGATCTCACTCAGATAGGGGATCACATCCAGAACCGTTGGGGGACACCACAAACCCAGTTTGACACCCCAGAGATCATGTCGCTCAGATAGGGGATCGCCGCCTATGTAGTGTAGGTCACGACGATTCCACAAACCCCATCTGGAACATCACGCGAAGTAGGGGATCATACTCCAGACGATACAACAAACTCTACTTAAACTGTCTGTTGAGTAAGGGATCGTATATCCAACGATGCCACAAACCCTACAACACTGCTCGTTATGTAGGGGATCATATAACCGACGATGCCACAAACCCTACTGGGCTATCCTGCTAGATAGGGGATCGCCGCCCGTGTAGGGTTGGTCGCGACGATACCACAAACCTGATCTTGGTAAAACGATACGATAGAGGATCTCGCCCCGGCCACCCCGGAGGTATACACCAACTCTATCCAAGCTCATCCTATCGAGGGGATCACAATTCTGTTGAGGACGTAATCTCACACTCTACCCTCATAGGGATAGACCAAGGGACTCACACAACTGCTACTGGTCCAAACGTCGCTAACCGAATCGACCCAAATATCACCCCGCGTCGCATCCTAAAGACCCAAACCATGGCCAATATCGCGTTTTACACGGAAAACTACTCAGGACAGACTACCCACGAGCCTCCATCAAAGTCTAGAAAAAGGAGATACACTAGGAAGGAGTCTCTAAGAAAAATACACGGCGTGTACTGGGGTCCACACGGTGTGTGACCCCACCTGAACACTTGGTTGTGTCCTTTGTTGTATGGCTTCGCTGGCCATGTGAGCTTACACGGCGTGTACATGGTGTACACAACGTGTCTCGCCTCACTTGGGCCTCGGGCCGTGTCTCTCCCTACACGGCTCTGCCAGCCGTGTCTCCACACACGACATGTACCCCCGCGGTACACGACGCGTCTCAGCTAAACGGCCTCTTGGCCGTGTCGTTTTCCTGTGCCCGTGTCCGACACCCTGTGTTCGTGTCTCTGGTCGTGTATAGTCACACAACCACGTCCCTTGACACGACATCCCTGACCATGTCCCTTGGCCACGCGACCTGGGCTCACTACACGACGTGTAACCCTGATACATGGCGTGTAGTCCCCAAAAGATCATCTTCCCTGAATGGGAAGAGCACACGACGTGTGATCGGGAATTCCGAATAGGAATTCCCTGCGAGCCGCCCGATTCGTCCTGGTTTCCATCAAAATCCACAGATCGACTCTCACGGAGTCCCTAGCACTTGTCTAAGGGCTTTAAAACCTTAAAACAACGCATCAAAAAGGGGATTGAGACTTAAAACTCAAATCCCCCTACCTTATGGAGAATTGCCGAAGTTTCAGGTGCAGATCCATGTTCCGAAGCCACTGCACCAGGATCCGGGAGCGATCGTCGTCAAGATCGAAGATCAGCAGCGCCTCATCTCCTTGGTTTTGTCTCGGTTCGTCCATCGCTCCGGGGGGGGGGGTCCTCTTTGTTGTGCGCACACAAAGGGGGGTATTGATTTATTTTTTATTAAATCAATAACCTACATTTAACACCCCGTCGACACACGCCCTCAACCGAACACCTGGCGCCGACATGTTTTATGTCGTGCCCAGGACAAACACCGCGTTCTGAACTCCACAACGGCCTTGGATTTCCGATTTGAGACTTTGTACGGGAGTTATTCCACTTTTCCAAAGAAACTGCTCGTGCGTGATATAATATATTTAATATTTTTAATATCACCCCACCGAGGTTCTTCGGGTCACGGAATCTCGCGCCGACTCAACATCTGAGTTCGGAAATGTTAGAAATTTTCCAAAGTCTTATTGGTCAAAACCTGAGTCATTACATAACACCTGTCTTTGTATTTCCTGGTTTTTTCTTGTGATTTTGGGTAATAATAAAATACTCTTAAGGTCATTAAAATACTCTTAATCCAGTCAATTATTGGCTAGATATTTGCACATAATTTAGCATAAAAACTTGTAAATTGGGCAATTTATAAATTTGATTGTCTTTGATAAACTTCTCAATTACATCTTTACATTGCCGTGTTAGGATTTAGTTGTGTATGATCAAAGAAATCATACCAATGATTTTAATTCTACGCATCAGAGAAAAAGCCAAAAAGAAGTATAGAAAACTCAGCGAGGCTTGAATTTTCTGTTGGATTGGTGCAGCCCGATCCAACAGGCACTGCAGCAGAGCTGACCGACAGACACTGTAGCAGTGCGGATTTTGGGGTCAACTGGACTGTAGCACTTTTGATTTCCAGCCGGCAGCCACTGTAGCGCTTTTGACAAAGCTGACCGCCGTTCACTGTAGCGACGCGGACTCTTCGAACAGTGATCGTCTTCTCTAGGGTTACTACTGAAAAACCTCTGTAATTTGTGCTTCCGATATAGTGAAATTCTGCCTCTCCCATGGACGTAAGGATTATTCCCGAACCACGTAAATCACTGTGTTCTTGTTGCTTTCTTTCTTTCTGTCGTTGTGTCTCCCGACGATTCTGCAACATTTTCAATTACTCCTTCGAATCAGTATTCTCCTCTCTAGTGTCGCGTATCCTCTAGAGACATATATGATTTCTTTTTGTTCGTGTCCACTTTTATTTTAAACTAGGGAAGAAACTAAACTATCAAGGCTGTTGTACAGCTTCTTAAACATTTACACGGCCTGGTTTTGCTATTTAATAATTTTTTGCACATTATTTGGGAATTGTAAAAACACAGGGTGTATGACTTGTTTTTTCTCCTGTTCGGTATAAATTTCACAACCTGGGATGGAATCACATGGTCAGGCCATGTAACTTGCCATTCTCCAAGATTTTTTTTTCTCCTTCTAACCTCAATCACACAACTCGAACTACTTCTGCTTGCCTTAGACGTGTAGCTTCCTTTGACTGGGTACTAGAGGTGCCCATGGGCTGTTCTTATCGGCTTTGGATCAGTCTTTTATCTTAGAATATGTATACAACCCTGGTCTGAAGCTCAACCGGGCCCTTTTTTTAAAAAAATCTGTTTAAAATATCCTGACCCAAGGCCCGGTCCTTGTGTTGTGTCTCCAAACACTGAAAAAACAACTTAGGACGGGCTTATTGTGTTCAGTGCAGAAATCCGGCCTGAAAGCCCTGCTCAATTTCGACCTGCAATGTCCGAAAACCATAAAAATTTAAATAGTTAATTTTTTTTAAAACACAATCAATATCTATTTTATAAAATGAAAAATGTATAATAAAGTGAGGTTTAAAATATGAAATAAATAATATTATGATTTCTGGAAAAATAAGATGTTATTATATAATTATTGGTCAGGCTGAGTCACCGATTGTTTGCCTGAGTATTAATCAGGCGTTTGAAAGTGACCCATTTATTATTTGGGCCCAAAAAATAAGCCCGATAATACAACTTTCGTAGGTTGAACTTGTTGGGCAGGGCAGGTATAGCTCCCTATCAAACATGCAAATTCAATGTGCAATTCATCCATAAGTGATCAAAATCATGTAGATACAAGTGAACAACGACCAGCTATTTCATGCGCATCACTGTTCTTTGTTTTGTTGCATTCAAGGCATCCTTTCTCTTCATCTTTTTTTGAGTGTGTTTTGTTATTTATCCAAAAATCATTGTCTTGTGGTTGTTTGTCCCAAAATCATTGTCTTGTTGAGTTATTTTGATTTCATTTGTACAACTTTCTGTAGCAGCTTACTGTCATGAACCGATGCTTGGCCCGTGGCATTACATACTCAAATATGTGGTCAACTCCGTTAGTGTTTGTGCAGGTTGGAAAGGCATATTTTGAATTGGTAGATTATCTAGAAGCTGATCGTGCCTTTAGTCTAGCATGCAGAGCTGCTCCCTATAGTTTGGAGGGGATGGATATATATTCAACTGTTCTTTATGTGAGTCGCCTTTCATTTAGTGGTCTTTTTTTCCCTGAACTTTCATGGATGGTAGCAAGTGAAGAGCAGTGGGGGGTTGCTTCCCCTTTTCACAAGGCAAATTAATTTGGTGCTTTTTTGAATGATCGCTGGCATTATTACTTGACGTGCTTTGAATTTTGTTAATTTCAAACCTTTTGCAGGTTTTCACTTTTTGTGCAAATTGCTTATGCAATCTTTTACGTCTTTGACTTATTCTTTTTGTAAGTTTTATGGCATGTTAACATTTTTGCAGCCTTTGTTTTAAGATTTGAAAGATCTCTTGAATGTTTTAACTTTTTTTTTCCTGTGTAGAGTTTCTGCATGCATCTTGTAGATGGTGAATTCCCCT
This sequence comes from Viscum album, assembly GCA_963277665.1. Classification (NCBI taxonomy): domain Eukaryota; kingdom Viridiplantae; phylum Streptophyta; class Magnoliopsida; order Santalales; family Viscaceae; genus Viscum; species Viscum album. Next base: position 981,579,396 of record OY728143.1, on the reverse strand, counting down.
TACCTCAAAGTGAGGTGGAGACATTTTTTTATAGATAAATTAAAAGGATTACAAGGTGGAGTAATCCGATGTGGGACTCAGAAATACCCTTTACCCGGAATCATAATAAACCGAGTTCAACACCCCCCTCAAGCTGGACCTGTTCAGCTTGGACCAAGAGTCCCATAAAAAAAGAAAGACGACATTGAACAAGACCATACACTCCCCCTCAAGCTGGGTCGCTGATGCTGTGGATACCCAGCTTGGTACTGAGAGAGTTCAGACGAGCTCCCGGGAGGCATTTGGTGAAGATGTCGACAAGCTGATCTGCTGTCGATATGTGGCCGAAACTGACATGGTGCTGCTCGAAGTGATGTCGAAAAAGTGACAGTCCACCACGATATGCGTCTCGTTCTTGGAAGACGAGATTATAAGCAATCTTCGTGGCTGCCTGATTATCACACCAAATATGAGCAGACGTCTACGGTGAGAAGCCAAGCTCATGGAGGAGATGATGAAGTCAAAGAATCTCAGCAGTGACCATGATTATCGCACAATATTCAGACTCCGCACTAGATCTGGAGACGACAGTCTGTTTCTTGTTGTGCCAGGAGATGAGATTACCTGCCAGGAAAACGGCGAACCCAGAAGTAGATTTTTGGATAACAAGACAACCAGCATAATCAGCATCACAGAATGCCTCAACATTCAGATGATTGTGATGTGAATAGCGAAGACCACGGGCAGGATCTTTGTATTTGGCAATGCGGAGGATAACATCACACTGAGATTTGGTCGGATGCTCCATGAATTGGCTAACTTTGCCAACAGTGCAGACAATGTCCGGATGCGTCATGGCGAGATAATTGAGTTTTCCCATAAGACGACGACTGCTCTCTAGGTGAGATAGAGTTTCGTGTTGTCATTGAGAGACCGTTCGTCGGGCTCAGGAGGAGTGTCAACGGCAGTTGCCTCAGTCAAACCAGCATCCAGCAAGATATCCAAGACATATTTCCGTTGGCAAAGAAAAATGTTGTCCGTAGAATAGGAGACCTCAATGTCAAAGAAGTATGTTAGCGGACCGTGATCTTTGGTGTGAAAGCGGTGGTGAAGATGTCTTTTTAGTTGGGCGATTCCAGTTGAGTCGCTTCAAGTGATTATGATATCATCAACATATATCACCAGCAGGATGCATTCGGAGGACGTCGTACGGTAGAAGACGACGTGGTCCTTGATACTTCAAGAGAGCCCAAATGTACCGACGACGATGTTGAATCGGTCAAACCAAGCACGAGGAGAATGCTTGAGGCTATATAGAGAGCAACGAAGTTGACAGGCATGGGAATCGGCTCCTAAGACACGAAATCCTGAAGGTTGCTGCAGATACACCTCTTCTTCAAGAAAGCCATTGAGAAAAGCATTTTTGACATCAAGTTGATGAAGGGACTAACGATAATGAGCGGCCAGAGAGATGGATAATCAGACAGATGTCATCTTTGCAACCGGAGAGAAGGTATCAAAATAGTCGATACCATATGTCTGAGCAAAACCCTTCGCCACAAGTCTGGCTTTGAGGCGATGAAGAGTGCCATCTGCATTGAGGTAGACCGTATAAATCCATTTGCTGCCGACCGGTTGTTTGCCTATCGGAAGGGGGACTAGATCCCAAGTATGATTGTCGTCAAGAGCCTGTTATTCATCCCGCATTGCTTGAAGCCACCCAGGGTGAGATTTGACGTCGCCAACCATGCGGGGAATAAATATCGTCTCCAGAGTGGAAAAACCCCTGTATGAGGATGTGTACAGAGGAGTATTCTTGCAAAAATGAGTACCTTTTCGTAGTGCAATGGGCAAGTCGTCTGTAGCCGAAGCAGGAGCATCAGACGAATCTGGGATGATGGTGTCCTCGGCTTGGACGAGGGATGCAGTCGACGGGCGATGTGAGTAGACAGTGCCAAACTGGTGACCAACAGAGTGGGGCATTGGAGGTGGGGGGATGATGAGAGGAAGACAATCATCGATGGTGGTGTCTGGATGCGGAAAGGAAAGAGTGAAATGAGAGTTCTCAACAAACGATACATCAACAAAGATGATATGCCGTCGTAAGTCTGGAGAGAAACACCGGTATCCGCGCTGAGTGCGGGAATATACGAGGAATATGCAACGGAATGATTTGAGAGATATGGTGGTGGCAGAGGAGCCTCGAGGTGTGAGTCGAGGTCCATGTACCGTCTTTCGCCAGATCGAAAAATTGGTTGAGTCAAGCCGCTCATCAACCAGGCGAGTGGAGGCAGTGATCAGTGGAGGCAGGACAGAAGAGTCTGAAGGTTCCGGGCGCAGCGGAAGCGCGTGGGTGGATGTGCCCACTTGGCTTTTTGTCATTAGCAATGATCAATCCGGGATCAATACGACGATAAACGTCAGTCTCCACGGATCGAATCACAGAAAAAGACAAAGAAGGTGGTTTGTCCTGGAACCACAAACAAGGATCATTACAGGTTGATTATAGTTAATTTAATTAATTATAAAGAAATACCTTTTGGGTGTTCTTTCTTCGTTGATGTTCTCGATCACGTTGTCGATGTGATCCGTCGTTGCGTCGTAGAAGCCAAGTGTAGACTCCCTCTAGCGGTGATCCACACGTGTACCTTGTATCTCTGGACGTCTCCAAAGGATTCTCCGGGTGCTAGCGTGGAGAAGCCTTTTCTTGCGTTGTCCGCCTTAGACCGTCTTGATCCGGTGGAAGAGGATCTCTCTCAGTCTTGAGAGCGTTCTTGGAGGAAGAGGTTCTTTCGGCCTTGAAAGAATTCTCCAGAGATGTTGTGCACAACGATTCTCTTGTGTGTAGGAAAGGAGTTGGGGTTGTGAGGATATTTATAATCGGGTGTGTGGGGTTATAGAGTTATGACAATAAATAAATGCGTTACGCGTTTTATTTATTTCATTGACTCTTATTTAAAACCCCCATGTCGAATAGATAATTTCTTGACATGCGCCCACGCTGATTATAATAAATATCATTTAAAACAATATTATATCCTCAAAATCCTGACTGGAAAAACTACACGGCGTGTAATAATAAATACACGACGTGTACTTGTTTTTCATTGAAAACTACATGGCGTGTACACTAAATGTACACGGCGTGTATATCTTGTTTTCATTTATTCATTTTCTTTCCAAAATAAAACTACACGGCGTGTACATTTAATAATACACGACGTGTACTTGTTTTATTTTATTTTTCCTCCATCATTTAAAACAACTTAGGCTTCCTTGAATAATTATTAAACCACGTACGGGAATAATCTTTATTCAACTTGAGATACTTAGATACACTTAGTGTGTGACCCTCTATGCCTCTTTCTCGTTGGCATTAGGCAGACTTGCCTAAAGTCCAAGATTACTGTCTAGCAACGGGTCAAGGCACCCAAGAGAAAGAAGTTGACGTCGCATTGATGTATCACCTCATACGAACGCTTACTGTGTAATTTAATCACTTTGTCTCAATATCTCATCAAGCAGGTTTCATGGAAGTGTCATAAACCTATATGTTTGATCCGTCGTTCTTTGACTACCTGAAATAGACTCGTCGTTTACACCATGGCCATGGAATTTAATGCGATAGTTCTATTTCAATCAAAGGGCCGAGATATCAACTTCCATAAATGGAAGGGACAAATCCTTCCTCGACTTATCCATTAACAACATGTCACTCGTGACGCACCCAACGTACCCTACTTCCCGCCAACTGTCTGCGTGACGGTTTTCGTCAGTAAATCTAAGTACGCGAGTCATGACATGAGTTAATGATAATCTTCCAGTCTAAGGACCATTACACACGCTCGCAGATAGCAATATCCGATGACACCAAGACATGCGGAATTACTACTGGCGGGTCTGTTCTCATAATCTCCCATCTTGGAGATTACCAAGTGCGAACTCCATGAGAGAGAGTCTCGTCTTCTTATGAGTACTCGCACATGACGGTCTGTATACTATGCGTCCTATCATAGTATGTCATCCAACCGCAGAACTTTATTTCAGAATATTGTTATAGCATTTCAAGGTTCTCATCATAGCGGGGATCTGCTATGACCTTATTAATGCAACAAATATTCCAGGACATTATTTTATTATAGTCATGCAGAACAATGAACAATATATAATAAGTGAACATTCATGTAATCAAAGTACAAAACAGTTGGTTCTCAGGACACCAACCCTTACAGAGTCGGCCATTGGATAGGCTGAAATCCGCAAATGAGAAATTGATCAACAATGCGCTGGGAGGGTTCAGATCCTGCCTGGAGTCGGCGTGTTGTCTGACTAGGGTGCACTCTCTGTAGGCGACACCGGGAGTTGCTGAGAGAGGTAGGGCCAGGAAGCGTCGCGGGAGGTGAGGTCAGGAAGCCGTGAGGAGGCGGGGTCGAGAGTCGTTGAGGAGAGCGAGACCGAGAGGCCGCGTCAGAGGCTGTGCCGGGAATTGCCGAGGAGGGCGGGACCGGGACTCGCCGAGGAGGGATGGACCGGGAGGTGCCGAGAGAGGCGGGGCCGGGACTCGCCTAGGAGGGGTGGACCAGGAGGCGGTGCTGGGAATTGTCGAGGGCAGGACCAGGATGCCGCAGCGGAGGCGGGGTCGGGACTCACCGAGGAGGGCTGGATCGGGAGGCGCTGAGAGAGGCGGGGCCGGGATGTTGTAAGGCAGGCGGGTATTGGGAGGCCGCGGATGCGCAGGGTCGGGAGATCGCCGCGGGAGGGCGGAGGTGCGCTTGGAGTCGTCAGGCGTCGGGAGGAAGGGTGCGCGCGGGAGAAGCCCTTGCACGAGAGGGGTGACAGGAGGGGATGGGGACCCTGTCGCCGATGTCGACGATGTGGCGTTCGATGTCGACTTTCGTCCGCCGCCAGTGCTCGCGGTTGTGGCGGTCGCGTACCAAGAGGCTGTGGAATCGGGGGTGCGCGATCAGGAGGGAGCCGGCCAGCAACGCGCACGAGGGAGTCACTGGAGAAGTCGTCGCACGGGAGAGGCGGCGGTTGGGGAAGCCGTCGCGGAAGGGACTCGTTCCGCAGGTGGCGCCGACGGGTGGAGGACCGGCGGGGCTCAATCTGCAGAGAGGGAGGAAAGCCAGTAGGGGAGAGGCTGACTAATTAGGCTGGGAGCTGCCGGCCGCTACCCACGGGGAAAACCTAAACGGGAAGAAAAAAAAAATGCGGAAGGGTTATTGGTTAGACATCCTTTGATACCATGGAGATGGTGAATTCCCCTTAGTTCAAAGTGAGGTGGAAAAATTATTTCATAGATAGATTAAAAGTATTACAAGGTGCAGTAATCCGATATGGGACTCGGAAATACCCTTTACCGGAAACAGAATAAACCGGGTTCACCACATCTCATAGTTGCAACTGGCACGTAGTTGCATGTTTTTTGGGTTTTTAGCTGTCAATTACACCTCTAATTGCATAGCATAGATTTTGTCATTTATATTCTGTGGTATACATTTTGTTATTTACTTTCGTTTACAAATGAAACCTTGGGTTGTGTTTGGTTTTGAAAAATATTTTCTATTTTCATTATCCAAAAAATGTATTAGAAAATTCATTGAATTATGCAAGTTATTTTTTTAAAAAAAAAAATTAAAGCGTAATTGGAGATTTTTGAATAAAGAAACTTGTTTTCATGTTTTCTGTAATATGGTAATGCTTGGAGAGATAACTGGCATACTGTATCTTTTTTCGTCTACTAAAAAAAAAAAAAATTAATGTATTTTCTGAGACATTTTTGGAAAATGAAAATTGAAAACATTTTTATGAATCAAACGCCTGTCTCATTTTTTCTACAAAGGCATATGATTTTATCTTTTTATTCCATTATATATATCTTGGCACTTCTTCATATTTGGTTTTTAATTAATCTTCGCTTCATCTGCAGCATTTGAAGGAAGATATGAAATTGAGTTATCTGGCTCGAGATCTCGTATCAACAGATCGCTTGGCTCCTCAATCATGGTAAATGTTTTAGACATTCACATTGGCTTTTGTGAGCCATAGAAGTGGATGTTATTTCATACTACCTATCTTTTTTTTCCTTCTTTTTTTACCTTTTTTTTCATGGAATTGGCTGCCCCATGATGATATTTACTGAAATAAAACATGCTCATTTTAAATTTGGGATTTTTCCCTTGGATGTACGAATGAAATAAAATTGCACACACTTGTCATTCTTGGGTTTTGTTGACAAGGTTTTAGCATCCGGGTGTCATGGCTTCCTTTTCGCATAATTATTCTAATTGTTTAGTTGCTGCTTTTGTCACTCTTATGGCATGTATATTTTGGTGGTTAGATTACGCTTAATTGTTTATTTTAAATCACGATCTTTACTTTTTGAATAGTTTTTTTTTTAAATCTTTAAAATTGTTTTGATGTGTAGGTGTGCGATGGGAAACTGCTTCAGCTTGCAGAAAGATCACGAAACCGCTTTAAAAAATTTCCAACGTGCAGTGCAACTGGATTCAAGATTCACTTATGCTCACACCCTTTGTGGTCATGAGTACGTCACCTTCCAAAGCTTTTGTGATTTAATTTGATCTTATTCTTTTGCATGCGGCCTTCTAGATGCAAGGCTGAGTTTGACATCGCTTTCTGAAAAATGCTTCCAACACCTCTAATTTATGATAAGCATTTTCATAGTGTCAGTGTTTGCTATGTTTCTTAAAAATCGCTTGCACTTCAGTTGTGTTTGGTTTTGGAGAACATCTTCTGTTTTCCTTTTCTGAAAATATATCGAAAAATGTATTGGATAATGTAAATAGGAAACTGTTTTTTTAGAAAATAAAAAAGGAAAATGATTGATTTTTGAAAAAGTAGCACGTTTTCATGTTTTTTGAAAAAAGCAAGTGCTTGGATGGGCATCTTCATTTATTTGTTTCATCTTCACTTTAAAAACGTTTTCTGATATATTTTGCGATACATGGGTGGAAAATGAAAACAGAATATATTTTCGTAAACCAATTTCAAGATTAAATTGAAAACAGAATATATTTTCGTAAACCAAATGCAAGATTAAATTCCTGAAGAAAACCACTGAATAATTAGCACAAAAACATCTTTTCAATAGCAACTGAGATTGCTATAAACACTTTTAATGCAACATAAATGAGCCCGGTATTGCAGATACGCTGCCTTGGAGGATTTTGAGAATGGAATTAAGTGCTATCAGAGCGCTCTTCAAATAGACGAGAGGCATTACAACTCTTGGCATGGGCTTGGAATGATATATCTTCGTCAAGAGAGGTACAATTTTGCAGAGCATCACTTCCGAATGGCTCGGCAAATCAATCCACGCTCTTCCGTCATTATGTCGTATCTTGGGACAGCTTTGCATGCATTGAAGGTTGGGCTGCTCAGTGGTTTATAATCCCTAGAAATAATTGAGAAGGTTGGGCTGCTCTGAATTTCATGTTCATGTTCTTTGTTGCGTGTGGTTATTTGGCAGAGAACCGGAGAAGCTTTGGAAATGTTGGACAAGGCTATTTTAGCAGACAAGAAGAATCCTCTTCCAATGTATCAGAAGGCCAATATACTGGTAAGCCTGGGGAGCTTTGACGAAGCTTTAGGGTTACTGGAGGAGCTTAAAGAGCACGCACCTTGTGAAGGCAGCGTGTATGCGTTGATGGGGAAGATTTATAAGCGCCAGAGCATGCACGACAAGGCGATGCTCCATTTTGGGTTTGCTTTGGATTTAAAGCCTTCTGCGGCCGACGTTGCCACGATTAAGGTTCGTCTGGTTTTAGAATTTTTTTAATATGTTCGTATTATTCAAATGTACTAGAAAATATATTGAATTATTTAAAGAAAAAGCATCCTTCACAAAATGAAAATGGAAATGACCTTGTTGAACAATGTTGGGCATTTTGGGTCAGGCTGCCATGGAGAAGCTGCATGTCCCGGACGGTCTAGAGGAAGAAGAGTTGTAGGTGAATATGTTGGTGGCATGATGCCCTGTACGTTTCCTTTTGCCCTATCTGCTCTCAGTTCCTTGTATGGTCTCCAAGTTTTTTAGTGATTTTAAAGGCGAGGTCGTTCCTTTGAGGGATCCCATTTAAATATCAGTTTATAATTTCAAATTTTCAAATTTCATTTTTAAATCTGAAATGAATGGACATCAGATTAAATATCTTTTATAATTTTATATATTAATAAATTAATAATTAATTTAATCGAATTGGAGTTTATAATTTATTTATAAATTTAATATGAATTGAAATTAAAATGAATGAATGAATTTTATAATTTACTATTATTTAAAAAAAATTAGTTAATAAATTAGTAATTAATTCTATTGGATGTGTGCATCATAAGACAATTGCCTCTACTCCATCCTAATGTTAATTGGGTTTTGAATTGAATGACCTTGTAAAAATTGAATGAACCATTTTTAACCATAGTTCATTGGATTGATATTTGGTTCATCCAATTAGTCCAGAAGTAATTTGCCTTCCAAGGTGGTTTTTGTTGGATAAATTGGTTATATGGGTTTTTTTTTTTTAATTTAATGGGTTTACTTTTTATTTATTTAAGTAAATGGGTTGTTTGAGCTCACAAACAACCTATAGCGCCAATTCAATTGGCGTTGAATCCTTATTTTTTTTCTAAATCCCCATACCGCCCCTCCCGAACTCCCTAATATATGTATATAAATATAAATAAATATATATATATATATATATAATTATAATTATAATTATAATAGATACAATTATTATAATTATATAATTATGATAAATATACAATTATAATTAAAATAATTATATAATGATAAATATATAATTATATATTTACTATATTTATATTAATTATAATAAATATATAATTATATATTTATTATAACTATATAATTCTTATAATTATATATTTATTTTATTTATAATTATAATTATATTAATTATAATTAAAATAAATATGCAATTATATAATTATTATAATTATAATAAATCTATAATTATATATTTATTCTATTTATAATTATTAATATAATTATTATAATTATAATAATTATATATTTATTAATATTATAATAAATATAATTATTATAATTATTATAAATATAATAAATATCATTATTACTATTATAATTATTATAAATACAATAAATATATAATTAATACTATTATAAAAATTATATAATTACAATAAATATGTAACTATAATAATTATCTATTTATAATTATCTATTTATTATAATTATAATTATATAATTATTATAGTTACATATTTATTGTAATTATATAATTTTTATAATTATATATTTGTAATGTTTACAATTATATAATTATTGTAATTATAGTTGTATATTTATTATAATTATATAATTATTTTATATATTATTATAATTATATATTTATAATTATATATTTATTATAATTGTATATTTATCATATTTATAATTATATATTTATTTTATTTATAATTATATATTTATTATAGTTATATAGGGTAATTGTATATTTATTATAATTATATAATTATTATTTTTATAATTATATAATTTTTATTTTTATAATTATATATTTTTTATAATTATATAATTTTTATAATTATGTATTTATTATATTTATCATTATATAATTATTGTAATTATAATTGTATATTGATTATAATTATATAATTATAATATTTATAATTATATATTTATTATAATTATATATTTATTATATTTATTTTAGTATTTATATTTATTATATTTATTGTTATATAATTATTTTAATTACAATTGTATATTTATTACACTTATTTAATTATTATATTTATAAATATGTATTTATTATAATTGTACATTTATTATAATTATATATTTATTATAATTATAAATATATAATTATTATAAATATATATTTATTGTAATTGTATATTTATAATAATTATATAATTATTGTAATTATAATTATATATTTATTATATTTATAATTATATATTTATTATATTTATAATTATATATTTATTTATTATAATTATATTATTATTATATTTATAATTCTATATTTATTATAATTATATATTTATTATATTTACAGTTATATAATTATTGTAATTATATATTTATTATAATTATATAATAAATATAATTATAAATTTATTATATTTATTTTAGTAGTTATATTTATTGTAATATATATATTTATTATAAATATATTTGTTATTTTTATTATATTTATAATTATAATTATATAAATATATATAAGATATAAATATATAAGGTGGGAGGGGTAGCGTGGGGATTTTGAAAAAAAAAATCACCCAGCGCCAAATGGCGTTATGGGTATTTTGTCGAAGCATCAATTGATTTGGTGCCAGACAAACCCATATCCCCAAATAAAAGAACCCTAAACCACTTAAATTTAAAAAAAAAAATTAAACACCCCTATACCCAATTTTGCTGGTTTTTGTTTCACACGGGATTCAAGTTGGGTTGGCATAGTGTAACTTGTGAGATATATTGGGCCATATGGTGTTCTCTTGTTTTCTCATCTGATTGAGATTGCTTCGATTTGGTACTGGTTTGACTGCCGACGCTGAAACAGTGATTTTTTTCCTAGACGTCCAGTCGATTATTGTGCCTCAATGCAATTATAGAAGATTTTACAAAACCTTTACTGTTTAGTTTTTGACTTTACAGGAATATATTGGCGGATGAATTAATATTTATGTCGAGATGTTTAAACCTAAATCTTACTTATTAAACATATTATCATGTCCTGTAATTGTATCATATCTTATTTATATATTTAATTGATTATTTAATATATGTATGATATATTTTATATTTGTATATTAATTAAAATTAATCTTAGAATACAAGTAATTGGTAATCAAATAAAATATCCACACCCTAAATCGATCCATTTATTTAATCACGTTTCCAATTCGTATGTTTTAGTGTGGGCACCTGTCGTATCATAGATTGCTGTCTGTATATATATATATACGTCTTGTCTTGATTTTTTATTTTTTTTAATACCATTGCAATATATATATATTGAATTGATATAGATTTCTATTAATTTATTCATTTAAAGGTTTTGTTTGTTAAATAGAAATGAAAGTAAATGGATACAATTTTAAATGCGCACGGTTAGGAAATAGATGAAAAAGCAGTATGATTTCCCCCTTTTTTTTTAGGGAACCAAAATAGTAAATAATGTCAGTAGGGATCAAAAAACGAAAAAAATACCTACAAAAGGTCACAAATATTATGAAATTTTAATGGAAATGAGATGTAACTTTAGTCTAAACTAGATGAGGTATTTGATTGGAATTAAGCGTCTATTTTGGTCCTCAACCATCATTGCCCCATTTTTTTATTATATTTTAGATATCCCAAATTTCAATTTTTAAAAGTTGTAAAAATAAAGCATAAAAAGACAAAAAGAGGAAAGATGGCGAGTGGGAGGGTCCGCTCACCACCCAACTCGGGACATCCCACGTGTGATGGGACGCCAATCCGCCCATCCTTCTATCCCATTTTTTTGGGTCTCGCGCGCTTTATTTATTTATTTATGTCTCCATACTTCAAATTTAAAATTTATTCCATTTTTAACGTATTATTTAATTATGATATAAATATCTATTGTTAATGGATAAGTATTTCCTTAATGAAAGAAAAAAAATTGTTGAAAGGCTGACACGCTGAACGTGTTAATCGTGGAGAAGGGATGACCATGGAATCCGACTGAAAGAAACAAGTCGACCGAATTTTAATATTTACGCCGCGTTTGGTGCCTTTTTCTAAAAAAGAATTTTCAATTTTTTTTTTCATTTATATGTAACTAATTTTAGAAAATAAAAAAAAATATTTCAGCAAACAGAAGATGTCATCCATTTTGTCCAATACTTTCAAAAAAAATTCATTGTAAAATAAAATAAAATGTGTTTGGTGTGAATGTATTTTCATCTTGTGCAACTGCACGAATAATAAAATGGGATTGCGATGATTTTTCCCCCTCTACATCCCTGTTTTATTTTCATCTCATTTGATTTTATTGTTATTATCACTTACATTCACCATCCAATTGTAACTTTTCAAACCTTCACCTGCTATCTTTTTTGTAATCAATCACCTTTCAAATTTATGGCACTTGGGAAAGCTTGGAAAAATGATTTGTTGCACTGGCGACCGTTTACATTCTGTGTTTGTTGATGACGACCATCCCCATTTCTCATTAATAATATCCCCCCCCCCCCCATTCACTAATCATATTTCCCCTATATATCACTGAACGAACACAATTTCTACATTTGTATAATTAAAAAGAAAAGCTTTCCGCTCTCATGTTTTATGATCGATTCGTGTTAGATTTTCGGCATTCATAACGTCGATTTGAAGCCACTAGGGGAAAATGTATTTTTAACATTGTTTTTCTTCTTATTTTTAATGTTGTTTTTTATTACATAAAGCTTTTTGAAACTCTTTCTCTCGCATCAAAATATAAACCACACTGGAAGAATCAAATAACCAGTGTAAAATACTATTTAAAAATTAAACAGACATTATAAAATATCTTTACTTAAATACACTTTGGTTCAAAGGTAGAAGAAGGGAAACAGTAAAGTAGTAAACATACAAATAATTTAAATAAGCGGTTCAAATCTAAGGCACATCCAAATTCTGAGATATAGTCAAGCACACTCTTATTCACGGAAAACAGTTTTACATCAAAGGACCAGTTTACAACCTAGACTGGATTTAAACGTATAACAAATAGTTTATTACTAAATAAACTCTTCCACAATTATTTATGAGAAATAAAAATGAAATAGGGGATGGTTAAAAATATTAGAAAATCCTTCACCACAACATAAGAGTCACACTAAATAGTAAGTATGAATTTGAAAAACTATTTGTAAAAATGAAAATAAAGAAAAAAGATTTGATAAGCAATTGAGTTCTTTTATTCTCTTTCAAAGTAGATGATCAATAAATGCACCTTGTCTTCCTCCACACTTGCAATACCTTGACATGGAGAAAGGAATCAAAAGTCAGCTTCAACGAGTGTGTGCCACCATATTTGGTTGTGAAGGTTTCATGCAAGTATAGTCGGCTCAAAAGTATTTTCATAAAAATATATATGAGAGAATAATTCAATATCACAATCCTTTATATATGAAATCTTCCTCATATATTTATATCTTTCTTATGTAAAAAAAATTCCGTTGAAAACCCATCATTGAAATATATTTCTTGGACTTACAACAACAAGAAAACTAATTGATGATATATTCTTTTTGTTGATCATAACTATTAATTCTCTTAAAAACAATGTCTTTGACCGTTGAAACCTAGAAATTCGAAATCCTTCAAAAAACAGTCACCGGAACTTGGAGTCCGGTTATCGGTCACTTCCATACTTTATCGAAATTCTGGCTTGGAATAGTCACGATATACATAGTTTGTCCTACATGATTGGCTTGGTCTCTCCATGGTTGTCACAAACTTTGAATTTTTGTGCATGGGTGACTAACTTGTTCAATTTGGCCAACTCTGTTAAACTATACGATCGAATCTAAAATCCTTCATGATTGACTCCAATTTTTTTGGAAGACTCAAATACTATGCATACTTGTCTCCATTGTTTTACTCAACCGACTCACAGTTTTCACGGTCCCTTTTTTGTTCTATATGGTCAACAAAGACATGAAACACTCTACGAACATGTTAATTATGGAAAAGTTCCTCATAGTTTTAGTATATGCCTAAAATTCCCTCAATATAAAAAATATATATTAAAAACATTAGAAACATGATTTGTGAGTATTAAAACAAAACATTTATGACTTGACACAAAAATACCTCTTGTTGACGTTCAAAAATCATGATAGGTAAATACAAATGCGCATATACCAAATCATAGAATTCCAGTATCAAAATATCAGAAAAGATAACCAGACATATATTTTCCTAAATTTTCTCTCCCTTTGCGAACATCAAAAATATATTCATGGTAAGCACACAAATGTGAGATAAAAACAATATAAACCATGAAATATTAAAAGTATAGTGGTACATAAATAGGTTAGCTTAAAATTATTGTAGCCATATAGTAAGGTATTTTATAGATTATTGCAATGATTTTTGAATATGAAAGATACAAAAATCAATTTGAAACGAATAACCAAAAAGATAAATAATAATGGAACTTTGATTTCATAAATAAAAAATCTCTTCATCACTTAAATTAATAAATGGAAAATCATAATTATAGTGAAAATAAAAAATAAAAAATAAAAAATCTCTCATTCATTATATGAGTCAAGTCCATGAAAAAGAGATAAATTATTCAACAAGATATTTTTCTTTGTGCTTGGAGGGTGTGACATAGGTACTTCTAGGTGGAATAGTAGCTATAACAATGGGAATAAGAGAGGGATATTTACTCTAAGTCTACCCAACATCGAGGGTTTGAGGTCAGGAGGTGATTGAGGAAGAATGACTCTTAAAGTCTTGATCACATCCACTATCCAATCCATAATTATAATACAGTTTTGGATAAACTCATTTGCAATAAGGATAGTTTCCTAAAATTCATCCTTCATTGGTATGAATTTTTCAAATGCAGTATCCATTCTCTCCACATTCATTTAAAGGCATTGGTTACCTTTTACATCTTGTGGTTTTGAGTTAACACCTCAAACTGATTCATCACATATGCCTTGGAATACAAATTAAAAGATAAAAATAAAGGGAACCACTTTTGAAGATTGGGAGAAGAGGGAACCATTACATGAAAGAGGCACAAATGCCCTAAAAATAGTACACAAAATCCAAGGAAAACAAGGACCCGAATGTCAAAAGGTAAGAAGACGTCAATACAAGCAACAAAAAAAAGCCTCATCACCCCTGCTAAACCATGCAAAATGAGATCAGTCGATGGAGATGCCTCACCCCTTGCTAATAAGGTGTGTCGTGCTGGAACAAAACAACGCGGTAGAGCACTCCTCCAACTCACACTGACATGTGGGAGTAGGGGCGAGCAATAAGTGTCACCACACCTATCTCTCTTTTGAGCCGTCCACCTAACAGTGAATGCGAAGACACCTGCACATTCAACCTGATGCAAAGCAAAACCAGACAAAAATCACAGTGCAAAAGATCAGCAAGGTGTCCATCCATCCAAATGAACAGATGGCTGATGATGGGTGTCATCACACCCGTCCCTCTTTCAATGTTGCCCCCCGACATCAGCTGCAAGATGCAACAATGCCATCCAGTTGCAACGAGGCGGACTCCAATGCTCGCAAAGACATAAAAAACCAATCTAACAAACAAGATCCAAGCACCTCCAAACCACTGTCGTCCGACGAGCAAACCCATCACCGTCACTAAAGGCCAGAGCAAACTAGACAAGAGGAACCACACCATCACCGCGCACCGTGTCCATCAGAAACGAGATCCCCACATCAGGAAGCGACCTACGAGCATCGTCCCCAGAAGAACCAGAACAACACGTTCTAAGAGCCTACCACCATACCAGCCGGTTGAAGTACGATCTCCGATCTACAAACACCAGAGCAGCCAAGAAGCGCATCACAGAGCCAAATCTCACCAGAGGTGCTGAGAAGCGCATCACAGAGGCCAATCACACCAGAGCAGCAAACAAGCACATCATGAAGCAAAATCGAACTGGAGCAGCCGATAAGCGCATCACAGAGCCAAATCGCACCAGAGTAGCTGAGGAGCACGTCATGATGCCAAAAGGCTGAGAGAAAGGCAGACGAACCGAGACAAGCCGCATGGAAAGGCCACCAGAAGCATAGGAATGGGAAGTCGAAGAAGAAAACAACAGGGAAGAAGAACAGACGACACCTGCAAGAAGCAAAACTGCCAGAACAGATCCAACAAATAGACAAAGACCACAAGTAGATCAACTGTCGAAGAGCATCCATCCCTTCCAGAAATTGCCACCGATCAAAGGACCATCGGCGAGCCTGTCCTGCAAACTAGCATCCGTGCAAACCCTATCGTTGCCATCGTGCTCACCTCGGCATGCCACACATGACCCACGACCAACAAAAGCTGAAAATCCCTTCCTGAGCACCAACCATCATCGCCTGAAGAGGGCTCGACCACCACCTGGCTTGCAAACCGTCACCTGGGAAAGATGACGAGCCATCGCCACCTGAAAAGTAACCACCACCCGAGCACGAACCATCCACTCGCACGAGCGTCCATTAGCACTGAGGGAGCCCAGATCTGAACCAGATCTAGGTAAGATTGAAGCCAGGAAGGGTGCAAAGTAAAGGCAGAGCATGAAAATGCCGGAAATCGATTCTGAGCAGAGAAGGAGGTATGAGAAAACTTTGAGAAGCTTAGACACATGACTCCACCCGATCAAACAGCGGGAAGCTGGAGATTGAAGCCACCCCCAAACCCCACTGAAGAAACTAAGAGAAACTCAGAGCACGTCGCACATTCCCCTGCTAGGCAATGGCTTTGAATCGCCTTGTGCATAATACACACAGTGCCCGAGTCCGGCGGGACTTGAGCCTACACCAGTTCCCACGGAGTGCAAGGGGTACAACCAGCAGACACCACTCGGCTAACACCCCATGGGCTAACATCATGAAAATTAGCTATTCTACCTTGGGAAAATTAGTCATCGATGACCTTTGTAATGTTATTTCCCAATCTCTCTTGGTTAAGAGGCACCACATTTAGTGTAACAGATGTGTTGGACTCACCTATTTTGATAATCCCAAATCATGTTTCTTTTATATGATAATCAGGTTTCATTAATATTTATAGTTTCTATCAAGTAATAACTATGTATTTTTAATCTCACTGCTCTCTCGATTAAGTTTACAGTGAAAAATTTCTCTAAGAGGTTACCGATTGAGGTTACCGCTTGAGGTTACCGATTGAGGTTACCGCTGGAAGGTTACCGATTGAGGTTACCGCTGGATGTTATCGATAGAGGTTACCGCTCGAGGTTACCGATAGAGGTTACCGATAGAGGTTACCACTGAGGAACCTCACCATTGAGTTATCAATGCAAGCTCATCGCCGAGTCTATCACTCAAAGGCTACTGTTGTAGAGTTACCGATGAAGGCTACCGATGAAAGTTATCGATGAAGGCTACCGATGAAAGCTACCAACGAAGGCTACTGATGAAAGCTACCGATGAAAGCTACCGATGAAGCCTACCGATGAAAGCTACCGATGAAGCCTACCGATGAAGCCTACCGTTGAGAAGGCTACCTCTACCAGTCTACCAATACTCACTCTTCTACTCCATACTAAGTCAATTTCTTAAGATTATTCTAACGGTCATATTTGGTAAATTTAATGCTTCTGACATTAATTAATGATGATTGTAGACATATCAAGAGACCATATCTGGAGACAGTATGAGGTACGTGGAAGACCGCACGTGGTGTTCCTATTCCTATTGTCGGATCTCAAATATAAAATAGAAGACCAAGGAAGAGAAGATAAGAGAATGCATGAGAGAAACTACATGACTGACCTAAAGAACAAAGAGAACCTACCGACATTTACACTGAGAACCCAAGAGCTTCACGAAGATCATTTCGGAGAACAAACTCAAGACACTCTTCTGTGCTTCATCAAATCTCTTTTAAACCAAGAAGAAGAACACCTCAGTACCTGGAAGCTAGAACCTGGAGTTGCGACACTCTATTTTGGAGACAACTTCCAAAGAAAGACTCGAACTGCAATTTTCTCACTCCAAGGAGTCAAGAGCTGAACTACAAACACATAGAGCCTTCTAAACTCAATCTTTATAACATTAGCTCTATTGTGTTTCTTATCTTGTATTTCTGAGAAGTGTGTGTTTGTCTGTTACACACACTATCTCATGTGCTTGAACTGGTGGATACTGAAAATCTTCACACCAAACATTACTTACACTTTGTTTCCCACGTGTAATCGTGGAAGAGCTTGTGTGTGGCCTGGTTGTGTGTTTTTCCCATGAAGAACTGTGGTAGAGGGTGTGAGCCCTGGATAGTTTGTGAAAACTATTGTAAAGCCTGATATAGGCTGTGTATCAAGTTTATTGTTAATATAAATTGCTTGGTGACAGGTGATCACCAAGTGGAGAGGATTAAGTCTTGGCTTGAGACTGAATCTTTTGTTTAACTCTGCTGTGTACCTTCTATTGTAATACTCTATTTTTCTATTTTCCGCTGCTTATAACTTCAAAACAGAAAACTGTTTTATATTCACTCTGATAGTTAGTTTTGGTTTGTGTGTATATGTGTTTAATTTATTAAACCTGTTTCAAAAGTTGGATAAGTGTTTTACACTAATTTAATTGAGGACTAACCAACCTTTGAGAAACTTGTTGACTAATTGAACATTTATATATCTACCGCCTTAATTAACTGGACTTTTTTCAAATTGGGGATTTTTATCATAAAGTTTTTAACAGAAATTTTAAGTAGGAACTCAATTCACCCCCCTCTTGAGTCTCCATTCCGACCAACATTTGGTATCAGAGGTAGTTTTTTATTGCTACCATTAGAACTGTTTTTCAAATCTTTTCATATTCTTTTCAACTGTGATTTTGGTTGTATCCTAAAGATCTTAACATTTCTATCATATCTAAATTTTCAGTTCTTTAAATTCTAATTAACTATGGATAACTGTGTTGAGGGTGCGACTACTAACATGCCACCTTTCTTTAATGGTACTAACTACGCTCAGTGAAAATTAAAAATGAAAATGTATCTAGAGAACATGGATCTTGAAATCTGGGACACAATTGAAGAACAACGTGCATTATCTGCTACTGCTAGGGACACATGGTCTTAGTTGACTAAAGCTACATATAATAATAACTATAAAGCAATGAATTCATTGTACTGTGCTCTAGGTGATGAAGAATTCAATAGAACATCTTCCTATAAAACTGCATATGACGTTTGGGATACTTTTGGCTATTTTCCATGAGGGAACAACCAATGTTAAAGAAATGCGATTAAATATTTATACTATTAAATATGATAATTTTAAAAATGAATCCTAATTAACCTATCTCTAAAATTTATCTTAGGTTCAATGAAATAGTAAATACCATGAGTCTGCTTGGGAAACCAGTAGACAACAAGGATCAGATTATGAGATTGCTTTGATGCCTACCTGACAGATGAAGAGGAACTTCTATTTCCATCCGAGAATCCTGTGACATAAGCAAGCTACAAGTGAAAGAACTAATTGGAAAACTCATGATGTAAGAAGAAGAGATTAAGGTGAATCAAGAAGCAGGTGAAGAACCAAGAAATAAATCTGTAGCATTCAAGACTGCTACCTCAAAGAGCAAAGATAAAGAAAAAGTTCAAGTTTCTATAGATAGTTCCACCAGTGAAGATTCAGACTCTGACAGTGATGATGAGATGACTCATCTTGCTAGAAGATTCAAAAAGTTCTACTGAAAGAATAAGTTATTTAGAAATTCAAACTATAAAGGAAGGTATGATAGTAAAGGACATTGGAAAAAGGATAGAAAATGGAATGACAACAAAAATGAGATAATCTGTTATGAGTGTAAATGAAAAGGTCATGTGAAGGCTGATTTCCCCAAGCTGAAGTTTAAGAAGAAACATGAAGACAAGGGAAAGGGATATAAAAAGGCTATAAAAGCTACTTGGAGTGCTTCAGAAGATAGCTCCAGTGGATCTCACACTTATGATACTGAAAATAACAATCATGCAAACCTATGTTTCATGACAGAAACATCTGAGGTAACACTCAACTCTCCTATACATAATGCTTACTATTCTGGGAATGAGAGTGAATCAAATAATAATGAAAATATGACTAAGGATGAACTATTTGAATACTGTGGAATGCTTGAGGATAACTTTAGTGAAATTAGGGATAAATATAAATTATTGAAAAGACAGCATGCTTTAAATGCCAATTATACGTCTGATTTGGATATTGAAAAAGAAAAATTTTCTCAGCTGATAAAAGAAAATACTGAACTAAAATTATCAAATGAGCAATTAAAAAGAGATCTTGAGAAGTTTACTACCGGTAGAGATACCTTGAACCAGTTTCTAAGGAAACGAATTGCTTCATAATACACAACTGGTTTAGGATATCAACCGGGACAGAGAAGGATTATTAAGAACAAATTTGTTCCAAAATCTGGACAGTTCATTGCTAGTTCAAGTTTTGGACCATCTTTTGAAAAACAATTTTATAAAGGACCTAATAAAGTGTTCATGTATCAAAATATATCTGTTGAGTATAGGAATCCAATAAGACAAATATGGGTTCCCAAAGCTTTACTTGCTAACCTCTCTGGACCCAAGAAAATCTGGGTACCAAAGTTACCCTATGCTTAATTTGTTTTGTAGGAAAATTATCTAAAGAGATCCTATAAAATCCTATGGTATTTGGACAGTGGATGTTCAAGATAGATGATAGGAGAATATTCATGCTTCAAGAGCCTAATCAAAGTTGATGGTGGACATGTTACATTTGGTGATAATGCTAAAGGGAAGATCATCAGCTTAGGCCAAATTGGTAACCCTAATACTGTATTAATTTCAAAAGTACTTTTTGTCGATGGGTTAAAGTACAATCTACTTAGTATCTCTCATTTTTGTGATGGTGGATTTAATGTTAAGTTTGAAAATGATGCATGCAATGTTTCTAATTTTAATAATGATTTAATATTCATAGCTTTTAGAAATGAAAATGTATATGCTGTTGATTTAAACTCTTTAGCTAAGCAAAAAGTTTCTTGTTTAAATGATTTTCATAAGGAATCTTGGTTGTGGCACAAAGTATTAGGACACTACAATGTGCACTCACTTAGGAAACTGACTAGGGAAGGTTTAGTTAGAGACTTTCCTAGATTGGAATTCCCACTTAACAAAGATTGTAATCCTTGTCAAAAATGAAAACAACACAAAGTTTCTTTCAAACCAAAGAAAGAAGTTTAAACTTCTCAACTTCTTGAGTTCGTTCACATGGATTTGTTTAGACCATCAAGAGTTTCAAGTTTAAATGGGAAGCACTATGTCTATGTTCTTGTAGATGATTTTTCTAGATACACTTGGGTATAATTTCTAGCTCACAAAAGTGAAGCATGTTCTTAATTCATTAAATATTCCAAGTCTGTAGAAAATCTTAGTGGACTTAGAATTAAGACCTTAAGAAGTGATCATGGCCGTGAGTTTGAAAATCAGGAGTTTGAATCCTTTTGCTCACATAATGGCTGTAATCACAATTTCTCTGCTCCCAGAACACCTCAACAAAATGGAGTTGTAGAAATAAGAAATAGGACACTTCAAGAGATTTCCCAGACTATGCTAAATGAGTATAACCTGCCTATCTATTTTTGGGATGAAGCTGTTAATACAGCTTGTTACATCATCAATAGAGTCTTAATTAGACCTATTCTTAAGAAGACCCCTTATGAGTTATGGAATAATAGAAAACCTAAGGTTAATTACTTTAGAGTTTTTGGTTGCAAAGTCTTTATCCTTAACACTAGGGATAATCTTGACAAATTTGCTTCCCAAAGTGATGAAGAAATTTTTCTAGGTTACTCAATCTCTAGTAAAGCCTATAGAGTATTCAATAAGAGAACCAAATGTGTGGAAGAATCAGTTCATGTCAAATTTGATGAGACTGATCCACATGAACCTAAAACCTCCCTGGAATATCTTGAGGAAGATATGTCAATTCTGGACCTTAATGATAAAGACAGTGAACCCCTAATGAAAACAACTAGTTTTGGAAATTTTCCAGAATCATAGCATGTTGAATATGAACCTGTAGACAATCATGATGAGTCTAGTCCAACCCTTCCTAGAGGTATTAGAACTCTCAAGAATCATCCTTTATATGCTATAGTAGGTGATCTAAATAGAGGGATACAAACTAGAGATTCTCTGAGAAACCAGGTTGAACATCAAGCTTTTCTTTCATAGCTTGAACCCAAAAATATTAATGATGCTATCAATGATGAATTTTGGGTGATAACTATGTAAGAAGAATTAAATTAGTTTGAAAGAAACAATGTTTGGAAATTAGTAGAAAGACCTAAGGACACTTTGACTATAGACACTAAATGAGTGTTTAGAAATAAAGTTAATGAGTGTGGAAATATAGTAAAAAATAAGGCTAGATTATTTTCACAAGGATATAATCAAGAAGGAATAGACTATGAGGAAACCTTTGCACCTGTATCTAGACTAGAAGACATTAGGATACTACTTTCTTATGCAGCTTATCTGAATTTCAAACTCTATTAAATGGATGTCAAAAGTGCATTTCTAAATGGGTATATAGTTGAGGATGTGTTTGTTGAACAACCCCCTGGCTTTACAAATCCCCATTTTTCAAATCACGTTTTTAAACTTTCTAAAGCTTTATATGGCCTAAAACAAGCTCCTAGAACTTGATATGACAAACTCAGTTCTTTTCTTATTTCAAGAGGTTTTACTAAAGGAATAGTTGATCCTAATTGCCACTTCGGTGGTGATGCAGTGGTGAAGGTGAGTTGCCAAAACAAGGTCGTTCTTTGGGAGGTTCAGGGTTCGAATCCTGGGAGTCTGCTCTTGGGCCAAGCCTCTCCCCTGGGACCCACCTGCCTTGCCGGGCCACTCGGACTCCTCTGGGCGGGAAAAATGAGGCACAACCTAATTGCTGACGGATTGCTGTGACGAACCATCGCTGCCAGGCTGTTACCCTCTAGGACGCTCTGCCATCTTGGCTGGCAACGACTCCTTCCTCGGCTGGGGAGTTGCTTGTGGGTACTACCCCTTCGTGGGGGAGGGTGGTTTCTCTGTGTGGAGGGTTTGAAAAGGCCACACTGGGGAATTCCATTTTCAAGAAAGAAAGAATAGTTGATCCTACTATTTTTATTAAAAGGATTTCCAAAGATGTTTTAATAGTACAAATTTATGTAGATGACATTATTTTTGGATCTTTTAAAAATTCTTTATGTACTAATTTTTCAAAGATGATGCAAAATGAATTTGAAATGAGTTTAATGGGGGACCTTAAATTTTTCCTTGGATTTCAAGTTTTTCAAAATGAAAATGGTATTGTTTTAAATCAAAGTAAATATACTAAGGATCTTTTGAAACATTTTGGTTTGGATAGTAATAAAGGTAGTGATACTGTAACGACCCAAAGTTTCATTAATGGAAAATCCCTCTTGATCTTATTAAATGTCTCTTTATATAAAATGTTTTTATAAAATGTCAACTTCATTGGTTTTATGATGAGAATTGTGACCGTTACTTTTATAGCTATTGAACACTGATCACATGATTAGTATAAATATAGGGCTTTAACACATCCAATTTTACTTAGACAAAGGAAGCGATGGCCTCATCTAGTAGAATTGCCCCATACGAAGCCCATTTATCGGAGCTTAGAAAAGAGGTGGCATTTTTGGGCTTCGCTCTTGACCAAGCCCAAGATGAGCTTCATCATGTCAAGCTCGAACGGGACCATCTACGGGAGAAGTGGAAGTTGATAGAAATTACCACTCGAGCGATGTTATCCGAGCCACCCCAAGAGTCTGTCACCATCACACATCTTACCCTTAGGTCTTATGCGGCTGTTTTAAGGGGTTATGTAACTAATCGATAGTACTATGTTCATGTACATTATTTTTGTATATAATAATGAATATAATTTCTTGTCATTATTGATACATTGTAAATTGTTTTTAAAGTACAAATGGTGTTTTTAGTTATTATTTAATTAAAAAATATATTTTATTAAATTAAGGGATTTTTGAATTAAATAATATTTTAATAAAATATTATTATTATTAATATTAGATTATTTTTATTATATATAAATGATCATATAATTGTATGAATTTAATTATAATTTTTATTAAGGTTTGAAAGCCATTTTTGTCAAAACCCGTGAATTTTCGATAAATGTCGGTTTTTATTTTAAAAGTGAAAATTAACATATTTAGAAAATTATTTAGATAAAATAAATGTTATATTTGGAATCAGGCGTCAAAATTATCCAATGGTGAATTTTTCATAATTTTCTGAGACAATCAAAATTTTGAGTAAAAATTAAATACCGTTTAAATATATAATATATTTTATGACATCATAATGACACAATAATGATGTAATAAAATACTATAATCTTTATGTTAGGCCAATATATTTTTTACCATTAAAATAATGTGATTTTGGGTTTGTTTGACTTACTTTTCAAAACATTAATGGACCCCTCAAGACTTATTAAACACCTTGTCTTTTTAAATTAATTTCCATGGGAGTGTGACTCACCTCCACATAAGCAACCCTATTATTTTAAGAAGTTCGGACTTTGGCCTTATAAAATATTAATTTCCTCTTCCCTTTTCCAAAAACCATGGGCAAAAACCATGGGATGGTTTGTGGTTTGGATTAATTTAATGTAAGGGGACCCAAACCTAAATAATAAAGAATTCCCTCTCCTTTCCTATATAAACCCACCCAAGCTCCCACTTCCTCCTCACTCAAAGCCTTTGGAGTTCGTCCAACATCTGCCCTACTCTCTATAGAATCCTCCCAAGGTGCCCCAAGCTCCCAAGAAGCCTATCACAAGCCTCTCTCTAGCCTTTGGAAGAACACTTCCAAGTAAGGGTTTTTTCTTCCTTTCTCATTTTTGTTCAATTTTCTTTAAGTTGTTTTGCCCTTTTAATTTCAATTATGAATGTTGGGGTATGGTTTCAAACCTCCCTAATACTGCCCTCTTTATGTTTGAATGATGGGAGACCCCTTTCTCTCTCATTAAATGCCTCCCATGTACACCTGTTGCCATGCCGAAATTCCGAAAGGAACTTCTCTCTCCTCTTTTACATTCAAGCAATACTTTTGTATCATGAATCTAAATTACATTAAAATTGTTGGGACATGTATCTATATGACCTAATTACTTTCCATTACATGTAAATAAGATGAGGAACCCATTTCTCTCTCATCAACTATTTTTTTATGAATTCTTATGTCACGCCGTTACGCTGCCGAAATCACACCGATTTTCTAAGCCAATGCCATTGTGTAGTGAATACCATGCCCATTTCCCCATCAAGGGTATTCACCTTTATGCACATTTACTTATTGATTATAAAGTTTCATATATGAATTCCACATTCCTTTATCTTAGAATAAATTATTATGTTTTATGAATCCATGTTTTATGATCCATGTGGCACACTTGTGCATGAAATGAAATGTTTAAGAAGGGTGCGCCCTTATAGCACTCCAATGCATTGGGTAAAGTATAGTATCATGATACGTCATGTGCAATGAGTGTTGACTCATGCTAATTCAAGTGCAATGAGGGTTTACTCGTGCTTCATGTGCAATGAAGACTTACTCATGCTCTATGTGCAATGGGCCTTGGCTCATGCTAATTCCATGTTAAGTGTTGTTGCCACATTTCCATGTTATGATTATCATGCTTTATCATGCCTTTATGTTCATGTTTCTCTTGTTCTCTATTGATATGCCTAATGTCTAACATGTATTTTACTCCTCATGTTATTCCATGTGTATTCCCTTACTGGGCTTTATAGCTCACCCTTTTCTTATGCATGTCCTCAGGTTATCCCATGTAATGCTAAGTACGAGGGAATGTAGTGGTCATGTAAAGGAAGTTTTCAATAAAGATGTTGTATTTCATGTTTTAAGTTTTTATGTAATGATCCTAAGCCACAAAGACACTAAACATATCGATATTCTTTGTTGTATCAAGTGAAGTTTTATGTAATAAATCATGTTTAAGTTGTAATAAAAAGAAGGGTTGTCATAGTTGGTATCAAAGGATAGGTTTGGTTATTTTTGAGATTAGGATTAGAAAACCCTAGTAAAGCCTTATATACAAGACTAAGTACAATAAAAACGTCCCTAAGTTTTGGTGAGTATTGAGTAAGTGGGTTATCAAGCAAATACATCCCTGTCTAGATACGAGCAGGTAGAGGCGGCTCTGACACAGATGTATCCCAGGGGTAAAACCCGAAAACATCGCTTTGAGCTAGACTCGAACGGGAACTGGTGCACGACAACGGACCTTGCTGCACTCTTGGTTACGACACTCCCAGGGGATATGCTTTGGTAAATTCACAAGTTTAGTATGAACCCTTATTAAGGGAATTAAAAAAATGCCCCTAAGAATATATGTTAGAAAGTAAATCATGAAAAGCCTAGATTGAAGCCTATAGACTCATGAGTTAAGGAAATGAAAGTTTATTTATAAGTCATCAACTTTTGTCTTTGGATTACCCTTTATATGTTACCCCTAACTTTCCTTTTATTCCAGCCAATGGCCGGTAATAGGAGGACTCGGGCTAACAACCGTTGTGAAGATCAGTGTGATGACTTTACTAATGAGATGCCCAATCCAATGGGAGCGGGAATCGAAAACTTTGTCACGCTTCTCTCCCAGATAACTCAAGTTTTGAATAGAAACACGGGTCAAGAGGAACATTCAACCCCCCCTAAGAAAGAAAAAGTCACTATCGAGAGCTTCATGTGACAAAGGCCTCCTACTTTTAGTGGATCATCCGATCCCATGATCGCTGAACAATGGATCATCTCCATTGAAAAGTTCTTCTCCATCCTTCAATGTTCTAAACAAGAGAAGTTTCTCCTGACGACTTATCGTATGGAGGGTGAAGATGATCAATGGTGGACGTTGATAAAAAATACGAAGCCTGAGGAGGAGATCGAGGCGTTGGAATGAAAGGATTTCCGGAAGATGTTTTTCGATAAATATTTTCCGCACACCCTCCAACTTAAGATGGAAAGAGACTTCCTTTACCTCATGCAAAAAGATGAAGAATCTGTTAGAGCGTACGAGGAAAAATTCACAAGGCTTGCACGATACGCTTCCGGCTTTGTCGTTACCCCAGAATGAAAAGTTGACCGCTTCTTTGGTGGGCTGAAGCCTAGCCTGCAGAAAGCATTGGCGATCCGTGACTTCGACAACTATGAGGAAATTGTCCGATGTTCCCTCAAGGTCGAAATGGAGATCGGAGAATCACATGGGTATCATGGGGATAAGAAGCGTAAGGTGGACTTCAATGCTGGTGGGCCGATGGATAAATCCAACGGTGCTAAGAAGATCCAGCACCCCACTTGTCAAAAGTGCGGAAAGAAGCACCCTGGAAATTGCCTTAAGGGGACGAGGAAATGCTTTAGGTGTAGAAGGGAAGATCACCTAGCTGTTAACTGTCGGCAAGAAAGACCCGCGACTGCGACAAAGGAGAGGAACGATCCATTCAAACCTTAACGCGTTGTTCAATGCTACAAATGCAAAGAACCGGGTCATTTTGCAAATCAGTGCCCTAATCCAAGGGTTTTCGGAGACAACCAATAACCTCCAAGGCAGCAAGGAAGAGCTTTTTCCATCACTTCTGCCGAAGTGAACCCCGACAACGAAGTGCTGACAGGTACGCTAGTTATTCATTCAAGAATAGCGAATGTACTTTTTAATTCAGGTTCTATGCATTTTTTTATATCTCGAAAGTTTAGTAGAACAATCCCAGCACCACCACAAATCATGGAAGTGAAGATGTCGATGAGTATGGAAAATGGGGCAATCATTACATCCCATGAATATAAGTCCTCCCCTGTTATAATCTGTGGATTGAATTTCCCGGCGAACCTCTTCATACTCTCTCTAGTGGAATTTGATGCAATTCTTGGCATGGATTGGCTTTCCTTATATAAAGCCAACATAAATTGTCGGGAGAGGGAAATCACACTCCATATAGAGAATCGACCCCCGATTCTTTACAAGTGTAAGGAGGAAGATGAAGCTCCTTTAGCTCCATCATCTCAAGTATGGATATTACTGCCTTATGAGCATGCGTATCTGGCTCAGATGATTGAGTCCAAGGAAGAAACCATCCTTGAAGAAATGCCTATTGTGAGAGAATTTGATGAAGTGTTTCCCGAGGAACTGGCTGGTCTTCCTCCTAGAAGGGATGTTGAATTCTCAATTGAACTTATACCCGGGGCTTTACCAATATCCAAGACTCCATATAGAATGGCTATTGTAGAGCTTGAAGAGCTGAAAAAAAAACTACAGGAGAATCTGGATAAAGGGTTTATATGCCCAAGTGCTTCACCATGGGGTGCACCAGTCCTCTTCGTCAAGAAGAAGGATAGGTCAATGCGGCTTTGCATCGATTACCGTGAACTTAACAAAATCACGATAAAGAACAAGTATCCTCTCCCAAGAATTGATGACTTGTTCGATCAGCTGTGTGGAGCACAATTCTTCTCCAAGGTAGATTTGCGGTCGGGATATTATCAAGTAAGGGTGAAGAAGGAAGATATCCCCAAGAATGCTTTTCGTACAAGATACGGGCACTATGAATTCATAGTAATGCCTTTCGGACTCACCAATGCTCTGGAAATCTTTATGGACTTGATGAATAGAGTCTTTAGAGATTACCTAGACAAATTTGTGGTAGTCTTTATAGATGATATTCTAATATACTTTAAAACCAAGGAGGATCATGAGGAGCATTTAAGAACTATACTGGAGACTTTATGCAAGGAGAAGCTCTATGCAAAGTACAACAAGTGTGAGTTCTGGTTGAAGGAGGTCTCATTCTTGGGCCATATCATCACAAGCAATGAGATATCTCTGGATCCCTCCAAAACAGATGCAATTGAGGGATGACCGAGGCCAACATCAGTAACATATATCCGTAGCTTCTTGGGGTTAGCTGGATATTATCGACGATTTGTGAGAAATTTCTCACGATTGTCCAACCCTCTTACCAAGCTAAATCAAAAGGGAGTAAAGTTTTCTTGGAGTGATGAATGCGAAGAAATCTTCAAGAAGTTGAAAAGGAGGCTTATCACTGCACCCGTGCTCACTTTACCCACAAGTGGGGAGATTTTTGTGGTATTCAGTGATGCTTAGAAGAAGGGCTTAGGATGTGTGCTGATGCAGAATGATAAAGTGATATCCTATGCCTCAAGGCAGTTGAAAATCCATGAGCAAAACTATCCAATGCATGATCTGGAGTTGGCGGTGGTGATCTTTTCCTTGAAAATCTGGCGGCATTATCTCTATGGAGAGAAATGTGAGATATATACTGACCACAAGAGTCTTAAATATATATTCACACAGAAAGAGCTTAATATGCGCCAGATAAGATGGATAGATCTCATCAAGGATTATGACTGTTCAATCCAATACCACCCTGGGAAAGCGAACAAGGTGGCAGATGCCCTAAGTAGAAAGGATCCAGCGATTCTATCAATGATGAGAATTGAGAAGGATCCAATCTTCTTAGACTTGATGAAGATGAACATGAGAATCATAGAGAAGGGAACATCATCAATCCTTTCACAAATGATTGCTCAACTGTCTCTTTTGGAAAGGTTAAAGGATGCTCAAAAGGATGATGTGAGAATTCAAGAAAAAGTGGGAGCTATCGAAAAAGGTAAATCCTCAGAGTTTAATGTTAATGAAGAAGGAATTGTGCAGTTTGAGAAAAGACTATGTGTTCCATCAAGTCCGGAGCTGAAGAAGGAAATTTTGGATGATGCACATAGTTCAAATTTCTCTATTCACCCAGGGAGCACAAAGATGTATCGAGATCTCCGAGAAAACTTTTGGTGGGATAATATAAAGAAGGAGATTGCTAAATATACATAAAAGTACCTGGTGTGTCAGCAAGTGAAGGCAGAGAGGCAGAAGTCTAAGGGGATGATGCAACTATTGCCCAAACCAGAATAGAAATGGGAAAACATCACCATGGACTTTGTCACCGGACTTCCGAGGACATCCAAAGGCAACAATGCAATATGGGTTGTTGTGGATCGTCTTACAAAGACTGCACACTTCATTGCTATTCGGGAGGATTTCTCATTGGATCAACTGGCACAGATATATATCAGGGAAGTGGTAAGGTTGCATGGAGTACCACTATCTATTGTGTCTGACCGAGATCCAAGATTCACCTCTAAGTTTTGGAAGAGTCTTCAACATGCTCTGAATACTGAACTGAACTTTAGTACGACCTATCATCCTCAAACTGATGGCCAATCCGAGCGTACTATCCAAACACTTTAGGATATGTTGAGAGCGTGCTCAATGGACTTTAAAGGAGGATGAGATCTAAATCTTCCTCTGGTTGATTTCTCTTATAATAATAGTTTCCACTCGAGCATCCAAATGGCACCATATGAAGCCCTGTATGGGAAAAGGTGCAGAACACCGACATGTTGGGATGAGGTCGGTGAACGTAAGCTGCTTGGACCAGAAATGGTTGAGGAAATGGCGGAGAAGGTGAAAACCATTCAGCAGCATATCAAGGTAGCCCAGAGTCGACAGAAGAGTTATGCAGATAATCGTCGATGAGACCTTGAGTTTAAAGTTGGAGAGATGGTTTTTCTACGCATATCTCCGTGGAAGAAGGTCATGAGTTTTGGAAAGAAAGGGAAGTTAAGTCCAAGGTACATCAGCCCATTCGAGATTCTTGATCGTGTCGGGGCTGTGGCCTATCGACTAGCACTTCCGCCTACTATGACCAAAGTACATGATGTCTTTCATGTATCCCTCTTAAGGAAGTACATACCGGACCCTTCACATGTACTCTCTTCTGAGGTGGTACAATTGGAAGACGATCTTTCTTATGAGGAGTAATCAATGAAGATCTTAGATCATAGAGAAAAATTTCTACGAAATAAGACAATTCCCCTCGTCAAGGTGTTGTGGAGAAACCACAAGTTTGAAGAAGAGACTTGAGAATTGGAGGAAATGATGAAGCTGAGTTACCCACATCTGTTTTAGTGTGGGAAAAGAAAAATTTTGAGGGGGAAATTTCTTAAGGGGGGAATATTGTAACGACAAAAAGTTTCATTAATGGAAAATCCCTCTTGATCTTATTAAATGTCTCTTTATATAACATGTTTTTATAAAATGTCAACTTCATTAGATTTATGATGATAATTGTGACCGTTACTTTTATAGCCGTTGAACAGTGATCACATGATTAGTATAAATATAGGGTTTTAACACATCCAATTTTACTTAGACAAAGGAAGCGATGGCCTCATCCAGTAGAATTTCCCCATACGAAGCCCATTTATCGGAGCTCGAAAAAGAGGTGGCGTCCTTGGGATTCGCTCTTGACCAAGCCCAAGCTGAGTTTCATCATGTCAAGCACGAACGAGACCGTCTACGGGAGAAGTGGAAGTTGATAGAAATTACCACTCGAGCGATGTTATCCGAGCCACCCCAAGAGTCTGTCACCATCACACATCTTACCCTTAGGTCTTATACGGCTGTTTTAAGGGGTTATGTAACTAATCGATAGTACTATGTTCATGTAAATTATTTTTTTATATAATAATGAATATAATTTCTTGTCATTATTGATACATTGTAAATAGTTTTTAAAGTACAAATGGTGTTTTTAGTTATTATTTAATTAAGAAATCTATTTTATTAAATTAAGAGATTTTTGAATTAAATAATATTTTAATAAAATATTATTATTATTATTATTAGATTAATTTTATTATATATAAATGATCATATAATTGTATGAATGCAATTATAATTTTTATTAAGGTTTGAAAGCCATTTTTGTCAAAACCCATGAATTTTCGATAAATGTCAGTTTTTATTTTAAAAGTAAAAATTAACATATTTAGAAAATTATTTAGATAAAATAAATGTTATTTTTGGAATCAGGACATCGAAATTATCCAACGGTGAATTTTTCATAATTTTCTAAGACAGTCAAATTTTTGAGTAAAAATTAAATACCGTTTAAATATATAATGTGTTTTATGACATCATAATGACACAATAGTGATATAATAAAATAATATAATATTTATGTTCGGCCAATATATGTTTTACCATTAAAATAATGTGATTTTGGGTTTGTTTGACTTACTTTTCAAAACATTAATGGACCCCTCAAGACTTATTAAACACCTTGTCTTTTTAAATTAATTTCCATGGGAGTGTGACTCACCTCCACATAAGAAACCCTATTATTTTAAGAAGTTTGGACTTTGGCCTTATAAAATATTAATTTTCTCTTCCCTTTTCCAAAAACCATGGGCAAAAACCATGGGATGGTTTGTGGTTTGGATTAATTTAATGTAAGGGGACCCAAACCTAAATAATAAAGAATTCCCTCACCTTTCCTATATAAACCCACCCAAGCTCCCACTTTCTCCTCACTAAAAGCCTTTTGAGTTCGTCCAACCTCTGTCCTAATCTCTCTAGAATCCTCCCAAAGTGCCCCAATCTCCCAAGAAGCCTATCATAAGCCTCTCTATAGCCTTTGGAAGAACACTTCCAAGTAAGGGTTTTTTCTTCCTTTCTCATTTTTGTCCAATTTTCTTTAAGTTGTTTTGCCCTTTTAATTTCAATTATGAATGTTGGGGTATGGTTTCTCACCTACCTCATACTACCCTCTTTATGTTTTAATGATGGGAGACCCCTTTCTCTCTAATTAAATGCCTCCCATGTACACCCGTTACCATGCCGAAATTCCAAAAGGAACTTCTCTCTCCTCTTTTACATTCAAGCAATACTTTTGTATCATGAATCTAAATTACATTAAAATTGTTGGGACATGTATCTATATGACCTCCTTACTGTCCATTACATGTAAATAAGATGAGGAACCCCTTTCTCTCTCATCAACCATTTTTTTATGAATTCTTATGTCACGCCGTTACGCTGCCGAAATCGCACCGATTTTCTAAGCCAATGCCATTGTGTAGTGAATACCATGCCCATTTCCCCATCAAGGGTATTCACCTTTATGCACATTTACTTATTGATTATAAATTTTCATGTATGAATTCCACATTCCTTTATCGTGGAATAAATTATTATGTTTTATGAATCCATGTTTTATGATCCATGTGGCACATTTGTGCATGAAATGAAATGTTTAAGAAGGGTGCGCCCTTATAGCACTCCAATGCATTGGGTAAAGTATAGTATCATGATACGTCATATGTAATGAGTGTTGACTCATGCTAATTCAAGTGCAACGAGGGTTTACTCGCGCTTCATGTGCAATGAGGATTTACTCATGCTCTATGTGCAATGGGCCTTAGCTCATGCTAATTCCATGTTAAGTGTTGTTGCCACATTTCCATGTTATGATTATCATGCTTTATCATGCCTTTATATTCATCTTTCTCTTGTGCTCTATTGATATGCCTAATTTCTAACATGTATTTTACTTCTCATGTTATTCCATGTGTATTCCCTTACTGGGATTTATAGCTCACCCTTTTCTTATGCATGTTCTCAGGTTATCCCATAAAATGATAAGTATGAGGGAATGTAGTGGTCATGTAAAGGAAATTTTCAATAAAGATGTTGTATTTCATGTTTTAAGTTTTTATGTAATGATCCTAAGCCCCAAAGACACTAAACCTCTTGATCTTCTTTGTTGTATCAAGTGAAGTTTTATGTAATAAATCATGTTTAAGTTGTAATAAAAAGCAGGGTTGTCATAGATACACCCATAAGTACCACTTGTAAGTTGGATGTTGATGAAACTAGTAAACCAGTGGATCAAACCAATTACAGAGGTATGATTGAGAGTTTGCTCTACCTTACTACTAGCTGACCTGATATAATGTTCAGTGTATGCATGTGTGCTCATTTTCAAGACAATCCCAAAGAATCTCACTTAAGTGCTATTAAAAGGATTTTTAAATATCTCAAATATACTACAAACTTAGGACTATTTTATACAAAAAGGACAATCATTTGATTTGATAAGTTATTCAGATGCTGACTTTGCTGGCTACAAGTTAGATAGAAAGAGCACCTCTAGAACATGTCACATTTTGGGCATGTCACTAGTATCATGGTGTATTAAGAAACAAAATTCTGTTGCATTATCCACTGCCGAAGCTGAATATATAGCTGCTGGTAGTTGTTGTGCTCAAATTCTGTGGATGAAACAAACTTTACTAGAATATGGATATCAATTCAAACATGTCTCTATAAATTGTGATAATACAAGTGATATTAACATCTCTAAAAATCTAGTATCTCATTCTAGGATAGAACACATTGATGTAAGATATCACTTCTTGAGAGATCATTATCAAAGAGGCGATATCACTTTTGAATTCATTGGCACTGAACATCAATTGGATGATATATTCATAAAGCCTTTGAATTCTGAGAAGTTAAATTACATCAAACATGAGTTAGGTATGATAAATTGTTAAGTTAAAACCTCATCGTTATACCTCACCGTTAGGTCCTCACAGTTGGACCTCACCGTTAGACCTCACCGTTAGGACCTCACTATTAGACCTCACCATTAGGACCTCACCGTTGGACCTCACCATTAGGACCTCACCGTTGGAACTCACTGTTAGGACCTCACCATTGGACCTCACTGTTAGACCTCACCATTAGGACCTCACCATTAGGACCTCACCGTTTGACCTCACTATTAGGACCTCATCGTTAGACCTCACTGTTAGGACCTCACCATTTCCACCTTACCGATAGTCGACCTTACTTTTCCAGGACTTGGCATTTTTCTTCCAGAATCTGAAACATTTTAATCTTATTTATTTCCTTTACTTGATTTTTTTGATATCTAAATGATAAAAACAAAGTAAAATCCACATTTTTATCCACTTCAATCCTCTCCCGAACCTCTTGCTCCCGAAGCTTTGAACCTAACTTTCTGCTAAACCATCAAACCACATCAGACCGCAATTGAAAGACTGAAGAGACCGATGGTTGGTGATGAAGGAGATGCTCTGAACCCTAAGAGACCTTTAACTAGGTCTATTAGTGGAAGCCAGGCTATGGTGAAGCTGATCAATCCTCATTTTTCAAAGAGGGAAATCATGGTAGATTAGGAATTAAGTTCAGAATGCCTGCTGTCAAGTAGGTCTCTGGTGCTAAAGGCACTCGAAGATCAGGATTGGGTAGAATGTTTTGAAAATAACAATGGATCATATTACCCAAAGCTTGTAAAGGAATTTTATGAGTGTTTGAAGTTTTAAAAGTCTGAGGATGAGAACCGAATGATTTCTAAGTTAAATGGAGTAAGTGTGAGCTTCTCTTCTGTTGAATCGGCTGAATGCTTAAGAGTCACACATGAAGGCATTTTCAACTACTACTTTGAAGTGATGCCTCCCACCAGTGAGTATTTCTGCTATGAAGAGGCTCTGGCCGAACTGACAGGGAATGGAATCCCTAGGAAGGTGATAGCTGCTGAGATGGATGGGGAAAACATATTACTATTTAAATTTGTTCAACATGTCTTGAGTCTCAGGAGAGGGGAATTTTCTAATTTGAAGTATCAAGACATATTTTTGTTGTATATGTTGAAGCATGGACAAATGATAAATCTCTGTAGGTTGTTGATGGTTAAGTTAAAGGATATGACAAAGCCTAGGCCCAAGTCAAATGATTTATTTCATTCCAAGTTAATATCCTTAATGTTAAGAGTGAAAGTACTTACTGGAAATAAGGAAGAAATCATAGTTGTAAGGGACAACTTATGCATTACCAAAATGATTTGAAAGTTTATGAAGATAAACTGGAACCCTTGGAAAAGGGAGTGGGTGAATGATGAGGCTAAGTTATATGAGGAATTCAATCCTGTTACCAATCCCACTAGGCTAAAGAATAAAAGAGATCCAGGTTTATAGCCTAATGAAGTGGAGCTAGTGTACTTAGATAAAGAAGAGGAGGTTTTTGTTGTGCAAGAGAGAGATGATTCTCCTGTTGATGACAAGAGTGATCCTAATCTTTCATCAAGTCCTCATGTTAATGTTGTATCTTTTAGTGAGCCTAGCCCACCAAAGAGATTACCTAGAAGAGATATTTTCCTAAGGGACAATGATGATGAGGAAACTAGTAAAGAAGAAGGAGAAGAGAATGTCTTAAAAGAAATTACTGTTGGAGAGATCTCAGAGGAGGAGGATGAAGCTAAATCTAGAAATGATGAATTTGAGATAACTATTGATGAGACTAAAGAGGAATGCCCAAGTCTTAGTCCTTTGATAGGATATACGGAAGTGGGAGAGAGTGAAGAGAAGAAGGATGATGAATCGGTTGGAGATGGAATTTTTATGGCTGTGGTTGAAGATTATGTAGAAGATATAGTGGTGGACTCTCCTGTTGATGCAGTTGATCAAGGAGGAATGACAGAGGTGAATGTAGTTGACCAGGAGGATACTCCAAGTAAGGGGGAGGAACTTATTTCCACAGGTTCAGTTTTTGTTTCTCATGAAATAGAATATTGGTTAGAAGATCCTGGATTCATGGTTTCAGGCTTAGACTATGAAGATTCTAAAGATGACAAACCTAACAGAAGACCTCCAGTGCATTCTATTTGAGAGACCACTATTGTGAAACCGGTGGTTCTTCTACCTCAGGATTATGTGAAGAAGGATGAATTGGAGTCTTTAAAATCAGATTTTAATAGACACTTTGATGATAGATCTATTGGGATAGAGAGAAAAGTGGCTCTCAATCAAGATCTTGTGGCATCTTCCTTGGAAAGGATAATCTCTACCTTTCACTCCAACTTGCTACATGAAGTGAAAGAATTCCAGAATCAAGTCAGAACCTTGGAAGAATCTATGGAGTCTGTGAAACAGTCGATTATGAGTTTAGACTCATATATGGCTTCAAGATATCAAGTGGAAAAATACCTTAAGTTTGTTAAGAGTGTTGTTCAGCAAATGGTCACTGTGTTTGAGGACTTTAAGAAGTCTATAAAGATATACGTGAGTGGTCAGGATGATGATGTGAATAGGTTGATCAGTGGACTAACCAAGTCTTTTAAGGAGACAATATCTTTTACCATGGCACCTCTGTGTGCATCTGCTTCCTCATCAGCCTCTCCTCTTGTCGATCTAGATGTTTTCAGATTAGTTGTTAGAGAAGAATTAGAGAAACTATCTGTTACAAGTACCTCAGACCCTCAGTCTATGACTCAGGTCATTTCCACTACCAGAGACATTCATAATATTGTATGAGATTACTTGAGGGAGGCTTCCCAAGATCAGAAGGCCATCAAAGAGCAGGTTGGGTTCTATTATAAAAGGATTTACACTAAGAATCATATGGATGGTCACTTTAAGCTGCTGTTGGAGAACTTGAGGATCCCACCTATCACTCAGGATTTTAAGGATCAAGTTAGCAGGCTTCGAGAGTTGACTCCTACTTTGGAAAAGTTAATGTAGAATAAGGATGATTTCATTTCAGTTATGGAAAGAGGAGGGAGCATCATTATGTATTTCTAGAATCTCCTTTTGCCCTTCCTCCATGTGGACTGCACTCCCATTATTGTTCCTCCAGCTTTACCTTCTTCCTCAATTGCTTCAGGCTCTACCAGTGCTTCCCCTTTGATAACTCCTACACAGGACATCTGAAGCTTGACTCCTATGATTCCTCATAGATCTACTCATTATCAGTATACTGATGCTTCTGTAGCATCTCCTCCTACCTTGCTCATTGCCATACCTAGGGCTGTACCTCCCTCTTCTGAACCTGCCTCCTCAACTCTCAAAGAAAAAGATCCCTTGGACATTTATGATGTGGATTGAATGTGAGATATCTTAGTTGATAGGGATCTTTGTAATCTTTTTGTATATTGTACTCTTATTTCATTAATACAAAAATATTCTTTTGTCTCCTTCTTGTATTTCATTCTTTTTTCTAATCACAAAGGGGGATAAGTTTTAAAACTGGAGATCTTGAATATATGATCTGATATATTTTCAGCAATAACCATGGATCAATTTTATGTTATTTTAGATATTGATAAATAATATATGTATACTAACATCTTGGCAAAAATTAGAAAACATGCTTATCCCTGATTCAAAAATTCTTAAATATCAATTTCACTAACATAATTTATGATTATCAAAAAGGGGGAGATTGTTGGACTCACCTATTTTGATAATCCAAAATCATGTTTCTTTTATATGATAATCATGTTTCATTAATATTTATAGTTTCTATCAAGTAATAACTATGTATTTTTAATATCACTGCTCTCTTGATTAAGTTTACAATGAAAAATTTCTCTAAGTAAGAGGTTACTTATTAAGGTTACCGCTAGAGGTTATCGATTGAGGTTACTGCTGGAAGGTTACCGATTGAGGTTACCACTAGAGGTTACCGCTAGAGGTTACCACTAGAGGTTACCGATAGAGGTTACCAATAGAGGTTACCACTGAGGAACCTCACTGCCAAATTATCAATGCAAGATCATCACTGAGTCTATCACTCAAAGGCTACTATTATAGAGTTACTGATGAAGGCTACCAATGAAAGCTACCGATGAAGGCTACCGATGAAAGCTACCGATGAAGGCTATCGATGAAAGCTACTGATGAAATCTACCGATAAAGCCTACCGATGAAAGATACCGATGAAAACTACTGATGAATCCTACTGTTGAGAAGGCTACCGCTACCAGTCTACCAATATTCACTCTTCTACTCCATACTTTTTCAATTTCTTAAGATTATTCTAACGGTCATATTTGGTAAAATTAATGCTTCTGAAATTAATTAATGCTGATTGTAGACATATAAAGAGACCATATCTGGAGACAATACAAGGTACGAGAAAGACCACACGTGGTGTTCCTATTCCTATTGTTGGATCTCAAATATAAAATAGAAGACTGAGGAACAGAAGATATGAGAATTCATGATAGAAACTACACGAATGACCTGAAGAACAAAGAGAACCTACCAGAATTTACACTGAGAACCTAAGAGTTTCACAAAGATCATTTGGGAGAGCAAACTCAAGACTGTCTTCTGTGCTTCATCAAATCTCTTTTAAACCAAGAAGCATAATACCTCAGTACCTGGAAGCTAGAACCTGGATTTGCGACACTCTATTTTGGAGACAACTTCCAGAGAAAGACTCGAACTGCAATTTTCTCACTCCAAGGAGCAAGAGCTGAACTACAAACACATAGAGCCTTCTAAACTCAATATTTATAACATTAGATATATCATGTTTCTCATCTTATATTTCTAATAAGTGTGTGTTTGTCTATTACACACACTGTCTCTTGTACTTGAACTGGAAGATACTAAAAATCCTCACACCAAACATTACTTACACTCTGTTTCCCATGTGTAACTGTGGAAGAGGCTGTATGTGGCCTAGTTGTGTGTTTTTCTCAAGAAGAACTGTGGTAGAGGGTGTGAGCTCTAAACATTTTGTGAAAATTGTTGTAAAGCCCGATACAGGCTGTGTATCAAGTTTATTGTTAATATAAACTGCTTGGTGGCAGGTGATCACCAGGTGAAGAGGATTAAGTCTCGGCTTGAGACCGAACCTCTTATTTAACTCTGTTGTGTACCTTTTATTATAATACTCTATTTTTCTATTTTCTGCTACTTATAACTTCAAAACAGAAAACTGTTTTATATTCACTCTGATAGTTAGTTTTGGTTGGTGTGTATATGTGTTTAGTTCAGTAAACCTATTTCAAAAGTTGGATAAGTGTTTTACACTGATTCAACTAAGGACTAATCAACCTTTGAGAATATTGTTGACCAATTGAACATTTATATCTCTACAGCCTTAATTAATTGGGTTGTTTTCAAATTGGGGATTTTTATCATAAAGTTTTTAATATAAATTTTAAGCAGGAACTCAATTTACCCCCCTCTCGGGTTTCCACTATGATCAACAAGATGCAACCATAGTGGCCTTTAGTGGCACTAGGTGTTCTCCTACCTAATTAAGTGCATCTACTTTGATTGTATCAAAATTAAATATCGGTAAAGGAGTAGGATTTTTTAAAAACTCTGAGTGCACTACCTCTTTTATCACTATACTTATATGATTAGAATCAAATGAAATTAAGGATCTGTAAGATTCATGTATAGGAATTTGTATTGATATAGAAGTTAGTATAGTATATAAATCAACAATAATATTATCCAATTTATTTTCCAACTCTCCCAATCTTGCACTAATCATATTACACTTTGAAAAGAATATGAGATGCATGTTCATTATGATGAATTAGGCATCCAATTGCAGTCCCTCATTCCTTGCTTTATCACATGCACTTTCAAATTATTGAAGATGAATATTCAATAAATCAATTATGCCTTGGTTGATTTATCCCACAATTGAATTTGGCACAAAAAGAGTAAAAACCATGTCTGGAACAGTTTTTCCATGAGTAACTTGAGTTGCTCAAACTTCTCTATCATGGCTTGGAATTTTTGTACTAGGAAAATAAAACTTTTCATCCATGCTAAATATCCTTACCATTGGGTCAAATCTTAGATGTAAATCAGTCAGTTTAGTCCAATAAAAAACAAATGCAACTGCCTCTTCATGATGATCTTCAAGATCACTTTAAACAACTACTTTAAGTTGCACATGTTCAGTTGCTACATCAGTTGGCTCATGTATACATTCTTCAATATCATACACAATAACCAAAGGTATAACCTTAAGGGGTTATATCACCAAAGGTGTATACTCAACAATATATATTGCATGCTCAATAAATCTATCTTAATCCACTTTTTTATCCTAATCAATAACATCAACATGAAATTTTACCACATCAATACAATCTATTTCTTTTAATTGAGAAATAAGAGAGACATGAGGAGTCTCAATGCGATTCTATTTGTTAATATTCTCAATCATAGAACTCTCTACATGTGTTTCAATAGTTCTATCCTCATAAGTTGTTTCTTCTTCTATTTCAGTTCAATTTTGATATTTTTTAGTATAGTCCATTTCCATCTCAACTTAAATAGGCTTATCAGATATAGAAAATTTACCATTCTTGGGAAAACTACACAAATTATTTAAGCTAATCGATTGGGTACCCCCTTCACTATAAACTTCCTCTCTAGTGGAACAACCCAAAATCTCAATATGAGTAGAAAATACCTCTTCATCTTCATGACCATGAACTAATTTCTCATGATTAGTTCCAAGTTCCTTAAATCTACTAAAAAATTATTAAAAAAAATCCACATTTTCATGTCCATGCTCACCAACATCTTTAACAACCTCAATCCTATTAGTAGTAACTTCCCCATCCTAAACAATTCATTAGGCTCTAGGACTAGATCAATGATTACTTCAGGTGGATTTGGGTGTGAGATATGTAAATATGATTTATAAAACTACTCCTCACCACTTTCCCACTCTTGATTCCAAGGGTTCTAATTAGACCTCATTTGGTTGCAAATATCCTTGCTCAAGAAAACACCAGAGAATTCCTTAGAAACATTTTCTCCTCTTCAAACTAATCCCCCTTATTCCAAATTTCTAGATATAAAGGTTTCATAAGGTAGGGTTAATAACTTTTATGTAGTTTTACAGAGTTCCTCCATGTATCTCATTAATAATATGTATATATTGATCTCATGGACCATCTTCATTAGATATAGAAAATAGATATCTTGGTGCCTCATGGTTAAAAAATCACCTTTCCATGGGTAGACCACACGTTGAAGGATTTTTAACTAAAATACCATTTTTTTCATTTAATTCCACTATCTTATGTCTTCTCCCTTCACCAATAATAGTAAAAAAACATATTTAACTTGAAAATGGGTGTTATTATGAAGGAATGACTTGGAACAATGCTCAAAATATCCCTTATGATAAATGTTTAATATACCATACCACTTTTTTGAGCTTGGGGAAATCTAAAACTTATCCACAGATGATTTAATAAATTTATAATTTTCTTTAAATAAAAAATGAGAATTAAAATAGGAGTCCTTTAATGTCCTTGGGTATATAATGTTCTTTAAAAATATCTTAGTCCATCTTTTTTTTATTTTAGAGTGATGAGTGCCACCAACCTACTTGATTTTAGACACTCTATCCTAAGATCTTTCTCAACTATCACTATTCAATCTCATTGATGTAGATTATGTATACTCGAAGATATAGACACACTACCTCATGATTTATTAGAGGTTCATTCCTCACCCATGAATATAGAGCAATCTTTCTTTCCTTACATTGAATATAATTACTATATGGTGGTTTGGGGCATGAATATTTGGGAGGAATGGAACCATATGCAAGGATGAATCGGTGCGGTGGTTGAGGTGCTTGGACTTCATAGTTTTGGACACCAAAGTCACGGGGGATCTTCTGGAGAAAGTTCCACACTTGTTGATTTGGGCTCTATTCCCCAACACGTGGTATCAAAGGGATTGGTTGAAGTGTTAATTTGTAAAAAAAGTGGAAAGAATCTGGTGGAGTAGTTTATCAAGGACTCGAAGGATGTTATCAGAAGACAACGGTTGTACCAGAGGTGTATCTGGGATATTGAAAGTGAAATTGACCAACATGAGTCATGAGGTGTGTTCTATTGTTGGTGATAGTTAGATCTTGGTGGAAGACCGCTAGGGTTCCTCAGGTTAGGCGGTCTATCAGGCATCCAAAATAATATCACTGAAATATGACAGTGGTATTAGTGGTTTTTCTAGAATATCAAAATTATTCTTGTATGAAGGTGTCATGCAGCGTGTTTTGTTCATT
Source organism: Viscum album (assembly GCA_963277665.1). Lineage (NCBI taxonomy): Eukaryota > Viridiplantae > Streptophyta > Magnoliopsida > Santalales > Viscaceae > Viscum > Viscum album. Next base: position 981,536,863 of record OY728143.1, on the reverse strand, counting down.
GGGTGACATTTGGAGCTTAGTGGAAGGCTATTGAAATTATGAGAGGCAAGAGAAATGGAATAGAAAAATAACAAGCACTCAGGGATTATTTCATAAGTTGAAATTAGGTGATAGATGACTCAGGTTCCTGAAAGGATATGTCAGATGAAGCCATCACTTTTCAGTTCAAGTCAATGGAAGATTCCACTAGTGCCTTTATTCTTCATGAAATTGCGGATAGAGAAGGGATATTTCTACTTTCAACTCTATGAAAATGATATTTTGTAGGATCAGTAAAGAAATGGAAGGATCTTCTATGATGAAGGTGGGATCTCAAAGAGTCATAACTAGGATGAAAGTAGCGGGAGAGAAGGACCTTGTTCCCATGATTGTACTAAAGGAAGTTTCAATGGGAGTTTATCATGCCGATGACATCAGACTTTTTAGAAGTTATGATTATCGGATAAAGGTCAGCTCTGATGGTGTCACTGGAGTTCGGTGTACCAAAAAGTTCTTGGGTGGTGTAGAATCTCGACAATAGAGTTTTCAAAAATGCATGTAAGACCAATAGAGTGAGGCCATGGTCATGGTGCATGAAACAACTTGTTGTTTTGAATTTCAAAAAAATCAGAGGATGAAAACTCATTCCTGATTTCTTTGGAGAAAATTTCCATGGTTGCATTCAGATGAGTTTCAATTATATTTTAGAATGATCAAATCATGGTTATAGAAGAATGAGGAGGAACTAATTTATTGGGAGCTTAGACAATTGAAGCAACATAGAGCAGAGAACCATGTAGGCCCTACAAAAGAATGGTGAATGGAAGTTGGACCAATTTCAACATTGGTAAGATCATGAGAATAGTCTTCGAGTGGGAGATTGTCGGACTCAACTTGCAAAAATGATTCTCAAGTCAGAATTGATTTGGGTACAACCCATTTATTGGAGAGATAGAAAATCATAAATGGAGAGATTTATCTCAACATTAATAGAGGAGTTTCTCCCAACATAAATGGAGAGTTAATTCATAATATTAATGGATGGAAAAATTAATGTTAACTGCATTAATTGGAGATATGTACTTGAGATCTATATAAATGGATGTAGTGAATTTTTTTGAGTACGACTGATGAGTGGAAGATAAGAACTGACAAAGGTGGAGGTGGATCCCCTTTTGGGGAATCCAACCTGGGTGCACACAAAGAGTTGAAGGCACTAGAGCCAAAGGTGAAGGTCGAGACCTGCAAGGGCGGAGGCCAAAAGGGTTAAAGGCGGAGGTCGTGACCCACAAGGGCATATACCATAAGAAAGGATCTAGAATATCTGATGACCGAATGGTGCTGGTGGCACATCTTTTGGGGATCTAAGTATAGTTCTAGAAGATGGAAATTCTTGTAACCTAGATGTTTCTCCTCATTGAATGAAAGTGATGCTGCCATTATCTTGTGAATGTAAGACAAAAGTTCAAACCACATAATCCTGTTGTGCATTGTTTTGTACTTTATACTCGCATGCATGTTTGCTTGTTGTGTGCTCTTGTTCATTGTTCAGAATGGAAGACCTTGGGAGGACCAGAACTAGATGCAAGGATGACTCAGTGTGGTGGCTGGGGTGCCTAGAATTCCTAGTTCCAGACCCCAAAGTCATGGGGGATTTTCCGGAGCAAGTTCTGCACTTGTTACTCCAGGCTATGATCCCCAAAACCCATAACTTATAAACATAAAATAGAGATCCACAAGTGACTCTCATAGTCCATAATATAAATGTGAATAGTCTACATGATGAAATAACATAATAGACAAGAAGTAGAAGAAATATAAATAATATACATCATTAAAATAAATAAATTAATAGCCCCATGGTTGATACATATGCAATATAATAATTGAAATAAATAAATAAATACCACAGAATATGACACAAATCATAATAACTTCCTTCCAAATCATCAACCTCCAATACACTGCTTGTCTCAAGTCATATCCAAAACTACAAGCATATAACTATACCTACCATAAAACATAAATTTTACCCATGAACATCAAAATACATGCCTTGTGAACAGGTAAGGGGTTAATCCAATGGCCTTGTAGGATTCACCCACTCACCTCAACATGCTGTGTGATAATGATCAAGTCGATACATGTGCAAGTCTATGGTGAGTGAAACTCAACCCTCTTGGAAACATCACTCATGCATGCTCAAGTAAATCCATGCTTATCTCAACCTTCCCTTACTGAGACTCCACCTAAGACACTAACAGGTTGAAGTGTAACCTCCAAATCCCACCTCTAGTAGGCCATATGTTGGTGACTAATACCAAGGGTATATCATCATACATATATGAAAGTAAATTCCCCTTTATAAATGAAAATTTCAAATCACTATGAATAATAATATGCAATACCAATCCATAGTACATGAATAAAGTATAACAATTCATATCATGTCATACAAATCCAAACCATAAATATAAAAACAACCACAAGGTCAATTAACTCCTTTATACCTCAAACAAAGAATAATAAAATCCACCTTCACCAATAAGTCTCTTGTACCCATACCTAAGGTCACCCAAAAATGACACCAACTTTATCAAGATAATATGGAAAAAATATATAAATTATGGTTTAACAAGGTTCCTCCCCAAAACTCTTATATCTCCATGTGAATGAAGTATACTAATGGATTCATGTATTAAATAAATAAAATAAAACAACCAACCAAAAAACATCTTTCATAAGTCAACTATCCAACCTCCCCCATTTCATACCACATAACCAACCCAATTTCCAAAGAAAAACACTATTCCCATCACACATAACCATGACTGCACAATAACAACCATTCATTCAAATCCATGGACCAAGAAGTTGTCCACCCTTAGGGACTTCACTAATACAACACTACTACTAAACAACTAAACACCCATAGAGAAATCGCTAAATATTCATATCAATACCCACATCACTAAGTAGCTATCCAATCTCAAGGAACTCACTATAATCTCATAACCACCAAGAATTAGCTACCCACATGTAAGAAATTCACTAACACATTCATATCCATTGGTTGAGCTACTACCCACCTGTAAGGACTCTCACTGATTTTTTAGTTGTTCACCCTCTGGGATCCTCCCCACCACAACCCACATTTTTTGGTTAGTTACCCACCCTCAGAGACTCTTTCTATATTTTTAGGTGTCCACCCTCTCCCCTAGCCTGTTCTATCACTACCACACACCATACATTCATTATGGAATATCATCCACTTTATCATCACTATCCTCCTCCTCCTCCTCATCATCATCATAGTGATCTATCATGAACTAGTCATAAATTCCACAATATTATCACATTCAAAAATGTATTAAGACCCCCCAACATCCATTTATTTCCCTAATAGGCCAATACACACAAAAAGGTCCTAGGTAATATAATCAAACCATATAGATATACCACCCCCTTAGGTCTACCACAATTCAAATACTAGGGAGTAATTCACTACATCAATGGAATTCCTTATATCCTGGGAACACAGAAGTTCCATAACTTCTTCCCTAGGAATATAAAATTATGAATTAACCACACATAATATGTTTATACATCACATCATTCCACATATATAACTATCACATCACATAATCAAGATTCTTGAATTCATACTCCTATGTTGATATGTCATAAAACCCATGTACCTTACATCCCCTTTATTGATAAACTAAAATATATAGAAATTTATAAAAAGTGGCATGTATTCATGCCATTTTGGAACCCCCATGTCAAAATTTTCACTACCCCTCCACAGGGTCCATGTAAGTCTCATGATTATTTTGCTATAAGTTTCCATAAAGTGGAAAACTATTTTGATGGATCAACACTACCATTCACAGAAATCACCCACTTTACACCTTTTAATTTTCCACTAACTTATCACTAATACTTAATAAAAATCAATACCAAAACTCATAAAAATATTAATATATCAATAATAATCAATTTCTATCACCAATTATGTCATGTTCACATTTAAAATAATTTACTCATGAATTATAATCAATGTTCATCATCAAATCATTAAATCATCAAATATTTAAATTACCAAATCATCATATCATAAAATCATCAATTTCATCTTCATATTCCTTGTTTTTTATTTTTAAATCATTTAACCACTCACTTATATATAAATTTAATATTCTATAATCATAGAATTATGTTCCCAATAATTTTCACATCTTAATTCCACCATTTATCAATTTCAATCACAATCCACCTAATTCACAATCTATATCATTTCAATTATTCAAAAATAATAATTATTACACCAATTTCTTAATCAACTATCACATTTTCAATTATCTATGTCAATGAAAAACAGTCATGTTCTTCTTAATATTCATATTTCTAATTACATTTCATCACCAATTCACTCTCTTGAATTTTTATGCAATATCTATCCATCATAGAAAAAATAGGCATAAAAGATCCATAAGAATTTAAATTAATAATTATAATATAGATTCACCTACTTTTATTCTATGAAAAACTATATCCTTAGACCATCCAATGATCACTACTGACCGCTCATCCAATCACACTCTTTTATTCATCTCCTTGTTCCTTCCAATCTATCACACTACCAAAATTCTAGAAGTCCTATCCCTCTTAAGAGAATAAAGAATAAAGGATTTCTAATCCAATGCCAATTATGGAAAACAAATTCTACTTATTAATTCCCTTTCAATTTCCACTAACTCCCATAACCAATTTCAAGAATAACTGCACATTAATCATTCCATTACTTTCTATTTAATTATTCCCATCAAATCCACCTTTTAATTATTTTAACTTTCCACATATACCACTTAATGAAACATTTATATTTAAAAATTCCCTCTAATAACTCCAAATTATTTCCATCAATGTCATAGTATTTATCTAATAAAAATAATTCATTTAAAATAAAATACTTAGTTTAAATAATAATAGTATTCTACCAACACTTATAATATTTTGAGAAACTAACCATAATATAAATTTTCCCAGTCACCACCCAAGGCTAAATGATGTATATGGATTTCAATGGTGTGCTCAGAATTCTATTTCATAAATTAAAAAATCACCATTTTACATTTCTTCTTTGAAAATATATAAAATTTTAGAAACTCACAAAAATAAAAAATTCAGGTATTTACAATACCTGCATTCCATATTGGTTAAAAGACACACACACACACCATGGAGACTTAATCAACACCGTACAACTTAGGCTAGGTCTCACCTTCCCATGATTGAGACAAATATTATACCACATAGTCGCTCTCATATCATTACATGCTACCATCAAGAGGTCTCTCCATATCCATAAAGACTCTCTCATTAGAGCCTTGCTCGAACCATCAACCATCTCACTTCCCATTACTAAACAAATCCTAAAATATCATAGGAAATAATGATCATACTAAGAAATACAACAATAATAAATCAAATAGGTATCGTTCATCAATATCAACAGCCAAACAATAATCAAAACCATAAAGGGTTGTCAAAGAGGGAAAAAAAATTAAATATCATCATAAAAACAATCCCATGATAAAAAAATGGTAAATATAAAAAATTTATACCAATTACATGAAATAATATTCCCATATCTCACACCCTTATCCATATTATCTCAATAGTCCCCATAGAATTTATCAACCAAACTACCCATAGAGTTCCACTGACTCTGATCCCAATATATCACAAATCATCATTAGGGATGACTCCCGCTACATGATAATAAAACCCTATGGCCATACTTAACCCCTGAGATCCATTATAAACCCCATCATCATCATCATCAACTAGTGTTTTCTAGGACATTGTAAGAAATCAATTTTTTTATGAGGTATGAAACCTTTTAATTTCATTTTAATTCTTTGGTTTTGACCTAATTTGAATGAATTGCATGTTTGGAGAGGAAACAAGGGTGTCTGAGGATTTTTTGGAGCCCAGATCCCTACTTTTTTGGAGAAAACAGCTAGGCCACATGGTCAGTAGAAACTGTGCAGCCCAATATGCATGGTTAGATTAAATCATGTAGGGTGTCTTAGAGCACAGTAGAGGGCACATGGTTTTCCCTAACAGTGCGACCAAGGCTACATGCTTGTGTGATTGCTATAGAATTTTTAACAGAGTGGAAACACATGGCCATTACATGATTTTTCTAACCATTCATCATGACCATGCGGGGGGGGGGGGGGGGGTCTTGAGACAAAACTGGGTGCACGGTTGGTGCATAGTTTGACTAACCATGCAACCAAAATATGTGACCTATTAAATTTGGTCAAAATGACCATTTCCCCTTAAAATTACTATAACCCTCAATTTCTTTTCCATCTTTCTCTAGTGAATAAATTCTCCTCCCATTTAAGATCTTCCTCATTCCTTGATCTAGTATTTAGTGTCCTTTCACCATAAAATGTCTGAATCAAGAGATGTCACCACATTGGCTAGGCCCTAGTGATTTCTTTATTCTTTAGGCTCCTTTCATCATTTCTCTTCTCATTGATGAAGTTATTTTGGTGTAGGATATTATGCCCTATTTTTAGGGAATTTGTCTATTATTCCATTTTCTTTTGATCTAGATCAAATCAAAGACTAAAACTAGATGAGTTTTTCTATATGGGAATAAGTTAGGTAGTCTATACCTTTTCTCTAAAAGTCTAGTTGTTTATAGCTTGTTTCCATTATGCCGCATGCCAAACTTTCTGGCGATGCTTCCTAAATTAATAAACCATTGAGTTAATTGATAAATTTATGTTTAAGACATATAGTGGCACCTTTATGTAAGGTCAGAGGCTGTAAAACTCAAATTTAACCACCCATTTGGTGGGTTCTTCCCTTTTTCCATGTTTATGTCACCCTAGAGGTGAATTGAGTTACCTTTTCATTTGGTGAATTAAATATGACAATGAAATGGATTTTTAAAGGTTGTAAGCACCTTATATCACATTTTCATTTGAAGATGAAATGTATTAAATGGTTAATCCCTTGGGATTTGGTATGATTATGAAGGGATTAGTGAAATGATTAAATGAATGGTTAATGAAATGGTGAATGTTTTGGTTACTATGATAATGTAGGGTTTGTGGTATAGAACTGATGATCTTTTTAGATTCCATGGATCTGATTTGATTAGTATATTATGATGCCTTGGAAATTTCTACTCCTTAGATCCTGTTTAATTAGCTTAATTGGCTTTCATGGACATTCCTACTCCTTGGATCCGATTACTCGATTTACTTGTTTTTCTAGGATTCCTTGTACATTTCTACTCCTTGGATCTGGAAACTTATTAGGATGACTTGTAAATTTATACTACTTGGATCCAGTTTAATCATCTTACTAGGATGCCTTGCACATTTATACTCCTTGGATATGATAACTTATTAGGATGCCTTGGACATTTATACTCCATGGATCCAATTTAATCATCTTACTAGGATGCCTTAGATATTTTTACTCCTTGAATCCTGTTTACTTGACTTAATCAGCTTACTAGGATGCCTTGGACATTTCGACTCCTTAGATACTATTTACTTGATTTACTTAGCATACTTGATTTCCGTGGACATTTCTACTCGTTGGACCCTGGCCCATATAGGTCTGATACATGATTACACGACATAGTTCATTGATGTTGCTTAACATGATTTATAGATATCCATTAGTTAGTTTCTTAATCATAAAGAGTCTTGATAGACTATACAATATTTATTATAATTTCATTACTTTTACTCCTATTATATTCTCACACTACTTAAATTTATATGAAAAAACTAGACTTGTTATATACACCATTGGTGGTGGTCTACTGAGTGTTATCTCACACCCTGTTCGGGCTACTGTTGGGTACCCATACAGAATTCATGGTTATAGGTAGGGATAGGGGTAAGTTCCCACTTGATGACGGTTGATTGATTTTTTCATAGGATATGGGGAGCATAGGACCTAGCTATGGATTCTGATGCTATCTAGGAATAGTTTCATTTTGGTCTTTTTGTACTTTAATACATGTATTGTACTGGATGCCTATTTCTATTTATTACCTATATTTTTTATAAAATTCCATGATCATCATTTGTATATGAAACTTTTGGATAAGATTGCTTAGTTATTTATATGATGGATGTTTATTCTCCAGCTGTTTAATTATTACATATGCTTTCACTATTGTTGTTATAATTATACTACCATGTTACAATCTGATCATGAGGGTATAATATTCTAACTATTCCACTATGGACCCACACTGATAGTAAACAACCTTTGGCATATGGGGAGGCATGATTGAGGCCATGTGGCCAACCTATTTCTATTACTCTTGGGTGAACCGGGCTCGTGATGTCAAAAAATGGTATCATAGGATTTCTTTTCTTTTGTATACTATTTGGGATTAGTATACAAGAGACTTAGAAAGGGTTGGTATTTGATAGTGAGCCTGTTCCTAGGAGTAGCTAACCCACATAAAGGGAAAATACAAATTACCTAGGATGGGACATGTTTTTATGGATTGTTCTTATTATAGTTGCCTTGATTTCACCATTGGGTAAGGCACTTGATGTTTTATATTCCTTATGATTACATAATTTTACCCTTGTCATGGTATGGAAATGAATTATTGAACCATGCATCATCATAGACACTTTAGGATTTATATCTCATGAATTATGCCATTCCATGTTTATATTATCGTGTTCATTTCTTGCAGCATGTTTTGGTGCCTTGATTGCTATGTATATGAAATTTTGATAACATTTCATGCATGGAATTGATAAATGAGTGGTTGTGATTAAATTGGCACCACACTTCAATTTATAAGCTGTATGGAACCTTATAAATTGGAAGTGGTGATCCATATAGATTAACATTTTTAAGAAAATTTCTATAAGAATGAGTATGAACTTAAATGAAACTGAATTCTAAAATGAATGGTCACGGTTAAATGGGGATTCCAATTGAAATTTAAAGGGTGTTTTCCTCTATAAAATGTAATTGAAACTCTATATACCAAGAACTTTGAATTATAACAAAGAACTTGACCCTGACCTGACATTAGTAGTGGGAATTAGGCAGTATCTCTTGTGTTCTTATGATCTATATGTCACCCAGACCTAGTTTTAGGAGCAAGTAGAGGAGTTTGACTTGTGTTTAGGAAGTCTTATGCCTATATTTCTTGTATATCTGTAATCCTATCAATAAAAAATCATTTATGAGTCATGTTCTTGGAATTTTTAGAGACATTCTACCATGATAACCTTCAGTTGTGCGCTAGGAGGGTGGTGCCGACCATGCTCTAGAGGTGTTGGGCCCTAGGCCACCCATAAAACCTCCAGTAGTTCCAATTGTTGAACCGCCTGTTATACGTGATATGGGTGTTGATACCTAGTTTTGAGATGAGTTCCTATGCTTTATGCAAACTGTTCAGGGAGCCCCGCGACCTGCCCCGAATATGGAAGAGTTGATGTGTGAGTTCCATCAGTAGTATCTACCCATGTTTTTAGGGGATGAAGGACTACAAGCTACAGAGTCATGGATAGAGGCCATGCTATTTATTTTAGAGCATCTCAAGACACCTCTCAAGAGGATAGTGAATATTACTGTGTATATTCTATGAGATTACACCAAGAGATAGTGGGATGTGATTACTCAAATAAATTTTCATTGGGATATGGCATGGGGGGATTTCTAAAAATCCATATATGATTATTTTTATCCCAAAAAATTGAGGGATGATAGATATAGAGAGTTTATACACCTGGACTAGGGCATATCATCAGTCATGGACTATTCTACCCATTTTATAGATCTATAGAGTTTCAAACCTATTCTGTTAGGTGACGAGTTATCTAATGCTAGGTGATTTGAGGATGGTATCAGGTATGAAATCTGGTCACAGGTGAACATATTACAACTTTCTACTGTATATGAAATAGTAAATTAGGTGATGATTACTGAGAATAATCTGAGTGAATATAGGGGTACAGAGTAGGGCCATTCAACTTCTCAATCCAGTGGCATAGTTTCAGGTGGAAGTAATCAACACTTTGACACCACTCATGAGGGGAATACCGACCAAAGTATGAGTGCTGGTAGTTCTATTTTCTATCATCAGTGTGAGAGGAATGAAAACATGAGGATCTAGAGTGATAAAAACCCATTTGAGTGCCGATCTTGTAGCAGGATGACCTATCTATAGCGGTTTTCAGGACCTTTCATCCAACAACCAGTGAGAGAGGGTCTACATTGAATCCACATTCAGGAGCAGGATTAACATCTTCTTGTCAGGAAGGGAGCTAGGGTATGGTCAGTCAATTAGGCCAAGGTGGTGGTTGTGGCCAAGGAAGCTAGAAACTAGGCTTATAGTGGAAGAAGAGTAGACCTACTCAGGGTAGTCAGGCTATATCTCAAGGTTGTGGATTAGGCTAGATATATACAATGTTGTAGATACTTGAGGAGTAGAGTTCCAAACCTTCTTCCATGAGAGGAACTATTCTGGTAGCCTCTACACTAGTATCTACTCTTTGATATAGGTGCATCTCATAATTTCATATCTATTCCTGTTATAGAGATCCTTGGGCACAATGTTTGGTTTTTCTATGGCATGATGACACTCGATACTATATTGGGGATTTTATCAGAGAGTGTACACCATTTTAGGGAGTCACCCCTTGAGATAGGTGGGTATTACTTCATATGGGAGCTCTTTTTCCTCAAGATGATAGGGTTTTACATCATTCTTGGGATGAAATGGTTGGTTACCTATCATACTTACATTGATTTATATCACCAAAGGGTGACTTTCACATCACCATAGGGAAGAGTTTTTATTCACAAGGGTGAATGGTATGTCCAAGAAAGAGGAGATGGACCTGAACATCATGGGATGGGTGGGATGACAACCCAAATTGCTAGCCTATATCTGGATGATAAGGGAACGCTTCAGGAAGATTTACCTCTACTGGAATATCATTTTAGGGATGTTTTACAGGATGAATTTTCAGGACTACCTCTTGAGATAGAGGTATAGTTTTCTTTTAATCTAGTGCCTAGAACTACACCTGTATCCATACCTCCTTTTAGGATGGATACTACTAAGTTTCAGAAGTTCAAGAGGTAGTTGGTGGACTTAGAAGAAAATGGATTTATATGACCCAATACTTCTCCATGGGGTTCACCAAACCTTTTCACCAACAAGGTGGATGAAACCCTTGTGGATTATTAGAAATTGAACTAGTTGAAGGTTAATAACTGATATCATTTTCCTCAAATAGATGATATATTTGACAAGCTACAAAGAGATAGAGTGTTCTCAAAGACTTACTTGCTATCAGGTTATAATCATGTGTGTGTTGAACCTTTAGATATACCAAATAAAACATTCCATAGTAGATATGGTTTGTATGAGTATTTTTTCATGCCTTTCAGTCTCACAAATGTTCCAGTAGTTTTCATGGAATTGATGAATCGGGTTTTCCATCCATATCTGGATTCATTTGTTATGGTGTTCATGGATGATATCATGGTGTATTCTCACACTCAACACTACCATTCCAAACATATTGGGATCATATTGGACACATTTATAGAGAAGTAGTTATATGATAATCTCCCAAAGTGATACTTTTGGATGGATAAAATTCACTTCCTGGGTCATATTATCTCATAATAGGAGTATTAGTTGACCTTGATAAGGTGAGAGCTGTAATTTATTGGGATAAGGCCAAGAACATATTTGATATACGAAGTTTATTGAGGCTATATTGTTATTAAAAGTGCTTCATAGAGGACATATCATTCCTAGAAACACCTCTTATGGGATTTAATAATAGGGGTGTGAATCTTATATGGTCTGAGGCCTATGAGACAACCTTTCAGGAGTCGAAGGGGTGCCGATCCTGATTTTTCTAGAGCTGGGTAGAAGCCATATAGTATATTGTGATGCATTAGGTATCAGGCTAAGAGTAGTTTTGATTTAATGGGAGAAAGTTATGGCATACGAGTCTCATCAATTGAGACAACATGAGAGGAACAACCCGACGCATGATCTCGAGTTAGCCGCTATTGTTCATTCCCTATGCTATTGGAGGTATTACTTACCAAGAGAGCATTTTGTAGTGTATTTTGACCAAAAAAGCCTAAAATATATATTTATATGGTGTAAATTTAATCTTAGTCAACAAAGGTGAGTTGAATACCTTTATTCCTTAAACTTTGAGCTTTACCTATACACCTGGAAAGGGAAATATAGTTTTCGATGCTCTGAGTATGAGGACTTATACACAGGTATTTCTTGAATCCAGTAGTGAGTAGAAGCTTATGGAACTATTTTTTTGAGATTCATTTGAAGTTCTAGGACCATCATGGATGGTCTATACTTTCATCATTATTAGTGACCTCTTCACTTCTAGAGAGAGTTAAGATGATGAAATAATCATATTTTGAGGGTTTAGTACTATGGGAGAGCGTTGTAGGTGATGACCCACCTCTTGGTTGGATCATTGATGAGGATGAGATATTGTGAATCCATGGATGTGTCTGGGTTTCTATATATATTTTAGAGGTTATAATGAAAGGTTACCATACCTCTATATGGGTAGTACATCCTGTTCTTACCAAGATGTATTGTGACTTATACCGTCAATACTGGCGATCGAGGATAAAGCGAGAGATAACTGAGTTTGTTAATTGATGCGCCAACTATTAGTAGGTGAAGGTAGAACATCAAAAACCAATAGAGATTTTATATACATTTCATATTCCTAAGTGTAAATGAGACAACATCACCATGGATTTCAAGATAGGATTGACTAGAACACCTTGGGGCAGTGACACCATATCTGTGATCATATAAAGATTGAAAAAGTTCACCCATTTTCTACCTATTTGGTAGACTCTTTCTGTGGACGATCTTGGGATCATCTAAATTCATGAGATCATACAATTCCATGGGGTTACACATTCTATATTATCAGTCATAGAATTTTGATTCATGCCATTGTTTTGGAAGGCATTGTAGAAGGCACTGGGTTCATAGGTACTACTGAGTATAGCCTCTCACCCACAAACTGATGTCACTCCAAGTGTATGATATAGGTTTTGGAGGATATGATATGATCATGTTTCTTTGACTTTGATGATTCTTTAGAGAAACAATTACCTCTTTCTGATTTTTATTACAATAAAAGCTTCCAGGAGATGATAAAGATGGATCATTATGAGGCCCTATAGGGTAGGCCATGTCGTTCACCCCTATACCGATTAGAGGAATAAGAGGTAGTGCTACTGGGTCCTCATACATTTAGGATACTTTAAAGTAGGTTTAACTTATTAGAAAGTGGATTTATATAGCTTAGTCTAGACAGAAATCATACGCCGATCATCACCATCGACCACTAGAGTTATAGGTGGGGAGTCAGGTTTTCTTACAAGTTTCTTCTAGAATGGAGCATAGACAGATTCAAAAGAAAGGGAAGCTATTTCCTCATTATATTAGTCCCTTTGAGATTCTATAGAGAGTCAAGCCGATAGAACATTAGTTGCAGTTACCTTAGAGGTACCGACCCATGAACAACTCCTTACATATATCCCAACTTTGTTGATATCATTATGATATATCATATATTATTCATCCTAATAAGGCCATGTTGGAGGTAAAACCCTTATTTTAGGAGAATCCTATCCACATTATTGATTGAGGCATGAAGGTACTCTGAGTCCGATCAGTTTCTCTAGTTTGGGTGCTTTAGATGCACAACTATGTACATAAAGAGACTTGGGAGTGGGAGGCCGATGTACGTGCCTAGTGGTTGGAGTTATTCTTAGATGATGCTTGACCACCCTTGGAAGGGAAATTTGGGGACAATTTTTTTTAAGTGAGGAATATCGTAAGAACCCAGTTTTTCTATGAGGTACCAAACCTTTTAATTTCAGTTTAATTCATTTTTTTGACCTAATGTGAACACATATCAAGTATATAGAGGAAAAAAGGGTGTTCGGGGATTGTTCAGAGCCTGAAGCCCCATTTTTTAGAGGAAACAACTGGGTTTCATGGTTAGTATAAACCATGTATCTCAGTCTACACAGTTAGTTTAATGACCCAAAATTTTATATATAAAATTCCCCTTGTGATTTAATTAAATGCATTATTATATATTATGGATATAGAAAAGACATGAATTTATTTGCATTCATTATATCCAATTGTATTTAAAAGACCATTAAGTATCATTATCATTGATAATATATCCATTTAATAGTGATCTTATGATTGGTATAAATATATATTTTTGATAAATCCAATTGACATAGAAAAAGGAAGTAATGACCTCAACCAGTAAGATCGTATCCTATGAATCCCATTTATCAGAGTTTTCAAGGGATATAGAATCACAGGGATTTTCCCTTGACCAAGAATAAGCTAATATCCAACAACTAAATCATGATAGAAACCATTTATGAGATAATTTCAAGCACATCGAGATCATGACCCAAACCATGTATACTGAACCACCTCATGAAAGTCTCACCATCACACACCTTACTCTTAGGGAGTTTACTGGTGTATTAAAGGGATATGTATCAAGACCATAATAATATGATTATTTATATTTCATTTTCAATATAATAATGGTTATATTTACTTTTTATTATTACTCTATAAATGATTTTGATTTTGATACAATAAAACATAAATTGTATTTTTGAGTAATATTCAAATTCAATTAAGAAATTTATTTCGATGAATTAATATATTTTTAAATAAATAATATTTTAATAAAATATTATTATTAAATATTTTTTATCAAATATAAATGACCATATAATTTTTATGAAGTCAAATGCAATTTTTATAAGGGTTCAAAAACTGTTATTGTAAAAAACACCGATATTTCTCAATAAATGTCTATTATTTTAAAAGTGAAAATTAAAATATTTAGAAAATTATTTGGATAAAATAAATATTTTTTTTGGAATCAGAATGTTGAAATTATCCAATGGTTAATTTTTCATAATTTTCTGAGACAGTCGAATTTTCAGATAAAAAATTAAATATGGTAAAAATATACAGTGTGTATTATGACATCATAATGAACCAAAAATAATGCAATAAATACTATAAAGTGTATACATGACAAAAATATTTGTTTCCCATTTAAAATAATGTGATTTTAAGTTTATTTGATTAATTTTATAAAGCCTTTATGAATCCTCCCAAACCTATAATATATTTTAAGGTTTTAAAATCATTTCATTAAGAGTATGACTCACCTCCGCATCACCAAGGGTAATATTTTAATAATTTATACCCTTATAATAATAAAATAATTAAAAACACCCATATTTGGTAGGAACCATGGGAATAAAACCATGGGAAGGTTCGTGGTTTTGGTTATTTTATTATATAGAGACCAAAACCTATGTTTGAGAAATGATAGAGAATTCCCCATTCATTTCCTATATAAACCCACACAAGATCCCATTAATATTTACTAAAAATAATTTTAGCACATCCTTAATCTTCCCTCTTCTCTATAGAGTCCTCCCAATGTTCCACAAGCTCTAAATAAGCTTCTCCCAAGCATTTGGAGTCACACTCTCAAGGCAAGGGTTCTTTTATTTCTCCTCTTTATTCAAGCATCTTAATTATTTTATGCCCTTTTTATCCAATTATTAATGTTGGGATATGTTATTCCATACCACCTTAATTACCATATGATTCCTAACTGATTATATACCCCTTCCACTCTCATCAATCCCTTCCATGAACATTTATACTCCCCCATTATGCTACCAAAATTTCACTCCAATTTTCCAAACCAAACAATTGTGTAGTGAATACCTGTACCCATTTACTATCAAGGGTGTTAAACTTTATACATTATACTTATTTATTTGTGACTTAAATATATGTATTACACACTACTTGATCATGAAATAAAATATCATTATGAATGAATCCATGTTATATGATCTATGTGACACACTTAAGCATGAGAATGAAATAAAAGTGATAGGTGAGCCCATAATTATATAGCACTTTAATGCATTGGGTAATGCTTTAGTCTCATGAGATGTCATTCAAGGGATTAGATATTTAACCTAATCCATCATGGGAATTTTTCCATCATGATGTCTTGGTATTTTTCCTTGATATTTGTTTATGATGAAGTGTTTTAAGTTGTTTCTACATTCTCAATGTTGCTTTTATGTTATCAAGCTATATCATGCCTCATTGTTCATGTTTATGATTCTCACCCCTTTTATGTCTCATTGATATGACTATTTAATATTATGTATTACATTCATTCAGTTATTCCATGTTCATTCACTTATTGGGCTTTATAGATCACCCCTTTCTTATGTATGTCCTCAGGTTATCCCATATAGTTTAAGTATGAAGGAATAATATGATAATGTTAAGGAATTTTTCAATAAGGATGGCGTATTTCCTATTTTAATTTGTTATGTAATGTAACTAATTACCAAATACACTATACTTATTAATATTATGGGTTGTATTATGTATAATATTATTTAATAAATCATGAATTAATTTTTAATAAAGAGTAGAGTTGTCATAGTTGGTATCAAAGGAAAAGTTTAATTGTTTTTGGGATTAAGATTAGAAAACTCCAGCAAAATCCTTAGGGATAAGACTAAGTATAAGAAAACATCCCTAAATTTTGGTAATTAAAGAGTATGTGGTTTATAAAGAAAATACATCCATGTATTAATACTATAAGTGGATGTGGATTTGGCACAAATGTACATAGGGTTAAAACCCAAAAACACCACGTTGAGCTAGACTCGAACGAGAATTGGTGCATGAAAATAGGCCTTACTGCACACTTGGTTTGACAATCTTAGGGGATATTATTTTGTAAATTAACAATCTCATTATGAAAAATTATTAAGGGAACAAAAAATTCCCACAATAGTCTATGTTATGTAATAAATCATTAATAATATAAAGAAGGAGTTGTTGGATGATGTACATAGTTCAAATTTATCTATCCATCCAGGAAGCATAAAGATTTATCGAGATCTACAAGAGAACTATTAGTGGGACAATATGAAGAAGTAGATCATGAAATATACATCAATATGTCTTGTATGTATATAAGTGAAGTCGTAAAGGAAAAAATATATGGAGATGATGCAACCATTACCCATACCTACACGGACATGTGAGAATATCACCATGGAATTTGTCACTGGTATTCTGAAGACATTAATAGGAAATAATTATATATGGGTTGTGGTGGATAATATTATAAATAATTATCATTTCATTTAAATTTGAGAGAATTTATCCATTGATAAAATTGCAAGGATATACATTAGAGAAGTGATGAGGCTGCATGGAACACCACTATCAATTGTATCTGACCGAGACCCAAGATTTACCTCCACGTTCTGGAAGATTCTTCAACATTATCTAAATACTAATTTTAACTTCAACACAACTTATGACCCCCAAACCTATTTCCAATCTAAGAGGACTATCTAGACACTCGAGGACATGTTTAGAGCATACTCAATTGACTTCAAAGGAGGATGGGATCAACATATTACTCTGGTCGATCAAGTTATCATATAATTATAATTTCCACTCTAGGATCCAAATGGATCCCTATGAATCCCTTTATTGAAGGAGGTGAAAAAACTTTTCATGTTGGGATGAATTTGGGGAATGAAAAATTCTAGATCCTAAAATGGTCAAGGAAATAGTGTAAAATGTTAAGACCATTTAAAAATACATCAAGGATGCTAAGAGTTTAAAAAACAACTATGCTGAAAATCATTAATGAGACCTAGAGTTTAGGGTTGGAGGCAAGGTATTCCTATATATATCTCCACGGAAGAAAGTCATGAGATTTGGGAAGAAGGGAAATCTTAGTCCAAGATACATCGATCCCTTTGAGATCCTTGATCACATTGGAGTGGTGGACTATCGACTAGCACTCCCACATAACCTATCTCTAATATATGATACATTCCATGTATCCCTCTTAAGAAAGTACATATCAGACTCCTCACATGTACTCAATAAAAAAGTGGTACTATTGGAGAATTACTTTCATATGAGGATCATCTGGTGAAGATCTTAGATCACATAGACAAATTTCTATGAAATAAGACAATGCACCAAGTCAAAGTATTGTGGAGCAACCGAAAGTTTAAATATGCGATGTGGGAACCAGAGGAGGTGAACAAATTTTTTCTCTCTCATCTATTTTAGTGTGTGAAATAAAAATTTTGAGGGTGAAATTTCTAAAGGGGGGAATATTGTAATGACCCAAACTTTTATAAATAAATTTCCCTTTGGGATTTAATTAAATGAATTATTATATATTATGGATATAGAAAACACATGCATTTATTCGGTTTCATTACATCCAATTGGATTTAAAATACCATTAATTATTATTACCATTGATAATATATCCATTAAACAATGATCATATGATTAATATAATTACAGGGTTTTTGATAAATCTAATTGACACAGGCAAAGGAAGTAATGATCTTCACCAGTAGGATCATAACCTATGTATCCCATTTATCAGAGCTTATGAGGGAGATAATATCATTGGGATTTTCCATTGAACAATAATAATCTTATATTCAACAACTAAAGCACGAGTGAAACTATTTACAGGAGAAGTTCAAGCTCATCGAGATCATGACCCAAACCATGTACGCCGAACCACCTCATGAAAGTCTCACCATCATGCACCATAATCTTAGGGAGTTTACTAGTGTATTAAAGGTATATTTATCAATAACCTAATAATATGATTATTTATATTTTATTTTAAATATAATAATGGTTATATTTACTTCTTATTATTACTTTATAAATGATTTTTATTTTGATACAATAAAACACAAATTGTATTTTTGAGTAATAATCAAATTAAATTAAGGAATTTATTTTGATGAATTAATATATTTTTGAAATAAATAATATTTTAATAAATTAGTATTATTATTAAATAATTTTTATCAAATAAAAATTATCATATAATTTTTATGAATTTAAATGTAATTTTTATAAGGGTTCGAAAACTGTTATTGTAAAAAAACCTACAATCCTCAATAAATGTCAATTATTATTTTAAAAGTAAAAATTCACATATTTAGAAAATTATTTGTATAAAATAAATATAATTTTTGGAATCATAATGTTGAAATTATCCAATGGTGATTTTTTCACAATTTTCTGAGACAGTCGAATTTTTGAGTAAAAAATTAAATGCTGTATAAATATACGATGTATATTATGACATCATAATGACAAAAAAATTATGTAATAAATACTATAAAGTGTATCCAAGAACAAATAAATGTTTCTCCTTTAAAATAATGTAATTTTAAGTTTATTTTATTAATTTTATAAAGCCTTTATGAATCCTCCAAAACCTATAATATATTTTAATGTTTTAAAACCATTTCCTTAAGAGCACGACTCATCTTCAAATCACCAAGGGTAATATTTTAATAAGTTCTTCCCTTTTAATAATAAAATAATGAAAAAACCTCTTTTTCTGAAACCATGGTAAAAAAACCATGGGAAATTTTGTGTTTTTGGTTATTTTATTATATGGAGTCCAAAACCTATATTTGAGAAATGATAAATAATTACCCACTAATTTCCTATATAAACCCACCCAATATCCCATTTTTATTCACTAAAAATACTTGTATCACATCCTTAATCTTACCAATCCCCTCTAAAGTCCTCACAAGGTTACCCCAAGCTCTCAAGAATTTCCTCCCAAGCATTTGGAGCCACACTCTCAAGGTAAGGGTTCTTTTCTTTCTCCTCTTTATTCAAGTATATTCATTATCTTATGCATTTTTTCTCTAATTAATAATGTTAATATATGTTCTTCCATATCTCCCTTATTACCCCTATTATTCATAAATGATGAGAGACCCATTCCACTCTCATTAATCCCTTCCATGAACATTTATACACCCCCGTTATGCTGCCAAAATTTCACCTTGATTTTCCTTGCCAAACAATTGTGTAGTAAATAACCATACCCATTTATTATCAAGAGTTTTAACCTTTATGAACTTATAATTATTTATTGGGGACTTATATGTATTTATTACACACTACTTGATTGTGTAATAAAATATGATGATTAATGAATCCATGTTGTATGATCTATGCTGCACACTTAAGCATGAGAATAGAGTGAAAGTGACGGGTGTGCCCAAAATTATATAGCGATCTAATGCATTGGGTAATGTTTTAGTCTCATGAGACATCATGAAAGATATTAGGGAGTGAACCTAATCCATCATAGTATTTTTTACATCATGATTTCTTGGCATTTAGCCTTGACCTATGTTTATGATGTAGTGTTTTAAGTTGTTGCAACATTTCCTGTGTTTCCTTTATGTTATCATTCTATATCATGTCTCATTGTTCATGTTTACGATTCTCACCATTTTATGTATCATTGAAATTACTATTGTATATCATGTATTACATCCTTTATGTTATTCCATTTTCATCCCTTACTGGGCTTTTTAGCTCACCCCTTTCTTATGTATGTCCCCGGGTCATCCCATGCAATTTTAAATACGAAGGAATAATATGAGCATGTTAAGGAATTTTTGAATAAAGATAATGTATTTCCTATTTTAATTTGTTATGTAATGTACCTAATTACCAAATACACTAGACTTATTGATCTTCTAAGTTGTATTATGTGTAATATTATATAATAAATCATGAATTAATGTGCAATAAAAAGCACGATTGTCATAGTTAGAGTAAAATGGGTGGGGTGTCACAGTGCATAGAGAAGGGCAAACAATTTTCCCTAACCATGAGACATAGGCCGCATGTTCATGTGATTTCTGTAGAATTTTTAATAAAGGGGAAATTCATGGTCGACACATGGTTTGTCTAACAGTGTTCCATGACCGTGTGAGGGGGACATTGAGACAGAAATAGGCACAAAGTTGGTGCATGGTTTGGACAACCATGCGACCAAACCATGTGACCACTTAAATTTGGGATAAATGACCATTTCCCCTTAAAATTCTCATAAAACTCAATTTACTTTCCTTCTTTCTCTAGCGGACAAATTATCATCCGATTTGAGATATTCCTCGCACCTTGAGCTAAGATTTGGTGCTGTTTCACTGTTTGACATATAAATCAAGATCTATTCATCTTATTGGATTGCCACTGGTGAGTTCATCATTCCTTAGGTTCCTTTCATCATTTTTATTCTCATTGACATAATTATTTTAGTGCGGGATTTTATGCTCTATTTTTAGGGTGTTCATCCATTATTCTATTTTCTTATGATCTGTATTGAATCATATACTGAGACTGGATGAGTACTCCTCTAAGGGAATAAGGTAGGTGGTTTATACATTTTCCCTAAAAGTCTAATTATTTATAGCTTGTTGATGTTGTTATGCACACTGGACTTTCGAACGATGCTTCATAAATTAATAAAACATTGAGTTAATTGATAAATTCATGTTTAAGACATGCCGTGGAACCTTTATATAAGGTTTGAGGTTGTTAAAATCAACCTCAACCGCCCATGGGTTGGGTTATTTCCTTTTTCCATGCTTATGTCACCCTTGGGGTGAATTGAGTTATCTTTTTCATTTAGGGAATTAAATGTGATAATGAAATGGATTATTAAAGGTTGTAAGCACCTTATAGAACCTTTTCATTTGAGATGAAAGATATAAAGTGGTTAATCCATTATCTTGTGTATGATTATGAATGGATTAGTGAAATGATTAAATTAATGGTTAATTAAATGGTGAATGTTTTGGTTATGATGATATTGTAGGTTTTGTGGTATAAAATCGAAGACCCATTTAGATTCCATGGACATTTTTACTCCATGAATCTTATTTAATTAGAATATTATGATGCCTTGTACATTTTTACTCCTTGGATCTTATTTAATTAGCTTACTTGGATTCCATGGACATTCCTACTTCTTGGATATAATTACTTGATTCACTTGCTTTTCTAGGATTCCTTGTACATTTCTACTTCTTGGACCTAATGACTTATTAAGATTACTTGAACATTTCTACTCCTTGTATCTAGTTTAATCTTCTTACTAGGATGAATTAGACATTTATACTCCTTGGATTCGATGAATTATTAGGACACCTCAGACATTTCTACTCCTTGGATCCAGTTTAATCAACTTACTAGGATGCCTTGGACATTTCTACTCCTTGAATCCGGTTTACTTGAATTAATCATCTTACTAGTATTCCTTGGACATTTCTACTCCTTGGATCCTATTTAATTAATTTACTTAGCATACTCGGTTGACTTAGAAATTTTTACTCCATGGACCTTATCCTATATAGGCCTGATACATGATTACACAGTTTAGGCCATTGATGTTGCTTGAAATGCTTTACAGATATCCCTTATGATTTAGTTTATTGATCACATTGAGTCTTGATAGACTGAAAAATATTGGTTCTACTTTAATTAATTGTACTCCTATTATATCTGCACACTAATTCAGTTTATATGCATAGACTGGACTTGTTATAGACACTATTGGTGGTGTCCTACTGAGTGTTATCTCACACCCTGTTTGGGCCATTGTTGGGTACCTGAACAAACTTCATGGATGTAGGTAGGGACAGGGGTAGGCACCCACTTGGTAATGATTGATTGATTATTTCATAGGAGTATAGGAGCACTATACTGGACTATAGATCATGATGCTATCTAGGAGTAGTTTCTTTTTGGTATTTTTATACTTTGATACATGTATTGTACTTGATACTTATTTACATGTCTTATGTATATCATGGCATGATCATCATTTTTATATGAAACTTTTGGATGAGATTACCTATTTATTTATATGATGGGTGTTTATTCTTTAGCTATTCAGTTATTACATATTATTTTGCTATTGTTGTTATGATTATACCACTAGGATACACTCTGATCACAAGGGTATAGTCTCCACACTATTGTACCGTAGACCCTCACTGCTAGTCATCAGCCTCTGGCATGCGGGGATGCATTCTTGAGGCCAGGTGTCCAACCAAGTTCAGTTATTGTTTGGTGAACTAGGTCTGGGATGTCATAGACATAGTCTTATTGTCAATAGAATCATGAAAGAATCTCCTTACAAACATACACCACTATCTCACCTAGATCCATGTATTTCATTTCTATATGTTTATATACCAATGGGAAAGATTACAACTAGTGTGAGTATAAATAAATTTAGTTAATAAATTGCTGCACATGATCTCACATATAATTAATCATTCTCCATGATCTCATGTTGAACCTTGAGGTCATCCTCAATGTCACCTCCCATAGGGTTTCATCCTAGAAAAGTATTCTGATATGAAGTACCTCATTATAGGATACATTCCTAGTAACTCTATCACATATTAATATAATACATTACTTAGGATAAACCCAATCACTTCTTATCTACATCATTAAGGAGGGAACCCAATCATCACCTAATACCACATCTTGATCCATACCGAGGATCATCACAAAATTGGATCTACTTCCCATGAATTCGACCTTATTCGTATATCAAGACATCATATGGAATATCACCCACATAAATCACTAAGGTGAATCAAGAGGCACTCCTATAATAATAAAGGAGGAAAAACCTTTTTCAAATATATCAAATGTTACTCAAGGGTTGATGGTGGGAAATTTCACCCATCACTAGACCAATGTCAAAGTATCAAATACCACCCAAAAGTCATCCCATGGTATGATCAAAACCCATGTGTAATCAATCAATCAAAACCATACAAACCCTATGAATCAAACTAGCCAGTCAAGTTTACTCAAGAGTCCAATACCCGATATCATCCTAAAATGTATCCCAAGTATCCTATGGACATCCACCAATAAGGAACCAACTAGACATCTTTCCATAATCTAACCATCCCATCACACATGGGATGAATTTATATATGGTTTCTATACTATCATACACCATCATGTAATAGAAGATAAAATACGAGGAAAGTATAATCAAGAATATTACCCATGCATATAGGCTTTGGAAAATATGACACCACCCTCACAAGTTCAAATAGACCAAATCATTTAAAAAATAAAATACTCCTTTATTTCCTTAAAAAATATTAATTAAGAACCTATTTTACAAATAATTTAAAAACGAATCACTCTTAACCATAACAACCCAAGGACTTAGGCTCAAAACTAATGAAAAATACCTTTCATAGGACCCAATATATTGTTCTGAATTTCCATTTCAAAACCCATATTTAAAAATAAACCATCTCCCATAGAATTTTTTTATAAAATATATTTCCTTTAAAATATAATTTTAAATAAAAAAATATTTTCATTTTGTAAACCAAGTAAAATACCAACTCACACACCAAACAATCCATAAAATGGTCCAACAACACTCACTCGACCAAGGCGCCACTAACAAACCTTTTAACAAGCTATATAGTCCTTATTGTCTATTAATCCAACACAATCCCATCCCAATCATAGAATGATCACGCACACTATATCATACAATAATTTTTATAATAATAACAACACATGATCATAAAATAACCAGTAGGAAAGTCCCTAAAATCTAAACAATCACTATTATCAATATGCAAAGTCCACCTACCTCAATCAATGTCTATTTCTTAATCTAAGATTATACCAACCATTTTTAATCTAATAAGCACCTATATTATCAATAACAACTAGTAAAGGAAACACCAATTCATATATATCAAAATTCCATATTTGACTTACAGATGATAAAACTCATTGAGTGGTGTAATGATGTTGAAACTATTAGAAATAGAGTGTAGTCCACTACTGATGCAGACCCAAGCCTATGATACAAAAACCTTAATTTATTAGATCTAATAGTCCAAAATCAATTAAATCACTAAATAAATTCATTAAGAAACATACCTCAATTTTAATGGCATGCAATGGTAAGAATCCATCATTCTCAAATCTTCTTTAAGCACCATACATGAAATCCCTCTCATATCAAAGTGATTCCATAATGCTCGAGTGGAATCAAAACTCAAATCCCTAAGTGTATCACATAAAAATTAGATGAAATAATGGAGTAAGAGAAATAAAATTAGGATATGATGGCCAAACCTTAAATCTACGAACTAAAAGGCTCTAAATTTCTATGAACAAAGGTAGGGTTCAACAAAGGAAGAGTAGGAGAGAGGTTGGTTATAAATGGTATCCCTTTAGTGCCCCATTTATCTAAAACAAAGGGAGGGTTCAACTGGTTATTTTATACCTCTAAAACATCCATTTAAGAATAATAAACATATTTAAAAATATATTCCTTAAATCCAAATTTAAAATTTAAAATTTACCCTCTCACCAAATCCATTGGTTCCAATTTACCTCTCGTTCCATTAACATGTCAAGGTGAGTATCATTTAAAACTATCCACCATACCAATTCTAATACTTGAGAAGACTCTCCAATCATTATTATATAAATATAAAACTATACCAGTCATCAATTATTTTCCATGTCATCACATTTTACCTCCAAACTCCTATCACGCTTCCATTTCACAATTCTAAACACCACACAAACTATTCACTAAGAGTCACATAAACTAACCACTGAGAATCTCACAAATTTATCCATGATCACCATAATATAACTAGAATAATTTCATTTCTTATCATACATCAATGCTCTCAAAATTTAAAGCTAATCCTATGATCACTATGCTTTCATCCATCACCAAAATTCTAAGATGCTACATGAACACACCCTTAGATCCCAAAACATCAATGATCAACCAATAATTGGACTTATAGTGATACCTAAAACATACCATAAGCATTGTAATCCAAGAAAACATAAAATAATATATCTGGATACTGTAGAATTATACCAAACATCCATCCTATAAGTTTAATTCATGTGGATCTTTCTAATCAATAATAACACACAATCTAAAGCAAACAATTCAGAATGTCCAGGTAACTTCTAGTCCAAATTATAAAAAACAAGAAAACTCAGTTTCACACCATCAATTTATTATTTTAAAAAATAATCCAAATCCTTTATGAATTCCAAAACTCATGAAAGTTTTCCAAACACCCTTTAAAATTCAAGGATTTTTGTTAAAACCAATAATTCTCAAAATATCCATCAATACTAATTTTTTTCTAATAACTAACCCCATTTTCAAAATCTATTTTGAAATATAAATATTAAATCACTTTAATTAATCTTGATAAAACTATAAAATATTGAATTCTTGCCCATATTGACTATTTTCCAAAAAAACAACTTTGAAAAAATGTTATACACACACTGTGCGTAAAACCCCTTTGTTTAAAGTTGTTTTTTTCCTCAAAACCCCTCTATTTTATATAATCACATACATAATGATCCATTTCCAAATAATACATCTTATAAAATAATTTTACCCATACCCCATTCCAAAAAACATGTTTTATTTATAGAATTTGGGTTTTCCTCAAAACACAAAACACCCTAAAATCATTTCTCTAGTGGTTGAATAGTCACAGTCAACAATCACATCAAATCAATCAAAAACCTCTTTGATCCACATCAACCTAGTTACCCATTATAATATATTTAATAAAATATCAAATAAATTATAAGTTTATTTTGATTAATAATGGACCCTTATGAGGCACTATATCAAAAAAAAACCACCCATAGATGCATGCATCATATCCTAAGTATGCTACTATCATGATTCATAAATAATGCCACTCATTCCTATATAAGAACTACGACATATCCCAAATCCTACTCATATAAATTTATTTAAACCAAGGCCTAAATAAACCTAGATTGCCTACTCCCAACAATATAGATTTATGGTAACTTGTTTTTTAACTGAATCCATGCTGGCCAAGCATGCTTGTGATCTACCTTTAGAGTTTTGATATCCTAAATACACAGTTAAATAACTTTATCCCAACCAAAAATTTTCTTTAGTAACACTTTTAATTCTAAATCTAATGGTACTAAATAATACCCATTATAGGGATAAAATATGAACTCAATATCACCACCCCATATGCTAGAGACTATCAATTAGTGAAAAGGGCCTGAACAAGTTGTGGGGAGACTATGACATCAAATATATCCTGTAAGGGTCATGGAAAAAAATATAACTTTTTTGGCATGAATCATCCATATAATGGGCATAGCTAAAACCTTTATACCTAAAATAGTGATCCAATGGGGTATCCCTTAGTCCAGTATATAAATGTGAAGATTTTACATGATAAAACAATATAATAAAGTGGTAAAAAAATATACCTAATATATATCATCAAAATAAATAAATATATGGCCCCTTGGATGATAAATATGAAACACATTAATTAAAATAAATAATAAATATAATTGCCTTGAACCCAACTTATAATAATCTTATACCAAATCATTAACCCCCATACACTACTTGTACCAAGTTATATACCCAACTCCAAGTGGACACTTGTACCTTCCATAAAATAGAAGGTATACCCATATACACTGAAACCCATGCTGTGTATGTAGGTAGGGGTGATTCCAATGACCCAATATGATTACCTTACTCACCTTGACACACTTAGTGATATTGATCAAGAAGATTTATTTAAAATTCTATGCTGAGTATAAATCAAAACAACCAAAAACATAACCCATGCATGCTCAAGAAAAGCAATACCCATACGACATCATATAAAAACACACATACACCTTGAAGATTCAAGTGGAACTACCTAACTCAGGATGAGTCCCACTTTCCTGAGGTAAATACATGTATACCCTCATGTTCCCAATGAGTTATACCATATATTCACTCTCATCTCATAAAATTCCATTATTAAAAGGTCTGTACATATCTACAAAGGCTCACTAATCAAAGTACTTCCTGACTCATTGTTCATCTCATTGCCTATAAATAAAAAAAACTCAAAATATTATAGGAAATAATGATGATATCAATAAATATAACAATATGAAATAAAAGAGGTCTTTAACATCAATATTAACAATTAAATGAAAAAAAACTAGAATGGACAGTCATAGAGAGACCAAACATGTATTTATCATTTATCATAAATTATCATATTTTACTATTTACAAAAATTAAAGTATTTTAGAAAAATCCCAAAAATTAACTCTAACCATTTTTCAACATGTAGAATTCAAAAATAAACTCCATTTTATGAAAATAATTTTCCAAATATGTGAAATTTAATTTTTAAATAAAATCACTACTTACTTGAAAAATATAGATTTTAAATTTAAAACTGATTTTATAACACTTTAAAAAATTAACTAAGGTCTCATAAAATTATCCTAAAATCACAAGTCAAAAAAATATTTATCTATGAATCCATTTTATTAAAATTAATTTTCATTTAAATAATTTTATTAATTATAAAACTGTAATTAAATATTTATGACTTATAAAAATACCAACACATAAATATTAATTTTTAAAATATTCACTTACATTTATTATGATAAAATTATATCATACTTTCACTTATGAGATTTATAAATTTTATTTATACTTTTATAGTTGAGGTTACAATACATTATGCTGATTTACTATTCATAAGGGTCATATTACTATTTATAAGGGCAAGTTACTATTTCATTGGTATATATTCCTTAATGTATAGAAATACCTCTTATTTCATTAATTATTCATTTATAAGGATTTTATTGTGTTATATATGTGGTTTTATATGATTTATAATATATAAAAATAAATAAAGGGAAATTTAATTGATATAATTTTGGGTCATTATATTCTCCCATCTTACAAAAATTTCATCCTCAAAATTTCCAAAAATGTCACCTCACAAAAAGATTTGGGAAATTCCTCATAATAATCTCCTCAAGATCCCACATCACCTCTTCGGTTTTATGATTTTTCCAAAGAACCTTTACTAACTGAGTCATCTAATTCCTCAACACCTGTTCTTTAGTGTCCAAAATCCATATAGTCTCTTAATAGTAAGATAAGTTAAGTTCTAATTCAATACCTTTAAAAGTGAGTACATGTGTTGGGTCTGGCATGTACTTTCTCAATAATGAGATATGGAACACATTGTGTACTTTAGAAATTCTATGTGGAATCACCAAACGATAATCCAAAGCTCTAGATCTCTCCATAATTTTAAAAGGACCAATTTATTAGTGGCTTAGTTTCCCTTTCTTTCTAAATATTATAACACCGTTCCATGGAGATACTTAAAAAAACATGATCTCCTACTTAAAATTCCAAATCCTTTCTTCGATTATTGACATAGATCTTTTTCTTTATTTGAGATGCTTTGATATGAGTTTGAATAGTATTTACCTTCACTATTTTTTCCTCCACAAGCTCTGGGCTGTCAAGTTTTCTTTCACCAACTTCATCCCAACATATTGGTGTAGGACACCTCTTTCCATACAATGCTTCATATGGTTCCATTTTAATACTATAATGGAAAATATTATTGTAACACCACAATATTTTTCAAATAAATTTAATATTGAATGCATGAAACACTGAGTCTCTACAAAACACCACCGTGTTATAACCTTTCTAGTAAACATAATTTTTCCACCTATGTGATTTGAATTTTGAAAAACTGATATACACAGTTGCGTTCAGTAAGATATTTAGAGTCTGACAAGACAAACTTAATTTTTGGTGAATAGTAACATACCCTTATGAATAGTAATATGAATATTAATATGGCCCTTATAAATAGTAAATCATATTATTATTTTATTATATTAAGGTTATAAGACAATGAGATCTTGATTAATTTTTCAAGGTGATATAAAATAAATTATAGTTTTAAATTGTTATTTTTTAAATAAATTATGGTTTTATTTTAAAATTAAATTAATAATATTTATAAAATTATTTTCAAAAAATGGAGTTCATTTTTTAATTATACATGTTAAAAAATGGTTAGGGTGAATTTTTGGGATTTTTATGAAATACTTGAATTTTTGATGAATAATAAAATACAGTAATTTACTGTATATATACATTATCAGTTAAATTCACTATTCCTAGAATAATGGATGATGTAAGCACACTTGGTTCAGACTCACATAAAAATATTAATATTCTTGGTCATAAGAATCAATACTATTGGTTGTCTTTGGCAAAATAATAAAATAATGAGTAAAATAATGGGAAAACCCTCCTCTCCTCCACTATAAACCCCCCACTCCCTCTTCTCTTCACTCCTCTCAAGCCTTGTTACTTGCATAAATTATGCTCAAATATCCCCCCAAGCTCATACCCCACTTCCATCAGCCCTTGGTTTCATAAAAAGATCAAAACCTCTTTCCTAAAGAGGCTCTCAAGAAAGATTACTTGAAGATATAAATTCCTCTTTTCATTTCTTTTATTTCAAGTTCCTTTCTTTTATTTTTCTTTCATCACTTATTTTCGTCCAAATATTGTGATGACTCCATTACCTTACATGTAATGGAATTTTGTTATGATAAAGGAATAATTATTCATCATGTCTCCTTTCCCGTTATTTTATACTAGAAATGAAAACACCATCCGAGATGTGTTAATTTATCACATTCAAGGACGATGAGTTTTTAATTTCTATTACCATCTTCAATTATAGTCATGAAACCATTTTTATGGTTCAAAAAACTATAATATATGTATTATAACTTATTTAAGGTTTTTTAATCCTTTTGTACACATGATATTAATTTATAAATCAAAATGAGTTTGTTGTGATCAAGAACTACCAATTAACCCAAACAATTGTCATTAAAGTTTTATATAATGATTCATCTTCACTCCCAATAACCAAACAAATTTTATAACCATGTAATATTTTGGTTTTTCAATAATAATATAAAACTTCTATTATATAAAACCATTATCATTCTACATGTTTATCCATAAATGAATATAAGTAAATCAGTCATGAAAACCAAGGAAGAAAACGCTCCCAAACAATGAAATTGAATCTCTTAACCCATCAAAAGGCCATGAATGAACCTAAAAAGGTTATAATAAATCAATTAAATATATATGAGGTTCTAGAATCATTAATCTACGAACCTAAATTTTATTATTCAAGTCATTAAGATCAAGTGAGGAACACCTTCGGACTTAAGGTAAGGGTTTTCCACCCGAACCTCCATTTTCATTCGGGTTACTTTTATTATCTACTTACCTCAATTAAATTATTATTCATTAATATATACTCCTCATAATTTCTGTGTGAGTGTTATATATATCTATTCCAACCATAATAATACCTTCATTTTTGGGGATTTACGTGTTTTAAAAGGATCTTTCAAAATTCTTACTAAAATACAATCCCGATTCAAGGGAATTTCTCAAATTCTTACCTATTTTGAAGGGAAATATATAATATATTTTTAGCAACCGTTATTTTTATAAAATCACTTATTTTATTATGAAAATAAAATCTTACTTCACTTCTATTTTTATACAAATATTTTCCAAAAGAACTCTTCTTTTCAAAGTAATAGAGTATTTATCTCAAGAATTACTTGATGATTTCATAAGAGTATCTTCATCTATTTCAAAACTCCTATTGATTATTATTTTTTATTGGGATTAATATTTATGATATAATATACCATATTTAATTGAATGGTTTATGATTATTTTGACTATGGATGTGCTATCTTAAAACTATTCACCATTTTACTCTGAATGGTTAGTGTTTATGCTTAATGTTCACGGAAAGTTATTTATGTTTCATATGTTAGTTTCAATATGAATGTATATATTGTTTATGTTTATCCCTTTTCATATTAGGAATGAATTGGACTTATTATGTTATGGGAGGGCCCTCTATAGCCCCTCGATGCATCGGTAGGTCTCATGAGACAAATAAATATGGACTTGGCTGAGGCCTTTCCCATTTTTAGATATGGTTTTGGCTGAGGCCTTAATCATTTTTAGATGTCTTGGACGAGGCCTTGATGGTATGTTTTATAATTTCCAACATACACATTTCCCTCATTATGAAGCTATAAATTCATAGTTCATGTGGTTATTTGACTAGTATAATACCCATGATTATGTTTTATTGTGGAAATATCTACTCAGCTCATATTCCTTCCATAATGTATTCAAGTTTATTATTTTTAAAGGCATGTGTTTTTAGTTATTCACCACACCTAATATTTATGTTTATAATATCTTATACTGTATTTTTTACCCTTATAGAGGGTTTGAGCTCACCCATTTTTTATGTTTCATTTTCTCAGGACATGAAGAAATTTATTATGAATGACCTATAGAGATAACTTATAGTTGTGGATGTTCCCAATAAAAATTATATGCTATATTTCATTTCAAGATATAATGTTGAACTTATGTATGTATATAGATTTAAAAATCTACTAAACTATTTGTTCCTTTGGGATACAAATTTCCTGTAATTATTTAAATGTAATGTAATAAGGAACTGGCTCCGGGAAATTGGGGTCAGGTATTTACAGTTGGTATCAGAGTAAGTTTAGCAAAAAACTTGGAAAATAGATTTAGAAAATATAGATTAGGGAACAAAACCCTAAGATAGTCTTTGGGGATAAAAATACAATAACATCCTAGAAATTTTTGGTAAGGAATATGTTATGTGGATCTTTTTAGAAAATACATCCCTTTATGGATACTACAAGTGGACATGGTTCTAGCATAGATGTACTTATGAGTGAAAATTCTGACAAGGAGTTTCGAGCTTGACCCAGGGTATCCTAATACACGACAATGAGCCTTACTACGCACCTGGTTTGATACTCCTAGGGGATATGCTAATGATAATTCACATTTTATTTACAATACACTATGAAGGATTTAAATGTAAATTTTTCCTCAAAGAAACCATGTTCATGATTATGGGATTAGCCATGCATAAGATTTAAATTTATGTTAAGTATTTTTTCTAAGTTGAGATAGTACATTATGATTCATAACCTAATCTAGTGTATGAAATTATTTATAAATGGCACATAGTGGAAGGAATGGAAACCGCATGAAAACACATATCCCATATAGGGATTTCCCTTCCATGCAAGATAATGATTTTGGATTTGGAGATGCGACCAGTGTAGAGCAACTTATAACTATTATGGGACAACTTACTCAGGTTATGAAGAATAACCTTAGCTATATGGAGCATCAGGATCCACAATGTAGAGGAGCTATGTTAGGTCGCTTTATAAGATAACATCCTCCATCATTTAATGAGACTACAAACCCATTCATAGCGGAGTAATGGATAAGTTCCTTAGAGAAGATATTTCTCGCCTTGGTAAGTAACAAAAGAGAGAAGGTTGTCATGGAAGTTTATCATCTTTCAAGAGATACTGATTAATATTGGTCACTAATTCAAAACACAAAAGGGGAGGAAGAGATATAAAACATGGAATGGAGTGAATTTAAAGAACTTTTCTTAGATAAATACTTTCCTCATGAACAACGAGCGGATATGGAAAGGCATTTTCTGAATTTGAGGCAATAGTAAGATGAGAATGTTGCAAAGTATGAAGCTAACTTCATAAGGTTAGAAAGTCATGATGTGGACTATATATATAATCCAAATAGAAATATTGATCGATTATTTTATGTCCTAAAGCTATTCCTCTGATGGGCGCTGGTCTACCAAACCTTCTCATCATATGAAGATATAGGCTCATGTGCTATCAAAACGGAAAATGAGTTCTCTAAGTCTTATGAATTTAAAGTAAAGAGAAGAAGAGGGTTTCTAGAAACTCTATAAAAGGAAATAAGGAAATGGGGAAGAAGGGAAGAGTGGACTTTCCACCCTGTGATAATTGTTGAAGGAAACACCCTGGCACCTACTTAAAAGGAAAAAGGGTGTGCTAAAAGTGTAGAGATAAAGGCCATTATGTCGGTATTTTAAATGGAAAGAAAGAAGATATTAATGTTCAATGCTATAATTGTAGGGAGGTGGGACACTATTCTAATGATTTTCCAAAGCGTCAAGGAAACATTCCTCAGAAAAGGCCAAGGGAGCAGGGACAAGCTTATGCGATCACAACTACTAATATTGAAGTTCCTAATGATGTGGTGGTAGGTACTTTAATTGTTTCCACAAACTTATACAATTATTTATTTGATTCTAGACCATCGCATTATTTCATATCTTCCTAATTTTCTAATAAAATAAGATATATCCAATTTGATTTAGTAAGGGAGTTATTAGTCAAAACTTCTAAGGGGATTATCATTACAACAAAGTTGTGTTAGGAAGTCCCCATTATGGCATATAAACATGCTTTATCTACTAATTTTATTATCATACCCATGATTGAATTTGATATAATCCTCAGTATGGATTGGATTTCGAACCATGATGTGAAAATTTATTGCAAGAAGAAGGAAGTTCCAATGTTTGAGGATGATGTGGAATCCCTTATCTTTAGAGCAGAAACATCACCATCTAATTTTCATCTAGATCCACCCCCAGTAGCTCTACTGAATTAAATTATTGGGGAGAAAGGGAATGCAATAACTATGGGTTAGGAAATTAATGTTCAAATATAGGATGTACCTATTGTGCAAGAATATATTGATGTGTTTCCAGAAGATTTACCTAGACATCCTCCAAAGCGGGAAATTGAGTTTTCCATTAACTTAATTTCTGATTCAAGGCCATATCAAATACCCCTTAAAGAATAGACACTATGGAATTAGTGGAACTGAAGAAACAACTAGAGTAATTGAGTGATAAATGATTTATTCAACCTAGTGTTTCTCCATGGGGATCCCCTGTTCTTTTAGTTAAAAAGAAAGATGGATCTTTGAGGTTGTGTATTGACTACAAGGAGATCAATGCTATAACAATAAAGAACAAGTATCCCCTACCTCACATTGATGATTTATTTGATCAACTTCATGGAGCCCAATATTTTTTGAAGATTGATCTTTGATATGGATATCATCAGTTGTGTGTGAGGAAGGAAGATATTCCAAAGACAACATTTTGAACCAGGTATGGGCATTACGAGTTTACAGTAATGACTTTTGGACTGACTAATGCACCCTATGTTTTCATGGATCCAATGAATAGAGTCTTCAAGGAATATCTTTATGAATTTATGATGTTATTTATTAATGATATCTTGGTATACTCCAAAAGCTAACAGGATCATGAAAATCACTTGTGTACTATTATGAAGACTCTGTGAAGAAATGAATTATATGGAAAGTTTAGAAAGTATGAATTTTGGATTCAATTAGTTTCCTTTCTTGGCCAAATTGTCTCTAAGGATGGAATATCTGTTGATCCTATGAAGAAAAAGGCTATTCAAGAATGACCTACTCCAACGAACATAACTGATGTACATAGTTTTATTGGTTTAGTAGGTTATTATCGACATTTCATTCAGAACTTCACCCGTTTATCCAACCCAATGACCAAGCATACACATAAAGGGGTTAAGTTCGTACGAAAAAAAGAATGTGAGGAATGTTTTGAATAATTGAAGAGGATATTAGTGAATGATCTGATCCTAACTCTAACATCATAGAATTATGGGTTTGGGATCTATAATGACGCATCAAATAAAGGACTTGGTTGTGTCCTTATGCAAAATGATAGAGTTATTTTCTATACATCAAGGTAGTTAAAAATTCATAAAAAAAACTATCCTACTCATGATCTCGAGTTAGCAGCAGTAATATTTTCTCTAGATATGGAGACATTATCTCTATGGAGAAAAATGTGAGATATATATAGATCATAAGAGTCTAAAATATATCTTCTCACAGAAAAAACTCAATATGAGGAAAATAAGATGGCTAGAACAAGTCAAGGATTATGATTATTCCATACACTACCACCAAGGAAAGGCAAACATGGTAGTTGATGCATTCATTAGGAAGGATTATAGAGTTCTCAACAAAATGAGGATTGACAAGGATCCTTTGTACATGGATATAGTGAGGATGGATATGGGAATTATCAAAGACGGTGAAACAACACTACTTTTTTCAAATGGTTGCCCAACCGTCTTTATTGTAAATAATTAAAGCTTCAAAGTATGATGATGAGAATATTCAAAAGAAAATTAATTTTGTGAAATATGGGAAGTTGGATGACTTCATGTGTAAAGATTGAATTATGAAATTTGGGAAGAGACTATGTGTTCCCTCTCTACCTGAGCTAAAAAGGGGGTTATTGGATGATGCTCATAGCTAAAATTTCTCTATACACCCTGGTAGCACTAAAATTTATAGATATTTGAAAGAACATTTATGGTGAGATAACATGAAGAGGGAAATTTCTGATTATGTATCAAGATGTTTAGTCTGTTAACAAGTGAAGGCCGAACGGCAACATCCTAAAGGATTCATGAAACCTCTACCTATTGATACATAGAAATGGGATGACATCACCATGGATTTTGTCACTGGATCACCCAAAAATCCAAGAAAGAATGATGCAATATGGTTAGTTTTGGATTGACTTACAAAATCTACACATTTCCTCGCTGCAAGGGAGGATTTTACACTAGAGTGCCTAACAAGACTCTATATCAATGAAGTTTTGAGACTTCATGGAGAACCTCTCTCAATTGTTTCTGATCATGATCCATAAT
Source organism: Viscum album (assembly GCA_963277665.1). Classification (NCBI taxonomy): domain Eukaryota; kingdom Viridiplantae; phylum Streptophyta; class Magnoliopsida; order Santalales; family Viscaceae; genus Viscum; species Viscum album. The sequence goes on along the minus strand of OY728143.1, from coordinate 981,500,181 downwards.
TTACATTAAAATTATGGAAAAGTTTTCAGAAAGCTTTGGATACTGAGCTTCAATTGAGTACTACTTATCACCCACAAAATGAAGGGAAATCAGAAAGGATGATCCAAACCTTAGAGGACATTTTGAGATCACATTCACTTGAATTTCAAGGTATGTGGAATCAATATTTACCTTTAGTGAAGTTTTCATACAATAATATTTTCCATTCAAGTATTCAAATGGATCCATATGAAGCATTGTATGAAAATAGATTCTGTACACCAACTTTTTGGGATGAAGTTGGAGAAAGGAAGCTTGTGGTCCCAAAGTTTGTGGATAAAAAATAGCGAAGGTAAAGACTAGGCCATATCAAAGAAACACTAAGTAGAAAAAAAGATATACTAATAATTGAAGGAAATATTTGGAGTTTTAAGTGGGAGATCATGTTTTCCTGAAAGAATCTCTATGGAAGGGTGTTATAAGATTTGGGAATAAAGAGAAACTGAGTCCTAGGTACATAGGCCCTTTTGAAATTTTGGAGAGAATTGGAGCTATTTCATATCATTTTTTATGCCACCTAGCCTGTCTAAAGTACACAAAGTGTTCCACGTCTCATTGTTAAGAAAGTACATGCCATACCCAATGCATGTACTCACTTTTGAAGGTATAAAATTCGAACCTGACCTATCTTATTACGAAGAGACTATCTGGATTATGCACACTAAAGAATAGATATTGAGGAATCAGATGACTCGACTAGTAAAGATACTTTGGAAAAACCATAAAATTGAAGAGGAAATATGGGAGCCGAAGGATCTTGTGATGAATAACTACCCAAATCTTTTTGTGAGGTAACATTCTGGTAATTTTGAGAATTAAATTTTTATAAGGAGGGGATAATGTAACACCCCAAGATTTTGAAAATAAATTTAATATTGAATGAATGAAACACCGAGTCTCTAAAAAATATCACTTTGTTATAACCTAATCAGAAAACCCTCCTCTCCTACACTATAAACCCCCCACTCCCTCTTCTATTCACTAATCTCAAGACTTTTTACTTGTCTAAATTATGCTCAAATATCCTACCAAGATCCTCCCCCACGTCCATAATCCATTGGTCTCATAAAAAGACCAAAACCTTTTCCTTAAAGAGGCTCTCAAGGAAGATTACTTCAAGAGGTAAATTCCTTTTTTCATTTATTTTATTTCAAGTTCCTTTATTTTATTTTTCTTTCCTCACCTCCTTTAATCCAAATATTGTGATGAATCCAGTACCTTACATGTACTATAATTTTTTTATGATAAATTAATAATTCTTCATCATGTCTCCTTTCCCCTTATTTTATACTAGAAATGAAAACACTATCCGAGATGTGTTAATTTATCACATTCAAGGACGGTGGGTTTTCAATTTCTATTACTATCTTAAATTCTGGTCATGAAACCATTTTGATGGTTGAACCAAAATATAATATATGTATTATAACTTATTTAAGGTTCCTTAATCTTTTTTTACACATGATATTAATTTATAAATAAAAATGAGTTCATTATGATCAAGAACCACCAATTAACCCAAACATTTTTCATTAAAGTTTTATATAATGATTCATCTTCACTCCCAATAATCAAATGAATTTTATAACCATGTAATCTTCTGGTTTTTCACTAATAACATACAACTTCTATTCTAGAAAACTATTCTCATTCTACATGTTTATCCATACATGAATATAAGTAAACCGGTCATGAAAACCAAGGAATAAAATGTTCCCAAACAATGAAATTGAATCTATTAACCCATTAAAAGGCCATGAATGAACCTAACAAGGTTATAATAAATAAATTAAATGTATAAGAGGTTCTGGAATCATTAATTTATAAACCTAAATTTGATTATTCAGGTTGTTAAGATCAAGTGAGGAAAACCTTCGGACTTAAGGTAAGGGTTTTCCACCCGAACCTCCATTTTAATTCGGGTTACTTTTATTATCTACTTACCTCAATTAAATTCTTATTAATTAATATGTACTCCTCATAATTTATGTGTGAGTGTTATATATATATGTTATAACCAGAATAATACCTTCATTTATGGGGAGTTATATGTTTTAAAAGGATCTTTCAAAACATCTTCCTGAAATACAATCCCAATTCAAGGGAATTTCTCAAATTCTTACCTATTTTCAAGGGCACTCTATAATCTGTTTTTAGAAACCATTATTTTTATAAAATCACTTATTTTATTAATAAAATACCATCTTACTTCACTTATGGTTTTATAAAAATATTTTTCTAAAATAACTCTTCTTTTCAAAGTAAAAGAGTATTTATCTCAAGAATTACTCGATGATTTCATAAAAGTATCTTCATCTATTTTAACACTCCTACTGATTATTATGTTTTATTTGGATTAATCTTTATGATATCATATACCATATTTAATTTAATGATTTATTATTAGTTTGACTATGGATGTTCTATCTTAAAACCATTCACCATTTTACTCTGAATGGTTAGTGTTTATGCTTAATGTTCGAGGAAAGTTATTTACGTTTCATATGTTAGTTTCAGTATGAATGTATATATTATTTATGTTTATAACAATTCATATGAGAAATGAATTATAATTATTATGTAATGGGTGGATCCCTCTATAGCCCCTCAATTCATCGGTAGGTCTCATGAGACAAATAGATATGGACTTGGACGAGGCGTTGCACATTTTTAGATATGGTTTTAGCCGAGGACTTAATCATTTTTAGATGTATTGTCTGAGGACTTGACGGTATGTTTTAAAATGTATGAAATATGAATTTACCTCATTATAAATCTAGAAATTCATAGATCATGTATTTATTCAACTAGTAGAATACCCATGATTATGTTTAATTGTGGAAATATTTACTCAACTCATATTCCTTCCATAATTTGTTCAAGTTTATTATTTTTAAAGTCACGTGTTTTCAGTTATTCAACATGCCTAATGTTTATGTTTATGATATCTCTCTCTTTATTGTTTAACCTTAATAAGCATTTGACCTCACCCCTTTCTTATGTTTTATTTTCTTCAGATATTAAGAAGTTTATTATGAATGACCTGTGAGGATAAACTTATAGTTGTGGATGTTCCCAATAAAAATTATATGTTGTTTTTCATTTCATATTTTAATGTGGAACTTATTTATGTATCTAGATTTCAAAATCTACTAAGCTATTTGTTCCTTAGAGATATGACTTTCTTGTAATTATGCTAATGTAATGTAATAAGGCACCAGCTCTAGGAAACTAGGGTCGGGTCTTTACAATTATTGTAGGAAAACTCTACCAAAGGTAAATACTAATCCCACATACCTTGAAAATCAAGTGAGCATGATCTCATCATGTCTTATAATTTTTGGATCATCCTTTCTGACAACCCATCAATTTGAGGGTGATAAGAAGTACTCAAATAAAGCTCAGTATCCAAAGCTTTCTGAAGAATTTTCCCTAATTTTGATGTAAATCATAGATCACGATTAGACACAATTGAGAGAGGTTCTCCATGAATTCTTACAACTTCATTAATATAGAGTCGTGCAAGGCACTCTAGTGGTAAATCCCCCTTATTGCGAGGAAATGTGAATATTTTCTATTTCAATCAATAATCACCCATATTGAATCATTATTTCTTGGGGTTTTTGGAAATCCAGTGACAAAATCCATAGTGATATTATCCCATTTCCATGTAGGAATAGGAATAGGTTTCAAAACTCCTCTAGGATGTTGTATTTCATACTTCATCTATTGACAAACTAAAAATATTGATATATCATCAGCAATTTCACACTTCATATTATCCCACCATAAATGTTCCTTCAAATATCTATACATCTTAGTGATCCAAAGGTGTATAGAGAAATTCAAACTATAGGAGTCATCCAATAACTCATTTCTTAGATCGGGTATAGAGGGAACACATAGTCTTCTCACAAATTTCAGAATTCAATCTTCACACATGAATTCTAGCAACTTCCCATCATTCACAACTTTAATTTTCTTTTGAATATTCTCATCATCAGATTGAGAAATTTTAATTGTTTTTAATAAATATGGTTGGAAAACCAATTGAAAAAGTAATTATGATTCAACTTCTTTGATAATTCCTATATCCATCCTCACTAGATCTATGTACATAGGATCATTATCAACCATTATTTTTTTCAAAACTTCTTGATCTTTTCCACTCAATGTATTTATCATTGTATTTTCCTTCCTTTGATGGTAGTGTATGGAACAATCATAATCCTTGAGTATCTCGAGCCATCACCTTTTTATCATGTTGAGTTATTTCTATGAGAAGATATATTTCAATCTCTTGTGATCTATATATATCTCACATATTTCACCATAGAGATAATGTCTCAATATATTTTGAAAAAATATTACAGATGCTAACTTAAGATCATGAGTTAGATAGTTTTGTTCATGAGTTTTTAATTTCCTTGATGCATAGGCAATAAATCTATCATTATGCATAAGGACACGACCAAGTCCTTTCTTTTATGCATCACTATAAATCAAAAATCCACCATTTCCCAAAGGTAGAGTTAAAATTAGAGCATTCTCTGACCTCTTCTTAAATTCTTAAAAACACGCTTTACATTATTTTTTCCATACAAACTTAACCCCTTTACGAGTAAGTTTGGTTAACAGGTTACATAATTGGGTGAAGTTCTGAACGAAATGCCGATAATAACCTACTAAACTAATGAAACAACATACCTCAGTTATGTTTGTTGGTGTAGGAAATTCCTGGTCTGCCTTTTTCTTCATAATATCAACTAGGATTCCATATTTAGTGACAACATGTCCAAGAAAAGAAACTATTTGAATCCAGAATTCACACTTGCTAAAATTTCCATATAACTCGTTTCTTCTTAGAGTCTTCAGAATAATGAACAAGTGATTCTCATGATCTTCATAGCTTTTAGAGTATACCAAGAAATCATCAATAAATACCACAAAAAATTCATCAATATATTTCTTTAAAACTATATTCATTATATCCATGAAGACATATGGTGAATTAGTCAGTCCAAAAGGCATTACTGTAAACTCGTAATGCCCATACCTAGTTCGAAATGTTGTCTTTGGTATATATTTCTTCCTCACATGCAACTGATGATATCCATATCTAAGGTCAATCTTTGAAAAATATTAGGATCTATGAAGTTGATCAAATAAATCATCAATGCGAGGTAGAGGATACTTGTTCTTTATCATAATAGCATGGATCTCCCTATAGTGAATGCACAACCTCATAGATACATCTTTCTTATTAAAAAAAGAACAGGAGATCCCCATGGAGAAACACTATGGTGAATAAAATCCTTACTACTAAAATCTTCTAGTTATTTATTCAGATTCACTAATTCTACTGTGGAAATTCTACAAGGAGTATTTGATATAGGCCTTGCACCAAAAATTAAATTGATAGAAAACACAATTTCCATCTCTAGAGGATGTCCAGGTAAATCCTATGGAAACACATCAATGAATTCTTTAACAATAGGTATATCCTAAATTTGAAGATTTCTTTTCTCACCTACAGATATTGCATTCTCTTCCTCCCAAATAATTGAATTTAGTAGATCTATTGGGGGTGGATCTAGATAAGAATCATATGACGAGGGTTCTTCTCTAAATATAAGGGACTCTACATCATTCTTAAAAATTGCAGATTCCTTCTTATTGCAATAGATTTTTTCAGCATAATTTGAAATCTAATTCATACCAAGTATTATATCAAAATAAATCATGGGTATGATGATCAGGTCAGCAACTAAAGCACATTTATGTGTCATAAATGGGACTTATTGACACATCATTGTTTCAATGATACTTCCCTTAGGAGTTTTGATTAATAACTCCTTTATTAAATAAAATTGGAAATGTATAATTTTCTTGGAAAACTGGGAAGATATAAAAGAATGAGATGATCCAGAATCAAATAAAGCATTGGCTAAGTTTGAGGAAATGATTAAAGTACCTGCTACCACATCATTAAGAACTTAAACCTCAACAGTTTTGATCACATAAGCTAGGCCTTTCTCCCTTGGCCTTCTCTGGGGAATTTTTCCTTGATTTCTAGTACATTAATGTACACAATTTCCCATATCTTTATAATTATAGAATTTAACATTGAAATATTATTTCATTCCTTTGAAATAACGATATTGGTGGACTTTTTCTATACACTTATAACAGACTCCCATTCCCTCCAGGAAAGTACCGGGGTGTTTCTTCCCATAGTTATTTCATGGTGTAAATTCAACCCTTCCCTTCTTCCCCATTTCCTTATTTCCCTTTCCAAAGTTTTCAATGGACCTCTTCTTCTCTTGCTTTCCTTTAAAGTCATAATACTTAAAGAATTATTTTTCTAACTTGATAGCACATGAGACTATATCTTTATATGATGAGAAAATATGAGAGACCAATTCCCTTTAGAGGAATGGTTTTAAACCATTAGAAAATCAATCAATCTTGATCCTTGGATTACATATATAGTTCGCAACATGTCTTTATAACCTTGTAAAGTTGGATTCATACTTTGTAACATTTTCATCCTCTTTCTATATTTGACTTAAGAATTTCCTCTCTATATCCACTCACTATTCGCGAGGAAAATATTTTTCCTATGAAAATTTCTTTAAAATCCCCCCATTCCATATTTTAAACCTCTTCCTCCTAATTTGTGTTTTGAATTAAATACCACCATTGATTAGCATCTCCTGATAGATGATACACTTCCATAACAACCTTCTCTCTGTTATTACCTCCTAAGGTGAGAAATATCTTCTCCAAAGAACTTATTCACTACTTCACTATGAATGGGTTTGTAGTCCCATTAAATGATGGATGTTGTCATCACATAAATTGGTCTAACATTTCTCCTCCACACCATGGTTTATGATGTTCCATATGAGTAAGGTTATTATTCATAGCCCAAGTCAACTATCCCAGTATAGTTATAAGTTTCTCAGCACCAATCACAACTCCAGAACCAACATCATTATCTTGCATAGGAGGGAAATCCCTACATGGGATACACGTGTTCATGTAGTTTCAATTGCTTCTACTAGGTTCCATTTCTAAATAATGGCATACACTAAATTAGGTTATGAATCATAATGTATAATATTGAACTAGTAAAATACTTAACATAAATTAAATCCTATGCATGTATAATCTCATAATCATAAGCATGGTTTCTTTGGGGGCATATTTAAAATTAAATCCTTCATAATGGTTTGTAAAGAAAATGTGAATTATCCTAAGAATATCTCATTGGTGTGTCAAACCAGGTGTGTAGTAAGGACCGTTGTCATGTAACAGGTTACCCTGATTCAGGCCTAAAATACCTTATCGAAGTTGTTACTCCTAGGAACATCTATGCTAGAACCATGTCCACTTGTAGTATTCAGACATGAGTTTATTACTAGGAATATCCATATAACCACTACCTTACCAAAATTATAGGATGTTCTTATACACTTATCCTCAAAGTCAATCTTAGGGTATTGTTCCCTAATCTACATTTTCTAAATCTAGTTTCTAAGTATTTTATTAAACTTCCTCTGATAACAATTGTAAAGAACCAATGCCAGTTGTCCGAAGCCAGTGACTTACTTTATTAAATTGGCATATAAACAAGGAAGACACATCCTGAATGATTGTATAATTTAGTAGATTTTGAAAACAAGATAAATATATAAGTTCAACATCACAAATTGAAATTAAATACAATATATAGATTCCATTGGAAACATCCATAACTCCTAGATTATACCTTCAATTCATTCATAATATTCATCTTCATATCTTGGGGGAAAATTAAATATAATAAAGGGATGAGATCAGGTGCTAAGTGAGGGTAAATAATATAGTAGAAGCATAAGTAATAAGACATAGTGAATAAATAAAAGTACACATGCCATTAAAACATAATATTTATCATAATATGATATGAATAAAAGATGAATAAGTAATTCTATAAAAAACATAACCATGGATATTATACTAGTTGAATAATCACATGGATTATCAATTACTAGTTTCATAATGAGGGAATTCATAATGTGGGACATCATAACTATACTGTTAAGGCCTCATTCCAAGACCATACATAAATGGGTAAAAACCCAAACTAGTTTGTATCATGAGACCTAACGGGCCCCACCCAACACTTACTAAGTCCAATGCATTACTCAAATGAAAGAAGTGAAAAATAATCAAAATATATATTTATATTGAAACTAACATATGAAATTTAAATATCTTTCCCCAATCAGTAAACATAAATACTAACAATTCGAAGTAATATGGTGAATGGTATCAAGATAACACATCCATAGTAAAACTAATCATAAACCATTAAATAAAATATGGTAGATGATATCATAAAATATTAATCCCAATTGAACATAATAATCAAGAATATTTTTTATATAGATGAAAATACTCTTATAAAATCATCCTGTAATTCTTGATTGAAATACTCTTTTACTTTGAAAATAAAAGTTATCTTGGAAAAATATTTGTATAAAACAGAAGTGAAATAAGATAGTTTTTTCATAATAAAATGGTTTATTTTAGAAAAATAATGGCTGATTAAAATAGATTATAGAGTTCCCTTGAAAATAGGTAATAATTCGAGAAGTTCCCTTGAACCGAGCTTGTTTATTAGGAAGAATTTGAGAAATATCCTTTTAAAACATGTAAATCCCCATAAAATAAATAAAGATTATCATTGGTACACATATATAAAACATTAAAACATAATTTAATAGGAGTAAATAATAATAATTAATAATTTCATTGGTGTAAATAGAGAAAAAGAGAAACCCGAAAGGAAATGGAGGTTTGGGTATAAAACCTTATCTTATGTACTAATATGTTCTGCACTTGAACTTAATGTCCTAGATGATCAAATTAATTCAATTAATTAATTAATTTAGAACCTTATCTACATGTATTTTATTTATTATAATTTTATTAAGTTAATTTATTTCCTTTATTATGATTTATAAGATATAATTTTATTGCTATGAATCATTCATTTCTTTGGTTTTCATGATCAATATACCTGTATATGAGTATGGAAGTTCATGTGGAATGGGTATAATTCTCCATAATTGAATTTATGTGATATTAAAGAACGTTGATAGATCTAATATTTCCACTATTTTTCATGTCTATTTAAATGATTTAAACCTAAACAATTTACCAATTTGATCTTATTTGTAACAATTTTGGATTTATAGTGTGTTTTGAGATAAAAATTTTAAATTACATAATTCTGGTTTTTTAACAGATTTTTATCACAGGGGTATTTTGGTCATTTATCATAAAATATATACCCAAAATTTTTGATTCTATTTTTTTGGAATCCTTATTTTATTTCATTAAACTTTTTCCTCTGGACCATGGGTTTATTGGAGCATCTAGTGGCCTAAACAAATCAATGAAGATGAAGATTTTTCCGGGCGGACTGCGTGAACCCCACCTTTGTAAAGGAAACACAATTCTACCTAAACAAATCCAAATGAGGTGATTACAATTGAATATGGAATAGGACTCCAAGTATCATTCACAAATTTAATTTCACGGTGTTTGGAAACCATTATGGTGGCCATAGAATGACATATTTTTGAAGCAAGCTTCTTGGAACCTGTGTCTAGAAAAAGAAACCGCCAATGAAAAATTCGTAAATCCAACATACAGTAACCAATTAATTTGAAATTTGTAGAGAGAATGGAAAAAAAATTTATGAACAATATTAATGAAGGGGTCTATGCATGAATCGACCAATTAATTGGTTAAAAACATGACAACTTTAGGAGGATGAAATCTGTCTATAAAAGGAGAGGAGATCCTACTTCTCAAATCATTCCATTCATCACCACACCATCCATCACAAAGGGATTTGGATTGAGAGAGAAAAGGGGAAGGTAAAGATTTATATACTTAAGAATATTCCATTCTTTGAGGATTTAATAGAGATGATGAAGGATTCTCAAGTGATGCAAGCCTAAGAGGTAAGTGGTTACAGACAGCGACACCCGATGGACACTCTCTTCTGAGTTTCGATCTTAATGTGTAATCTATTTTTGAATTTCTCTTGAACCTATATTATTGAATGAATATGTTTGTTTTATTTATTAAATATATTTTCATAATTTTTTTTGGATTGCTGTTTCATCTATAAAGTAGATCAATTGATTTCTCTATTTAAAATTATTCAGTGAGGTTTTTCCATTAAGCATAGCGAATTCAATTAGGTTCAATTACTTGGAGGTATTTAAGTAATTGAGTCACTTATATAGGTAGGACCAAAATCATATTAAAGTCTTAATATGATGTCTATTCAAATTTGAGTGTACACCTAGGGTTCCTTGGGTTTACATTTAGGAATTTAAATTAAGGGATATTTTTATATATACAAGGAAGTGGGGAGTGTCTGAGAGGATGGATTTTGTCAACTACTGTTTTAAATCTGATTTTTTTTTCAAACCCATTTTATTCTATAAATTTTACTCCTTATTATTAAATTTTTCTTAAACTTTAGTATTTAATTCAAATTCTATTTTCGAACTGTTAATTAAATCCCCATTTTCATTTCTACATAAAAATAACAAAAGTGACAGTTTTGCAACTCGATATACAACCTTCTAAATAGACAACCCTATAGTCACTACTATGATACATTATATGGGGAAAATATTGATTTTGGTTTTCATGATATGAAAAAAAATGCTCACATCAACTGGTTCCATTGCCGAGGAGGTTGATAGAGTTGATTTTATTTTTTTTCTTTCATGACCCGGACTTTTTACCTTTGGATCCTGAAATAGATAGAACTTTTCACACTAGGGTTATAGAAACTAATCCTCTAATTTCAAGTTGTGAATCTTCCCCCAATACACCTAGGAAAGACTTAGTTGAAACTGAAATCCAAATGTCTGAAAATAGAACTTTGAAAGAATTGGCGTTGTCCTATGATGAAAAATCAAGAGAATCCTAGAGAGTACCCTAATGCCCCTACTGGATTTGAAATCAAGTTTAATTTCATCCACCAGCTTCCCAAATTCAATGGGTTTCCTGGTGAAGACCCACAAAACACCTCTAAGCATTCAACTACCGGTGTGTCAACATCAAACCTCATGGAGTCGATTCCAATCAAATGAAGCTGAGGCCGTTTCCTTTTTCTCTAGAAGGATTTTCTAAGGAATGGTTTTTCTATTCTCACTCAAACTTGATTAGAAATTGGAATGAATTAAAAAATATTTTCCTTGAAATTTTTTTCACTGCGTTTAGAACTACCTCCATTCGATAGGATATTTGTGGAATTAGGCAGACTCAAGGGGAAACACTACACAAATACTGGGAACGGTTCAAACATATCTATTTTTGCTGCCCCCATCATCAAATCTGTGACCAACTTCTCATTCAATACTTTTATTAAGGATTGTGTCTCACTGATATAAGTATGATCGATGCTGCTATGGGAGGGGATTTAGTTGATAAGACACCAGCTGCTGCTAGGATTATAATCGCAAACATGGACCATAATGCCCAAAAATTTGGAACAAGAGGACTTCTTCATGTCAATGCTTCATAAGAATTCCCTACTACTGGTCCTGAAAACAACACAATTACAAGTCAACTATCTGATATTACCACCATGATATGGTCAATGGTTATGTCTAACACCCCACCAACCCAACCCAAACTTGAAGCTGCATTCCAACTACAAGTCCACTGTGGGATTTGTTCTTCGAATGAACATTTTAGTGACCAATGCCCAAAAATGCAAGAGCCTCCTAAGAACTACAATACATTTTTTCCTAGAAGACCATTTCAACCAAACCAATAAAGGACATTTCAAAATAACCAAAATTTCAATAAGGGATGGAAAAATAGCTCGAATGAAAGATTTTGTTAGCCTAAACAACCAAGAGGCTTCTTCCAAGGACAATCAAGTAATTCTAAACCAAGATATTTCAATGAGAAAACCAATGCTCATTATAGAGGCAACTTTCAGCCTACCCCTCCCACTCAAAACTCTGATAGGATCCTTGAAGAATCAATGAGAAAACAACAAGAGGAAATAAGGGAACTAAAATAATTCTCAAAACAAAAAGAGAAAAAAATGAATACCTTGATAACTCAAGTGGGACAACTTGCATCTAGTATTAGTTGCACAAAAAATTAAATAAGTGGTGGTTTACCCTCATATCCATAAGTAAATCTGAGGAATAATGAAAATGTGAGCGCAATTGAACTTAGGAGTGACACAAAATTGAACAACCCTCAAATTGAGAACATGAAACCTACTGCCGACACTATTAAAGAAAATCCTACCCTTGATAAAAATGTTGAAAAATATAAAGTTGATAGAAACACAAAGTCAAGAGAGGAAATCCTATTTGAAAGAAAAAAGAATGATTGGAAGAGGATGTCTGGTTCTTATGTTTCTCTAAAACATACTCAGAATACCCCAAAAACATTCAAACCTACACTACCTTATCCAAGGTGTGAACTACCACCTAAGTCAAGTGCTTAAAAAGAATTGGATAAGGTGGTTTTGGAAACATTCAAGAAAGTCCAAGTCAATATTCCTTTTCTTAATGCTGTGAAACAAATTCCAAGGTATGATAAGTTTCTGAAAGACACGTGTACCAACAATAGGAATTTTAAAGGAGGTGAAAAAGTAAAATTAGGAAGGAATGTTTTATCTATGATTCAACATGCCATTCCTGTCAAGTATAAAGACCCTAGAGCATTTACCATTCCTTGTACCATTGGGAAATGTGAATTAAAAGATGTGATGCTTGATCTAGGGGCCTCCATCAATGTCATGACACATTCTGTCTACTCATCTATTCAGGTTGGAGACTTGAAACCCTCTAGAATTATCATTCAACTTGCCAACTGAAGTACCACCAAGCCAGCTGGAGTTATAGAGGATGTTCTTGTTTAAGTGAGAGACATGCTTTTTCCTGTTGACTTATATGTTTTGGATATGGAATATGATCGATTCATCACACATGCTCCCCTCATCTTGGGGTGACCATTTCTAAAAACAACAAAAGCGATCATCAATGTTCACAAGGGAACATTTTCATTAGAATTAAGAGGAGATGTTGTTCATTTCAACATTTTTCATTTAATGAAACACCCAGTTGAGGATCATTCAACTCCCCATGTAAACATGATTGATTGGTTTAACTCTGGCATGTTACCTGATTTTTTTTTGTGATGAAATACCAACTGATTTGGAAAAAGATGGAAATTTGTCTGATACTGAATTAGATCAATAGGAGGTTGAAATTAGATATTGTGAAGAGTTTTGGGATGTTGAGACTGAATATATGAGCATTTATGAAGATGAATTTCTAGAAACCACTGAACCTGTTAGTGTTATCCTTGGAGAGGTTTCCAATTTTTCACATGAAACAAGTCTTGAGATCATAGAAGGAGATCACTATGATGAACATGGAGCTTCACTAAACAATCTAACTTTTGTGTAGTTACTTGTGATCAATGAAACCACCCCACCTAAGATAGAATTAAAACCCCCTCTATAAAACCTCAAGTATTCCTTCTTAGGTCATAATGAACAATTCCTTGTAATCATCTCAAAAGATTTGTAAAAAGTCATGGAAAACCAATTGTTGGAAGTTCTCAAATCCCACAAGGAAGCCATAATATGGACTCTATATAATCTAATAGAAATCAGTCACTCTGTTTTCATGCACATAATTTTACTTGAGGAGAATTCTAGGCTGGTGAGACAATTTCAAAGAAGACTAAACCTAACACTTTTGGAGGTTTTGAAGAAATAATTCACCACCCTACTGACAGCTAGAATTATTTTTCCTATATCTGATAGTCAATGGGTATGTACAGTCTATGTTGTTCCTAAAAAAAGTGGCTTTAAAATCTCAAGGAGTGAATTTAGTGATATTATCCCTATAATTCTTCCTAATAAATTGAGAATGTGCATTGATTACATGAAACTCAATTTGGTTACAAGGAAAGACCACTTCCCATTACCATTCCTTGATCAGTCCTTAAAAGACTAGCTGGGAAAACCCACAATTTTTTTCTTGATGGATTCTCTGGATATTTTCAAATTCACATTTTACTAGAGGATCAAGATAGAACCAGCTTCACATGACCCTTTGGAAATTTTTCATACAGAAGTATGCCCTTCGGTTTATATAATGCTCTTGGAACTTTTCAAAGGTGTATGATAAGAAGCTTCTCTGAATTTTTGGAAACTTGCATGGAAGTTTTTATGGATGAATTCACTGTGTATGGATAATCTTTTGAAATTTGTTTGAAAATCTTGGCACAAGTCCTTGAAACATGCATCTAAAATAACCTTGTTCTAAATTATGAAAAATGGAATTTTATGTTTGGTAAAGGGATCGTTCTTGGACATGTTGTGTCCCATGATGGAATTCAAGTTGATCAATCCAAAGTTGAGGTCATTTCTTCATTACCATCCCCAAAATCTATGAGAGATGTAATATCCTTCCTTGGGAATGATGGATTTTATAGAAGATTCATTAAATATTTCAGTAATATTTCACTTTAATTATCCAAATTGCTCCAAAAAGATGCCCCATTTGTCTTTGATGAGAATTAAAGAAATGCATTTCATGAACTGAAACAAAGACTAATAACCCCTTGCATTATTCAACTGCCCAAATGGGACATTACCTTTGAAATCATGACCAATTCATATGACTTTTCTCTTAGGGAAGTGTTGAGTCAAAGAAAGGAAAAGAAATCTCATGTGATTTCTTATGCCTCTTGAAATCTAGATCAAGCCCAATCAAACTACAAAACAACTGAGAAGCAACTACTGGAAGTTATCTTTGCTCTAGAAAAATTTATAAGTTATCTTTTGGGCTCCAAGGTGATTGTTTTCACCGATCATTATGTAATCAGATTCTTGATGAAGAAACATGATGCAAAACCAAGACTTCTGAAATGGATCTTGCTGTTACAGGAGTTTGATATTGAAATAAAAGATAAGAAAGGATATGAGAACCTTGTTGCTGATAATTTGAGTAGGATAACATCTATAATGAATATAAAATTTCAGATGTTTTCACCAATTAAGGAAACATTTCCAGATGAGGATTTATTTTTTGCTCAATGTGAAATACCATGGTTTTCTAATCTTGTGAACTGTTTGTCTTCTGATGAACATCCTCACTGGTTTTCCAAACAACAAATTGATAAAATTGTGAGTAATTAAAAGAAATAAATTTGGGATGATCCTTACTTATGGCTCATTGATAGTGATCAAATGATATGAAGATGCATTCTAAACTCCAAATTTCAATCCATCCTACATTTTTCCACACATTAAACTGTGGAGGACACTTTGGAACACATAGAATAGTAAGAAAAGGTCTTGATTCTGGATTTTATTGGCCCACCATTTTTAGAGATGCTTTCGAATTCTATAGAACCTATAAAAATTTTCAATTCCAAGGAAACATTTCCAAGCCGAATGAGATGCCACAAAAACCACTTTTATTTTGTGATGTCTTTGATGTATGGGGAATGGATTTTATGGGACCTTTTTCCAATTCTTTTGGATATCTATAAATATTCACGGCTGTTGATTATGTTTCCAAGTGGGTAGAGGCTATCCCCACATGAAATGATGATGTAAATATTATGTCCAAATTTGTGAAAGGAAATTTGTTTTTAAGGTTTTGATTTCCAAAGTTTCTGATTACAGATCAAGGTACCCATTTTTGTATTAGTGTTGGAACCATGACTATTCTAGGCATGAATTGGAGTATGATTTGTGTTTGTTTTCAATCCTCATTGGATGGTTAGAATGTGTGCTAGCAAAGTGATCGTACAGTTCCAGCAGACAACAATATTGAAGGTGGCGCTATTTCCCAGTGTTTTCCAAATTTTTGGGCCTCAAATCGGAAAATGAAGACATGGATTGTTGTTAAAATGAGATGTGTGCAAAGAGGAAGTGGTGCGTGAAAAAAAAGGTTTGTGTGCGAAATATTTGAGTTGGGCACGGAAAACAGCGGGATGAGCGAAATACATGATCGAGGTTTTTCGCGCAAATAGTGTTTCGGAATCAGAATGTTGAAAAATGGAAAAGGCATGGGCTATGTGAAAAATCTGATGGTGTGTGCGAAAAACAATTCCAGCGCAAAATATTACATGCCAGATGAGAAGTTTTCGTGCCAAAGGGGGTTTTGCGTGCGGGGGTCTCAAATGCCTATAAATAAGAGGTGACCCCCCTCATTTATAACGGTTGAATACTTAGAGAAGATCCAAGGTCTGATGTGAGAAAAAGGATCACGTAAAGGGGCTTACATGAAATATTCTGGATTGGGAGGAAAATTCTGGGATGCGTGAAAAAGGAAGAGTTGCGCATAAAAATTGGGGTTACACGTAAAAGATTTAGTTGCGCGAAAAAGGGTGTTGTGGCGCGAAATACTTTTCCGCGTGAAAAAGTAAATTTTGCACCCAATTGGAAGGTTTTGTACACAAAGGGTTGGTGTTGCGCACAATTGTTAGTAAAGCTTGTTTGCACATTCTGGTTATCCGGTTCAGTGGTTCTGTGCGTTCTAGTGCATCAATTCCATACTTGGATGCAAGCAGAGTCTCGTGCTAAGCAGAGACAAAGAATTCAATGCAAATCTATTGAAGAGACCTTCATGTCTATAAACTGAGTGTGACTTCACCAAGGGCAGTGAGCCAGGGGGAGTCAATGGGAGTGACCCGAGGGAAGCAGTGAGCTATCCCTGAACAATTTTAAAGGCAGTAAGCCTGGGACAGAGTGACTGTTTCAGAACCTTTGTAATCCACATCTAGTGAAGTTTAGTAGAAATAAGTATGACTTAAAACCTGTTGGCGTATTCTCCTTGGACGTAGCCCTTATTGGTGAACTAAGTAAAAAGTGCTGTGTCTTCTCTATGCATGTGAATGTTTACTTTCTGATCATATTCATCATACAGGTTCAACAAGTTCCTATCAACATGGGAACAAGATCCATCACATTAAAAGAAAAAGTTGTCACCCTGATTCACCACTCCCCTCTCAGGGTGTCCTGGGGTCCTTCAAGTGGTATCAAAGGCTAGTTGCCGGTGTTGAATCTGTCCTTTGTCATCATGGAGAATGCTGTCAATATCCGGGGAGTCCCTCACTTCGATAGAAGTAATTTACAGATCTGGAAGAACAAAATGAGATCTCATATAAGATCTCTTGGAATGGAAGTTCTATTTTCTATTGTGCAAGGAATACAAGTCACTAATCCAACATGCCTGGCTATGACCGAAACAGATAGAAAAATTCTTGATGTAGATGCTAAAGCACAAAATACACTCACTGTAGCCCTTTATGATCAGATCTACCTAAAGGTGATGAATTTCACCTCATCAAAATCCATGTGGGACAAACTTGAGAATATTTATGAAGGAGATAGCAAGGTGAATGAGGCGAAACTACAAGTGCTGCACAATAGGTTTGATGATTTGAAGATACATCCTGATGAGAATGTAGACTCCTTTAAGCGAATCACTGAAGTAGTTGGAGAAATTCAGGGCTTAGGAGAAGAAATTAAAGACGTTGACATTCTGAATAAAATATTGAGAAGACTTTCACCCCTGTACAATGTAAAGGTATCAGCCCTTGAGGAAAGAGATCTTTTAAAACTTTCTCTGGATAACCTTCTAATCAACTTTGTAGCATATGAAATCAGAATCAAACCAGAAGATTCTACGACTCGTGTGAGCAAGGAAATGGAATTTAAGGCCATGTATAAACTAAAAATTACAAATGATAGTAGTGGTGAATATGACGAAGAAAAAGAAATTATTTCTCTCATTGCAAAGAAGTTCTAGAAGGGAAAAGGTAATTTCAAAGGGAAGTTACCTCTCACATGTTTTCGTTGCGGAAAAGTTGGGCACATTGCCTCTCAGTGTTTAAGAAATATCAATGATGAAGATAGTGAAGATAAAAGTGTCGAGAAGACTCAGAGAAGGTTCTTCAAAAAGGGAGACTTCAAATCTGGAAAGAAAATGCAAAGGAAGAGTTTTTTCTGTGAAGAGGAAGAAGATGATAATGAATTATGTGATGAAGAAGAACCTAAATTCAAAACTAGGAACCATGCTTCCATGATGGAAACTATTGAAAAGTCAAAATATAATGGTGGAGAAAAATAGATGAGAACTTATGCATATCCTGAGATGCAACTTAAGGATGCTGTCAGTAAGCTTAAGACTAAATGTAAGAGTTGCAATAAGTGGAAATCAATTGTAGAAGAATCAACTAAATACTTTTATCAACTTGAAGATGAAATTGAATGACTGGAAGAATTTGTGAAGGTAAAATCTAAAATAATTGAAATCAATGATAATGTAGTGGATCTGAAGCTAAGAATTAAAGAGCAGGAAAAGGTTATCAATGACCTCACCTCCAGACTAGAAGAAAAATCCAAGACTGCTGAGGGTCTTGAGGAGGAAGTTGTTACTCTTAGGAGTAAACTTGAGACTGAATAAATTCAAAAAGAATCAAGGAAGAAAATATAGTTTGGAAGATTCTTAGATGTAGAATTACTAGAAAGAGCCAAGTGTGGTTCAGATGGGGTTGGAAAAATCTTGAGTGATCAAATACCTTCTTGCATGGGAAAGAGTGGAATTGGCTGTGAAGCTGAGACATCAACTGCTGGAAGTGAAAATATCCAAAATAAAGATAAGATGAAAGTTGAACATGTTGAAATGCTGCCTAAAGTGCTGAAAAGGGAACCCTCGATCCAAACTAAAAGGAGAACTAAAAATTATCCTCAAACATTCAGAAATGACAGACAGTCTAATTATTCTTCCAAGGAAGAAGTTATGAGGAGAAATTCAAGTGAGAAGACATTTCCTCTCATGAAGTGTCAGTTCTGTGACTATACGGTCCATACCATGTCTTATTACGAAGAGGCAAGAAGCTATCTGAATGGAGAAGATATAGAAGTTCAATAACGGAGAATAATTTCATATCCTAATTATTATAGAAGAAACAATTTCTATGGATATTGTTTTCGTTGTTCTAACTTTGGTCATAAGGCTACTAATTGCAGGCAGAGAAGGGACATGGACACCTCATACCGAAGTTCAAGACAAGTCAAGTCTCGACAGCAAGACGATGTTTCTCCTTCAAATAGGTTTTCTCCTCTCAAAGAAGATTTCAACTATGAAGAACCTGGGTACATGGAAGAGATAATTTAAAGGCCATCAGTTATGTATACTCAATCCAATGTCTCGTGGAAGGAAAGAAAGAATATTGAGAAATCCAACCTTGCAGAGGTGGCCCTCAAAGCTACAAAGAACAACAGTACTTGGATTCTGGATAGTTGTTGTTCATCTCATATGATAAGTAATGATGGCCTGTTAACGGATATCAAAAGGAAGGTTGATGGTATAGTACGATTTGGTAATGATGGAGCTCTGAAAATCAAAGGGAGTGGAAGTACTGAATTAGCTAATTGAGAACTAAAGAAGACTGAAGTCCTTTATGTAGATGGCCTACGTCATAATCTACTCAGCATGAGTCAACTCTGTGACTCGGGACTTATAGATACTTTTAATCAGAAAGGCTACACTATCAAGGGAAAGACAGGCAATTCACTTATGAAGGGATGCAGAACAGAAGGTAACTTTTATCAAGTTGATAGTGAATAAAATGTCTGTTACATGACTGTTGAAGAAGAAAACAATTTGTGGCATCGAAGACTAGGATACATCAATCAACAATACATGGAGAAAATATCAAAATTGAGGATTGTCATGGACATTCCCATCCTGAAGCGTGAGCGTGAAAATTATTGTGATGCTTGCTTTCGTGAGAAGCTGGTCTGCAATTCATATCAGCCAAAGAAGAAAAGGGAATCTCACCTTCTTGATCTAATTCATACAGATGTATGTGGGCCGATAAATGTTGCTGGAACTCATGGAGAAAGTTACTTTGTCATTTTCATAGATGATTACAATAGAATGGAATGTGTGATGGTCATTCACAGGAAACAACAAGTCCTTTACTGCATGAAAACATATCGGTGAATAACCGAGAATGATACCGGACAAACAATCAAAGTGTTACAATCTGACAATGGAGGAGAATATACATCTATTGAATTTGAAAATTATCTAGAGAAACATGGGATACAACATGAGGTAGCTGCTGTGAGAACTCCACAAAAAAATGGAGTTGTTGAACGTAGGAATCGACAATTGAACAATATGGAATGAACTATGATGATTGAGAGTCATATTCCACGACATTACTGGAAAGAGGCTGTTCAAGATGCAGTGTATATTCAGAATCGAACAGGACATTATATGGGTGAGACGAAGACACTGTATGAATTGTGGCATGGAAGGAAGACCTCTTTAAAATACTTTCGTGTCTTTGGAAGTAAGTGCTTCATCAGAAACAAAGAAGGAAATCAAGGGAAGTATGGCGACAATGCAGATGAAGAAATTTTTCTCGGTTATTCAATGAACAAAAAAGACTACAAATGCTTCAACAAGCATTTAGGAAGGATTGTGGAAATTAGTGATGTTAAGATAATTGAAGAGAAAACCACAAATTCTTTAAGGACGTCATATGCTGATGTGATAAAAAGTGAGGAAGAAAGTAAATATGGAGAAAATACAAATACATAAGTACAGGAAGTTGTACAAAACACTCAGTAGTCACATCATGATGTTGACTCAGAAGAAGAAACTGAAGAAGAAACTATGGCTAAAGAGAATGAAACTAAACCTCCCAGGAGAAATTTAAGAGCTGAGATTGATCCATCCAACAAAATTGGGGATAGGAGTGCACCCACTTAAATAAGAAGGATGAGGAGTAACATGAAATATACATTTTTGTCAGTTGTGGAGCCTTCCTCATTCGAAGAAGCTGAAAAGGATGAATCTTGGGTGAAATCCATGAATGAAGAATTAGATCATATTGACAAGAATCAGACATGGGATCTTGTCTAGAGACCCAAAGGTTACAATGTGATTGGTACCAAATGGATCTTCAAAAATAAGTTTTATGAGCATGGAAGTGTCATCAGAAACAAGGCACGACTGGTATGTAAAGGATACTCCCAGATTGAAGGCATTGATGTTGAAGAAACCTTTTCTCCAGTGGCTAGACTGGAGTCAATCGAGCTTTTCCTTGCCATGGCACTCTAAAGAGGATATAAATTATATCAAATGGATGTCAAGACAACATTCTTTAATTATGTACTCGAAGAAGAAGTCTACATTGAACAACCAGTGGGTTTTGTTCTTGGTACTGATGAGACAAAGGTCTGTAAACTAAAGAAAGCTCTATATGGTTTGAAGCAAGCACCATGAGTATGGTATTCTCGCCTGGACTCGTACCTCAAGAAGATGGAGTTCAAAAGAGGAGGAGTGGATCACAATATATATGTGAAAAATTCTCCAAAAGATCAATTCATGGTCCTAGTCTATGTTGATGATATCATATTTGGTGGAAGCAGGAAGAAATCAGTGGATGAATTTTCCAATCACATGAAATCAGAATTTGAAATGTCTCTGATTGGGGAGCTCACATATTTCTTGGGACTACAGGTGATTCAAAAGAAGGATTACACTTTCATTTTTCAAGAAAAATATGAAAGAGAGCTGTTGAATAAGTTTAATATGCAAGACTCCAAACCAATGTCAACTCCGGTTGTAGTTGGAACTGAACTTGGAAAGCATGAGGATGGGACCTCTGTAGATCCCACCATGTACATAAGGATCATTGGGAGCCTACTATACCTGACAGGGACACGACTAGATATTGTCTTTGCCACATGTCTTGCAGCCCTCTTTTAGAGTAATCTAAAGGAGGAACATATGACAACCGTAAAAAGAATCATGAGGTATATTCAAGGTACTCACAATTGTGGCTTATACTTTGCTGCAGGAAGAGACAGTGGATTATCAGCATTTTCTGATGCTGACTGGGCTAGAGATGTAATTGACAGAAAGTCCAACAGTGGTTGAGCATTCTATATTGGGAGTAAATGTGTTGGCTGGTTGAGCAAGAAACAAGAAAGTACTTCTCTTAGTACTGCTGAAGCTGAATATATCTCTGCCACAAAGGCATTCACTCAACTGCTATAGATGAAGCAACAACTAACAGATATTGGTGATGAGGTGAAGCAACCCATGGTAATTTACTGTGATAACAAGAGAACAATTGATCTTACAAAGAATCCTGTTCATAATTCTCGTACAAAACATATTGAAATCAGGTATCACTTTATCAAAGAAAAAGTTGAGAAAGGAGTTATTAGAATGGAGCATGTGGGAACTAATGAGAAAGTCGCGGATATTCTGACCAAGCCATTGTCAGCAGCTGTGTTTGAAAAGCATCAGTTGAACCTCGGTGTTCAGCCACCTCCTAGTGAATAAGGATGGGGTGTATGGTTTGAGCAGAACAATGAACACATTAACGATCTTTGGGTTTCCTGTCAATGGGGGAGAAAGAAATCAATTCAGGCATGTAATGCTTCTGTGATGAGAAGGAATACATTGGTCATGTAATTCTCCTTGGGAGTCATTGAGAATTCATGCTTTCTCTCTTGTTTTCTACACCGAGCATTGCTCACGTAGATTTATAGTGTTGGCTGAGTTGATTCTTGCGTTTTTGGTTTTCTTGTGGATGGTGATCTATTGAATTTATTTGGTGATTGCCAACAAACCCAAAGGGGGAGATTTTTGGAACCATGACTATTCTAGGCATGAATTGGAGTATGATTTGTGTTTGTTTTCAATCCTCAGTGGATGTTTAGAATGTGTGCTAGAAAAGTGATCGTACAGTTCCAACAGACAACAGTATTGAAGGTGGCGCCATTTCCCAGTGTTTTCTAAAATTTTGGGCCTCAAAATCAGAAAATGAAGACATGGATTGTTGGTAAAATGAGATGTCCAAAAAGAGGAAGTGGTGTGCAAAAAAGAAGGGTTGTGTGCGAAATATTTGAAAAAGGAAGAGCTGCGCATAAAAATTGGGGTTACACGTAAAATATTCCGTTGCGCAAAAAATGATGTTGTGGCACGAAATATTTTTCCGCATGAAAAAGTAAATTTTGCGCCCAATTGGAAGGTTTTGCACACAAAGGGTTGGTGTTGTGCACAATTGTTAGTAAAGCTTGTTTGCACGTTCTGGTTATCCAGTTCAGTGGTTCTGTGCGTTCTAGTGCATCAATTCCATACTTGGATACAAGAAGAGTCTCCTGCTAAGCAGAGACAAAGACTTCAATGCAAATCTATTGAAGAGACCTTCATGTCTATAAACTGAGTGTGACTTCACCAAGGGCAGTGAGCCAGGGGGAGTCAATGGGAGTGACCCGAGGGAAGCAGTGAGCTATCCCTGAACAATTGTAAAGGCAGTAAGCCTAGGAGAGAGTGACTATTCCCGAACCTTTGTAATCCACATCTAGTAAAATTTTTTGGAATTAAATATGACTGACAACCTGTTGGCGTATGCTCCTTGGACATAGCCCTTAGTGGTGAACCAAGTAAAAAGTGCTATGTCTTCTCTGTGCATGTGAATGTTTACTTTCTGATCATATTCATCATACAGGTTCAACAAGTTCCTATCAACATGGGAATAAGATACATCACATTAAAAGAAAACGTTTTCACCCTGATTCACCCCTCCCCTCTTAGGGTGTCCCGGGGTCCTTCAAGTGGTATCAGAGGCTAGTTGCCGGTGTCGAATCTGTCCTTTATCGTAATGGAGAATGCTGTCAATATCCAGGGAGTCCCTCACTTCGATGGAAGTAATTTCCAGATCTGGAAGAACAGAATGAGATCTCATCTAAGATCTCTTGGAATGGAAGTTATATTTTCTATTGTGCAAGGAATACAAGTCACTAATCCAACATTCCTGGCTATGACTGAAATAGATAGAAAAATTCTTGATGCAGATGCTAAAGCACAAAATACACTCACTACAGCCCTTTCTGATCAGATCTACCTAAAGGTGATGAATTTCACCTCATCAAAATCCATGTGGGATAAACTTGAGAATATTTATGAAGGAGATAGCAAAGTGAAGGAGGCGAAACTATAAGTGCTTCACAATAGGTTTGATGATTTGAAGATAAATCCTGATGAGAATGCAGACTCCTTCTTTAATCGAATCACTGAATTATTTGGATCAATTCAGGGCTTAGGAGAAGAAATTAAAGATGCTGACATTGTAAAGAAAATATTGAGAAGACTTTCACCCCTATACAATGCAAAGGTATAAGCCCTTGAGGAAAGAGATCTTTCAAAACTTTCTCTGGATGACCTACTAAGCAGCTTTGTAGCATATGAAATCAGAATCAAACCAGAAGATTCTACAACTCGTGTGAGAAAGGAAATGGAATTTAAGGCCATGGATAAACTAAAAATTACAAAATATAGTAGTGGTGAAGATGACGAAGAAAAAGAAATTATTTCTCTCATTACAAAGAAGTTCTAGAAGGGAAAAGGTAATTTCAAAGGGAAGTTACCTCTCACATGTTTTCGTTGCGGAAAAGTTGGGCACATTGCCTGTCAGTGTTTAAGAAATATCAATGATGAAGATAGTGAAGATAAAAGCATCGAGAAGCCTCATAAAAGGTTATTCAAAAAGGGAGACTTCAAATCTGGAAAGAAAATGCAAAGGAAGAGTTTTGTCTGTGAAGAGGAAGAAGATGATAATGAATTCTATGATGAAGAAGAACCTGAATTCAAAACTAGGAACCATGCTTCCATGATGGCCACTATTGAAAAGTCAAAATATACTAGTGGAGAAAAATAGATGAGAACTTATGCATATCCCGAGATGCAACTTAAGGATGCTGTCAGTAAGCTTAAGACTAAATGTAAGAGTTTCAATAAGTGGAAATCAATTGTAGAAGAATCAACTGAATACGTTGATCAACTTGAAGATGAAATTGAATGACTGGAAGAATTTGTGAAGGTACAATCTAAAATAATTGAAATCAATGATAATGTAGTGGATCTGAAGCTAAGAATTGAAGAGCAGGAAAAGGTCATCAATGACCTCACCTCCAGACTAGAAGAAAAATCCAAGACTGCTGAGGGTCTTGAGGAGGAAGTTGTTACTATTAGGAGTAAACTTGAGACTGAATCAATTCCAAAAGAATCAAGGAAGAAAATATAGTTTGGAAGATTCTTAGATGCAGAATTACTAGGAAGAGCCAAGTGTGGTTCAGATGGGGTTGGAAAAATCTTGAGTGATTAAAGTCCTGCTTGCATGGGAAAGAGTGGAATTGGCTGTGAAGTTGAGACATCAACTTCTGGAAGTGAAAATATCCAAAATAAAGATAAGATGAAATTTGAACATGTTGAAATGCTGCCTAAAGTGCTGAAAAGGGAACCCTCAATCCAAACTAAAAGGAGAACTGAAAATTATCCTCAAAAATTCAGAAATGACAGACAGTCTAATTATTCTCCCAAGGAAGAAGGTATGAGGAGAAATTCAAGTGAGAAGACATTTCCTCTCATGAAGTGTTAGTTCTGTGACTATATGGTCCATACCATGTCTTATTACGAAGAGGCAAGAAGCTATTTGAATGGATAATATATAGAAGTTAAATAAAGGAGAACAATTTCATATCCTAATTATTATAGAAGAAACAATTTCTATGGATATTATTTTCGTTGTTCTAACTTTGGTCATAAGGCTGCTAATTGCAGGCAGAGAAGGGACATGGACACCTCATACCGAAGTTCAAGACAAGTCAAGTCTCAACAGAAAGACGGTGTTGCTCTTTCAAACAGGTTTTCTCCTCTCAAAGAAGATTTCAACTATGAAGAACCTAGGTACATGGAAGAGATAATTGAAAGGCCATCAGTTCTGTATACTCAATCCAATGTCTCGTGGAAGGAAAGAAAGAATATTGAGAAATACAACCTTGCAGAGGTGGCCCTCAAAGCTACAAAGAACAACAGTACCTGGATTCTGGATAGTGGTTGTTCATCTCATATGATAGGTAATGCTGGCCTGTTAACGGATATCAAAAGGAAGGTTGATGGTATAGTACGATTTGGTAATGATGGAGCTCTGAAAATCAAAGGGAGTGGAAGTACTGAATTAGCTAATGGAGAACTAAAGAAGACTGAAGTCCTTTATGTAGATGGCCTACATCATAATCTACTCAGTGTGAGTCAACTCTGTGACTCAGTACTTATAGATACTTTTAATCAGAAAGGCAGCACTATCAAGGGAAAGACATGCAATTCACTTATGAAGGGATGCAGAGCAGAAGGTAACTTTTATCAAGTTGATAGTGAAGAAAATGTCTGTTACATGACTGTTGAAGAAGAAATCAATTTATGGCATCGAAGACTGGGATACATCAATCAACAAGACATGGAGAAAATATCAAAATTTAGGATTGTCATGGACATTCGCATCCTGAAGCGTGAGCGTGAAAAGTCTTGTGATGCTTGCTTTCGTGAGAAGCTGGTCTGCAATTCATATCGTCCAAAGAAGAAAAGGGCATCTCACCTTCTTGATCTAATTCATACTGATGTATGTGGGCCGATAAATGTTGCTGGAACTCATGGAGAAAGTTACTTTGTCCTTTTCATAGATTATTACACTAGAATGGAATGTGTGATGGTCATTCACAGGAAACGACAAGTCCTTGACTACATGAAAACATATCGGCGAATCACTGAGAATGATACCGGACGAACAATCAAAGTGTTGCGATCTGACAATGGAGGAGAATACACATCCATTGAATTTGAAAATTATCTAGAGAAACATGGGATACAACATGAGGTAGCTGCTGTGAGGAGTCCACAAAAAAATGGAGTTGTTGAATGTAGGAATCGACAGGTGAACAACATGGAACGAACTATGATGATTGAGAGTCGTATTCCACGACATTACTGGAAAGAGGCTGTTCAAGCTGCAGTGTATATTCATAATCGAATAGGACTTTATATGGGTGAGACAAAGACAACGTATGGATTGTGGTATGGAAGGAAGCCCTCTTTAAAATACTTTCATGTCTTTGGAAGTAAGTGCTTCATCAGAAACAAAGAAGGAAATCAAGGGAAGTATGGCGACAATACAGATGAAGGATTTTTTCTCGGTAATTCAATGAACAACAAAGCCTACAAATGCTTCAACAAGCATTTAGGAAGGATTTTGGAAAGCAGTGATGTTAAGATAATTGAAGAGAAAACCACAAATTCTTCAAGGACGTCATATGCTAATGTGATAAAAAGTTAGGAAGAAATTAAATGTGGAGAAAATACAAATACATAAGTACATGAAGTTGTAAAAAACACTCAGTAGTCACATCATGATGTTGACTCAGAAGAAGACTCTGAAGAAGAAAATATGGCTGAAGAGAATGAAACTAAACCTCCCAGAAGAAATTGAAGAGCTGAAATTGATCCATCCAACATAATTGGGGACAAGAGTGCACCCACTTAAACAAGAAGGATGAGGAGTAACATGCAATCTACATTTTGTCAGTTGTGGAGCCATCCTCATTTGAAGAAGCTGCAAAGGATGAATCTTGGGTGAAAGCCATGAATGAATAATTTGATCAGATTGACAAGAATCAGACATGGGATCTTGTCCAGAGACCCGGAGGTTACAATGTGATTGGTACCAAATGGATCTTCAAAAATAATTTTGATGAGCATGGAAGTGTCATAAAAAACAAGCCACGACTGGTATGTAAAGGATACTCCCAGATTGAAGGCATTGATGTTGAAGAAACCTTTTCTCCAGTGGCTAGACTAGAGTCAATTGGGCTTTTCCTTGCCATGGAACTCTAAAGAGGATATAAAGTATATCAAATGGATGTCAAGACAACATTCTTTAATGATGTACTCGAAGAAGAAGTCTACATTGAACAACCGGTGGGTTTTGTTCTTGGTAATGATGAGAAAAAGGTCTGCAAACTAAAGAAAGCTCTATATGGTTTGAAGCAGGCACCACGAGTATGGTATTCCCACCTAGACTCGTACCTCAAGAAGATGGAGTTCAAAAGAGGAGGAGTGGATCACAATATATATGTGAAAAATTCTCTAAAAGATCAATTCATGGTCCTAGTCTATGTTGATGATATCATATTTGGTGGCAGCATGCAAAAATCAGTGGATGAATTTTCCAATCACATGAAATCAGAATTTGAAATGTCTGTGATTGGGGAGCACACATATTTCTTGGGACTACAGGTGATTAAAAAGAAGGATTAAACTTTCATTTCTCAAGAAAAATATGCAAGAGAGCTGTTGAAGAAGTTTAATATGCAAGACTCCAAACCGATGTCAACTCCGGTTGCAGTTGGAACTGAACTTGGAAAGAATGAGGATGGGACCTCTGTAGATCTCACCATGTACAAGAGGATCATTGGGAGCCTACTATACATGACAGTGACACGACCAGATATTGTCCTTGCCACATGTCTTGCAGCCCGCTTTTAGAGTAATCCAAAGTAGGAACATATGACAGCGGTAAAAAGAATCATGAGGTATATTCAAGGTACTCACAATTGTGGCTTATACTTTGCTGCAGGAAGAGACAGTGGATTATCAGCATTTTCTGATGCTGACTGGGCTGGAGATGTAATTGACAGAAATTCCAACAGTGGTAGAGCATTCTATATTGGAGGTAAATCTGTTGGCTGGTTGAGCAAGAAACAAGAAAGTACTTCTCTTAGTACTGCTGAAGCTGAATATATCTTTTCCAGAAAGGCATTCACTAAACTGCTATGGATGAAGCAACAACTAACAGATATTGGTGATGAGGTGAAGCAACCCATGGTAATTTACTGTGATAACAAGAGCACAATTGATCTTACGAAGAATCCTGTTCAGAATTCTTGTACAAAACATATTGAAATCAGGTATCACTTTATCAAAGAAAAAGTTGAGCAAGGAGTGATTAGAATGGATCATGTGGGAACTGATGAGAAAGTCGCGGATATTCTGACCAAGCCATTGTCAGCAGCTGTGTTTGAGAAGCATTGGTTGAACCTCGGTGTTCAGCCACCTCCTAGTGCATAAGGAGGGGGTGTATGGTTTGAGCAGAACAATGAACACATTAACGATCTTTGGGTTTCCTGTCAATGGGGGAGAAATAAATAAATTCAGGCATGTAATGCTTCTGTGATGAGAAGGAATACATTGGTCATGTAATTATCCTTGGGAGTCATTGAGAATTCATGCTTTCTCTCTTGTTTTATACACCGAGCATTACTCACGTAGACTTATAGTGTTGGCTGAGTTGATTCTTGCGTTTTTGGTTTGCTTGTGGATGGTGATCTATTGAATTTATTTGGTGATTGACAACAAACCCAAAGGGGGAGATTGTCGGAACCCTGACTATTCTAGGCATGAATTGGAGTATGATTTGTGTTTGTTGTCAATCCTCAGTGGATGTTTAGAATGTGTGCTAGCAAAGTGATCGTACAGTTCCAGCAGACAACAGTATTGAAGGTGGCGCCATTTCCCAGTGTTTTCTAAATTTTTGGGATTCAAAATAGGAAAATGAAGACATGGATTGTTGGTAAAATGAGATGTTCGCAAAGAGGAAGTGGTGCGCGAAAAAGAAGGGTTGTGTGCGAAATATTTGAGTTGGGCGTGAAAAACAGCGGGATGCGCGAAATACATGATCGATTTTTTTCGTGCAAATAGTGTTTCGGAATCAGAATGTTGAAAAATGGAAAAGGCATGGGCTATGTGAAAAATCTAATGGTGTGTGCGAAAAAAAATTCCAGCGCGAAAGATTACGCGCCAGATGAGAAGTTTTCATGCCAAAGGGGGTTTTGCGTGCGGGGGACTGAAATGCCTATAAATAAGAGGTGACCCCCCTCATTCATGACAGTTGAATACTTAGAGAAGATCCAAGGTCTGATGCTAGAAAAAGGATCACATAAAGGGGCTTGCGCGAAATATTCTGGATTGGGTGGAAAATTCTGGGATGCCCGAAAAAGGAAGAGTTGCGCGTAAAAATTGGGGTTACACGTAAAAGATTCAGTTGCGTTAAAAAGGGTGTTGTGGCGCGAAATATTTTTCCGCGTGAAAAAGTAAATTTTGCACCCTATTGGAAGGTTTTGCGCACAAGGGGTTGGTGTTGCGCGCAATTGTTAGTAAAGCTTGTTTGCACGTTCTGGTTATCCGGTTCAGTGGTTCTGTGCGTTCTAGTGCATCAATTCCATACTTGGATGCAAGCAGAGTCTCGTGCTAAGCAGAGACAAAGACTTCAATGCAAATCTATTGAAGAGACCTTCATGTCTATAAACTGAGTGTGACTTCATCAAGGGAAGTGAGCCAGGGGGAGTCAATGGGAGTGACCCAAGGGAAGCAGTGAGCTATCCCTGAACAATTGTAAAGGCAGTAAGCCTGTGATAGAGTGACTGTTCCCAAACCTTTGTAATCCATATCTAGTGAAGTTTAGTTGAATTAGGTATGACCGACAACCTATCGGCGTGTGCTCCTTGGACGTAGCCCTTAGTGGTGAACCAAATAAAAAGTGATGTGTCTTCTCTGTGCATGTGAATGTTTACTTTATGATCATATTCATCATACAAGTTCAACAAGTTCCTACCAATGTGGGAATAAGATCCATCACATTAAAAGAAAAATTTGTCACCCTGATTCACCCCTCCCCTCTCAGGGTGTCCTAGAGTCCTTCAATTAGGACTTTGTAATCTCTTTTGAAGAAATATGGTGTTAATCATAGGGTCACTATGCCCTATCATCCTCAAAAAAATGGCATGGATGAGGTGTCCAATAGGGAGATCAAACAAATTCTAGAAAAAACAGTGAACCCAAATAGAAAGGATTGGAGTTTGAGACTAGATGATGCTCTCTAGGACTATATAACTACTTTCAAAACCCCAATTGTAATGTATCCATTTATATTAGTCTATGTAAAATCTTGTCATCTACTATTTGAGTTAGAACAAAAATCCTTTTGGGCTATAAAAACATGTAACATGAACCTATTTTCTGTTGGGAAAGAAAGAAAATATTGTTTTCAGGAGCTGGAGAAGATTAGAAATAATTCATACCAAAGATCCAAGTTATACAAAGAGAAAAGAAAATCCTTTCATGATGGGAGGATTCTCAACAAAAACTTCAAGGAGGGAGATAAAGTTTTTCTATTCTATGCTAGATTGAAACTCTTCCCAGGTAAATTTTGTTCCAAATGGTTTGGCCCATTCATTTTCACTCATGTTTTTCCTTTTGGTGCAATAAAAATTAAAGATACAGACAAAGGGACATCATTCACTATCAATGGGAATAGGCTAAAGATATTTAGAGAGAATTTTCAAGATCCTCCAGGGGAAGAGATTCAACTTTATGATGTAGAATACAATTAATTCCAGGTTATGTCTTTCCTTCTCATTTATTTTTGTTATGTCTTTAATTTCCTCAATTTCATGCTCAAATAAATTTGAAACACAATGAGTACATTTCATAGAATAAGTGTGGGGGGGGGGGGAGGCACAATGCTGGGTAGATTAGGTTTTTATGAGCTTTCATTTTATTTTTTTTGTTTTCAAAATTTCTTTTGATTTTTGGGGTTTTTCTTTTTAAAATTTTATGCGTTTTCTTTTCAAATTATTCCTATTAAAAAAAGAGTTTTGGAATTTCTTGATTTTTTTTGAAACTCATTCCAAGGAGTGAACCAATTGATCCTTCCAAACTGAACACAAATAAATGCTGAAAATGGAATTGATTCAAGTTCAAAAATTTGGAAAATTATTGAAAAGACTGATGATTTTTAAATATCACGACACATATCACTGACATTGTAATTGAAATTCTCATTGCCATGATTCCTCTGGACTCATTTTTACATCTTATTCACATTCACCTATTTCTTGAGAGAACCAATTCATGCTTGTTTAAACCAGAACTTGATTTATTTCTATCAAAACTTGAGGACCAAGATACTTATAATTAAAATGATTGAGGCATTTGTTTTGATATTGGAGCCCCATTTTCATGATTATCCTTTTTATTTTGGTCTTCCTTAAACATTTGATCTTTCTTGATCCCTTAGTATCCATGTATATCCTATTAGGTTAGCCACATTACAAGCCAAATATCCCTTTCCAACCTGCTCTAGAAGTATAAATGCATGATCTAGTTGAACTTATGTGTGGGGGGAAGATGACTCGTGATGTGATACCTAATTTGGTGTTTTCTTGGGAGGAAATTCAAAAATTGAAGACATATTTGTGATGCTGGAATATATTTTTCTGAGAGCTGTGCCTATCTGGAGCTCTCAAATGAAATGGAGCTGTGTCTGTTTGGAGATCGCAATAGAAATAAGTTGTTCCCTATCTGGAGATTTCATAAAAAATTATCATATTTGATGCTGAAATATTGATGAAATGGGATGGAAAATAGATGATCAAATATTTTTTTATAGGAGAATATTGAGGAGACCATACTTGAGTGAAAATTTGAATCAAGCATTTCTGCTTCAAAAAGGGCCAAACCCTCCTTATTCAGCCACATACTTTTTCACATTTGAGTCATACCAACCCCAAGCCATATAAAAACCTTGTAAAGTAATCATAATAATCATGTGTTCATGGCTCACATCAGGTGGATATGTATAAATTTATCAAGACTAAGGTAATTCTTCCGTGAGTTGGATGAGAAAAGCCTTGTTACAAATCTATATTGCGTGCTGAGAGAAAATAAATGTGAGGTAAGTGTGTTGTGTGCATGGGAAGAGAAAAGAAGTGGAAATGGATTGAATTTTTTGAATTTATAATTTTAAATATTTTCTTTTAATGAGGCATGATATCTTTTTGATTCTTTGTGGTAAATTGGTAAACTCCATTGGTATGCATTTTGAATTTTCCTTGATTCAGTGCTTATCTGTCCAAGAGTCCAAGTGCCAAGTGTGGGGGAATTGATAGAGCTAATATTTACACTATTTTTCATTTATATTTAAATGATTTAAACCTCACTAAGTTACCAATTTGATATTATTTTTAACAATTTTGGATTTATAGTGTGTTTTGGGATAACAAGTTTAAATTGCATAATTCTGGAAATTTAACATATTTTTATCACAGGGGTTTTTAGTCATTTATCACAAAATATATTCCCAAATTTTGTTATTGTATTTTTTTTGGAATCCATATTTTATTTACTTCAAATTTTTCCTCTAGTCTAGGGGCTGATTGGAGTATCTAGTGGCCTAAAAAAATCAATGAAGAAGAAGATTTTTCCGGGCGGACGGCATGGACCCCACCTTCGTAACGAAAACACAATTCTGCTTATACTTAAAATGAGGTAATTCCACTTGGAGATGGAAGAGGACTACATTAATCATTCAAAAATTTAATTTCATGGAATTTGGAATCCATTATGGTGGCCAGGGAATGATATATTTTTGAAGCAAGCTTCCTGGAACCTATGTCTAGAAAAAGAAACCGCCAATGAAAAATTCATAACTCTAACATACAATACCCAATTAATCTAAAATTTGGAGATAGAACGGAAAAAAATTTATTAACAACATTCATGAAGAGGTCCATGCTTGAATTGGCCAATATTTGGTCAAAAACACGACAACTTCAAAAGGTTGAAATCTACCTATAAAAGGAGAGGAGCTCCTACCTCTCAAATCATTCCATTCATCACCACACCATCCATCACAAAGGGAGTTGGCTTGAGAGAGAAAAGGGGAAGGTAAAGATTTATATACTTAAGAATATTCCATTATTTTAGGATTCAATAGAGACTATGAAGTATTCTCAAGTGATGCAAGGCTAAGCGGCAAGTGGTTGCGGACGACGACACCCGACAGACACTCTCTTCCGAGTTTTGATCATAATGTGTAATCTCTTTTTGAATTCCTCTTGAACCTATATTCTTGAATTAATCTGGTTGTTTTATTTATTAAATATATTTTCAACAAACTTTTTTGGATCGTTGTTCCATCTATAAAGTAGATCAATTGATTTCGCTATTTAAAATTCTTTGGTGAGGTTTTTCTATTAAGCATAGTGAATTCAATTAGGTTCAATTACTTGGATGTCTTTAAGTAATTGAGTCACTTATATAGGTGGGACCATAATTATATTTAAGTCTTAATATGATGTCTATTCAAATTTGAGTGTACACCTAGGGGTACTTGAGGGTACATTTAGGAATTTAAATCAAGAGATATTTTTATATATACAAGGAAGAGAGAAGTGTCTGAGAGGGTGAAGTTTGTCTGCAACTACTGTTTTAAATTTGATTTTTTTCAAACCCATTTTATTATATAAATTTTATTCCTTATTATTAAAATTTCCTTACACTTTAGTATTTAATTCAAATTCTATTTTCTAACTGTTGATTAAATCCCCATTTTCATTTCTGCATAAAAATAACAAAAGTGACAGTTTTGAAACTTGATATAAAACCTTCTCGAGAGACAACCTTGTGGTCACCACTGTGCTACATTATAAGGGGAAAATATTGATTGAGGTGTTCATGACACAAAAAAATTCCCACATCAACTGGAACCATTACCGGGGAGGTTGCTAGAGTTTTTTTTTCATGACCCGAACTTGTTGCCTTTGGATCCTGAAATAGATAGAACTTTTCACACTAGGGTTAAAGATACTAATACCTTAATTGAAAGTTGTGAATCTTCCACAAAAACACCTATGAGAGAATTAGTTGAAATTAAAATTCGAATGGCTGAAAATATAACTTTGAAATAACTGGCTTTGTCCTATGACAAAAATCAAGAGAATACTATAGAATACCCTGATGCCCCTGCTGGATTTTAAATCAAGTCAAGTTCCATCCACTAGCTTCCCAAATTCAATGGGTTTCCTGGTAAAGACCCACACAAACACCTCCAAAAATTAATCTACCTGTGTGTCAACTTGAAACCTCATAGAGTCGATGCTAATCAAATGAATCTGAGGTCATTTCCTTTTTCTCTAGAAGGAGTTTCTAAGGAATGATTTTCCCATTCTCACTCAACCTTGATTAGAAATTGGAATGAATTAAAAATGATTTTCCTTGAAATATTTTTCCCTGCGTCCATAACTGCCTCCATTTTAAAAGAGATTTTGTGGAATTAGGAAAAATTAAGGAAAACACTACATGAATAATGGGAATAGTTCAAATGTATCTGTTTTTTCTACCCCCATCATCAAATCAGTGACCAGCTTCTCATTCAATACTTTTATAAAGGATTTTGCCTCACTGATAGAAGTATGATCGATGCTGCTGTGGGAGGATCTTTAGTTGATAAGACACCAGTTGCCGCTAGGATTCTAATCCCAAACATGGCCCAAAATTCCTAACAATTTGGAACAAGCGACCTTCTTCATGTCAAAGTTGCACAAGAATTCCCTACCACTGGTCCTGAAAACAACACAATTACAAGTAAACTATCTGATCTTACCACCATGGTAAGGTCAATGATGCTGTCTAACACCCCACCAACCCAACCCAAACCTAAAGCAGCATTCCAACTACAAGTCCACTGTGGGATTTGTTCTTTGAATGAACATTTTAGTGACAATGCCTGAAAATGCAAGAGCATCCCGAGAACTGAAATGTAGTTTTTCTTGGAAGACCATTTCAACCGAACCAACAAAGGCCATTTCAAAACAACCAAAATTTCAATCAGGGATGGAACAACAACTCGAATGAAAGATTTTTTTAGCCTGAACAACCAAGAGGCTTATTCCAAGGACAATCAAGTAATTCTCAACCAAGATATTTCAATGAGCCAGCCAATGCTCATTCTGAAGATAAATTTCAGCCTACCCCTCCCACTCAAAACTTTTATAGGAACCTTGAAGAAGCAATGAGAAAAAAAATAAGGGGAAATGAGGGAACTAAAATAATTCTCAAAACAACAAGAGAACAAAATAAATACCTTTATGACTCAAGTGGGACAACTTGTCTCTAGTACTAGTTGCATAAAAAATCAAATGAGTGGTGGTTTACCCTCACATCCCCAAGTGAATCCGATGGATAATGAAAATGTGAGTGTAATTGAACTTAGGAGTTTCACAAAATCGAATAACCCTCAAATTGAGAACATGAAACCTGATACCGATACTATTAAATAAAATCTTACCCTTGATAAAAATGATGAAAAATATGAAGTTGATAGAAAAAAAATTCAATAGAGGAAATCCTATTTTAAAGAACCAAGAATAATTGGAAAAGTATGTCTATTCCTTATGTTTATCCAAACCATAACCAGAATACCCCAAAAACATTCAAACCTCCACTACCTTATCCAAG
This sequence comes from Viscum album, assembly GCA_963277665.1. Classification (NCBI taxonomy): domain Eukaryota; kingdom Viridiplantae; phylum Streptophyta; class Magnoliopsida; order Santalales; family Viscaceae; genus Viscum; species Viscum album. The sequence goes on along the minus strand of OY728143.1, from coordinate 981,463,849 downwards.
GTGTGAACCACCACTGAAGTCAAGTGCTTAAAAAGAATTGTATAAGGAGGTTTTGGAAACATTCAAGAGAGTCCAAGTCAATATTCCTTTGCTTGATTTTGTGAAACAAGTTCCAAGGTATGATAATTTTCTGAAATAAATGTGTACCAACAAGAGGAAGTTCAAAGGAGGTGAAAAAGTAAAATTAGGAAGTAATGTTTCATCCATGATTCAACATGCCCTACCTATAAAGTATAAAGACCCTATAACATTTACCATTCCTTGTACCATTGTGAAATGTGAATTAAAAGATGAGATTCTTGATCTAGGGGCCTCCATAAATTTCATACCGCATTTTTTCTACTCATCTCTTCAGGTTGGAGACTTAAAACCCTCTGGAATTATCATTCAACTTGACAACTGAAGTACCACAAAACCTACTGGAGTTATAGAGGATGTTCTTGTTTAAGTGAGGGACATGATTTTTCCTATTGAATTATATGTTTTGGATATAGAAGATGATCGGTTCAGCACACATGCTCCCCTCATACTAGGGAGACCATTTCTAAAAATGGTGAAAGCGATCATCAATGTTCACAAGTGAACACTTTCACTGGAATTTGGAGGAGATGTTGTTCATTTAAACATTTTTCATTTAATGAAACACCCAGTTGAGGATCATTCAACAACCCATGCCAACGAGCCTGTACCCTAGTGGTACAGGATCTTGCTTGGCTTCCAAAAGACCCAGGATCAAATCCAGATAGGGACTAATTTCCTAGTTTTTGTAGCAACACTATAGTAGGGTACTGTAGCAGTACTATAGCAGCGACGTTACTGTGGCAGGGACTATAGCAACATGGGTACTGTAGTAGTACTATTTATTGAGGGGCCCTTTGGGCCAAAAAAATGGGCTTTCAAGCCTAGTATTCAGGCCACTTGTCCTTGGTACTTCGGGCTATGTAATGGGTCTCCCTCTTCCCATTCTAAAGAGGTATTTTCTTTAAATAATAAAATGGGGCTTTAGCCCCAACCTTTAAAAAAAAGATCATTCAACACCCCATATAAACATGATTGATTGGTTTTACTCTAGCATGTTACCAGATTTTTTTGTGTGATAAAATACCAACTGATGTGGAAAAATATGTAAATTTGTCTGATACTGAATCAGATCAGTAGGAGGTTAAAATTGGAGACTGTGAAGAGTCTTGGGATGTTGAGACTAAATATTTGAGCATTTATGAAGATGAATTTCTAGAAACCACTAAACCTTTTAGTGGTATCCTTGGAGAGGTTTCCAATTTTTCACATGAAACAAGTCTTGGGATCATGGAAGGAGATCACTATGATGAACATGAAGCTTCACTAAATAATATAACTTCTGAGTAGTTCCCTGTGATCAATGAAACCACCCCACCAGAGATTGAATTGAAACATCTTCTGGAGAACCTCAAGTATGCCTTCTTAGGTCATAATGAACAATTCCCTTTAATCATCTCAAAAGATTTGTCAAAAGTTCAGGAAAACCAATTGTTGGAAGTTCTCAAGTCCCACAAGGAAGCCATAGGATAGACTCTCTCTGATTTGATAGGAATCAATCCCTATGTTTTCATGAACATAATTTTACTGGAGGAGAATGCTAGACTGGTGAGACAATTTCAAATAATACTGAACCCAACACTTTTGGAGGTTGTGAAGAAATAAGTCACCACCCTGTTGGCAGCTGGAATTATTTTTCCCATATCTGATAGTCAATGGGTAAGTCCAATCCATATTGTTCCTAAAAAAAGTGGCTTTACAATCTCAAGGAATGAATTTGGTTATATTATCCCTGTAATTATTCCTAATAAATGGATAATGTGCATTTATTACATGAAACTCAATTTGGTTACAAGGAAAGACCACTTCCCATTACCATTCCTTGATCAAGTCCTTGAAAGACTAGCTAGGAAAACCCACTATTTTTTTCTTGATGGATTATCTGGATATTTTCAAATTCACATTTTACCAGAGGATCAAGAGATAACCACCTTCACATGCCCCTTTGGAACTTTTTCATATAGAAGTATACCCTTCGGTTTATGTAATGCTCCTGGAACTTTTCAAATGTGTATGATAAACAAATTCTTTGAATTTTTGGAAACTTGCATGGAAGTTTTTAAGGATGACTTCACTATGTATGGATCATCTTTTGAAAGTTGTTTGAAAATCTTGGAACATGTCCTTGAAACATGCATTGAAAAGAACCTTGTTCTAAATTATTAAAAAAGCTATTTTATGGTTGGTAAAGGGATCATTCTTGGACATGTTGTGTCCCATGATGGAATTCAAGTTCATCAATCCAAAGTTGATGTCCACGCATGAATCGACCAATTATTTGGTCAAAAATGTGAAAAATTTATAAGGATGAAATTTTCCTATAAAAGGAGATGATATCCTACCTCTCAAATCATTCCATTCATCACCACACCATCCATCACAAAGGGAGCTGGCTTGAGAGAGAAAAGGGGAAGGTAAAGATTTATATCCTTAATAATATTCCATTCTTTGAGGATTAAATAGAAATGATGAAGGATTATCAAGTGATTCTAGGCTAAGTGGCAAGTGGTTGCGGATGACGACACCCGGCGAACACTCTCTTCTGAGTTTCGATCTTAATGTGTAATATCTTTTTAAATTTTTCTTGAACCTATATTATTGAATGAATTTGGTTGTTTTATTTATTAAATATATTTTCAACAAACTTGTTTGGATCTTTCTTCCATATATAAAGTAAATAAATTGATTTTTCTATTTAAAATTCTTCAGTGAGGTTTTTCCATTGAGCATAGCGAATTCAATTAGGTTCAATTACTTGGAGGTCTTTAAGTAATTGAGTCACTTCTATAGGCGGGACCACAATCATATTAAAGTCTTAATATGATGTCTATTAAAATTTGAGTGTACACATAGGGGTACTTGGGGGGTATATTTAGGAATTTAAATTAAGGGATATTTTTATATATACAAGGAAGAGGGGAGTGTCCGAGAGGGTGAAGTTTGTCCGCAACTACTATTTTAAATCTATTTTTTTTCAAACCAATTTTATTCTATAATTTTTCTTCCTTGTTATTAAAATTTTATTACACTTTAGTATTTAATTGAAATTCTATTTTTGAACTGTTAATTAAATATCCATTTTCATTTCTTCATTAAAATAACAAAAGTGTCAGTTTTGCAACTCGATCTGTAACCTTCTCAAGAGACAACCTTGTGGTCACCACTGTGCTACATTATAAGGGTAAAATATTGATTGAGGTTTTCACGAAAAAAAAATGCTCACATAAAACATCTAGAATTTTAAATGGTTATATAAATCATTTGATTATATGGTATGTGGATGAATCATTAGATAATACATTTAGTGATAATCGTTTACATTATTACGGTGATTATTGATCATAACGAACTCATTTTATTTTATCATTTAGTATTATGTAAATATGTTACTTCCATAATATAAGAAATGTTATAATAAACATATTATAGTATATTTTAACCATAAAAATTATCTCATTACTAGAATTTAAGGATAATTTTAAGAACAAAAATCCGTTATCCATGAAGGTTATAAATCGACACCTTACGAATGATGATTTCATTTTTAAAAAATAAGAGAGAGAGAGAGAGTAGTTTGAGGAATGATATTAAATTAAAATGATATAATTCCAGTATATAAATGATACTAGAGTTATCATGATCATATGAAGATATAATGTGAGGAGAAGATAAGAAAAGAAATTAAATTGAAAATGAAATTTAAAAAAAAGGAAGAGGGCTTACCTCTTAAATTAATCTCCATGCGAACCTCTTTAGGGAAAGTGGTTTTGGTATTTTGGAAATACCAAGAGATCATAGACGTAGGGAGAGACTAGGGAAGAGGATTTGGCTAGATATTTGACAATATTCAAGGATTATAGGAGTGAATAGAAGAGGGGGCGAGGGTGGTTTTTATAGTGGAGGAGAGGGGTGATTTTTCATTATTTTATTCATTATTTTATTATTTTTCTCAAGACAACCAATAATGTTGTTTATTGTGATTATATAGTGTAATAAGTTCATGTGAGTTCGAACCAAGGGTGCTTACATCATCCAAACATCACCTATGACTCAATAAATCATGTATTTATCATTTATTGTAAATTATTGTATTTTTCTATTCACCAAAAATTAAAGTATTTTAGAAGAATCCAAAAAATTCACCCTAATAATTTTTAAATTTGTAGAATTTAAAATAAAATCCATTTCATGAAAATATTTTTCTAGATATGTGAAATTTAATTTTTAAATAAAATCATTATTTACTTGAGAAATACAGATTTTAAATTTAAAACTAATTTTATAACTCTTTCAAAAATTAACTAAGGTCTCATAAAATTATCCTAAAATAATAAGACAAAAAAATATTTATTTATGAATCAATTTTATGAAATTAAATTTTCCTTTAAATAATTTTATTAATTATAAAATTATAATTAAGTATTTATGACTTATAAAAATATCAATACTTAAATATTAATTTTTAAAATATTCACTTACTTTTATTATGATATAATTATATCATAATTTCACTTATGAGATGCCTAAATTTTATTTATACTTTCATGGTTGAAGTTACTATAAATTAGGCTGATTTACTATTCATAAAGGTCGTATTACTATTACTAAGGGCAAGTTCCTATTTCATCGATATAGGTTCCTTAACATCTAGAAATACCTCTTATTTCATTAATTCTTCATTTATTTGGATTTTATTGTGTTCTCTATGTGGTTTTATATGATTCAGACTATATAAAAATAAAAAAAGGTAGGATAATTTCACTGATAGAATTTTGGGTCGTGACATTCTCCCCTCCTACAAAAATTTCATCCTCAAAATTTCAAAAATACCACCAAACAAAAGGATTTGGGTAGTTCCTTATCATAAGATCCCCAGGCTCCCATGTCACCTCCCTAATTTTATAAATTTTCTAAATTTCCTTTACCAACCAAGTCGTTTGATTACTCAACACCTGTTCTTTAGTGTCCAAAATCCGTATAGTCTCTTCATAGTAAGATAAGTTAGGTTCCAATTCGATAATTTTAGAAGCAAGTACAAGTGTTGGTTTTGGTATTTATGTTCTAAAAAATGGGACATGGAACACATTGTGTACTTTAGAAAGGCTAGGTGGCATCACTAAATGATAAGACACAACTCCAACTCTCTCCAAAATTTCAAAAGGACCAATGTACCTGGGGCTCAGTTTCCCTTTATTTCCAAATATTATAACACCATTCTATAGAGATACTTTAAAAAAGAGTGATATTATACTTGAAATTCTAAATCCTTCATTAGATTATCAATATATCTCTTTTACCTACTTTGAGCTACTTTGATATTGTTTTGAATAGTCTTTACCTTTACTGTTGTTTCCTCCATAGGCTTTGGGCCTATGATGTTTATTTCACCAACTTTATCCCAACATGTTGGTTTACAACATCTATTTCCATACAATGCTTTTTATAGTTCCATTTGAATAATAGAAAAGAAACTATTGTTGTAGGAAAACTCTACCAAAGGTAAATAATAATCTCACACACCTTGAAAATCAAGAGATCATGATCTCAACATGTCTTCTAACATCTGGATCATCCTTTATGACTGTACACCAGTTTGAGGGTGATAAGTAGTACTCAAATGAAGCTCAGTATCCAAAGATTTTTGATATAAAATTTGGATCAAGATCAGACACAATTGAGAGAGGTACTTCATGAAGTATTATAACTTCATTAATATAGAGCCATGCAAGGCTCTCCAGTGGAAAATTCTCCCTTATTGTGAGGAAATGGCATATTTGGTAAGTCGATCAACAATCACCCATATTACACCATTCTTTATTGAGGTTTTTGGTAATCTAGTGACAAAATCTATAGTGATGTCATCCCATTTCCATGTAGGAATAGGTAGAGGTTTTATGAATCCTCTAGGATGTTGTCTTTCAGCCTTCACCTATTGAAAAACTAAATATCTTGATACATAATCTGCAATTTCACACTTCATATTGTCCCACTAGAAATGTTTCTTCAAATCTCTATACATATTAGTACTACCAAGGTGTATAGAGAAATTATAACTATGAGAATAATCCAATAACTCCATTTTTAGCTTGGGTATAGAGGGAACACATAACCTTCTCCCAAATTTCAGAATTCCATCTTCACACGTCTAGAAACTTCCCATCATTCACAGATTTAATTTTATTTTAAATATTCTCATCATCAGATTGATAAATATTAATTCTTTCCAATAAATATGGTTGGGAAACCAATTGAAAAAGTAATGATGCTTCACCTTATTTGATAATTCCCATATCCATCCTCTCTAGATCCATGTACATATGATCCTTATCAATCCTCATTTTGTTCAGAACTCCATGATCCTTCATGATTAATGCATCTCCCACCTTATTTTCATTCCCTGGATAGTAGTGTGTGTAACAATCATAATCCTTGAGTAGCTCAGGCCACCTCCTTTGCCTCATGTTGAGTTATTTTTGTGACAAGATATATTTGAAGCTCTTGTGATCTGTATATATCTCAAATATTTCACTATAGAGATAATGTATCCATATATTCAGATAATATATTATAGATGATAACTCAAGATCATGAGTTGGATAGTTCTATTCATGATTTTTTAACTTCCTTGATGCATAAGAAATAACTCTATCATTCTGTATAAGAACACAATCAGGTCCTTTCTTTGATAAATCACTATAAATAAAAAATACACCATTTTCCAATGGTATATTCAAGATTAGATCATTCACTAACCACTTATTCAATTCTTCAAAACATTCTTCACATTATTTTTTCCATACGAACTTAACCCCTTTATGAGTAATCTTGGTTAATGAGTTAGCTAATCAGGTGAAGTTCTGAAGGAAACACCGGTAATAACCTGCTAAACCAATGAAACTATGTACCTCATTTATGTTCATTGGTGTAGGCCATTCCTGAACGACCTTTATCTTCAAAGGATCAACTAAGATTCCATCTTTAGAGACAATATGACCAAGAAAAGAAACTATTTGAATTCAAAATTCACACTTTCTAAACTTCCCATATAACTCATTTCTACTAAGAGTCTTCAGAATAATGCGAAAGTGATTCTCATGATCTTCATATCTTTTGAAGTATACCAAGATATTGTCAATAAATACCACAGAAGTCATCAAGATATTCCTTGAAAACTCTATTCAGTGGATCCATAATGAAAGAGAGTGTATTAGTCAGTGCAAAAGGAATTACTGTAAACTCATAGTGCCCATACCTCGTTCAAAAATAATGTCTTTAGTATATCTTCCTTCCTCACACAAAACTGATGATATCCAGATCAAAGGTCAATCTTCGAAAAATATTGGGCTCTATAAAGTTGATCAAATAAATCATCAATGATAGGTAAAGGATACTTGTTCTTTATTGTAATAGCATTGATCTCCCTGTAGTCAATGCACAACCTCATAGATCCATCTTTTTTCTTAACCAAAAGAACAAGAGCCCCCCATGGAGAAATACTAGGGTGAATAAACCCCTTAATATTCAAATCCTCTAGTTGTTTATTCAGGACCACTAATTCCACTATAGACATTCTATAAGGAGTCTTTGATATAGGCCTTGTACCATGAATTAAATCAATAGAAAACTAAATTTCTCTCTGCATAGGATGTCCAGGTAAATCCTTTGGAAACACATCAATGTATTCTTGCACAATAGGTACATCCTCAATTTGAATATTTATTTCCTCACCCATATATATTGTGTTCTGTTCCTCCCTAATAATTGAATTCAGTAGAGATACTAGGGGTAGATCTAGATAAGAATTATATGGAGAGGTTTCTACTCTAAATATAGGGGAATCTATATCATTATCAAAAATTGTAACTTTATTCTTCTTACAATAGAATTTATCATCATAATTTGAAATCAAATTCATACCAAGTATTATATCAAAATCAATCATGGGTATGATGATCTGTTCAACAACTAAAACATGTTTATGTGTCATAAAGGGTACTGATCGATACACCTTTGTTGCAATGATACTTCCCTTAGGAGTTTTGATTGAAAAATCCTTTATTAAATCAAATTGTAAATGTATAATTTTATTGGAAAAATGGGGAGATCTAAAATAATGTGATGATCCAGAATCAAATAAAACATTGGATAAGTTTGAGGAAACGATTAAAGTACCTACAACCACATCATTAGGAACTTAAACCTTAGCATTTGTGATCACATATGCTTGGCCTTGATCTCTTGGCATTATCTGGGGAATTTTTCCTTGATGTTTAGGAAATTCATGTGCATAATGTCCTATATATTTTAAATTATAGAATTGAACATTGGTATAATATTTCTTTCCTTTTAAATCATGGTATTGGTGTCCTTCTTATCAACACTTATAATAGAATCCCATTCCCTTCAGATAAGTACCAAGGTGTTTCTTCCCATAGTTATTTCATGGTGAAAATTAAACCCTTCACTTCTTCCCCATTTCTTTATTTCTTTTTCTATATTTTTCAGCAACCCTATTCTTCTATTTATTTCCTTTAAAGTCATAATACTTAGAGAATTATTTTTCTATCTTAATAGCACATGAGACTATATCTTCATATGATGAGAAACTTTGAGAGACCAGTTACCTTCAGAGGAATGGTTTTAAACCATCAAATAATCGATCAATATTGCTACTTGGATTACATATGTAGTCTACAACATGCCTTAATAAACTTGAAAATTTGGATTCATACTTCACAACATTTTCATCCTCTTTTTTTCTTAGACTTAAGAATTTCCTCTCCATATTCGTTCGCTGTTCATAAGGAAAATATTTTTCAAGGAAAATTTTCTTAAAATCCCTCCATTCCATATTTTCAATATCTTTCTCCTCATTTGTCTTTTGAATAAACCACCAACATTGATCAGAATATCCTGATATATGATACACTACCATAACAATATTCTCCCTTTCGTTACATCCTAAGGTGAGAAATATCTTCTCTAAAGAACTTATCCACTACTTTGATACAAATGGATTTGTAGTCTCATTAAATGATGGAGGCTGTTGTCACATAAAGAGGTCTAACATTTCTCCTCCATGCTATGATTAAAGATGCTCCATATGGGTAAGGTTATTGTTCATAACATGATTTAGCTTTCCCAGTATAGTTATAAGTTGCTCAGCACCGGTCATAACTCCAGAACCAACATCATTATCTTGCATAGGGGGGAAATCCCTACATGGGATACAGATTTTCACATGGTTTCCATTCCTTCAACTAGGTGCTATTTCTAAATAATATAATACACTAAATTAGGTTATGAATCATAATGCATAATTTTGAACTAGTAAAATACTTAACCTAAATTAAAATCCTATGCATGTCTAATCTCATAATCATAAGCATGGTTTCTTTAGGGACATATTTACAATTAAATAATTCATAATGGTTTGTAAATAAAATGTGAATTATCCTAATAATATCCCCCGGTAGTCTAAAACTAGGTGTATAGTAAGGACCATTGTCATGTATGAGCTTACCGTGAGTCAGGTCTAGAACACCCTGTTGAAGTTGTTACTCCTAGGTACATCTGTGTCAGAACCACATTCACTTGTAGTATCTAGACATGTATTTATTTCTAGGAAGATCCACATAATGTCTACCTTACCAAAAATTTAGGATGTTCTTGTACACTTATCCTCAAAGTATATCTTAGGGTTTTGTTCCATAATCTATGTTTTCTAAATCTATTTTCCAAAGATTCTACTAAACTTCCTCTGATACCAACTATAAGGACCTGACCCCAGTTGCCCAGAGCTGATGCCTTACTTTATTACATTGGTATATTAACAAGAAAGACACATCCTAAAGGTCATAATAGTTTAATAAATTTGGAAAACAAGATACATACATAAGTTCAACATTACAACTTTAAATTAAATATAATACATAGATTCCATTGGAAGCACCCATAACTCCTAGATTATCCCTTCATGTCATTCATAATATTAATATTCACAACCAGAGAAAAAATGATACATAAGAAAGGGGTGGGATCATGTTCTCAATAAGGATAAATAATATAGTGTAAGCATAAGTAATAAGGCATGGTGAATAAATAAAAGTACACATTCCATTAAAACATAATTTTGATCATAATATTATAGGAATAAAAGCTGAATAAGTAATTTCATAAAAAAACATAACCATGGATATTATACTTGTAGAATAATCACATGGAATATCAATTACTAGTTTCATATTGAGTTAATTCATAATGTGGGACATCATAACCATACTATCAAGGCCTCATGCCAAGACCAAACATAAACAGGTACAAACCCAAACTGATTTGTCTAATGAGACCTACCGATGCACCAAAGGGATATAGAGGGACCCACATGACACTTAATAAGTCTAATGCATTTCTCAAATGAAAGGGGTGAAACATAATCAACATATACATTAATATTGAAACTAACATATGAAATGTAAATAATTTTCCCCAATCAGTAAACATAAATACTAACCATTCAGAGTAATATAGTGAATGGTATCAAGATAGAACATCCATAGTAAAACTAATCATAAACCATTAAATAAAATATCGCATATTATATCATAAAATATTAATCCCAATTGAACATAATAATCAACAATAGTGTTGATATAAATGAGAATACTCTTATAAAATCATCATGTAATTCTTGATAGAAATACTCTTTTACTTTGAAAAGAAGAGTTCTTTTGAAAAAATATTTATATAAACCCAAAGTAAAATAAGATAGTTTTATAATAATAAAATGAGTGATTTTAGAAAAATAATGGTTTCTTAAAATATATTATAGAGTTCCCTTGGAAATAGGTAATAATTTGAGAAGTTTTCTTGAATCGACCTTGTTTATCAGGAAGAATTTGAGAAATATCCTTTTAAAACATGTAAATACCCATAAAATAAAGAAGGATTATAATTGGTACATATATATATAAAATTAAAATATAATTTAAGATGAGTACATAATAACAATTAAGAATTTCATTGGTGTAAAGAGATAAAAAGAGTAACACTAAAGGAAATAGAGGTTCGGGTAGAAAACCTTACCTTATGTCTGAATATGTTCTGCACTTGACCATAACATCCTGGATGATCAAATTAAATCCATTAATAAATTAATTAATAATCTTATATACATATATTTTATTTATTATAATTTTATTAAGTTCATTTATATCCTTTTTGATGAGTTATAAGATATAATTTTATTTCCCAGGAGCGTTCATTTCCTTGGTTTTCAAGATCAGTATACGTGTATATAAGTATAGAAGTTCATTTGGAATGAGTATAATTATCCAGAATTGAATTTATGTGATCTTAATGAACATAAATAATTTTAAATGGTTATATATATCATTTTATTATATGGTATGTGGATGAATCATTAGATAATATATTTAGTGATAATCATTTACATTATTACGACGATTATTGATCAAAACAAACTCATTTTGTTTTATCATTTAGTATTATGTAAATATGTTACTTCCAGAATATAAAAAATGTTATAATAAATATATATTATAGTCTGATTTAACCATAAAAATGGTCTCATTACTTTCCTTTAAGGAGAAATTGAAGAACAAAAATCCATTATCCATGAAGGTTATAAATCGACACCTTACGACCGATGATTTCATTTTTAAAAAATAAAAGGGAGATAGAGAGTAGTTTGTGGAATGATATTAAATTAACATGATATAATTATAGTATATATATGATAATGGAGTTATCATGATCATTTGGATAGAGGAGGTGAGGAGAAGATAAAAAAGTAAAGTAAATTGAAAATGAAATTAAAAGAAAATAGAAAAGGGTTTAGCTCTTGAATTAACCCCCTTGAGAACCTCCTTAGGGAAAGGGGTTTTGGTCTTTTGGAAGGAAAAAGATATACTAAACATGGGTAGAGACTAGGGAAGAGGATTTGGATAAAACTTTTACAATATTCAAGGCTTAGAGAAGTTAAGAGAAGAGGAGGAGGGTGGTTTTTATAGTGGAGGAGAGGGGGATTTCTCATTATTTTATTTATTATTTTATTATTTTGCTCAAGACAACCAACAGTGTTGATTATTATGACTATATAAAGTAATAAGTTTATGTGAGTTCAAACCAAGGGTACTTACATCATCAAAACATCACTTATGATTCAATAAATCATGCATTTATCATTTATTGTAAATTATCGTATTTTACTATTCACCAAAAATTAAAGTATTTTAGAAAAATACCAAAAATTCACCATAACTATTTTTTGATGTGCAGAATTCAAAAATGAACTCCATTTCATGAAAATAATTTTCTAAATATGTGAAATTTATTTTTTAAATAAAATCATTATTTACTTGAAAAATACAGATTTTAAATTTAAAACTGATTTTATAACACTTTAAAAAATTAAATAAGGTCTCATAAAAGTCTCACAAAATAATAATACAAAAAACTATTGATTTTTGAATCCATTTTATGAAAATGAATTTTAATTTAAATAATTTTATTAATTATAAAATTGTAATTAAGTATTTATGACTAATAAAAATACCAACACTTAAATATTAATTTTTAAAATATTCACTTATATTTTGATATAATTATATCATACTTTCACTTATGATATGCCTAAATTTTATTTATAATTTCATGGTTGAGGTTACTATAAATTAGGACGATTTACTATTCATAAGGGTCATATTACTATCCCTAAGGGAAAGTTATTATTTCATCGGTATAGGTTCCTTAACGTCTAGAAATACCTCTTATTTCATCCATTCTTCATTTATAAGGATAGTATTGTGTTCTTTATGTGGTTTTATATGATTCATACTATATAAAAATAAACAAAGGAAGTGGAATTTTATTGATAAAATTTTGGGTCGTTACAAATTTTACCTTTAAAACCACATTAAAACAATTTGGATGTTTTTAAATGTTTTAAAATAAATGAAAATTTGTAATGTCTAGGCTCGAGTTCCATGCCTCAGTGCCCCAATCCGGTCAGTTACATGACCTTAGGAGTTCCTCCCCATATGCCAGAGGCTACCAACTAGTATCAAGGGTATAATATCAATCATGGGGATAATATAACCTCATTTATTAGAGTAATACACTAGTATAAATAAATAAACAATAACAACCAAATAACCAAATGATATTATAACCAGAACAACATCAGTATAACAAGAGAACCAAAATTATAAATACAATATCAAAACTAAATAGTAGATATGACATGCCAAAATATGTGTCAGTTCCAAAATGAAACTCAAATTAAAGATACTAAAGACTCCCTTACGAGCCTCAAACCACATCTGGTTCCCTCATCCATGCTCCATCCAAACTTATCCACCTAACACATGGTCCTTTCCCTTACCCTATCCTAGAACCATAAAATCTATTCAGGTACTAATCAGGAAGCCCGAGTAGGGTGTGAGTACAACTCAGTAGGCCACCACCAATGATGTCTAAAACAATATCCAATCAATAAAAAGTGTATGTAGATATATAAAGAAATAAGTAAAATTAATGAATAAAAAGTTTTCACATTATCAATTTATTCTTTATTTTACCACATAAATTCCTCAGGTTTCTAAGGATATCTAAACCTTAATACATTATTTGTACCATGCCAGAGTCTACACTATCCCCAAGGGATATCATTTCCTAGAATTCTGCTGTTACCATTATATATCTCATCTCAACCACAGAATGCCATTAATACCATTCTATATCTCAATTATCATATGAATTATATTGTTACCATTCATCATTTAATTAATTAGTTCAATAATTAATTAATCATCTCAATATCATTAATTAAATTAATAATTAATGAATCTTCTCAATCTCATTAGTTAAATCAACAATTAATCAATCTTTTCAATCTCATTAATTTATTAAACAATTAATTAATATTCTTAATCCCATTAATTAACTCAATAATTAATTAATCTTCTTAATTCCATTAATTAAATCAACAATTAATTAATCTTCTGAATCTCATTAACTGAATCAATAATTAATTAGTCTTCTTAATCCCATTAATTAACTCAATAATTAATTAATATTTTCTAATTCATTAATAATTAAACAATTAGTTCATCACATGAATTTCCTTAATTAATTTCTAATTAATTAATCAAAATCCACCTTCCCAATAATCCCATAATTAATTCATCAATTAACCATTCAATTCCCAATCTCATTATCCTATAATTAATTCATCAATTAATTATTCAAATTCAGAATCTCAATATCCTATAATTAATTCACTAATTAATTATCCCAATGTCACAATCACAATAACTCAATAATTAATTTAACAATTAATTATCCCTATTCCAGAATCACATTATTCAATCAAATCCCCAAACCCTTAATTAATTAATTGACCACATTAATTAATTCTATTTAGGAATTTACAATTTCTAAAGTAACCCAATAATTCTACAATTACATACACATAATTGAAATCATGAATATTATATTTGAATAATAGACCACCTACCTCAATTTGTTGATAAATGATCTCCCAATGGAAATCCCCAAAATTTGAGTAGCACAACAACGTAGAATGAGATCTAGATCTAACTCCCTAAATAAAGATTGAACAAAAAAGTATCCTTGAATTCTAGATACAGATTTATAATCCTAGATCTAGATCTAATCAAAATAGGAAGAAAAACCCTTTATTAGATGGGAGAAGAAAGGAGGAGGAATGAGAAACCACGTAGGATAGGATTCTCTTACCGAGAGGGGTGTATATTTTTGATTTGGGATTCGAATCACAAATAATGAAGGTTGGGAAGGATTATAATCTATCCAGAAGACTCTAAAATTGTGAAATAACATCTAGGGTCAAATGGGGGTGAATAAGGTGATTTTTGGGGGTTCAGGTGATTTAAAATCTAATTTTTGAGTTAATTAAATTCCTGTGCACAATTTGCTGGGCAGTGGCACATAGTTTCCCCTAACTGTGAGCCTTAACTGTGCACCTCTTTTTTTGGGGGTGCATAGTTTGATAAACCATGCACCAAACGTGAAAATAATCACTGTCCAAGGTTTCACAGTTTTCTAGGCTGGGGTGCATGGTTTGGGAAAACCGTGCGCCAAGCATTCTCTTTCCCATTTCCTTCCAAAATTTGTAAATTCCACCCAAATTCAGCCTAAGGTAAAACTAAGACAATAAGTACTCAAAAAAATAAAAAATAAAACCTAAAAACAAGCCCGAGACATCTCCAGAAAAGGTTGGGATCTCACAATCTCCCCACCTTATAATAGCTCATATTCAAGCTACACTCCCAAGTGTCTCGAAAATTCCAAGCCAAAAAGATTAGGTCAATGATCCCTCATATCTACTTCTATTTCCCAAGTTTCCTCTTGAACATGACCCTATTTCCACAATACATGAACCATGATTATGGTCTTTCTCTACAACACTTTCCCACTACGATCCAACACACATATCGAATGCTCCTAAAAGGGCGTATCTATCACAAGATCAACATCATCCACATTAATCACATGATAAGGTTCAGGGTGATACCAACGAAGTTATGACACATGAAAAAATTCATGTATAACATTTTATTTATGTAGAAGTGCCAAATGGTATGCCACCAGCCTGATTCTCTCCACAACCTCAAATATTCTAACAAACCTGGGCGTCAGCTTTCCCTGTCTCTATATACTACTGTGACCCAACCTTGGTGATACCCAAAGAAATACATGATCACCCAATGTAAACTCTAGGGGTCATCTATGTCCGTCAACATATGAATTCTATCTACTATGAGCCATATCCATACGCTTCTGAATCAACTGAACCTTATCCAATGTCTCCTACATGAGACTCGGTCCCAACAACTCTGACTCACCTACCTCTATCTAGAATAGAGGTGATCTATATGTCCTACCATAAAGAGCCTCATATGGTACCATCTATATAGTTTCTTGATAAATATTATAGGAAAACTCCACAAAATATAGGTGATTATCCCAAGACCATATGAAGTCTAGGACACATTACTGAAACATATTCTCAAGTACCTGTATAGTACATTCTGAACTCCCATCTATCTGTGGGTGAAATTTCATACTCAACAAAAACCAATCTATCAAGTGCCTTCTGGAAGCCCTTCTAGAAGTGAAAAGTAAAATGAAAGTCATGATATGAAACTATAGTCTGTGGAACCCCATGTAGACTGACTATCTCCCGAACGTACAAGTCTCCAAACTGCTCCACTGAGAAGGTCTACTATATAGGAAATAAATTCACTACCTTTTTCAAATGGTCTATAATCACCCAAATAGTTTCATTCTTCCAAGGCATCCTCGGGGTACCCACAAAAAAATCCTTAGAAACATTGTCCCACTTCCACTATGGAATAGGCAATGAATACAACAAACCTCCAGGACATTAATGCTTTTCATTCACCCACTGACAAGTATAGCATTATGTCATGAACCTTGCTATCTCCTTTCTAATACTCGACCACCAAAACTATTTTCGTAGGTCACAGTACATTTTGGTCACACCTAGATGCACCACCCACTTCGAGGCATGAAATTCTTATATCAACTCCTCCCACATACTCATAGGTACAACAAATCGATTCTTGACATAGATGATCTCTTCCTCATCTATGATATAATCAGAAGGAGACACCCCACATTCATGACTTTACATCAAGGAAAAAAACTCTAGATTCTCATACTTCCCATCTCTGATTCTTTTAAAAAGTGTAGACTCCACTAAAACTATACAAATTAATCTTCTTATGATTATCCTAAATGACCACATGCATCTCAGCTAGTAGAGTCATCATCTTCCACTCAGCACTAGATTCCTGAATAGCCTAAGTCCGAGTTATTCTGATTAAAGCACCAACAACACTATTTCCTTAACCAAGCATCCATTCTTGTTCAAAATCAAATGACTACATATAATCTACCCATCTCCACTACTAAAGATTCAAATATCATTGTGATAAGATATAATTTAAGCTCTTGTGGTTGGTCAATAGCATAAACTTCTCACCCAATATATAATTCCTCCAACACTTCAAATCATAAACCACTAAAACCAACTCGAGGTCATGAGTAGGGTAGTTCCATTAATGTGGCCTCAATTACTAAGACATATATGCCACAACTCTATCTCCCTACATCAACATTGATCCAAGCCCTATCTTAGAAGAATCACAAAACACCATGTAATCCTCACTTGGCTTGGGTAGGATCAAAATTGGTGTTGATTTCAAGTGCTTCTTTAACTCTTGGAAAGTATTATCACATGATTCTAACAAATAAAACTTTATCCTATTTTTGGTCAAGCCTATAAGAAAAATTTCCAATTAGGAAAATTTCTGTATGAATCTACGATAATACCCAACTAATCTCATAAATCTTTTAATATCAAAAAATTATTGGGATTCTCCCAAGAAACCACTGCCTATAATTTCTCTCGGTACATGGACACACCTTCCTTTGAGATGATGTATCACAAGAAGTGTACCTGATCAATCCAAAAATGAGAGTTTGATATCTTGGAAGATAGCTTATGTTCTCTCAGTGTACTCAAGATGATGTCAAGATATTGGTAATGATCGTCATGAGTCTTGGAGTACACCAAGAAGTCATCCACAAACACTGCCACAAACTGATCTAGGTACAGATGAAAGATTCTATTCATCAAGGCCATAAAAATTTCTTGTGCATTATTCAACCCAAATGTAATTATGAGGAACTCATATAGTCTATACGAGCATATAAAGGTAGTCTTTATTATATTATATGTTTGAACTCTCAACTGATGATACCTTGATCTCATGTCAATCTTGTAAAAGAAACAAGCCCCTCTCAACTGGTAAAAAAGATCATCGATTCACAGAAGATGATATCAGTTCTTCACTTTCATCCGGTTCAAATTCTAGTAATTGAGACACACACACACAAACTCCTATCATCCTTATTTTAAAACAAAACTAGTGATCCTCAAGGAGATGTACTTGGACAGATAAAACCCTTATCCATTAACTCCTTTAGTTGAGTCTTGAGATCTTGAAGATCTTTTGGTGCCATTCTGTACGGTGGAATAGAAACTAGTTCAGCTCCTAGCATGTGCTCAATAGTGAATTCCACCTCTCTCACTGGTGGAATCCTAGAGAATTATTTATTAATCACATAATAAAACCGGTCCACTATAAGTGGAAATATATCATGGTTTACACCTCCATCATCCAACAATAGACTAGAAACCTAGGCTATGATCTCTCCTGGTTGCTGAGTAATTGGCCTTGCTCGTCCTTCCTAGATATCCCACTATTCACAGTGAATATAATTATCAACCTTGGAAGACATAAAAGTCACTCTCCTATGGTAACAATCAATATGGGATCAATATGCTACTAACCAGCCCATACCTAGAATTAGGTCGAAGCCTGACATGACTAAGATGTAGAGATCCCATAGAAAACAATACTCACTAACTTTGAGAGAACATCCATTGCACAAGAATATGTCCCTAGATCGCATTCTCAATAGTGTATCTATCATCAACACCCCACCCATGAACTCCACTGCCAGGCTTGAAACATTTACAATTTGTGTATAAATAAAATAATGAGAGGAACCATTATCAATTAAGGTAATAGATAATACAAAATCTATAATAATAATACCTCCCACCACCAATGGTCCAACCTCACTATCCATAAGCGTAGGCTGCACCACATGCAACTATCCTACCCCTATTCTCTGTGATGAAGTATGAATTCCTTGAGCTTCACCACACTACTAATATGGGTTCTCTTTCCCAAAAGTACCACATCCAATACTTATGATTCCACAACCAGTATAACTCCAACTACAAGCCTGATATGGTGTAGAATATCCCCTTCCTAAATTTTGATTTTGTCCAACCGCCCCATCATTACACATCTATCATGGGTTCCTATAGAAATTCTAAAGATGTCCTATCTTGCCTCAAGATCAGAAATCCACTAGTGTTCAGGGACAATGTCTATGATTGTGGCCCGACCTACCTCATTGGTGAAAAATAACTAAAGAAAGGTCTTGCATAACTAACTTTTCCCCCTGGTCACTCTATTTTCCACTACTTTGGATAAAGTTCTCATAATGATGCTTCCTACTTTCGAAATATTTACCTTCCGATCATCCAGTTGTAACCATATATCTTACACTAGAAGCATCCTTCAGGTCCCCCTCAGTTATGAGAGCCAGATTCACCACCTCTGAAAACTTATTTAGCCTGAAGATGTTCACCTGGGACTTAATTTCACATTTAAGTCCTTCCTAAAATCATTTTTATAATGTAGCCTCATCTTCTTCCAATGATGGAGAAAAGAACTATAAGTCTGAAAAGTGTCCAACATAGTCCATCATGGACATACTCCCCTGATTCAACTTCATGAACTCATCTACTCTCTCCTCCCTTAGTATCTTTGGATAGAGTTTCTCCAAGAACTGCTCCAAGAAGTCCTTCCATAACATACCATTAGCCTATCTAGTCATAGCCTGAATTTTCCACGAGTGCTTCACTGATCCTTATAGAATATATGCAGCAATATTTAATCTCTTCTTAGTATGAGTCTCCAAGTGGTCAAGTATAGTTTGGATAGACTCAATATTTTAGAACTCATCTCCCTTAGGTCCACTATATCCAAAAAAATTTGGAGGGTGATGTAACTGAAACTACATCGTCAAGTCATAAATGCTCTTCTCAACCCTTCTTGGTTCTCTTTCTATGAATTGTATGAACTGAGAAATTTTTTCCCAGAACTAATCTACAACTTCCTTTATTGACACTATCGGTGCCTCAGGTTCCACTACTAGAGAACCATCCATATCCATGTCCTCCTTTCATACTCTCAACAACCATTATCATGGAGGCATAAATCTACAATCCAAACACTCACCTTAGGATAACTTTATCAATATTTACACATTCAAAGGGAAAAAATAAGGTACAACAAGTCTTTTTCCCTAACCTTGCCACATATTCAGAACCAAGGCACTAAAACTGCCCTTAAACATCATATATCTTGGTCAAGGTTACCAAAGGGTAAATAATTTTCATTATTAATGTTTCTAATTTAGATACCCAATTATTCTCATATTTTATCATTTTACCACTTTAAATTTCATATTAGGAACCATTTTCAATTCAATTTCACAAGAAAGGAAAAATAGTTCAAGTTTAACAACTTTCCCAAAACCCGTTTTCTGTGCATGACTAAAATGATGCATGTCATAAAATAATCCTGAGTGCCTTGTATGATGCATGAAAACTCAACTCTCGTGCCATACCATTCCATGAGAGAATTCTCATAAAATCTCAGAAACAACAATCACATCACACCATAAGTGCATCACCCAAGGTGAAATGATGTTCAAATTTAATAGCAAACAGAAATAAAAATAATCCCACCCTGGGAACTTAGGTCTCCCTCATACATGGGTTAACTAATCCCATGCACGAGGTCATAAACAAGGCTAAACTATTCCCAGTATCCTATATAAATTTCATAAATAGTAAGAAAAAAGAAAAATAAAATAAAACTGGGCTCTGAGGACACTTTGTAACATACCAACCTAGGTTCCAATCCCCGATTCTCCAATCTTGTCAGTTACATGACCTCATGCATGCCTCCCCTTATGCCAGAGGCTACCGAATAGTAGTGAGGGTATAACATCGATCATGGGGAGACTATAACCTATTTTATCATAGTAATACACTAGCAAAAATAATTAAACAATAACAACTGAATAACCAAATGACATTATAACCAGAATAATACCAGTATAATAAGAAAACCAAAACTAAAAATACAATATCAAAACTAAATAGTAGATATACTATGCCAAAATACATGTCAGTGTTGAAATGAAACTCAAAGTAAATACACTAATGACTCCCAAGAGGGTCCCGAACCACATCTGGTTCCCTCATCCATTCTCCATCCTAACTCATCCACCTAACATAGGTCCCTTTCCCTTATCCTTTCCTATAACCATAAAATCTATTTAGGTACCGATCAAGTAACCCAAGTAGGGTGTGAGTACAACTCAGTAGGCCACCACCAACAGTGTCTAAAATAATATTCAGTCAATAGAAAGTGTATGAAATTGTATAAATAAATAAGTATAATGCATAAATAAAAAGTTATTACATTATCAATTTATTCTTTATTTAACCACATAAATTCCTTGAGTTTCTGAGGATACCTGAACATCAATACTTGATTCGGCCCACACCAAATTATACACCATCCCCAAGGGATATCATGTCCTAGAATTCCACTATTACCACTCTATATCTCATACCAATCTCATAATCCCATTGTTATAATTCTAGATCTTAATTCTCATAGGAATTCCATTTTTACCATTCATCATTTCATTAATTAATTCAACTATTAATTAATCATATCAATCTCATTAATTAACTCAACAATTAATTAATATTATCAATCTCATTAATTAACTCAACAATTAATTAATCCTCTAAATCTTATTAATTAAATCAATAATTAATTAATCTTATTAATCCAATTAGTTTACTCAAAAATTAATTAATATTCTCAATTACATTAATTAACTCAACAATTAATTAATCATCTTAATCTCATTTATTAACTCAACAATTAATTAATATTATTAATCCCATTAATTAAATAAACAATTAATTAATATTCTATAATTCATTACTAATTAAAAAATCAGTTTATCACATCAATTCCATTAATTAATTTCCCAATTAATTTATAAAAATCTACCATCCCAATAATCCCATAATTAATTCATCAATTAATCATTAAATTCCCAATCTCATTATACTATAATTAATTCATCAATTAATTATTAAAATTTATAATCTCAATACCCTATAATTATTTAATCTATCAATTATCCCGATTTCACAATCCCAATAACTCAATAATTAATTTAACAATTAATTATCCCTATTCCAAAATCACATTATTCAATAAAATCCCCAAAACTTTAATTAATTAATTGACCACATTAATTAATTCAATTTAGGAGTTTCTAATTGCAAAAAAACCCTCTAAAATATATAATTACATACAAGTAATTTAAATCATGACTATGAGATTTGAATAATAGACCACATACCATAATTTATTGACGAACTATCACCCAATGAAAATCCCTAAAATTTGAGAAGCATGACGATGCAGAATGAGATCCAGATCTAATAACCTAAATAAAGATCGAAAAAAAGATCCTTAAATTATAGATCTAGATATAAAATCCTATATCTTTATCTAATCAAAACAAGAATAAAAACCTTTTCTAGGATGGTAGATGAAAGGAGGAGGAATGAGAAACCAAGTGGGATAGGATTCTCTTACTCAGAGGGGTGTTGATCTTCGATCTAGGCTTAGAATCTTGAATAAAGGAGGTAAAGAAGGATAAAAATCCATTCATGAGGCTATAAAATTATGAAATAACATCTAAGGTCAAATGGGGGTTAAAGAGGATGAGTTTTGGGGGGTTTGGGTGATTTAAAATCTAACTTTTAGGTGAATTAAATTCCCATGTACGATTTGCTAGGAAGGGGCGCATGGTTTCCCCTAACCATGTGCCTTTTTTTGGGGGGGAGGGGTGCATAATTTCTACTAAAGGGGTTTTGGTTTTACAAAACATTCACCAAACATTCAAATACCACTATCTAGGGTTTCATGGTTTGCTGGGCTGGGGCACACAGTTTGGGAAAATCGTGCACCAACTGTGCACTTTCCCATTTCCTTCCAAAATTTCTAAATTCCACCCAAAGGCACCCCAAGGTAAAACCCAAATGAGAAGTACTAAAAAAAAAAAAAAAAGAATACCTAAAAATAATATTTTTACATCTCCAAAAAAGGATGGTATCTTACACAATTCTTAATAAAACCTAGTATTTTTCACTATTCATAAAAAAATTTATCATCTAAAAAAATTATAAAAAATTCTACCTAAGATAGTTTTGATATGATTATTTAAAAAATTAAGTTTATTTTTAAAATAAATTTTCTAAAATTGGAAGATATTAATTTTAAAATTAGTTCACAAAAGGTGTCAAAAAATATTTTTTAGAAAAATAGAGTTTTTAAGCGTATAATTAGTTTTATTCTTATCACTTGTCTAGAAAACTCATAAGATTAATGTTAAAATTTTTATTGAATATATAATATATAAATTTCATTAAAATAATTCACCAAACTTTATTTATTTGATTTATTAAGGTAAAACACATTTTCTTTTCATAAAAATATTTTTTCAGAAAAAGATTTCCTTTATTTCCAAATTGTTTTATTTTAATTTATAATTAATTTATTACCAAAGAATTAATTTTATATACATATTTAGAAAATAAGTTATCATAATTTATTTAATCCTATTTATACCCACTATTCCAATATCCAGCTGACAACTATTATAGTAAATAATAATATTTTAATAGTATGTTACATTTCATTGAAACTTGGTGTTGTGTGTATCGCAAGATAAAATCAGTGTTTTATGTAACACATCATAAAATAGATGTTTTATGTTATAAAAAATATTAAATATATTTGGAAAAAAATTATTTTACAAAAATCTAAATATGTAAGATTCTACCCCCTTAAATAAATTTCACCCTCACAATTTGAACTTGTGCTCGGTAAATAAGGATTTAATATTTAAAAATCCCTTTATGGGAAACCCACATCAGAAAAAGGGTTAATACAAATTTCTCTTAAAAATAGAGAAAGGTATGTGTGAATTTCATATAGAATAATACATACTAGGTTTCTAAATCAGAGAACATAGGTGGGAAGTAATAACATGGATATAAAAGAGAAAAATAACACCAAAATACTGGTGGAGAATGATAGAGAACATGGCTAGGGAAAGTTAACGACTACAAAGCCATAAACCAAATAGGTGTGAAAAAGGTCATTGATATCATAAAAAATGATTATAATAAGACAATATTTTATTTCAAGATATTTTTCCTAATTTTAGGTAATTTTCATGAGAAGATATACTTACTTGATTTCATTCTATTTCATAGACACAATCTCATCCTTTGGTTGTTCCGTGATCAATTTCCACTTCATCTCTAAGAGATGAATTTTTCATGTCTAAAGCACTAAATAATCCACAAATAATGATATTTAATTACTTATATCTCTAGTTATTATAAAAAATAAAATGGTTATCACATGTTATTCATAAATCTTCACATGGTTAAATAATACATTAATCTATAAAAACTCATCTAAAATTTAACTTAAAACTTTCTATAAATGGTTAAACTTATATAACTTCAAAGATTAAAAATTTATAAATAAGGTCACTAAATTTATAAAAATAAACTTAACATTAATCTCCCAAATATCATATAATATATATTTATTTTTATATACCAAATATGTGAATACCTTAGTCATATATTTTCTTGAATCATGGTAATAATCCTAATTGCCATAAAAAATTTATAAAAACCTACATACTTCCTCATTACTTGAATAAAACAAAAAATTATTGAATATTTTCCATAAATCCAATAATACTGAAAACTTAACCAATGATAACTAAAACAACCTTTTCGACAAATCATTAATCAGTTACAGGGTCATTAATACTATCCAATTTACTTAAATCATATCAATCAACTATTTATCTAAACTAAACAACATTTTCTCAATATTAAGAAAATATTAAGGGTTATCTTACCTTAATAAAAATATAACCTTTACATTAAATCAGTTTTCTAGGTCATTAAAACTATTCAATTTATTTTTTAAATTCCTTAATAAAAAACTTAAACCAAAAAATCCTTATATATTTCATAATTAATATAACAAAATTCTTGAATTCTAATACATAAACACTTCAATCATCCAACTTCCTTCTCAAATAAGTGACTAAGATTAATAATCTTATACCTTAATATATATTTACTATTATATGAAATATTAATCGTGTATTAACATTCATCATCCTCAATTTAATCATAATTCTCACATTTAACATAAACAATACTATTAGAATATCCCATACCTTTTATATGTTATTTGTAGCCTCATCATCATCAGCAGTATAACCATTAATCATAAAACCTTTCTGATTATCTTCATGATCTTTCCCATTAGGATATCAATTTTCATAATACCTATCACGACCCGTCCCTTGGGGCCCATGCCATCACTACCTCAAGCCTGCCTTCCATAGGCTAGGGGCTGGCGACTAGCATCGAGGGCGTATTCCCTAAAACTTTGAAGGCATTGCCTATATAACCTGTATAAACATGCAAAAAAGCACACAACAAGATATGAACTCAAGTAAATCGAATTGTAAACATAGTGAGTACAAAAATCAAAAGGGGCCATAATACAAGCCCAACTGGAAAGTACAAGAAACTAAAAGTACAAATAAACTGGAACAACACCTGTGATCTCCCGCCAAGGATCCTACCTGAAGGGTTGGTACAGCTCTCGAACGGTCGTATCTGTGGTAGGCCTCATCTAAGGTCCACCTCCGAGCTACCCCCAGTCCTGGTACTCTCATCCTCAGTCAGCATTCTCCGTCGTCTCCACCAAACACAACGAGGTACAGGCATAGCCTGTGCAGGGGTGAGTATAACGATACTCAGTAGGGACCCCGAGACCCTCAAGGTCTCACAAAAACCACCAAGGATAAACCAAAAAGCATGTAAACTAGTGAAAACCCTATTTATGTATATGCCCATACATATACCTAAGTTATCAAGTATACCCATCTTAATCATGAGGAAACACAGAGTCCAACTCAAAATCCCAAAGCTCAACTGTTCCACAAAGGGAGGAACACCACGAAGGTAAGTACCACACAGGTACGCCACACTGAATAATACCACAAAAGTAATGACTCAGCTCACACCAGGTATTTCTTAAGTATAGTAGTAGAGATTATTAGATGTAACTATTGAATCATCTTACTCTGTTAAAAGGCAGACCCAAGAAGGATCCTAGTACATCACCAGTACGTCGTCAGACCCACATAGGATCTCTAGGTGCTCACCTACACAAGATCGCTCGGTGATGAACCAAATAGGATTGCTCAGTGCTGACCCACATAGGATCACTCGGTGCTGACCCACACAAGTTCTCTAGGTGCTGACCAACACAAGATCGCTTGGTGCTGACCCACACATGATCGCTCGGTGATGACCCACACAGGATCACTAGGTGCTGACCCACACAAGATCGCTTGGTGTTGAGCCACACATGTTCCCTCAGTGTTGACCCACACATGATCGTTGTTCATCATCAGTACGTCGTCATACCCACACATGATCCTAGTATATCTTCAGTACGTCGTCAGACCCACACAAGATCCTAGTACATCTCTGTAGCCAGCTATAGGGTTCCCGCACTATGCTCATTTGTCTTCGGGAGGGTCCACTCCTCAAGCCACTGGTCAATACTCTAACTGCCACAAAGTCCAATAAAGAAGTATCCCAAAGGACCGCCATGTCATAGGGTTCTCAACGCAACAGACGGTGCGTGAATCAGACACCCGGTCTGTAAGTTATTATCCTTTTAGTCCCAAGGGCCCTGTTGGATTCGTGCTCGATCCAAACCGACCGTATCCCAACTTTATCCAAATCTTAAACGGGGTATACCAAAGAGGCCATCTCGCTCCAAGGTTTACAACGCCATTGATTGTTTGTCAAACAGAATCCTGGTGCCAAAGTTATGACCGATAGAACGAAAAGCTCGTAGCTGGTCCGAGTCCGGTCCAACCCAGCCCAACCCGGACTGGGCCGACCCGACCCGGCCTAGGCCAACCCGACCCGGTTTGGGTCGACCCGGCCCAGCCTGCACCGGGCAGTGCGGGGGCCATGGAGCAGTGTGATGTCGCGAGGGTGGCATAGAGGCCGCGAGGGTGGCACAGAGGCCAGGAGAGCGGTGAGGCTGCGGGGGCCGCGAGGCGGCGAAGCGGCGGGGGACACAGAGGGCCGCGAGGCAGCGAGGCTGCAGGGGATGCGGAGGGCCACTGGGAGGTGAGGACACATGACGGCGAGGCTGCGGGGGCTGCAGAGGTCTGTGGGGCAGTGAGGCCACGGAGGCCGCGGAGGGCCGCTGGGCGGTGAGGCCACGGGGGCCGTGAGGCTGCGGGACAACGAAGCCGTGGGGTCCGCGGAGGGCCGCGAGGCAATAAGGACGTGGGGCGGTAGAGGCCATAGGCAGCGCAAGGCCACAGGGCTACGGAGGCCACAGGGTGGTGGAGGCCGCAGGCGGTGTGAGGCTTTGAGCGGCGGAGGCCGTGGGCGGCGCGGTGGTCGCAGGGCAGCACCGTTGCACCGTCACCTTCGTTGCGGCCGACAGTGGTGCTAGATGCTGTTCTCGTGCCCTACTGAGGTTGGTTGTCATCATCCTCCATCACGAAGAACTCAACAATTAAACAAAAGATTTGCGGAGAGGTCAGACCATGTTTGTTTTTCCCGCACTCTCCGCATTAGAGTGGTAGCAAGAGGCTATAATCTCTTCCTGATTTTACGATGAATTATCAAGAACTGGTAAGGGGAAGAAATTCAAACAACCACCCTACCTCGATGGTTTAGTTGAAGATTCTCTACAGTTGATACGGATTGGAGTTTGTCGATCCTGAAACAAGTCTCCTCCAACAACGTCGGTGAGGAGAGGAAAAATATGAAGTTGTTGATGACGAAATTTCCTCGATCGTCTGGTTCGTTCGTCATTGGAGATACTTCGATGGAGTTTAGAGAAAGATTTGTTGAAGGAGAAGAGTTATTCATTGGAATTATTCTTTGGAGAAGATCTTCCACAAGTTCTCCCCTCTCCTTTTCCAACCCAAAAATCCTCTCTCCAAGAATGAGGTGCCAATATAAAATATGATTTAACATTTTAATTGTTTTCACCATTATGTTGGCATCATTTAATTGGAATAATTAATCAGAGGGTGTGGCACAATTATAGTGGGTGAAGTTCAAGAGACTTCCCCACATTTAAGTGGGAGATTCAAGGGTCGGGTGGTCCTTGCCTTTGAATTCAAATTTGGGGGGTTTAGGCTTGGGTGGTCCCCACCACCATAAACCATGTGGGATGCTTTAGTTCATGTGGTCCCCACCTTTATAATATCCACATGGGAGGTTTCAACAAAAATAAAAATGTTAAACATTTTTATTTTATTTTATTCTTCCATGAAAAACCCAAAATCTAACTTTCACCCTCGACCTACTGCGGTCGAGGTGAAGGTCTCCTTAAGAAAATACTAGCACTTTGAGTTCACCGGTGCCCTCAAATTTCAATTCTGAGCACTGGTTGAAAATTTACAAAAAATCGCTCGCACATTTACTGAACGTACCCAAAAAAACTCCAGAAATTCATTCCGGGCACACCAGGCCTTGGAATCACGCGCCGCTAATTTTCACGGACTCGTAAAATTCCCATTTAATTAAAAAAATTAGATGGAATTTCCAGGTCTTTACATTATCCCCACCTCAGGGCTTTACATCCTCGTAATCCACATCACAAAACTAGGAAAACAAGTGGGGTTACTGAGCACGAATCTGATCCTCCCACTCCCATGTGCTCTCCTGGAGGTTCCCGTACTGCCAACGAATGCGCACCAGAGGTATCGACCGCCCACAAAAGACTAGCTCGTATCGATCCTCAATCTCAACTGGAACCTCTGAAAACGTCGCCCCATCATCAATTTCCAGCTCACCGTGGTCGATGGTGTGAGAAGGGTCGTGAACGTATCTCCTCAGCTGGGATACATAGAAGATGTCATACACCCGATGCAACTAAGGGGGAAGTGCTAAGCGGTATGCCACCTCGCCAACTATACTGAGGACCTCGAAGGGTCCGATGAACCTCCGAGATAACTTTCCACCCCGACCAAATATCCATAATCCTCGTCGAGGAGAGACCCCTAGAAAGACATGGTCTCCATCCTTGAACTCCAGAGGTCTACATCTCCTATCAGCATAAGACTTCTTCCTGCTCTGTGCAGTCTTCATCTACTCCTGGATGATCTGCACCTTCACTGTGGTAGCCCTTACAATCTCTGGTCCCACTAGGGCTAACTCCTCTGGGTCAGTCCAGCACAAAGGTGATCTGCAAGGTTTCCCGTACAATGCCTCAAAAGGTGCCATCCCAATAGTGGAGTGATAGCTATTGTTATATGCAAACTCCACCAAATTCCAGTGATCCTCCCAGCTGTGACCGAAGTCGAGGACACCAGCATGTAGCATGTCCTCTAGGGTCTGAATAGTCAACTTAGTCTAGCCATCCGTCTGAGGATGGAAGGTGGTGCTCAAACAAAGCTGCATCCTGAAAGCCTCCTGCAACCCCTGTTGTACCTCTTGTTCCCCTCGCTCTTTGATTTTCATGATCACAATCACTTTCATATGTGTTTAATATTGTTTGAAGTGTTTTTGAATGTTAGGCACAAGGTTGCCAAGAAGTTGGCCCAAGAATGGACAAGAAGTGGACTGAATTTCAGTCCACCGGCCAACCGGTGTGATAGCACCGGCCAGCCGGTGGACCTGGCAGAGGCATTGCCCACTGCCAGGTTCCACCGGTCAGCCGGTGGCTCTGTCACCGGCCAGCCGGTGGCACCCAGACCAATGGGCCAGCTACTGTCTCCCCACCGGCCAGCCGGTGGCTCCTCCACCGGTCAGCCGGTGGAGCCTGGACCAAAATTCTTCTCCTCTGCCAAGGCACCGGCCAGCCGGTGGAGCTGTACCGGCCAGCCGGTAGCCCAGTCAAACTAGCCGTTGGCTTTGACCAGTCAACCCTCTTTTGGCCTCCAACGGCTCCGAAAGCCTCTCCAACGGCTCCAAAGGCCTCCAACGACCATATGAGGGTTCCCCCTCTATAAATAAAGGACCTTGAACCCCCGGAAGCCTAAGGAACATAGCCGGAACAATTGTGAAGCCAACGGACACATTTCCCATCATTTGGCGAACCTCCGGCGGATTCCTCCAAGGGAACCCCACTTGCTCCAACACACTTCCACATCCAAGGAGCACCTCCAAAGAAGCTTGGGAGCACCCTTCATCAGCTCCATCAATCCATTGGCGCCCAAGGCTTCTCCCAATACGGTTTTTCATTATTTATCATTTTGAGCTTCATTTTGGGTTTGTGCCTACAAACCCCATCTCTTTCTCATCTCCTTTTCTTTGGGTTCTCACACCACCTTCAAGGTGTGAAGAGGTTGGTCAAGCCTTACCTTGTAAAAGGCTTGAGACAAAGGTGAGCTAGCCTTCACCCGTAAAAAGGCTAGTGGGTTCTTACTAAACCATTAAAAGTAAGTGGGTTCTTGCTCAACCAATAAAAGCAAGCTGTAATAGGTGAGCTAGCCTTCACCTGTAAAAAGGCTAGTGGGTTTCTTCCTACAACCATTGAAAAGAAAGCAGTAGAATCTCTCAACGGTTGAGTTGGGAGCGGAGACGTAGGCCGGGTTTTTGGCCGAACTCCGTTATCAATTTTGTGTCTTGCCTCATTTATTTCCGCTGCACCTTCACTTTGATTTTAATTTGTTAATCATTTTTTAAAAGGCAATTCACCCCCCTCTTGCCATCACTCCCTTTTTCTCCGCCCAAAAATTGGTATCAGAGGGGTGTTTTGAATAATTCCTTAACCGGTTTCAAATTAAAGATCCTATTTTTTGATGGTTTCTACCGCTTCTTCCTCTCAATCCCCCGAAGGACATTCATTGGGTCGTGCTCCATTGTTTGATGGAACCGACTATTCTTTTTGGAAAACCC
Source organism: Viscum album (assembly GCA_963277665.1). Taxonomy (NCBI): domain Eukaryota; kingdom Viridiplantae; phylum Streptophyta; class Magnoliopsida; order Santalales; family Viscaceae; genus Viscum; species Viscum album. The sequence continues at coordinate 981,432,948 of OY728143.1, read as the reverse complement.
GCATGACCACTTTTTTAAAAAGTATTGGTTATCCAATTTATAAAATTTTTATGCAAGGATTTTCCCTCTCCTCTCCCGATGAGTCTAAATGGACCCCCAATGACATTGCTTATTTTGAGCTTGATGGCAAAGCCATGAACGCTCTTCATTGTGGTCTTGACCGTAATATATTTAATTGTATTTCTTCTTGCACTACCTCTTATGATATTTGGAAATATTTAGAGCTAACCCATGAAGGTACTAGCAAGGCTCCAAAGCAAGAACCCACTCAAGAGCAAGAACTCGACGAAAAATTCAAACCCGCTTGCCCACTTCACAAGAAAAGGGCCAAGAAAAAGAAGGGAAAGAAGAAGGCTTCAAAGGAATCTTGGAGTGATAGCTCCTCCTTCTCCTCCTTCTCCTCAAGTGACCAAGGTACAAAATGCCTAATGGCAAAACATGAGGTATCATCATCCTCTTCCTCTTCTTCATCCTCTAGTTCTTCTAATTCTTTTAATCATTTATCATATGAAGAACTCCAACATGCTAGAGACCAATTAGAAAATGGTTTTCATGAACTTTCTTCTAAATTTGTTTCTTTGAAAAAGAATTTCAAAAAACTTTCCTCCGAAAAAGAACAACTTCTCAAAGAGAAGGAGGAACTCTCCCTAAAAATCCAAAATTTCCCAAATGTTGATTCTTTGGAATCAACCATCAAGGACCTTAGAGAATCCCTATCCAAATTCACCCAAGGGGAACAAAATATTTCAAAATTGCTTGGTTCCCAACAAATTTCAAGAACCACCCAAGGGCTAGGATATACCAATGTAGCTTCCTCCTCCCATGCTCCAACTGTTTTTGTAAGGGGGAGCTCTAGTTTTAAATTTTGTTATTATTGTAAGAAACCCGGGCACCTCATTTATGAGTGTGATTGCAAAAATGCCCGGTACGGTCAACCCAAATCTATTTTTTATTCGGACGAGTTTTATAGGAGAAGACCCGCCATGAAACAAATTTGGATTGAAAAATCCCTTTTGGCGAGTCTCTCCGGGCCAAAAATAGTTTCGTTTCCCCGATGATCTCTTGTTTTATTTAGGGGGAGAAATTTTATTAAATTCAAAAATCTCTTTCGATTCATTTTTCAATTTAAGTTCATTTTTGATTCAAAACTCTCAATTTCAAAAATTTCATTTGGTTTCAAATTTCAAATTTCAATTGGTTTTTGATTCAAAACTTTCAATTCAAACTGTTATTCAAATTTTCATTTCAATTTCAAAAATCTCAATTGATTTTTCAATTCTCATATCTAGTTTTTCAAACCCTTTCCCTCAATCAAGTTTTATGCCCCATTCTATTTTGATAATCACAAAGGGGGAGAAATTTCTTGATTGATTGGGGGAGAAACCTTTTTGATCATGCTTTGCTTTACATTTCATTTTATTCATTAAATCATGCCTTTAATTTAAGTTTTTACATTTTTGTTTTGGTGATTGTGATCATCAAAATAGGGGGAGATTGTTGTACCTCTCGTTCCCCTCGCTCTTTGATTTTCATGATCACAATCACTTTCATATGTGTTTAATATTGTTTGAAGTGTTTTTGAATGTTAGGCACAAGGTTGCCAAGAAGTTGGCCCAAGAATGGACAAGAAGTGGACTGAATTTCAGTCCACCGGCCAACCGGTGTGATAGCACCGGCCAGCCGGTGGACCTGGCAGAGGCATTGCCCACTGCCAGGTTCCACCGGTCAGCCGGTGGCTCTGTCACCGGCCAGCCGGTGGCACCCAGACCAATGGGCCAGCTACTGTCTCCCCACCGGCCAGCCGGTGGCTCCTCCACCGGTCAGCCGGTGGAGCCTGGACCAAAATTCTTCTCCTCTGCCAAGGCACCGGCCAGCCGGTGGAGCTGTACCGGCCAGCCGGTAGCCCAGTCAAACTAGCCGTTGGCTTTGACCAGTCAACCCTCTTTTGGCCTCCAACGGCTCCGAAAGCCTCTCCTACGGCTCCAAAGGCCTCCAACGGCCATATGAGGGTTCCCCCTCTATAAATAAAGGACCTTGAACCCCCGGAAGCCTAAGGAACATAGCCGGAACAATTGTGAAGCCAACAGACACATTTCCCATCATTTGGCGAACCTCCGGCGGATTCCTCCAAGGGAACCCCACTTGCTCCAACACACTTCCACATCCAAGGATCACCTCCAAAGAAGCTTGGGAGCGCCCTTCATCAGCTCCATCAATCCATTAGCGCCCAAGGCTTCTCCCAATACGGTTTTTCATTGTTTATCATTTTGAGCTTCATTTTGGGTTTGTGCCTACAAACCCCATCTCTTTCTCATCTCCTTTTCTTTGGGTTCTCACACCACCTTCAAGGTGTGAAGAGGTTGGTCAAGCCTTACCTTGTAAAAGGCTTGAGACAAAGGTGAGCTAGCCTTCACCCGTAAAAAGGCTAGTGGGTTCTTACTAAACCATTAAAAGTAAGTGGGTTCTTGCTCAACCAATAAAAGCAAGCTATAATAGGTGAGCTAGCCTTCACCTGTAAAAAGGCTAGTGGGTTTCTTGCTACAACCATTGAAAAGCAAGCAGTAGAATCTCTCAACGGTTGAGTTGGGAGCGGAGACGTAGGCCGGGTTTTTGGCCGAACTCCGTTATCAATTTTGTGTCTTGCCTCATTTATTTCCGCTGCACCTTCACTTTGATTTTAATTTGTTAATCATTTTTTAAAAGGCAATTCACCCCCCCTCTTGCCATCACTCCCTTTTTCTCCGCCCAACAACCCCTTGCATAGCCGGGAAGTAAAACATGCATCACGATCAGAGACAATCGTCGAGGGTAATCCATGTATCCGTACAATCTCCTAAACATAGAGGCATCCCACGCTCTCTACTGAACCCTGCTCTCTAATCTGTAGGAAGTGGGCCAACTTGGTGAGTCGGTCGAAGATCACCCAAATTGAGTCATGACCCCTGGATGTACATGGAAGTCCTGTCATGAAGTCCATGGATATCCCATCTGACTTATACTCTAGGAACTCCAAAGACTGAACCAGGCCTGCTGGTACCTGATTCTTCACCTTCACTAACTGACAAGTGAGGCACCGAGAGACAAACTCCACAACTTCTTTCTTCATTCCCGGCCACCAGTTCTTTTGTTGGATATCCTGATGCATCTTCGCCACTCCTGGATGTACCACTAGAGGGGATGTGTGGAACTCCCTCAACACTTCCTCCTGAAGTGATACTGATACCATGTTACGTCCTCTGAAGAGGATGACGTGCTCCCCACCTTCAAAAAATCCATCAGGTGCCTGTCCTGTGAATATCTGAGTACATCGAGTCTCGCAGTTAGTGTCCCTGTGCTGCACCTCCCTGACTTGATGAAGAAGTGGGGGAGTGATTGTAAGAAACTGAAGGAAAGATGCTCCATCACGTTCTATGAAGGATATCTGCAAAGAGACCAACTGCTCTGTCACCTCACCTAGCAGCTATATACCAGATCTCTAGATGAGTGCATCTGCTACAAAATTACCCTTACCAGAAGTATAGACTATCTCAAAGTCATAGTCCTAGAGGAACTCAAGCCACTCCCATTGGGAACCAAAAACTGAAAACTCCTGCTGCCACAATGGTAAGTATGACAGAATCAAGATTGATTGGCTGTACCCTCCTATGCATGAGTTTATTCTGTGCTTCCTGGGTTTCCTTTTTCTCTAACTACGGAAAACCTCATCCCAATGTTGTAGATAAACCACAACCTTTTTTCCTAATACAGTCAATATGAGTATGAATTGTGGATGTCCAGTCATACCCAAACTAACGTCGTAAGGCCTCGACGCTGCCACCAAGCAGTTCCAACCAAAACTCTCACCTCAAGGGTCATCTCACACTATCAGCGTAAGTGTGATTATTGAGTCTCCTCCCAAAGGTTTCTCCAGACGTGAGGGTCAAGTCAATGGTTTAACCAGAAACTCTAGGTATTGGACAAGATTCGTGGAAGGAAGGAATGATTGGTACCTATGTCTATTGATATGAAAGCTAGTAGCAGACAAATACCACACCTCTAATCATTCCTAGAGCCCTTGGGTCACACTACTTGACCACATGCAGCTACTCCCTTCCCCTGTCCTTCAGCTCCCTGATCCTAGTGGGGTCCACAAAAAGGGGGTTGGTTGAAACATGTCAAAATGTACACCACCTCATACTGATCTCCTAGATCTTCTTCCACGTCTGCTGCCCTGCAGATTAATTTGTCCCGAACACTTCTTCTTCCCAAAACATTTTACATGCCCAAGTATCTGGGACTAGCACCGGTTTCCTGCTTTCCCACTGCTAACATTCACTGGCTGTATCCGTTAATCCAAAGAACATTCAACCGCAAAGGTTCTCTCTAGCACCCTAACATAAGTAGGAATGCATAGGGGAATAGTTCTGGCTCAGATGACCTTAAAAAAACCTCGCTCGAAAGTCTAATCCCTGAAGCACTGATCGTATCGTATTAATCGAGTACTAAGAATGGTTGGTATGCCTTGACAAATACTGAGCTACCGACATGTCGTCCTACTGATGTTTTATAAGCTATAGAGAACTCTTAGACACCTCCTCAAGCCAGTCCTTATCCACCTGTGAGTCGGGATCACCTCGGAACCTGAGGGGTATCTGATGCTGAATCTCGTGTAAGGAACTAAGACTAAATGTTTCCTCTACTGGTACTAATGGTTGTAACTGCTGACCAATGGGCAGTGATATAGCTGATACAATACCTGAAGGTACTATCTCAGACAACAATCCATGTACCAAAGCCTCATTACTATATGGACCATCCTCATGGCCACTCATTGAAAAATACTAGTAGCTAAGATCACCATCTTCTCTACTGGTGTCTCAACTAGGTGTAAAACTCTAGAAACTGCCTCAAGCCAGCCCTCAGTTGCGTGAGAATCTGTCTCTCCTCGAAACCTCAAAGGCCTATGCTACTGGAACTCGTACAATGCGCTCAGTTAGCATGCACTGTCCACCGGTGCGGCTGGTGGTAAATATTTCCCAACCGGTGGTGGTGCTGCTAGTACACCACCCAAAGGTGCCAACATAGTAAGAGGGCCCTGTCCCGGAGCCTCATCACTCAGTGGGCCATCATCATGTACTCTATTAGAAATCCTAGATGGCTGTCTATGCAGAGTCATCCTGATAAGGAATAGGTGTGCCTCAGTCATTACGTTATACCTAGTGAGCTGACTCAAAGAGATCATGAAGATAAATCTTGAAACACACACATGCAATTAGTATTTTCATGCACTGAGTCGGAAATCAGAAGTCAGGGTCCTAGTGTATGGATACGTCGGCCATCGCACCAACACTGGGTTCCCTAAACTGATAACCACACTCACTAAAATTAACACTATTATCGTTAAAGGAAAGATTAGAGTCCTATGTTCTATGGTAGAACCGACCCCTCTAATACCAATTTGTTATGACCCGTCCCTTGGGGCCCATGCCGTGACTACCTCAAGCCCGCCTTCCATAGGCTAGGGGATGGAGACTAGCACTGAAGGCGTATTCCAAAAAATAGGGAAGGCATTGCCTTTATAACCTGTAAACACACGCAACCAAGCACACATCAAGATACAAACTCAAGTAAACTGAATAGTAAATAGAGTGAGTACAGAAAGAAAAAGGGGCCAAAATACAAGTCCAACTGGAAAGTACAAGAAACTGAAAGTACAAATAAACTGGAACAACTCCTATGATCTCCCTCCAGGGATCCTACCTGAAGGGTAGGTACAACTCTTGAATGGTCATCTCTGTGGTACGCCTCATCTAAGGTCTACCTCCGAGCTACCTCCAGTCTTGGTACTCTCATCCTTAGTCAGTACTGTCCGTCGTCTGCACCAAAAACAATGAGGTGCGGGCATAGCCCATGCAGGGGTGAGTATAAGGATACTCATTAGGGACCCTAAGACCCTCAAGGTCTCACAAAAAACACCAAGGATAAACAAAAAATCATATTAACTAGTGACAACCCTACTTAGGTATATGATCATACATATACCTAAGTTATCAAGTATACCCATCTCAATCATGAGGAAACACAGAGTCCAACTCAAAATCCCAAATCTCAGCTGTTCCACAAAGGGAGGAACACTACAAAGGTAAGTAAAAAACATGTACACCACATAGAATAATTCCACAAAGGTACTGAATCAGCTCACACCAGGTATTTATTAGGTACAATAGTAGAGATGATTAGATGTAACTACTGAATTAACTTACTCTGTTAATAGGAAGACCCACGAAGGATCCCAGTACATCTTCAGTATGTCGTTAGATCCACATATGATCTCTAGGTGCTCACCCACATAGGATCACTCGGTGCTGACCCACACAGGATCACTTGGGGCTGACCCACACAAGATCGCTCGGTGTTGACCCACACAGGATTGATAGGTGATGACCCACATAGGATCCCTTAGTGCTGACCCACACAGGATCGCTCAGTGCTGGCCCACACATGATTGCTCAGTATTGACCCATACAAGATCGTTATTCATTATCAGTACGTCTTCAGACCCACACAAGATCCTAGTATATCTCTAGTACATCGTCAAACCGACATAGGATCCTAGTACATCTCTACAGCCAACTACAAGGTTCCCGTACTAAGCTCTCTTGTATCCAGATGGGTCCTCTCCTCAAGCCACTGGTCAATACTCCAACTTCCACAAAGTCCCACAAAGAATTATCCTAAAGGACCTCCACATCATAGGGGTCTCAATGCAACATAAAGTGCATCAATCAGACACCCGGTCTGTAAGTTATTAGCCTTTTAGTCCCGAGGGCCTGGTTGGATTTGTGCTTGATCCAACCCGACCATATCCCAACTTTATGAAAATCTCAAGTGGGGTATACCAGAGGGACCGTCTCACTCCAAGGTTTACAGCACCGTTAACGGTTTGTCAAAACGTATGCCTGGTGCCAAAGTTATGGCCAATAGAGTGAAAAGCTCATAGCAGGTCCGGGTCTGGTCCGACCCGGTCTAGGTCGAACTGACTCAGTTTGGGTTTTCCTAGCCCACTGGGTCCAGACTGGCCCGCGTTGGGTCCGGCCCGGCCCATGCTTGGTGGTGTGGGGGACGTGGAGCGGCGTGAGGCCACGAGGGTGGTGCAGAGGCCGTGAGGGCAACGAGGTCGCGAGGTCTGCGGAGGGCCGCGGGGTGGCGAAGCCATGAGGGCCACTTAAGGCCACGAGGTAGCGAGATCGTGGGGCCCATAGAGGGTAGTTGGGTGGCGAGGCCGTGAGGGCCGTGTGACGACGAGGCCACGTGGGACGTGGAGGACCGTGGAGAGATGAGGTTGCGGGGGCTGTGGAGGGCCGCTGGGCGGCGAGGCTGCAAGGGCCATGAGGCCACGGGACGACATAGCCGCAAGGGCCATGGAGGGAAACATGGCAGTGAGGCCATGGAGGCCGCGGAGGTCCGTGGGGCAGTGGAGGCCGCGGGCGGCAGAAGCTGCAGATGGCGCGGTGGCCACGAGGCGACACCGTTGCGCCGTCGCCTTCTTCATGGACGACAGTGGTGCCGACCGCCGTTCTCATTCCCCACCGAGGTTGGTTGCCATTCTCCTCCATTGCGAAGAACACAAAAATTAAACACAAGATTTGCGGAGAGGTCAGACCATGTTTGTTTGGCCCGCACTCTCCGCGTTAGAGCGGTAGCAAGAGACTATAATCTCTTCCTGATTTGATGTTGAATTATCAAGAATGGGTAAGGGGAAGAAATTCAAACAACTAACCTACCTTTATGGTTTGGTTAATGATTTTCCGCGATTGAGACGGATTGTCATTTTTCGATCCTGAAAAAAGTCTCCTCCAATGACATCAGTGAGGAGAGGAAAAAGATGAAGTCAGTGATGATGGTGTTTCCTCTATCATCGATTCGTTCGTCATTGGAGATCCATCGATGAAGTTTGGATAAAGATTCATCGAAGGAGAAGAGTTCTTCGTTGGCGTTCGTCATTGGAGAATCTCTTCCACAAGTTCTTCCCTCTCCTTTGCCAACCCAAAAATCCTCTCTCCAAGAATGAGGTGCCAACATAAAATATCATTTAACATTTTAATTTTTGGAACCATTAAGTTGAACTCATTTAATTGGCATAATTAATCAGAGGGTGTAGCACAATTAAAGTGGAAGAAGTTCAAGAGACTTTCCCACATTTAAGTGGGAGGTTCAAGGGTCCAGTGGTCCCCGCCTTTGAATTCAAATTGTGGGGGTTTAGGCTCGGGTGGTCCCCACCACCATAACCCATGTGGGAGGATTTAGTTCAGGTGGTCCCCACCTTTATAACATCCACATGGGAGGTTTCAACAAAAATAAAAATGATAAACATTTTTATTTTATTTTATTCTTCCACGAAAATCCCAAAATCTAACTTTCACCCTAGACCTACTACGGTCGAGGTGAAGGTATCCTTAAGCGAATATCGACATTGAGACTTCATCGGTGCCCTCAGATTTTAATTCTGAAGACTGGTTCAAAAGTTAAAAAAACTCACTCGCATGTTTACTAAACGTACTCGAAAAAAAAGTTCAGAAATTCATTCCAGGCACACCGTGCCTCAGAATCACGCGCCGTCAATTTTTGTAGACTCGTAAAATTCCCATTTAATTAAAAAAATTCATGGAATTTCCAGGTCTTTACAATACTTATAATTTCCACATGTGAAACATTTAATCATCAATGATATCTTAGGGAGACCATTCATATCCATTAAATTAATTGAAAATTTTATTTTTCCTTTACAATTACTTACTCTATGTCCTTTTCCACACTCAAAAAATCTTCTTATTCTTTTGAGACATTATCTGAAGTTATTCTTCCCACATTCTTGACATATATAAAATTGAATCTTCTTTCCTCTATGGTCTCCACCACCCAAACTCCAATAAACTCTATCCTTCTCTTATTTTGTGAGTTTGAGAGTTGGTTAAGGTGAAATTTGTTACTCATATATCACGATAACTGATTAGGAATAATAAAAATATCCTTCACTCCTGTAATCATCCCATTTGGTTTCTCATCAACACATTGTATATCACGTTTAACAATAATCCAGTTCCTTTTGGTTCCCTCCATTCTTTAAAACAAAAAAGTATAGTGTGTGTACTAATATTAATATTTGGAAACCACATAACCATGAAAAATCACTTATAGGATGTATGGATCATGACACCTTAGTTTTAATATATGACACCTTAGGTTTATCCTAGGTCATTCATAGTCATCATCTATTTAAATAATTTATAGTGGTTTATAAAGAGTTTGTAAATTTCTAAAGCATATCCCCTAGGTGTGTCAAACCATATGTGTAATAGGTCTCATTGTCGTGCACCGGGTGATGACTGAGTCCAGAACAATGTTCCCTTTTTAGAGTTATTACCACTAGGTACCTCAGTACCCGAGCCACATCCACTTGTAGTGTCCAGACATGGATGTAATTTCTTGGTAACCACTTTACCTATCTTTACCAAAATTCTAGGACATTTTCCTATACTTACTCATCATTATAATTTTCCTTAGATATATCCTTATAAATATCCCTAGGGATATCACTAAAAGTTTCTTATCCTAGTTTCCCTAGTTTAACTAAACCTTTCCTTTGATACCAACTATAGCTACCTAAGAATTTAATACATAGATATTACATCTTTTTAGATGAATATTCAATACATTACCCAAACACACACCTAAGGACTGTAAAAGTTTAGTGTTTTTAGAGACTAGGTACAAAATATTCTAATTTGGTGAAAGATATTCAACATATACCATAAATATCTTCCCCTTTAGTACATTTAACAAACATACCTTAAAAAATTTCTTCATAACTTGGGAAAAGGAAACATAAGGAAGGGTGTTCTTAGATTCTCAATAAGGGTAATAAAGTGAGATATCAATGATCACATAAGCATGACATTATCATATAGTCATGAGAACAAGAACATAATTTTTGAAAACCATACCCTTCATATCAAAGATCATATTCTTGAGTCATGGAATAAAGATTGGTATTTTATAAGTGATGAATAATAAGGGAATAAAAAACATGATCCATGAGAGCATAACATTGGAATAAGAAATAGAATCTTGGCATACACATAAGTATTTAAAATCATTTACATAGTAGTCAAGGATCACTTACAAGGCTATGCTAGTGGAATGGGTTCACTCCACAAACCATCATAGTAGCAATGTTCACTCCCAAGACCATCATAGTAGATAAATACCCTTACTAAACTGAGTTCAATCTCATATTTAGTCTTGTCTATCTCATGATATATAAATCTTTACCCAATGCATTAGAAAGAGATAAAGTTTCCATATGCCACATAATGAAAATCATACATTTGTGTGCCACAAGTTCATATAAAATTAATCATATCAGAACCCATGAAATGAAATGGGATTCCTAAACATTTCATCACAACATAATCTATTTAAAATAAATAGGTTTCATAATAATTTCATCATTTCATCAAAGAATAACCCATGAAAAAAGAAGCAGTTTTCATTAAAATTTTACCATGGTATAACTTGTGGAAGATAAATGGGTTTTATAAACATATTTTCAACATAAACATAAACCATCAAGATAAAGAATAATAATTTTATCCTTGGATAATATCCCTAGTAAACATAAGTCACATAAAATTATTTAATCTTATATGGAAAATGATTTTGTAAAGACACTCAGAACATTTCTTGAGGAAAATAAATTTTCTTTGAAAATAAATTTTCTTTGAAAATAAATTTTTAAAACTAAAATTAAATAAAATATTTTGGAAATAATTTTCTTTGAAAATAAAATTAAAAACTTATAAAGGAATCTTTAAAAATAATTTAAAACATTTCTTGAGGAAAAGATACTTTCTAATTAAATTTTTTAATCGTATTTTTTTAAATCCTTTTTATTAAAAATATTCTTTAAAGATAATTTTATTTTTTTAGGAAAATATCCATTACACTTAAAAAAAACTTTTTCAAACATATTTTTTTTTTCAAAATCCTTTTCTTTAAAAATAATATTTAAATATCATTTAAAAATAATTCTTGAGGAAAATATCCTTTCCACTTGAAAAAACTTTTTAAAATATAAAAAATTTTCAAAATCATTTTCTTTAAAAATAACCTTGGAATATTATAAGGGAATATTCAAATAAATGGTTGTTCATTATGGAGAAGAATTCCATTCATGCCAAATATATTAAAATTAACATTCCTTTCACATTTTCAGTACTATCCAAACAAGCCTTGTTTTAAAAAAAAGATTCATTTCAAAGCATTTTTTAAAAAGTAAAAAATGGGTAAAAATGTATTTAATAAATCATTTGCATAATTTTAAGATCATTTTTGATTTTTTTATAAATCACAGTTTTGGAAGAAACAGGGTTTTCAACCGAAGAGAGAAATAAAGATGATTTTTATTAAAAAAAATTATTTTGAACTATATAGTACATAAAGGGGGGAAAATGAAGGGAAAACATGATTATCAAGAAATAAATATAGGATAAGAAAATAAATGAGTTTTTTGAGAGTTAAATCATAAGATTTCATAATTGGAAGCATAATCATAAGCAGTCTTGATAAATGATAAGATTGCAACATAAAACCCTTACCACTTTAGTAACATTAAATCATAAGCCCCATGAAAGAATAACATTAAATGAAACTTATAATATCATGATAATAAATAAATTTATTATATTACATGTCAAGGGTTTTGTATATACACCTCATAAAATAATATAGGTGCATAACATAACATATGTCTAAAAAAAGATAAATTTAGATAAAAGTCCCTTATCGCTTTGGTAACTTTTGAACTGTAAACCCCATGAAAGAGAAATCCTAAAATGGATATATAAATAAAAAAATAATTTTAAGGATAATAATCATAAAACAAATTTATGTTCAGTATATGCACCACATTAAAGGAACATGTGGTGGATATGGCATGTTTCTCAAAAAAAATAAAAGTGAGATGAAAATACCTTACCTTAAGTATTGACTTTCATTGTACACATTAAAATATCATGTATAATAAATATAAGTTTATTATAAATATATTACATAACCATAATTATATATACCATACCATATAATATTTTCTTATGAGATTTTATTACCTATTTATTAATAATTCCATGCTAAAGTCCTGTTTCAGGCAATAACTATGTTTTTCATGTATGTTTTGATTTTTTATTTTTGGTCCTCTTAATTTGATCATGGTTACATAATATCCATAATTTTAACCATGATATAAATATCATATATATTCAGTGTATATGTTTTTGGAGAAATCCATAATATTTAGAGATAGAAAACGAAATACACCATTCATGGAGATGGTAGGCTGTACGTACGCTTGAACGATGTTTCCATTTTCTCAACAGATCAAAAGAAAGAAAGGTAAATAATACATTACCATTATAGAATCATTTTTATTTCATATATATAAAATATTTTAATTAAACCCATCTTCATTACCTTCCATTTCAAGCATGAACGAACCAGATCACTTCGTGAGATAGTAGTCCTTTGTACACTTGGGTGACATTATCATGTTCCCATAGAATGGAAATTATGAAGGTATATGTGATATAATAATTAAAAAAGTATAATAATATCATATATATCATATATAAACATTTAATCCATCATTATATTCATCTGTGAGAGGTGGTTATGGAAAATTAATAACATCAATTTGTGAGGTCATAGTCCGCCGTACGCACTAATGAAGATTCTGTATCCCATTTGATGGAAGAAGATATGATTGTAGGTCATGAAATTAACATAAAAATATATTATTATTTGGAATATAATGATGTTTTTATATCCTCATGGTTTAATAATAATTGAAATAGGTGGAGGAATAAATAAAATAAAACACTCAGTTAGGGGTGTTTCCTCTTCTTCGGATGACTTCTTTTGGTTTGCACTAAAAGGATTATTAGGTTGAATTTTTGACCAAAATAAGGCTTATAGTGTAAAACTATATTACTATTTTAGAATGTATGCCTTACCCATTATTTTGGTTTTCCTTTTTCATAGGTTGAGTAATGGAGAGAAGGAATTTGGAGGATACCTATAATGGTGAAGTTAGAGATTTGTTGGAATTTTTAGCATAAAACTTGAAGTTCTATAGTTTGATGGGAATTTAAACACCATGTAATGGGGTTACATGAAATTTAATCATCACCTAGAGGATTATTTAAAGTGGGTACACAACATGCAAGGTTACACTCCGTGTACAATTTACATATTGTGTAAATATTAAAAATTAGGTTTTTAATAAAAAGGAAATGATTTTTTTCAGCATATATGGGACTCGACAATTAAATGATGTGTAATTGGGTAAAATATTTTGTAATTGTCAGGAAAATTGGTTTTATTTCTTATACTAGTGTTACTTATCATTTCATTTTATTTTGAGCCATACCACTCTCGACCCAGATCCTTACCTATGAATTTTTGGTGATCCCGTCTTCCTTTAGATCATCCATTTAGTGATTGATCATCATGTTGGTTGTGGTGAATCTTTTTGGGTAATTGGAATTATTATTTATTAAATCTCACTCTCTCTTTCCTATTTGGGTTTTGATATATCATCTTGAAATTGATGGATCTAAACTTCATGTTTTTGAATCTTGATTCTAGGTTGTGTTACCAGAACTTCTGTGCCTTCATTTTTAGTTGGAAAGTCCTATTGTGGGCATTGTGATTATGTGAAAAAGGTTGGTGGTTCAATTTAAGATTGGATAATTTATTAAACCTTTAATTTATTATTGTTTTAAATTTATTTCAATTGATTTGTGAAAACCTAATTTGATGCAAATTGGTAATGAAATTGATTTGGTATTTAATTTTGGGAAAACCCCCCAATTCTAATGAAATTGGGAATTGGGGCATATTTTGAAATTGATGGGAACTATGAAATGATTTGAGAATTTATTATAGAAAAATGGATTAAATTAAAATGATTAAAATATATGACTGTTTTATTTGAAAAAGACATGAAATGATGAAAAACCCATGATTTGGTTTTGAATGTGAATTGGAATTTTGAAAAGAAAAATTGGGAAATTGAATTGTGAATGATGATTTTTGTGAAATTAAATGATTTTCCTTTTTTAGTTGATTGATTTAGCACATGTGATCCTGGGTATCTATTTGGTTATTTTGGACAAGCATTCTAGGTTTCTAAATTCTCTAGCAACGAATTGACGATGAAAACTCTAACAAAAACCTAGTTAAGAAGATCTTATCCCCAATGGGATTTTATGGGTACTATTTAGCATGATGCTGATGAATGTGTGTACACATATTACCCATGATCACTGATATGATATGTGTAAGGATTATATAACTAGAAACTATCACACCACAAGGTAGATGACCATGATGCTTGTTGTGATAATTTTGGTTATAAATTCCATTGATTGTGAAATTGATTTACTCATGCCTAGTGATTTATATAATTTTTTTTATATAAAGTGTTTATTTAATCCATGTTTGAAATGTTTTTCTATAAAATTTTAATGAAATCATATTTTTTATTAAATATGAAAATGTAATGCCATGCCTATTTTTATTAAATATGGAAGCATGTTTTTTTATTTTTTCATCTTATTATGGAACACTTGGTGAGACCCTAACTAGATTTTTAGCTCATACCCTACATCTTCCTTTGAAAATTTATAGATTTTATCCTACTAGGTCTGATTAAAGGGAAATCACCTCTTGGAGGAGGTGGTTGTTCTTGATCCCTTGGGGCTTGGTATGACATTTCCTTTGGGACGTTAAGGTTTTATTGTAATACTTTGAGTACTTTGATGATGTAATTTTTGTGTTTTATTATACCTTTTTAGTTTTTGGTACTTTCTCCTATTATATTTTTGAACATACTAATATGTATCTTTATCTTCCACTATTTTTGTAGCAAATTCATTCCGTCTTTTATTTTATATGATGCTAGGTGGTAGTCTCTGACATGTGGAGATCAGAAACGCCCTTCAAGATATGTTAGTACTAGATTGGGTATTAGGGTACTAGGGTATCTAGAATAGTTTGTGACAAAGTGGTATTAGAGGTGAAAGTTGAGAATCTTTCCTTGATGTTAGTATGCAGTTTGAAATATCTTATCGGGACTCAGGAGGTAGTTGTGAGTGAGTGCCTAGAAATATCTCATTGTAATGATCCTTAATTCACCATGGGTAGTTTGGGAAAGGTTTCTTTATGATTATTTCTAGTCTTTTACCTCCTTTATATTTGGATAGATAGAAATCTAAATCTTGTTTTCTTATCTGATGGGGATAATTTCCCAATTTCTCTTGTTTGAGTTGTTGATATGATTAATATTCTGATTTATTCAATGTTTTTTTTATAATGTTGTGTAGAATCATTCATATAATAAGATATGTGAATAGGATATAGGAGGAATCTATTTATGAAAAACAATGCACAAATCCTCTTTTGGACAAGAATCTGGTTGAGGTTATTGTGTATGCTATCCAAGCTTTGGGACATGCACATGCACCCATTCTTGTTCAGGCTCTAGCTATGGAACCTAAGTGGGATGAATATTAGAATTATGCTTAGGATTTACTTCACAAAAATCCACTAATGCTCCAGGATCTAATGATCCTCAATAGCATAAATATAGGTTGAGAAAGATAGATCTTCTTTTTTGAGTTCTTGGAAACTCCTAAGTCAATCAAGGTAAAATATTCCACCTTCAAGATGGAAGGATCTACTAGGAGATGGTGGGGTTAGATGGTGATGGTGATTAAGAACAAGGGTTTAAAGTGTAATGGATTAAATGTTTTTTTCATCGATGAGTTCTATCAAGAATCTATGGTGCTGGATAAGGCTGTGAAGTTTTTCAAACTTGAGGAGTCTGACATGAACATGATAGAATATGTGAAACAATTTGATGAGCTTGTGCGATTTGTACCTAAGATTATATCAAATGAAAATATTAAGACTCAATGGTTCAAGATGGTAATTTTATTTGATATTCATTCTTAGGTTTTATTACTGAATCTCTCTTCTTGTATTGATACGCTAGATAGGGCGTTGTTGGTTGAACTTGATCTGGCTGGTAAGTCAGGGTTGATGGGAGTTCCTTTTTCTCCCAATGGCAGTTTTGTGAGTTCCTATAAAGCGAAGATAAAGCGGTATGAGTCTCATAGTGGATCTCAATAGTTGGGTTCTTCTAAACCTCCCATAGTTCCTGGAAGAGGCCCTTTGAATTTCATCTAGGTGTAAAAAACATAGCCATTTGAAACAAGTTTTCACCAAGGCACCCAAGATATGTGGTTCCTTTAGTCTCTTAGGACACTTGAAGAAATTATGTTATATCTATTCTACTCCATGTAGTGGAACAGTCTCATTAACACCAAAAATATACCATGGTGAAATTAGATGCTTCAATATCTAAGGGATACCAGCCATAGGCATCCAAAATGAAGCTTCTTAATGTAGTGGTAGAGTCTCTAGAGGAAAAAAATACAGATCCATAAACTATGAGAGTTACCATCACTATAGATTCATCTTTAGTAACTGATTTATTTGATACTGGTGCATATCACTTGTTTATATAAACTAGTAATGTGAAATTGTTAAATCATACTATGGATATTTTGTCTTATGTGATGAATATTACTACACCCCTCGAAACGAAGAGAGAGAAGAGTATTTATTTTCCTTCTTGTGTTTTCTTGTTATTAAATATCAAGCATACTTGGGATTTTATGGTTCTCAAAAGAAAACCTATTGATTTCATTTTTTAGATGGATTGGTTCATTTCTAATAAAGCTCAAATTGATTGTTATCTTTGATGGGTCTCCTTTACTGCGCCTAATGGGGTGTGTTGTATCTTTCAAGAATAATGAGATTCAAGTTCAAGATGATTCAGACCATCTTATCCAGAGTTAGGGAAATTAATATCTGTATATACTTTTGATCTAGAGAAAGAATCTCTGAGTGATGATCTCCCTTCAGTTTTCATCAAGTTTCTTGATGTTTTTTCTTCAGACTTCTATAGTTTTCCATTAGTAAGGGAGGTAGAGTTTTCTATTGATTTAGTACCTAGTACTCAACTGGTATCTATTCCTTCCTACCGCATGACACCATCTAAAATGAAAGAGTTAAAGACTTAGTTGGATGATATGTTATAGAAAGTCTTTATACTCCTAAGTGTGTCACCTTGGATGATTCCTATTCTCTTTGTTAACAAATATGATGGAACACTTTTCTTATGTGTTGATTATTGAAAAATCAACTAAGTAAAGGTAAACAACAAGTCTCTATCACCATGGATTGATGATATGTTTGACTAGTTGAAAGGGGTTAATTTTTTCTCAAAGATTGATCTTTGATCTAGTTATCACCAGTTGAGAATAAGAGAGTTTGACATTCAAAAAACCACCTTCTAGTGTAGGTATGTCCATTATGAATACCTTTTCATTCCATTTTTTATAACTAATATTCTTGTAGTCTTTATAGATTTAATGAATGTGATTTTCCTTGAGTATCTTGATACATTTATGGTAGTCTTTGTGGATGAAATTTTGGTTTACTCTATGTTTGAGGAGGATCATGTACATCATTTGAGAGAAATTCTAGACTTGTTGAGAAGTCAACAAATTTATACCAAGCTATAAAAATGTAATTTCTTGATTCGAGAAGTGAAGTTCTGACACGTGGTATCAGAACATGGTATTTCATTTGATCCTGATAAGGTGAAAGCTATTATGACATGGGAAGAACTGTGTAATGTTTTCAAGATTCATAGTTTCTTAGGTTTAGCTAGATATTATTTCTAGTTTAGAAAGGATTTCTAGAAGTTGGATTCTTCTATGACCATTCTAACTCAGAAGGTAGTAAAGTTCATTTGGGATGATAAATGTTAGAGTTATTTTGTTGAGTTAAAATATATTTTAACTTTTTCATTGGTTTTGACTCTTCTAGAGGCATGGTAGGGCTATGTGGTCTTCTATGATGCATTGGGTTTGGGTTTGGGCTATGTTCTTATGCAGGGTTATCATGTAATTTCCTATGGATCTCAATAGCTTAGTCCACACGATAAGAATTATCTGACCCATGACCTTGAAGTTATAGTTGTGATGCATTTACTTAAGAGTTGGCTACATTACCTTTTTAGAGAAATGTTTACCATATATTCCAACCACAAGAGACTGAGTTATATATTCTCTCAAAAATATTTGAATCTCGACCAGAGGTGTTGGGTGGATTACCTAAAATATTTTTATTTTGATAGTACACTATACCTCAGGAAAAGGGAATTTCATTGCTGATGTGTTGAGAAGGAAACTTTTGACCGAGGTTGTGAAATAATAATCATAAGAGTGGAACATGACAACTCTTTTTGCATAGTTTTTTTATTGGAATTTAGGAAATAGGGGCCAAGGTTGTCTTGGCCAGTGTTCAGTTTACCTCTACTCTTCTCAAGATGATTCTTTAGGAACAATAGTTTGATGATGGACTATATAGCATTAGAGAATCTCTTTATAGTGGGGAGACCATTGATGAGTGGTCATTCTATACAAAGGGTATTCTATGTTTTCATAATTATTTTGTCATGCCGTTATCCATGAGAAAATATGTGATGGGTGATTGAAATATTTCTCAGTGGGATATGCACCCAAGAGCCAAAAATATGTTTTATGATATGCGGTGATGATTCTAGTGGTTGGGTATGAGACAATACATCGCAGAATTTTATTACTATTGCTATACTTTCCAAAAGGTCAAGGCCAAGAATTAGATACCTTTAGGTTTTCTTTAGCCACTTCCAGTTCCCACTTAGAAGTGGGATGAGATTTATATAGAATTTCTGGTTAGGTTTCCATGTACTTAGTTATAGAAAAATTTGATATGGGTTGTGATCGATATGATGACCAAATTTTCTAACTTTATACCCATTAATAATAAAAAAAAGTTGAGTAGCTAGGAAACCTCTATGTGTGAGAAATTTTTTATTTTCATGGAGTTCTATCTGCTATAGTCTCTAATAGAGATCCCTATTTTACTTCTCTATTTTGGAGAGGTATTTAGGAGGCAATGGGATCTTAGTTTTTCTTGAGTATGGCATACCATCTGCAGACAGATGGATGGACAAAGAGAGCTATAAAAATTCTTGAGGATATGCTTCGTGCCTTCATCCTTGATTTTGGCGGAGTTTAGGATGACCATTTGGGGTTGGTTTGAGTTTTCTTATAACAAAACTTATAATTCAATGATCAGAATGGATCCTCTTGAGGCCCTGTATGGCAGGCCATTTAAATATTCAATGTTTTGGTCATAGATTGGTGAAAGTCCATTGGTTAGACTGATATTGGTTCAAGAGATGAAAAAAAATATTTAGTTTATTCTTCAGATAATTTTTATAGCACAAAGCCGATAAAACTCTTATACTGATCATCGTCATATACCGTTAGAGTTTCTAGTTGGTGACTAGGTTTTTTTAAAAGTTTCATTTTATTTTGGCTATTGATGTCTTGAGAGGAAAGGGGAGCTTTCTCTTTATTTTTTTGGGACCTTTTTAGGTTGTTGAGAAGGTGGGGAGAGTGGAATACTTTTTAGAACTTCCTCTAAAGTTTATGTCGATACATAATGTGTTCCATGTATCAAAAATAAAAAAGCATATTTCTGACCCATCTCATGTTTTGAGCTAGAGTGATCTTGATGTTGAGTCTAATTTATCTATGACTGAGCTACCAGTCAGGATAGTTGATTCTGAGACCAAGGTACTTTTTGAGAGGATGATACCTTTGGTTCATGTGCTATGGCATCATGGTTCTGATTCGCATGGGATGTGGGCACACGAGGCCTTGATGAGAGACCAGTGGCTTCACCTTTTTTGATATGGAAGTTTCTTGATAGGATTTCGAGGAACAAAATGTTTTTATGGTGGGGAGTTTATAAAATTATGTTATTATTTTAAAAGGTATTCCTTACCATTTGTTTTGGTTTTTCATTTTCATTGGTTGAGTAATGCTGAGAAGGAATTGGGAGGATACCTGTAATGGTGAAGTTAGGGATTTTTTGGAATTTTAGGAATAAAACTTACAGTTATGCAGTATTATGGGGATTTACACACCATGTAATGGGGTTACATGATGTGTAATTATCGTCTGGAAGATTTGATATCTATATTTAATTAATATATTTCATGGTAGTTTAATGAACTAATTTCTATATTTTATTGATTATTTTTGACATTTTTTGAAAAAATTAACTTGTTGTTGTGTTTTATGGTAGAATAAAAATAATATTGAAAAAGGAATAAAAAGAGGTGAATTTTGGAGCGTAAAGACACTTTGCACTATGAGTGAAACGAAGAGGCGTAACAGCAGATTTTTGAGGATGCAGTGGAGTTGGAAAACTAGAGCAGGGCATTTACATGTTCTGTATTCTATTTACATGATGTGAGTTTTTTTGAGATGAGTTTTTGGAAGAGATACACTAGAATTCACAACTCCTATAAATCAAAATATTACACATCGTGTAAAAACATTACACGTCGTGTAAATTGTCAGGATTAATTTTAAAAGATCTGATTTTGAATATCTTCAATATTTGATAAAATATATGACATAAGACCCAACCCAAACCACCTTTAGACCAATTATTAATGATACTCATTAATAAATATGCCCATATGAAGCCTATAAATAGAGGGATATCCTACTGCTATTTGGGAGATTCAGATACCAAAAGCTTAGAGGGAGAAATTACATTATGAAGGGACCTCCCCGAGTTTATCTCAATTTTATTTATGCTTTCTTTTTCTTTTATCCTTCCCTTTAATCCTGTCATCACTATAACGAGGGGGGTAAACTCGCCTTGTTCTAGGGTGATGTAAAATAAGGGGGAAGGTGCATTGAATTAATTTTTTTTATTTTATTCATGCATTTGTTTTGTTTCAATTTAACCTTCAACTTCCAATCCCTTTATTTTTCTTTTATCTTGACCATTGATATTTAAATCTAAAAGGAAATTTAATATTTCAAAACTTATAAACCTAAAAAAGGCATAAAAATTTTAAAAATTAGGAAAAATTAGGTTTAAATATGGTATTGAGACAAACTTGATTAGGAAAAACCCTAAATTACCAGACTAAGGGAAATAGGGTATTACTACATTGAGGAGGGGATACCATGACCATCAGATCTTTCTCATCTAGACTTTGACACCAATCATGAATCAATCAACCTATTTTCTAAAATTCAATTTAAACTGAACCCTGAAATTACAATACCTTAGCGTTCTTTCAAAATCTATTTCTAAGCAAAACCAATATGATGCACTTTTCTTTTTTCATTTATTTTTTCAAAATCAAATTAAACCAATACTATCTCACCACTTTATCCAAACTAATTAAATTAAATATTTTAAAAATATAATCAAACTAATTTCACTGTCTCTGTAGATCGACCTTGAATTACTTTTATACTCATTTTATTTAATTACATATCATAGTTTGAGTTTTATAATTTTTAGTTTTGAAGGTATATGTTGTTTTATTTCCAAATCTCAGTTGATTTTTCATTTCATTTGATTTTATGCCCTACCTCTCTCAACGTAGAGCTTTCCCTAGGATTTTTTGGTGATCTCCTATTTTTCTAGATCATCCTTTCAATGATTGATAATCGTGTTGGTTGCAGTGCATATTTTTAGGTAAAAAGTATTCCTATCTATTTAATCTCTCTCTCTCTCTTTCCTCCTTGAGGTTTGATAGATAATCCTAGGATTAATGGATATAAACTTCATTTTGTTGAATTTTTATTCTTAGTTGTGTTCCTAGATCTTTTGTATCTTCATTTCCTAATAGAGAGTCCCGTTGTAGTTTCACGTCATTTAGGCTATTGATGATTGGGTTTTCTTAAAAGTTTCACGTCATTTAGGCTATTTATGTCTTGAAAGGAAAGGGGATATTTCTATTCATTTTTTGGTACCTTTTAAGGTTGTTGAGAAGGTGGGGAGAGTGACATACTATTTAGAACTTCCTACAAAGTTGATGTTGATATATAATGTGTTCCATGTATCAAAAATAAAAAATCATATTTTTGATCCTTTTCATGTTTTGAGATAGAGTGATCTTGATGTTGAGTCTAATTTATCTATGACTGAGCATCCAGTCAGGATAGTTGATTCTAAGACCAAGGTACTTTGTGAGAGGAAGATACCTTTGGTCCATGTGCTATGGCATCATGGTTCTGATTCACATGAGATGTGGGCACACGAGGCCCTGATGAGAGACCAGTGGCTTCACCTTTTTGATATGGAAGCTTCTCGATAGGCTTTCAAGGGACAAAATGTTTTTATGGTGGGGAGTTTATAACATTCCATTATGCTTTTAAAAGGTATTCCTTACCATTTGTTTTGGTTTTTCATTTTCATTGGTTGAGTAATGCTGAGAAGGAATCAGGAGGATACCTGTAATGGTGAAGTTAGGGATTTGTTGGAATTTTAAGCATAAAACTTACAGTTATACAGTCTTATAGGGATTTGTACACCATGTAATGGGGTTACATGATGTGTAATTATCGTCTGGAAGATGTGATATCTATATTTCATGGATGTATTTCATGGTAGTTTAATGAACTGATTTCTCTATTTTATTGATTATTTTGGACATTTTGTGAAAAATTTAACTTGTTTTTGTGTTTTATGGCAGGATAAAAATAATATTAGAAAAGGAATAGAAAGAGTTGAATTTTGGATCCTAAAGTGTAACATCCTAGGTAAATAAAGAATAAGACATTTTCCCTAATTATTCATATTTTTGAATTAAATATTAACTTTACTTTAAAGGGGTTTCTATGTTCGATGGCATACCCGATACACAATAATGGGTTTCTTTGAAATCTTACGTTGCATACTAATAATATAATATTATTATTTTAAATGGTAGTTAACGCCTAGCCATTGTATTGGCGGGAATGAATAGAACTAACTACAATATGATTATACATGTTTTTTAAATATTTTTACATTTATCCAATAAAATTTAGGGGCTTAAAATGTTAATGAATCTAATTTTAAGCATAATTTACCTTAAAAGGTTGATTTACCGCCTTTTGATGGCGAACCCTCTTTAAATCTAGTTATAGTAACTTTTATATGTTCTATTTGACCAAATAAAATTCTTTTTTAGATTCGGGACATCAAAATTTACTTTGGGTAAATTTTTGGTATTTTTCTGATAAAATTCATTTTTTAATGAATAGTGGAAAATACTGTATTTTTATTCAAAAGTGCCATTTAATCTAATTTATTTATACGGTTATATTATTATTTTTAATTGGTTTTAAAATCTAATTAGATAAATTTTTTACCAATTAATCCAATGTTGGTCATTGTAATTAATTTCACTTTGAAATTGGACATAAACAAGTGTCGATCTTTTGATAGTTATTGTTTCTTAAAAACACGCTATTTGTTTTGACAATGGAAATTAATTTTAAATTAATTAATGAAACTTATATGTTTTGAATTTGGTAAAATATACATCATTTTTGAATTCGGAATATCAAATATAGCTTAGGCTGAATTTTTGGTAGTTTTCTGAAAAACTTCAATTTTTGATGAATAGTGAAACCACTAAGTAGTCGTTAAAAACTAATATTTTCATTTAAATGAAATTTTACCACTTATGTGAATTGAATTTAGAAAATCCAACATACATTTTTGTTATTAGTAAGTAAAATTTGGTTCAATAAGATGAAAATAATTTTTGGTGAATAGTAACTTTTGACTTATTTTCTACAGTTAAAGGTAAATAGGGTAATTCAAGGTAAAAATAATATTATAATAATAAAAATTACCTTAAAGCGTGTCCTAACCTTATTGGTTAAGTCATTTATGAAAATGGGCATCTTTGGGTCGATTTTGGGATCACATAGAGCCACTTGGGAGTGATAATGACACTTTATTTTAATTAACTTAAAGTAAAGGCAAAAATGACACAAACAAATATCTTTTAGTAAATAAATTTTTACATGGGGTTATATAAGCTATAGTTTCGACTATAAATATTCATTGTAAAGATAAAAATATTTAATACATAATGGTTTTTTTTTTATAATTTTTAGACATCAAATAAATTAAATTATTTATGACACAATAATGATGTATTATTTACCTCATTAATTAATGATTTAAATAAATAAGATTATAAATATTAAACAAATATCCAAAACCTATCCAATTATAATTGGATGATTTTATTTAGATAATGAGTCATATTATATTCATCTTTAATGAGTTTTGGATCTTTATAAACCAAAGATAGGTTTATAATAAAATAATATTTGCAAACTTTACTAAAGAGCCCCTCCTCCCCCTTATAAAAATATCTCACTTATTAATCATTCCTCACACCTCTCAATCCATTTGGCTCATACAAACCCTGATCAAATAAGCTATAAAGATCCTTATCCTCCTCCTAGAAGCCTTACCTTAGGCAGATGACATTTCAAGAAGTCCTTTCGGTTCAAACCAAATGAAGTTACCCAAATTAAAGGTAATGATTCCTCTTAACTTCTTTTATTTTAATTTACTTCTCCTACCACTAAAATCTTTTTATTCATTTATTTTATAAAAAAACAAGTATCCTCAATATACTATGATTTTTTATGAGAATTATTTGAATTACACTTACACACACCTCCATCTAATGGGTGAATAACATACTGTTTCTATGGATGACAAACTAACATCTCACAAAATGATGATTGTTCGATTATCTCCCACTGACTCTCATGGTGGCCATTAAGATGAATCTATATTTATATATGATATATATTATTTTTATGTTTTCCTTATGCTTCTATATTTTCCTTTTATATCATACCTTTATGGTTTCCATTATGGGTAAATGCGATAATTTCATTTGAGGAAGTGTAAACTACCACCCCCTCAAAGTGATATGACTCGTTAATGCCATATGTGGGACATATAAAGGATAGTTTTAATGATATTATATATGATATTATATTGTAATTATAATATACCTATGTATCATTATGTTTTAATTCCATTAAAGTACGAAATAGAAATGAAAGTAGCGTTCATGCGTACGTACGACATACTATCTCCATGAACGATGCATTTCATTTCTTATCTACCAAAAGTTATGTACTGTTATAAATACATATATATAATGGATATATATGATGTATATGATATCTAAATCATTAATATCATTCTGGAGATAATGGACTATTGACCACATGGACAACTTGTAATTATATGGTGTTCATTTGTGACTCAAGTACCAAATATCGACAAAACAACCATTATTAACTTAAATGATTAGATAATGTTTATAACATGGTAATAAGTGATATAAAAGGAATAATAAACTTTAAAAAGGTTGTTAATCAAGTATAAATTGACTTTAGTTTATTATTCAGGAGATTAAATAATGAATGGGTCAAGTCGGACATGAGGTAAGGGACTTCGTCTCAATATCCTTTCATTGAGGCATATTTCGATAATATATACCTTATTATTTTACATAGTGTAAATAAAACCCTTTTACTTTTACTCTTATTCAAAGGGAATCTTTTTTCTATGAAGTATTTTACTAAATGACAAACGGAATGTTTTTAATGTTTGCGGCGATAATGACCTCTCCACCGCCGTAATCATTATTTGGATTCCTCTATAGTCTTTAATGTTTTCTAAAATGAAAAGGAAATCCCTTATTATATTTTTGGGTGTTTTGGTATTGAAAATGGGTTTTTAAATGGATTTATTATTTCAATATCTTGAAATTATTTCTAGTTATTTCAAATTAAATGTTATTAGTGAAATGTTTATATTTGTAATTTTTTATGTGTTATGATTTTATAACGGTACTTTGACATTTGACGGGTGGTTACATGATAAACCAAGTGACGGGTGGTGCCGTGATAAACCAGGATAGCTGGTTACATTATAACCTCCAATGCATTGAGTATGGTAGTTGGCCGTATGGCTATTCCATTTAGTGATATGTGTGGAAGTCGGCCGTATGGTTATTCCACTTAAGAGTGTTTATGTCCCAAGTTACCTTTATATGTTATGTGTTATTTATATGGGTTTTATGGTAATATTTTGGTTACAAAAGGGTAAGAAATGATCTTTTATTTAGTGAAGAGTATTTATTACTTCATAAAGGTGAAATGTATTACTTATGATAAAGTATTCATGGTTTACTTGTTATTTTAAAAAACTAATAGTTATCCTTCTTTGTGTATCCCTTACTGAGATTTTTATGCTCATCCCAAGTTTTTGAAATGTTTTTCACAGGACATAAAGTGGAATAGGGTCAAGGATGGGATCAAGGAAATTTCATGCTGTCTAAAACATGGAACTAGACATGACTCTTTTTTTGAAGAGTTTCTATTTCATGAAAAAATGGAAACTGAGTAGATGTGTCTACATGTATTATTCAAGTCGTCATGTATATGTTATGTCATAACTCTATAAAACTCTAAACCTGAAAAGATACTCAATGTGAATTATTCATTTAATTCAAGATTATGTAATGTTTTCGGGCCAGGTCCTTATATAAAGACACTTCGCACCGCGAGCAAAACAGAGGCATGACACCAGATTTTTGAGGTTACAATGGATTTGGAAAACTAGAGTAGTGCATTTACATGTTGTGTATTCTATTTACATGATGTGAGTTTTTCTGGGATGAGTTTTTGGAAGAGATACACCAGAATTCATGACTCATAGAACTCAAAATATTACACATCATGTAAACACATTACACGTCATGTAAATTGTCAGGATGAATTTTAAAAGACCAGATTTTGAATATCTTCAATATTTGATAGAATATATGACATAGGACCCACCTCGAACCACCTTTAGACCAATTCTTAATGATTCTAATTAATAAAAAAGCCCATATGAAGCCTATAAATGGAGGGATATCCTACTGCTATTTGGGAGATTCAGACACTAAATCTTAGAAGGAGAAACTGCATTGTGAAGGGACCTCCCCGAGTTTATCTCTATTTTATTTATGATTTCTTTTTCTTTTATCCTCCCCTTTAATCCCGTCATCACTAGGATGAGGCGGTAAACTCACCTTGTTATATGGTGATGTAAAATAAGAGGGAAGGTGCATTGGATTAATTTATTTTTATTTTATTCATGCATTTTTTTGCTTCAATTTTACTTTCAACTTCCAATCCCTTTCTTTTTATTTTATCACAACCATTGATATTTAAATATAAAAGGAAATTTAATATTTCACAACTTATAAACCTAAAAAAGGCATGAAAATTTTAAAAATTAGGGGAAATAAGGTTTAAATATGGTATTGAGACAAACTTGATTAGGAAAAACCCTTAATTACCAGACTTAGGGAAATAGGGTATTACTACATTGAGGAGGGGATACCATGACCATCAGATCTTCCTCATCTCAAATATGACACCAATCACGAATCAATCAACCTATTTTCTAAAATAAAATTTAAACTGAACCCTAAAATTACAAAACCCTATCGTGCTTTCAAAATATATTTCTAAAAAAAACCAATCTGACGCCCTTTGCTTTTTTCATTCGTTTTCTAAAAATCAAATCAAACTAATACTCTCTCACCACTTTATCCAAACTAATAAAATTAAATATTTTAAAAATATAATCAAACTAATTTCACTGTCTCTATGGATCGACCGTGACTTACTTTTATACTCATTTAATATAATTACATAGCATAGTTTAAGTTTTATAAAATTTTGTTTTGTAGGGATATGTGGTTTTATTTCCAAATATCAGTTAATTTTTCATTTGATTTGATTTTCATCCCTACCTATATCAACCTAGAACCTTCCATAGGATTTTTTTGTGATATCCTCTTCCTCTAGATCATCCTTTCAGGGATTGATCATTGTGTTGGTTGCGGTGCATCTTTTTAGCTAAGAAGTCTTCCTATCTATTTAATCTCTCTCTCTCTCTCTACTCCTTGAGATTTGATAGATAATCCGGGGATTAATGGATATAAACTTCATTTTTTTGAATTTTTATTCTTGGTTGTGTTCCAAGATTTTTTGTACCTTCATTTCCTAATGGAGAGTCTCATTGTAGTCATTATGATTCCATGAAAAAGGTAGGTGGTTCTGTTTAAGATTATCCAATTGATTAGACCTTGAATTTATTAATGTTTGAAATTGCTTTCAATTGATTTGTGAAAACCCAATTTGATGTGAATTGGTATTTAAATTGATTTGGCATGAAATTTTGTGAAAACCCCAAATTCCAATGGAATTAGAAATTGGGACATATTTTGAAATTAATGGAAATTGTGAAACAATTTGAGAATTGATTTTATAAAAATGTCTTAAATTACAATTATTAAAGCCTATGATTGGTTTTATTTAAAAAAGGTATCAAATGATAAGAAACCCATGATTTGGTTTCGAATATGAATTCGTATTTTGAAAATGAAAATTGAGAAATTGAATTGTGAATGATTATTTATATAAAATTAAATGAATTTACCTTTTTCTATCGATTGACCAAGAAAATGATATTCTAGGTAGTGATTAGGTTATTTGGAAAAAAATATGCTATGATGGTAATTCCCTAGAAAATTATTAATGATGAAAACTCTAAAAAAACTCTAGTTCAATAGATCTTATCCTAGATGGGATTTTGATGGGTCCTATTTAGCATGAGTTTGAAGGATGTGTCTTCACATATTATCCATGATCACTGGTATTAAATGTGTGTGGATTCTATAACTAGAAACCATCACACCATAGGGTATATGGCAATTGTGCTTATTGTGATGATTTTTGTTATAAATTCCATTGATTGTGAAACCGATTTACTCATGGCCAATGATTTATATTAACTATTTTATATAAAGTGTTTATTAATTACTTGTTTTAAATTTTTTTTCCATCGAATTGAAATGAAATCATGTTTTGTATTAAATATGCAAATGAATTTCCAGGAATGTTTTGATTAAAATTGGAAGCATGATTTTTTTTTATTTTAGAATTTTATTATAGAACACTTGGTATGACACTAATGGGAAATTTATCTCACACCCTACCTTTAACTTCGAGTGTTTTTAGATTTTATTCTTCCAGGTACAAGTAAAGGGGAAACATATCTTGGAGGAGGTGGATGCTCTTGATCCCTTGGGGCTTGGAGTGATGTGTCCTTTGGGACATTGAGGTTGTCTTGTCAAACTTTGAGTACTTTGATAATGTACTATTTGAGTTTTTTTATACCTGTTTAGTTTCTAGTATTGTATCCTTTTGGGGTTTTTGAGAATACTGATATGTATCTTTATCTTATGCTGTTTTTATGGAAAATTCATTCCCTATTTTATTTTTTATGATTCTAGGTTCTAGTCTCCAACATGTGGGGATCTGGAATTCCCTTCAAGATATGTCAATGTCAGCTCGAGTATCAGGGTAGCACAGTATCAGGGATGGTTTGTGACATCTAGGATAGTATTATGAAAGTAAGGAAGTGATTTGGGTAGGGATTTTTTAAACCTATAGGTTTTGGAAGTGTGAAGAAGATAGGAAAGGGGGTGGCCTTTTATAAGTGATGTGAGAGGTACACTTGAAATTTTTGGAAATAAAAAAGTGTAACCATGTTTTTCACAAGAAAAAATGATCCAAAATGGGAAATTATAGAAACTAGAAGAGATAAGGTATAAATATGTCCAAAAAATAGGTTTTGTACATGTTTTAGGTCATTTTAACCCTTATCTTTTTAGTTTACCCCTGGTAAACCCATTTTACCTTAACTACGATAAATAATTATTACTGTTTTACTATTCATTATAGTAAAAAATTAAGTTAAAATTATTTGATAATATAAATTATTTTTATTCCAAATATGTAATCCATTTTTCCAAATTCCATTAATAGAAGTGGAAAATTTTAATTTAAAATTAATCCTATAGACGCGATGAGAAAGTGGTTTTCCAAGGAGAAAATGTTCAAAAGTTTAGAAATTTTTATATCAAAGCTCAATTTGAAATTGATTAAAATGAAACAAATTTGATTAATAGATATATAATTGAACTAATTTTACCTCTAAAACCATCTTAAAATAATTTTTATGTTTTTAAATGTCTTAAATGACATGATAATTTTTAATAAAACCAGTATTTTTCACTATTTATCAAAAAAATTATCTTCTAAGGAAATTATAAAAAATTCACCCTAAAAATAATTTTGAAATTTTGATTTAAAAAATGATGTTTATTTTTTCAAATAAATTATTCAAAAGTGGAAAAAATTAATTTTAAAACAAGTTCTCAAAAGGTGACAAAACTACTTTTTAGAAAATTATAGTTTTAAACTCCTTCATAATTTATTTTAAAGAAAATGTGAATTATCCTAAGCATTTCCCCTGTGAGTGCCATAAACAAGAGTGCAGTAAGGCCCATTGTCATGCATCGGTTCCCATTTGAGTCTAGCTCAAAGCAGTGTTTTTTGGATTTTACCCCTAGAGACATCTGTACCAGAGCCGCCTCTACCTACTCATATCTAGACAGGGATGTATTGATTGAAAGATCCACATAATCTATTCCT
This sequence comes from Viscum album, assembly GCA_963277665.1. NCBI lineage: Eukaryota > Viridiplantae > Streptophyta > Magnoliopsida > Santalales > Viscaceae > Viscum > Viscum album. The sequence continues at coordinate 981,402,331 of OY728143.1, read as the reverse complement.
TACCAAAATAACATGATGTTCTTGTATGTTTATTCTCAAATACTACATTAGGGCTTTTTTCCCTACTATACATTTCCTACTCTAGTTTCCAAGTTTTCTACTAAACTTCCTCTGATACCAACTATAACACCCGACCCCACTAGACCGGAGCCGGTGCATTACTTGTTATATTTTCATGGTTAGAAGGAATGAAAATCCTGAAGGAACGATCAATTTAGTAGTTTTTAAGAAACTAGATACATAAATTCAACTCAAATTACATTGGATAAGGTTACAAAATACAATACATAACAAAAACTAAAAACTGCATCCATAAGAACTCAATAAATGATCTCATTTTAATCACCTGTTAAAGGTAAACAATGAAAAGGGTGAGCTCAAATGCTCAGTAAGGGTTACAAATAGCAGAAGCATGAATCAATAATAACTGAATCATAAACAAATATGGCATGATGAATAAATGAAAAACACACGCTATTAATAAACTGAGAAAAGGGCCTGCATCCATAGATTTTTTCATAGTGAAAACCTCATGGATATTAATGAATGAAAATGAATAAAGAGAATGATTATTAATTTAATGTCATTTATCTGGAACATGATACCATATTACTATTAAAACTGTTTAGTTATGTGGGTAGAAACCCGTCTTATTTTTTGGAAACAAACTCGAAGGGTTTGTCACCAACTGATTTTTCTCATGAGACCTACTGATGTATTGGGGGGATATAGAGGGCCCCACATTCCAATTCATGTCCAAATAATTATTTATAAATTTATTCAATATAAGAGAAATATTCCTTTTTAATATCTTTATAGAGTAGAGTATATAGATTCATCAATATTTCCATAATTAAAATAACTTTCCAAATAAACACCGTATGTAAAATGGTATACGGTTTAGAAAAAAAATATCCTTGATATGAAATTATGGATATTAAATATAAATATAATTTAAAATGAAAATTGATTTCAAATGGGAAGTAGGTACACCACATAAGTATTATTAGGTTCACCATAAAAAGTTAGTCACAACAGAATAGTAGTTGAGACAAAGTCTCTTAACACAATGTAATCGGTCGAATCATATGACCAAAACTTAATAAACCTCAAATTAATCCTTTAATAACATAAATATAAATAAAATAATGTTATTATATATCAAATTGAAGTACACATATACCACATACAAGTAAGAAGTAGCGAACAATGAAAATATCACAGAAATGAAAATGAGATGAGAAACCCCTTACCTTATGCTCGAGTGTGTTCTTTGTTTATTTTAATGACCTGAATAATAAAATTTAGCTTCATTAATTAATAAATCCAGAACCTCATATACATTTAATTTATTTATTATAACCTTATTAGGTTCATTCATTTCCTTTATGGGTTTAAGAGGTTCAATTTTCTTGTTTTGGAAGCATTTTTTACCTTGGTTTTCATGATTCATTTAATTGTTTTCATGAATGGAAGTTCATTTGAAATGTGGTTAAACATACAGAATTTTTAATATATATTATTATTGAAATTAAGGATATATAAATGATCTTATAATGATTTTGGGTTATATACCATGATGATGATTCATTAGTTAAAAGTTTATTACAAATATTCTGATTAACTTGGCCGTTCTGTTTATAATGAACTTGTTTTGTATTATTATTTTATATTATGAGTGTCTAAGGATTAAAGAACATTAATGATATGAAATAAATATATTCTTATCTGGTTCAACCATTAAAATGGTGTCATGACTAGTAATGAAGTAGAAAGTGAAGAATAGAACTCCGTCGTCCACAACGATTATAAATTGGAACCTCATGGATGTTGATTTCATTTATAAAAATAAAAGGGAGGGAGTAAGAATATTGATTATGTTTATTCCATTAAAATTATATAATTAAAGTATAAATATGATAATAGAGTTTATAATGGCCATTTAGACAGAGGATGTGAGGAGAGAAAAATAAAAGAGATGAACTTGAAAATAAAAGAAAAGGTGAGAGATCCCTTATGAAAATTCGGCAGCCTAATGGCGTTGCTTAAAATTTCATAAAATGAAATGATGAGAGAAAAAGGGTATCTCATAATATTGAAATAAAAAGGAATTTAATAAGAATAAATAAAATCAAACCCCAACATATGAGAAAATAAAATCAAATAGATAATATAAAAGAAGTGTCGACTAAAAGAAGAGAATGAAGGATTCCCTTAACTTGTAGAGTAACTCCTAGATCTTGAAGGATGAGACCTTGGGGGATTAAAGAAACCTTGGGAGCACTAATAGAGAGGTAAAAACACCCGATATTCTAGGATTAGGTATTTTTAATGAAATAAAACGAATGGATGAGTGGGTATTTATAGAAAAAAGAGAGGTAGTTTTTAATAATTTCAAAGGGACACCACATTAGTGGGTTTTTTGCCAAAAAATGGGCTTTCCCATGGTATTTGCCAATAGTTTTAGCCACTTGGGAAACCTAATGTCATATTTTACTGTACAAAAGTAGAACATATATTTATTTTAATTATTATGTCATTTTGATGTCATTAAACTACCGAAAACTCAAAACTGTATTTTTACTATTCATGAAAATTTCAAGTATTTCAGAAAAATCCCAAAAATTCACCACAAACATTTTTCAACATTTAGAATTCAAAAATGAACTCCATTTTTTGAAAATAAATTTCTAATTATTTTTAATTTAATTATTAAATAAAATCATAGTTAATTCGGAAAAATAACAATTTAAAGGTATAATTAGTTTTGTATTACTTTGAAAAATTAATTAAATTATCATTATCTTATTACATTAAGAAAATAAAATATTATCATTATTTACTATTTATAAGGGTCATATTACTATTCATATTACAATTCATAAGGGTATGTTACTATTCATCAAACAATCAAGTTGGTTCTATCAGACTCCAAATGACTTACTTGTCACAACTCTAGATGACCTTTTTTTTGAAATTCAAAGCATAGAAGTGGATAATTTATGTTTAATGGATAGTTTTTGACTATCTCATAAATAACCAAGTGTTGTTTCAAAGTAACACAATGCTTTATGAAATATAAGCTATGAATAGAATGTATTTAAGAGAATCATACCATAAAATGTTTGGGGTGTTATATTATTCCCTCCTTCAGAAATTTTGTCCTCTAAATTTGATGTACAAAGCCTACCAAAAAGATATGGGTGGTTCTTCTTCATGAAATCATCTGATTCCTCCATATTTTGGTTTCTCCAAAGAACCTTTATGGGATGAGTTGTCCGATTTCTCAATACCTGCTCCCTTGTGTCAAGAATCCCGATAGGCTTTTCACAATATGAAAAATCATATTCCAGTTCTATTTATTCATATGTGAGTACATGAATTGGGTCTGGCGTGTATTTATTTAACAATGAAATGTGTAACACATCATGAACTCTAGAGAGATTTGGCGACATCGCTAAATGGTAAGCTACAACTCTGATTGTTTCCAGAACTTAAAATGGTCCGATGTACCTGGGGATCAGTTTCCCTTTCTTATCGAACCTTTGGGAACCCTTCCCTGGAGATACTTTTATAAAGACATGATCTCCCACTTGAAATTCCAAATCCTTTCTCCGGTTGTCAGCATAACTCTTCTTCCTACTTTGGGATGCTATAATATGGTCTTGTATTGTCTTCACCTTTACTGGGGTCTCTTCAATAAGTTTTGGGCCTATAAGTTTCCTCTCACCAAATTTGTGCCAACAAGTTGGAGTTCGACATCTCTTTACATATAATGCTTCATATGGAGCCATTTGAATACTATAATGGAAACTATTGTTGTAAGAAAATTTTACCAAAGGCAAGTATTTATCCCACATACCTTGTAATTCAAGAGAGCATGACCTCAGCATGTCTTCTATACTTTGAATAGTCCTTTCAGAATGTCTGTTGGTTTGGGGGTGATATGCAGTACTCATATGAAGCTCAGTATTCAAATCCTTCTGGAGACTTTTCCAGAATTTTGATGTAAATCGAGGATCTCGATCAGATTCAATTGATATAGGTGCACCATGAAGTCTTAAAACTTCATTAATATATAGTCTTTCTAGGCGCTCAAGTGGTAAATCTTCTCTTATTGGAAGGAAATGTGCTGATTTTGTGAGATGATCAACAATTACCCATATTGAATTGTTTCTTCTAGGTGTCCTCTGTAGTCCAGTGATAAAATCCATCGTAATGTTATCCCACTTCCACATAGGAATAGGTAAAGGTTGCATCACTCCTTTGGTATGTTGTCTCTATACATTCACTTGTTGAAAAACTAGACACCTTGACACGTAGTCTGTAATTTCTCTCTTCATATTATCCCACCAAAAATAATCCTTCAGATCTATGTACATCTTGGTGCTACTCGGGTGTATAGAAAAATTTTTGCTATGAGAATCATCTAATAGTTCCTTTTTTAGCTTAGGTACTGATGGAACACAAAACCTCTTCCCAAATTTTAGAACTGCTTCTTCATACATGATGTCAGCCAGTATCCCATCCTAGAAAGCATTAATTTTCTTGTGAAAATTCTCATCATCTAATTGAGAGATTTTTATCTTCTCTAATAAAGATGGTTTAAAAATCATTTGAAAGAGAAAATATGTTTCCCCTTCTTTAACAATTCCCATATACATCTTTAGTAGATCCCAAAATATAGGATCTCTATCAATCCTCATTTGAGTCAGAAGTACATGATCCTTTCTATTTGATGCATATTCCAACTTATTCGCCTTTCCTGGGTGGTAGTGTATTGAACAATCGTAATATTTGAGTAACTCGAGCCATCTACTTTGCCTCATGTTGAGTTATTTTTGTGCGAAAATTTATTTCAAACTCTTGTGGTCTGTATAAATCTTACATCTTTCTTCGTAGAGATAATGTCTCCATATTTTTAGAGCAAAGATTACGGCTGCTAACTCAAGATCATGAGTTGGATAATTTTTCTCATGGGTCTTTAACTGTCTTGATGCATAAGTAATAAATTTATCATTTTTTATAAGGATGCAACCCAACCAATTATTTTATGCATCACTGTGTATCACAAATCCATCACTTCCAGATGGAAGAGTTAAAATTGGATCATTGACAAATCTTCTTTTCAATTATTCAAAGAATTCCGTACACTCTTTTTTCCACACAATCTTAACTTCTTTACGTGTGAGCTTGGTTAGCGGGTTACTCATTCGGGTGAAATTCTGAATGAAACGCCAACAATAACCTACTAATCCAATAAAACTGCGTACCTTGGTTATGTTTGTTGGCGTTGGCCAATATTGGATTGCCTTTGTATTCGAAGGATTAACTAGGATTCCATCCTTAGAGACAATATGGCCTAGAAAAGAAATTAATTGAAGCCAGAATTTGCACTTTCTAAACTTCCCATATAATTAATTTATTCTAAGAGTTTTCAGAATAATCCGAAAGTGATACTCATGGTCTTCATTGATTTTTGAGTATACTAGGATATCATCGATGAATACCACAACAAAGTTATCAATATATTACTTGAAAACTCTATTCATTAAATCCATGAAAATAGATGGTGCATTCGTTAGTCCAAAAGGCATCACTGTAAACTCGTAATGCCCATACCTTGTTCAAAATGCACTCTTTGGAATATCTTCCTTACTCACACACAGTTGATGATATCCATATCTAAGGTCAATATTTGAAAAGTATTGAGCTCCATGAAGTTGATCAAATAAATCATCAATCCATGACAGAGGATACTTATTCTTTATTGTAATAGTATTTATTTCCCTGTAATCAATTTATAGCCTTATGGATCCATCTTTATTCTTGACAAACAAGACCGGGGCTCCCCATAGAGAAACACTAGGTCAAATAAATCCTTTGTCACTAAACTATTGTAGTTGTTTCTTTAGCTCCACTAACTCCACAGTGTCCATTCTATAGGGGGTCTTTGATATAGGTCTTGCACCAGGAATTAAGTTAATGGATAACTCAATTTCATGCTCTGGAGGATGTCCAGGTAAATCCTATGGAAATACATCAATGTATTCTTGTAGTATATGCACATATTCAATTTGAATATTTCTTTCCTCACCCATAGATATTGGGTTCTCTTCCTCTCCAAGAAATGCATTGAGTAGAGCTACTGGGGGTGGGTCTAGATAAGAATCAGAAAGTGAGGTTTCTGATCTAAAGATAAGAGATTCTATACCATTTTCAAAAATTGTAACTTCTTTTTTCTTACAATAAATCTTCACATCATAGTTTGACATACAATTCATACCAAGAATTATATCAAATTCATTCATTAGTATGATGATAAGGTTAGAAACTAAAGCATGTTTATGTGTAAAGAGGGGGACTAGTTGGCATGCCTTTGTTTCAATGATGCATCCCCTAGGAGTTTGGACTGATAACTCATTTATTAAATCAAATTGTATATATCTGATTTTCTTGGAAAACTGGGAAGATATAAATGAATTCGATGATCCAAAATCAAATAAAGTGTTGGCTAAGTCTGAGGAAACAATTAAAGCACCTTCCACCAGACCATTAGGAACTTGAACTTCCGCGGTTGTAATCGCATAAGCACTCTCATGTTCTCTTGGATTTTTCTAAGGAATATTTCCTTGGTGCTTAGTACACTCATTTGCATAGTGTCTCATATCTCTACAATTGTTGCATTGAACATCATCAAATTGTTTCTTCCCCTTGCATTTGTGAGATAAATGGCCCTTTTCTCCACACTTATAGTAGACTCCCATACCTTTTAAGCATTTCCATAGGTTATTCTTTCCACAGTTTTTGCATAATGGTAATTTATTTGTTCCCTTGTTCTTCTTTGGCACTTAAACTTTCCCTTGGTTATTAGAGTACCTGTTTTTATCTTGGTTCCCCTTGAACAAATTTGATCTAGCAAATTCCTTATTTATTTTGATGGCACTTGATACAATTTCATCATATGATGAAAATGTTTGAGAAGAAAGTGCCCTTCAAAGACTTGGATTAAGTCCGTTAAATAAATGATCAATCTTATCTGCCAAGTCACGCACATAATCTACAAAATACCTGGCTAGACTTGTGAAGGTATCCTCATACTCTGCAACACTGTCTTCTTCCCTTTGTTTAAAGCCAAGGAATTTCATCTTCATTTAGGTTTGTTGCTCATGAGGGAAATATTTTTTGAATAATATTTCTTTAAAAGTCTTCCATTTGATATCTTCTTTTTATTCTTCTTTCATGGTATTCTAAATCAAGGACCCCCATTGATCAGAGTCTCCCTTGAGACAATATACTGGTAGTACTACCTTTTCATTTTCATTGCATCTTAATGCCATGAATATCCTTTCAAGGGACTTGATCCATTACTCTAAAACCATTCCCACTGAAAGATGGGGGATTCTACGGTATGAAACGATCCAACACAGGTGTGGAATGGTTATTCGTTACAACCAGAGTAAGTTGTCCCAATATGGTCATGATATGATATTCTCCAACATTGACTATATTGACTTTCTCAGTAGGGATATCCCTGCCTTTCCCATGAGTATTGATTCCCTTTCTTATATTAGACACCATTTCAAAATAATGGGATACACTAGATTAGTTTATTAATCTCAAATAGAAAATCACTCAACATAGATTGAAATTCTATGCATCACTAATCTTATAAACATGGTTTCTCTGAGGAAAAATGTACATTAAAATCATTCATAATGGCTTGTAAAGAAAATGTGAATTATCCTATGAATATACTTTGGGAGTGTCGTAACCAAAGGTGCATCAATGCCCATTGTCATGCACTAGTTTCTATTTGAGTCTAGCTCAAAGCGGTGTTTTTGGGTTTTACCCCTAGACACATCTGTGCCAGAGCAGCCTCTACCAGATCATATCTAGACAGGGATGTATTGATTTAAATATCCACATAATATATTCCTTACCAAAATACTAGGATATTCTTGTACATTTATTCTCAAATACTACCTTAGGGCTTTGTTCCCTACTATACATTTCCTACTCTAGTTTCCAAGTTTTCTACTAAACTTTCTCTGATACCAACTGTAACACCCCGAACCCTCTAGATCGAAGCCAGTGTATTACTTGTTATATTGGCATGGTTATAAGGAATGAAAATCCCAAAGGAATGATCAGTATAGTAGTATTGAAGAAACTATATACATAAATGTAACTCAAATTACATTGGAGAAGGTTACAAAATACAATACATAACAAAAACTAAAAACTGCATCCATAGGAACTCAATAAATGATCTCATCTTCATCACATATTGAAGGTAGACAATGAAAGGGGTGATCTCAAATGATCAGTAAGGGTTACAAATATCATAATCATGAATCAATAATATCTATATAATAAACAAATATGGCATGATGAATAAATGGAAAACACACGCTATTAATAAACTGAGAAAGGGCTTGCATCCACAGATTTTGTCATAGTGAAAACCTCATGGATAATAATGAATGAAAATGAATAAAGAGAATTATTATTAATTGGATGTCATGTATCTAGAACAAGATACCATAATACTGTTAAAATGGTTTAGTTTTGTGGGTAGAAACCTGTCTTATTTTTTGGAAACAAACTCGAAGGGTTTGTCGCCAATTGATTTGTCTCATGTGACCTATCGATGCATCAATGGGATATAGAGAGCCCCACCCGCCACTAAATGTCCAAATAATTTTTTATATATTGATTCAATACAAGAGAAATATTCCTTTTTAATATCCGTATAGAGTAGAGTACACAGATTCATCAACATTTCCATAATTAAAATAACTTTCCAAACAAAAACCGTATGTAAAATGGTATATAGTTTAGAAAACAAACAGATAAATGATATGAGATTATGGATATTTAATATAAATATAATTTCAAATGAAAAGTGATCTCAAATGGTCAGTTGTTACACCACATAAGGATTATTAGGTGCACCATACAAAGTTAGTTACAACAAAATAGTAGTTGAGACAAAGTCTCTTACCACAATGTAATCAGTCAAATCATATGACCAAAACATAATAACCCTCAAATGAATAATTGAATAAAATTAATATAAATAGAATAATGTTATTATATATCAAATGGCAGTACACATATAACACATACAAGTAAAAAGTTGTGAACAATGAAAATCTCACAGAAATGAAAGTGAGAAGAGAAAACCCTTACCATATGCTCGAGTGTGTTCTCCATTTGTTTTAATGACCTGAATAATAAAATTTAGATTCATTAATTAAAAAATCCAGAACCTAATATACATTAAATTGATTTATTATAACCTTATTAGGTTCTTTTATGTCCCTTTTTATGGTTTTAAGAGGTTCAATTTTCTTGTTTTGGAAGCATTTTCTACCTTGGTTTTCTTGATTCGTTTACTTGTTTTCATGAATGAAAGTTCATTTGAAATGTGGTTAAAAATATAGAAGTGTTAATATATATTATTAATGAAATTAAGGAGATATATATAATCTTATAATGATTTTGTTTTATATACTATGATGACAATTCATTAGTTTAAAGTTTATTACAAATATTCCGATTAACTTGGCCGTTTTGTTCATAATGAACTTGTTTTTTTTATTATTTTATATTATAAGTGTCTAAGGATTCCAGAACATTAATGATATGAAATAAATATATTATTATCTGGTTCAACCATTAAAATGGTTACATGACTAGTAATGAAGGAGAAAGTGAAGAACGAAACTCCGTCGTCCACAAAGGTTTTAAATTGGAACCTCATGGATGTTGATTTCGTTTATAAAAATAATAGGGAGGGAGAAAGAATATTGATGATGGTTATTCCATTAATATGATATAATTATAGTATATATATTATAATGGAGTTTATCATGGTCATTTTTATAGAGGAGGTGAGGAGAGGAAAAGAAAATAGATGAACTTGAAAATAAAAGAAAAGGTGAGAGATCCCTTATGAAAATTCGGCAGCCTAACGATGTCGCTTAAAATTTAATAAAATGAAATGATGAGAGAAAAATGGAATCTCATCCTATTTAGATCAAAAGTAGAGTAATAATAACACATAAAATCAAACCCCAACATATGATAATGGAAAATCAAATAGATAACATAAAAAAAGTGTCGACTAAAAGAAGAGAATGAAGGATTCCCTTACCTTGTAGAGTAACTCCTAGATCTTGAAGTATGGGACCTTGGGGGCTTAAAGACACCTTGGGAGGACTCCTATAGAGGTAAAACCACCATATATTCGAGGATGAGGGATTTTTAATGAAATAAAACGAATGGATGAGTGGGTATTTATAGAAAAAGAGAGGTAGTTTTTAATAATTTCAAAGGGACACCTCAATAGTGGTTTTTTTCCAAACCATGGGCTTGACCATGGTATTTGCCCATGGTTTTAGCCACTTGGGACACCTCATGTCATATTTTACTGTACAAAAGTCTACCAGACTTTTATTTTAATTATTATGTCATTATGATGCCATTAAACTACCAAGAACTCAAAACTGTATTTTTACTATTCATGGAAATTTCAAGTATTTTAGAAAAATCCCAAAAATTCACCATAACCATTTTTTGATGTGTATAATTCAAAAATGAACTCCATTTTTTGAAAATATTTTTCTAAGTATTTTTAGTTTAATTTTTAATTAAAATCATAGTTAATTAAAAAAATAACAATTTAAAGGTATATTTAGTTTTGTATTACATTGAAAAATTAATTAAATTCTCATTTTCTTGTTACCTTAAGAAAATAAAATATTATCATTATTTACTATTTATAAGGATCATATTACTATTCATATTACAATTCATAAGGGTATGTTACTATTCATTAAAAAATCAAGTTGGTTCTATTAGAATCCAAACAACTTACTCATCACAACTCTAGATGACCTTTTTTTTGTAATTCAAAACATAGAAGTGGAGAATTTATGTTTAGTGGATAGGTTTTGACTATCTTATAAATAACCAAGTGTTGTTTAAAAGGAACACTGTGCATTATGACATATAGGCTATGAATAGAATGTATTTAAGTGAAGCATCCCATAAAATGTTTGGGGTGTTATATTATTCCCTCCTTTGGAAATTTTGTCCTCGAATTTTTTTGTATAAATCCCACCAAAAAGATGTGGGTGGTTCTTCTTCATGAAAGCCTCTGGTTCCCATGTTTCTTCCTCCATATTTTGGTTTCTCCAAATAACCTTTAATAGATGAGTTGTTTGATTTCTCAATACCTTCTCCCTTGTGTCAAGAATCCCGATAGGCTTTTCATAGTTTGAAAAATCAGGTTCCAGTTATATTTCTTCATATGTGAGTACATGCATTGGGTCTGGCATGTATTTTGTTAGCAATGACATGTGGAACACATCATGAACTCTGGTGAGATTTGACGACATCGATAAATGGTAAGCTACAACTTCAATTCTTTCCAGAACTTCAAATGGTCTGATGTACCTGGGGCTTAATTTCCATTTCTTACCGAACCTTAGGACACCCTTCCATAGAGATACTTTTAGAAAGACATGATCTCCCACTTGAAATTCCAAATCCTTTCTCCAGTTGTCAGCATAACTCTTCTGCTTACTTTGGGCTGCTTTAATATGGGATTATACTATCTTCACCTTTGCTGCAGTCTCTTCAATAAGTTCTAGTCCTATAAGTTTCCCCTCACCAACTTCATCCCAACAAGTTGATGTTTGACATCTCTTTCCATATAATGATTCATATGGAGCCATTTTAATACTATAATGGAAATTATTGTTGCAAGAAAATTCTACCAAAGGAAAGTATTGGTCCCCCATACCTTTTAAGTCAAGAGAGCACGACCTCAGCATATCTTCTAGAGTTTGAATAGTCCTTTCAGACTATCCGTCGTTTTGGGGGTGATATGCAATACTCATACGAAGCTCAGTATTCAAAGCCTTTTGGAAACTTTTCCAGAATTTTTATGTAAATAGGGGATCTTGATCGGATACAATTGATAGAGGTGCACCATGAAGTCTTAAAAATTTATTAATATACTGTCTTTTTAGGCACTCAAGTGGTAAATCCTCTCTTATAGGAAGGAAATGTGCTGATTTTGTGAGACAATCAACAATTACCCATATTGCATCGTTCATTCTATGTTTCCTCAGTAGTCCAGTGATAAAATCCATCATAATGTCATCCCAATTCCACATAGGAATAGATATAGGTTGCATCACTCCTTTGTGATGTTGTCTCTCTGCCTTCACTTGTTGACAAACTAGACACCTTGACATATAGTCAGCAATTTCTGCTTCATATTATCCCACAAAAAATATTCCTTCAGATCTCTATACATATTGGTGATACCTGGGTGTATAGAGAAATTTGAGCTATGGGAATCTTCTAATAGTTCCCTTTTTAGCTCAGGTATTGATGGAACACATAACCTCTTCCTAAATTTCATAACTCCTTCTTCATACACAAAGTCATCCATTCTCCCATCCTTGACAGCATTAATTTTCTTGTGTGGATTATCATCATCAAATTGAGAGCTTTTTATCTTCTCTAATAAATATGGTTTAGAAATAATTTTAAAGAGAAAATATGTTTCCCCTTTTTTTAAAAATTTCCATATACATCTTTTATAGATCCCAAAATATAGTATCTCTCTCAATCCTCATTTAAGTCAGAAGTCCATGATCCTTCCTACTTAATGCATCTGCCACCTTATTCGCCTTTCCTGGGTGGTAATGTATTGAACAGTCATAATATTTGAGTAACTCGATCCATATCCTTTGCCTCATCTTGGGTTATTTTTGTGTGAAAATGTATTTCAAACTCTTATGGTCTGTACAAATCTCACATCTTTCTATGTAGAGATAACGTATCTATATTTTTAGAGCAAAGATTACAGCTGCTAACTCAAGATCATGAGTTGGATAATTTTTCTCATGGGTCTTCAACTGTCTTGATGCATAAGCAATAACTTTATCATTTTTCATAAGGATGCAACCTATCCCATTCTTTGGTGCATCGATGCATATCACAAATACATCACTTACAGATAGAAGAGTCAAAATTGGTGCATTGACCAATCTTATTTTCAATTCTTCATAGCATTCCATACACTTTTTTGTCCACACAAACTTAACTCCTTTACGCGTGAGCTTGGTTAGCGGTTTATCCAGTCAGATGAAATTCTGAACAAAACGCCGATAGTAACTTGCTAAGCCAATAAAACTGCATACCTCAGTTATGTTTGTTGGCATTGGACAATCTTGTATTGGATTTTTCTTTGAAGGATGAACTAGGATTCCATCCATAGAGACAATGTGGTATAGAAAATAAACTGATTGAAGCTAGAATTCGCACTTGTTAAACTTCCAAATAATTCATTTCTTTTAATAGTTTTTAGAATAATCCGCAAGTGATCCTCATGGTCTTCATATCTTTTTGAGTATACCAGGATATCATCGATGAATACCACAACAAAGTTATCAAGATATTCCTTGTAAACTATATTCATTAAATCCATGAAAATAGATGGTGAATTCGTCATTCCAAAAGGCATCATTGTAAACTTGTAATTCCCATACCTGGTTCGAAATGCTGTCTTCGGAATATCTTTATTCCTCACACGTAGTTGATGATATCCAAATCGAAGGTCATTATTTGAAAAGTATTGAGCTCCATGAAGTTGATCAAATAAATCATCAATCCAGGTCAGATGATACTTATTCTTTATTGTAATATCATTGATTTCCCTATAATCAATGCATAGCCTCATGGATCCATCTTTCTTCTTTACAAACAAGATTGAGGCTCCCCATAGAGAAACACAAGGTCGAATAAATCCTTGGTCACTCAACTCCTCTAGTTGTTTATTTAGCTCCACTAACTCCATAATGGCCATTATATAGGGGGTCTTCGATATAGATCTTGCACCAGGAATTAAGTCAATGGAAAACTCAATTTCACGCTCTGGAGGATGTCCAGGTAAATCCTCTAGAAATACATCAATGTATTGTTGCACTATATGTACATCTTCAATTTAAAGATTGTTTTCCTCACCCATATATATTGGGTTCTATTCCTCTCCAAGAATTTCATTCAGTAGAGCTACTGGGGGTGGGTTTAGATAAGAATCAGATGGTGAAGTTTCTTCTCTAAAGATAAGATATTCTATACCATTTTCAAAAATTGTAACTTTATTTTTCTTGTAATAAATCTTTGCATCATAGTTTGACAACCAATTAATACTGAGAATTATATCAAAGTCAGTCATTGGTATGATGATAAATTTAGAAACTAAAGCACATTTATGCGTCACGAGGGGGACTAGTTGGCATGACCTTGTTGCAATGATGCATCCCCTAGGAGTTTTGATTGATAACTCCTTTATTAAATCAAATTGTACATATCTCATTTTCTTGAAAAAATGGGAAGATATAAATGAATGAGATGATCTAGAATCAAATAAATCATTGGATAAGTTTGAGGAAACAATTAAAGTACCTTCCACCACACCATTAGGAACTTCAACTTCCACGGTTCTAATCGCATAAGCTCTCCCTTGTTCTCTTGGATTTTTATGAGGCATGTTTCCTTGGTGCTTAGGACACTCATTTTCATAGTGTCCCATATCTCTATAATTGTAGCACTGAACATCATCAAATTGTTTCTTCCCCTTGGTTTCATGAGATAAATGACCCCTTTCTTCACACTTATAGTAGACTCCCATGCCTTTTAAGCATTTACTGAGGTGATTCTTTCCACAATTTTCACATAATGGAAATTTCTTCATTCCCTTGTTCTTATTTGGAACTTCACCTTTCCCTTGGTTATCAGAGTACCTCTTCTTATCTTGGTTCCCCTTGAACAAATTTGATCTAGCAAATTCCTTCTCTATTTTGATGGAACTTCATAAAATTTCATCATATGATGAAAATTTTTGAGAATCCAGTGCCCTTTGAATAACTGGATTGAGACCTTCATAGAAATGATCAATATTTTCTGCCGAGTCATGTACCTAATCTACGACATACCTAGCTAGCCTTGTGAAGGTAGCCTCATACTCTGCAACACTATCTTCTTCACTTTATTTTAAGCCAATGAATTTCCTCTTAATTTTGGTTTGTTTCTCATGAGGTAAATATTTTTCAAAGAATATTTACTTAAAAATTAATCCATTCCATATCTTCTATTTCTTCTTCCAAGTTATTTTGAATCAAGGACTACCATTGATCAGCGTCACCCTTGAAACAATATATTTACAATACTACATTTTCATTTTCATTGCATCTTAATTCCATGAATATCTTTTCAAGGGACTTGATCCATTGATCAGGAACCACTGGGTTAGTAGTCCCGCTGAAAGATGGGGGCTTCTGCGGCATGAAATGATCCAACATAGGTGTGGAATGGTTATTTGTTATAACCTGAGTAAGTTATCCCAATATTGTCATGATGTGATCTGTTCCAACATTAACTGTGTTGAAATGATTAGTAGGGAGATCCCTACCTTGCCCACGTGTATTGATTCCCCTTATTCCATTACACACCATTTCTAAATAATAGAATACACTAGATTAGTTTATGAATCTCAAATAGAAAAGTACTCAACATAGATTGAAATTCTATGCATAGATAATCTTATAAACATGGTTTCTCTGAAGAAAAATTTACATTAAACTCCTTCATAATTTATTTTAAAGAAAATGTGAATTATCATAAGCATTTCCCCTGTGAGTTCCATAACCAAGAGTGCAACAAGGCCCATTTTCATGCATCGGTTCCCATTTGAGTCTAGCTCAAAGGAGTGTTTTTTGGGTTTTACCCCTAGAGACATCTGTACCAGAGCCGCCTCTACCTACTCATTTCTAGACAGGGATGTATTGCTTGAAATATCCACATAATATATTCCTTACCAAAATAACATGATGTTCTTGTATGTTTATTCTCAAATACTACATTAGGGCTTTATTCCCTACTATACATTTTCTACTCTAGTTTCCAAGTTTTCTACTAAAATTCCTATGATACCAACTATAACACCCGAACCCACTAGACTGGAGCAGGTGCATTACTTGTTGTATTATCATGGTTAGAAGGAATGAAAATACTGAAGGAACGATCAATTTAGTAGTTTTGAAGAAACTAGATACATAAATGGAACTCAAATTACATTGGATAAGGTTACAAAATACAATACATAAAAAAACTAAAAACTACATCCATAAGAACTCAATAAATGATCTCATTTTCATCACCTATGAAAGGTAGACAATGAAAAGGGTGAGATCAAACAATCAGAAAGGTTTAAAAATAGCAGAAGCATGAATCAATAATAACTGAATCATAAACAAATATGGCATGGTGAATAAATGAAAAATACACGCTATTAATAAACTGAGAAAGGGCTTGCATCCATAGATTTTGTCATAGTGAAGACCTCATGGATAGTAATGAATGAAAATGAATAAATAGAATTATTATTAATTTAATGTCATGTATCTGGAACACGATACCATATTACTGTTAAAATGGTTTAGTTATGTGGGTAGAAACCCGTCTTATTTTTTGGAAACAAACTCAAAGGGTTTGTCACCAACTGATTTTTCTCAGGAGACCTACCGATGTATTGGGGGGCTATAGAGGGCCCCACCTGACACTTCATGTCCAAATAATTATTTATAAATTGATTCAATATAATAGAAATATTCCCTTTTAATATCATTATAGAGTAGAGTATATAGATTCATCAATATTTCCATAATTAAAATAACTTTCCAAATAAACACCGTATGTAAAATGGTATACAGTTTAGACAAAAAACATATCCATGATATGAAATTATGGATATTTAATATAAATATAATTTCAAATGAAAAGTGATTTCAAATGGGCAGTAGGTACACCACATAAGGATTATTAGGTGCACCATAAAAATTTAGTCACAACAGAATAGTAGTTGAGACAAAGTCTCTTACCACAATGTAATCAGTCGAATCATATGACCAAAACTTAATAACCCTCAAATTAATCATTTAATAACATAAATATAAATAGAATCATGTTATTATATATCAAATGGAATTACACATATACCACATACAAGTAAGAAGTAGCGAACAATGAAAATCTCACAGAAATGAAAGTGAGATGAGAAACCCCTTACCTTATGCTCAAGTGTGTTCTTTGTTTGTTTTAATGACCTGAATAATAAAATTTAGCTTCATTAATTAATAAATCCAGAACCTCATATACATTTAATTGATTTATTATAACCTTATTAGGTTCATTAATTTCCCTTATGGGTTTAAGAGGTTCAATTTTCTTGTTTTGGAAGCATTTTTTACCATCGTTTTCATGATTCATTTACTTGTTTTCATGAATGGAAGTTCATTTGAAATGTGGTTAAACATCCAGAATTTTTAATATATATTATTAATGAAATTAAGGATATATAAATGATCTTATAATGATTTTGGGTTATATTCCATGATGATGATTCATTAGTTAAAATCTTATTACAAATATTCCGATTAACTTGGCTGTTTTGTTTATAATGAAATTGTTTTGTATTATTATTTTATATTATGAGTGTCTAAGGATTAAAGAACATTAATGATATGAAATAAATATATTCTTATCTAGTTCAACCATTAAAATGGTTTCATGACTAGTAATGAAGTAAAAAGTGAAGAATAGAACTCCGTCGTCCACAACGGTTATAAATTGGAACCTCATGGATGTTGATTTCATTTATAAAAATAAAAGGGAGGGAGTAAGAATATTGATGATGTTTATTCCATTAACATTATATAATTCCAGTATAAATATGATACTAGAGTTTATCATGGTTATTTGGACAGAGGAGGTGAGGAGAGAAAAAGAAAATAGATGAACTTGAAAATAAAAGAAAAGGTGAGAGATCCCTTATGAAAATTTGGAAGCCTAATGGCGTTGCTTAAAATTTCATAAAATGAAAGGAAAATCAAACCCCAACATATGCAAAAAGAAAATAATATAGATAACATAAAATAAGTGTCGACTAAAAGAAGAGAATGAAGAATCCCCTTACCTTGTAGATTAACTCCTATATCTTGAAGGATGAGACCTTGGGGGATTAAAGAAACCTTGAGAGGACTCTTAGAGAGGTAAAAGCACCAGATATTAGAGGATTTGGGATTTGGAATGAAAGAAAACGAATGACTGAGTGGGTATTTATAGACAAAGAGAGGTAGTTTTTAATAATTTCAAAGGGACACCTCATTAGTGGTTTTTTTTCCAAATCATGGGCTTGACCATGGTATTTTCCCATGGTTTTATCCACTTGGGACACCTAATGTCATATGTTACTGTAAAAAAGTCTACCAGCCTTTTATTTTAATTATTATGTCATTATGATGTCATTAATCTATCGAAAACTCAAAACTGTATTTTTACTATTCATGAAAATTTCAAGTATTTTAGAAAAATCCCAAAAAATTCACCATAACCATTTTTCAATGTGTAGAATTCAAAAATGAACTCCATTTTTTGAAAATAATTTCCTAAGTATTTTTAATTTAATTTTTAAATAAAATCATAGTTAATTTGAAAAATAACAATTTAATGGTATTATTAGTTTTGTATTACATTGAAATATTAATTAACTTCTCATTATATTATTACCTTAAGAAAATGAAATATTATCATTATTTACTATTTATAAGGGTCATATTACTATTCATAAGGGCATGTTACTATTCATCAAAAAATAAAGTTGGTTCTATCAAACTCCAAATGACTTACTGGTCACAACTCTAGATGACCTTTTTTTGATATTCAAAACATAGAAGTAGAGAATTTATGTTTAATGGATAGGTTTTGACTATATCAAAAAATAACCAAGTATTGTTTCAAAGGAACACAATGCTTTATGACATATAGGCTATGAATAGAATGTATTTAAGAGAAGCATACCATAAACTGTTTGGGGTGTTATATGTATTAATTAATTGAATAATTAAATAAATACAACAAACTGCTTCAACTCCATGATAGAATGTCTCTGAGCATGTATTACAACCATGACAACCACAATCATATAACCAATGTAAGATTTCCTTCATTGGAACCATGCCGGAATATCTCTGAGCTTGTCTTATGACCATGCCGAACACCACCATATAAGACATGCTCAATATTAGCATTACATCATATACGTGTGAAAGTGCCTGGGCCTAGCCTGTTATATAAGCATATGAACATTGAATACAATTACTGTCACATAGCATGGATATCACAACATCACATCATATATCTCAATGGTTAATTATTATAATTACTATTATTCTTTCAAATACCACTTGCATTTATATCAAAATTGATTAACAATTATATCAATAAGAAATTAAGTCACAATTTAGGGATTATATAACAAGAAATCACCCTTCATCACATATAAATGCTAAATATAATTTAAGCCATTAGAAAATTCAATTATATTAAAAGGTTTTCTCACCCAATGGGTAGCAATAATCTAGGTCAGATTCCAATTGAAAACATGAATTCAAGGAATAATTCCATTTAATATTTATTCAATTTGGATTCAAATTTCATTGGAACAATCACATAATAAAACTATAAGTTTAAGATTTAGACCCCCTACATTTAAATGAAGACTGAACAATGCTTCCAATGAACAAATCCCACAAGGAAGGAGGTGAGGATGAGTGAAAAGAGGTTCCTAGATAAAAAATAATAAAGATCAAAACCAACAATGCATTTGTCCGAAGCATTTAACTGTAATAGATTGGAGAATAAAAAATAGAAGGAAGAATCCCAACCAAAAGGACTTACCAGGGATTTCTCACACAGACGGTACATTCAGAAAGGAATTTGGTACTCAAATTTTTTGGAGAATTCCATAGGGTCGAGAGGATTTGTAGTGAATTAAAACAAATTTTATCTGTACAACATGTTTAAAATAGAAGCTCGGGCATTTAAAGGGCATGTAATGTGGTTACACATTGAGTAAATTTTTTTAATGGTATTCACCAAGAAACCTATCAACTCAGATTTATTTTATTAAAACCCTCAAATAATTACATGATTTTTTATCACTTTTTAGGATGTGTCAATATTTTTCAGTTGATTTTCAGCCCATTTTCCTTTTAAACAACCCAAAACCCCTTTAAATATTCTCAAATTATTAATAACCCATATCAACACTTAGTCAAATTTATACTGGGACTCCATTAATTAAAATGAGAATACATCCCCAAACTTTAGGTCAATTTATATAACAAATTCTCTCTTTCTTTGAACAAGACTCAAACACCAAGGCTAAAATTAGAACTCAGTGAGAAACATATCTATAAAAATATAGGATCTTATAATTGGTCACTAATAAATTCACATTATGTACATGTATAGAACATATATTTTCATAATTTAGTTAATACTATTCTTACCCACAATTCCAACAGCTAGGTGATAAATATCACATTGAATAATAATATTTTAATAGTATGTTATGTTTTATTTAAACTTGGTGTTGCATGTATCTCAAGCTAAAGACAATGTTTCATGTAATACAAGTTAAAATTAGTTTTGTGCGTAAAAAAAAATATTAAAAATATTAAATATATTTGGATAAAAAATATTCCACAAAATCTCAAGGTGTTACATCAAACACTCAATAAGGGTAAACATAATAATAAATGATAACATAAGAGAGGTGAGTCATAACATGATATCATAATGAGTATTATCATAAACCTGAAATCATGGAATAAATATACGACATCATATGTACATGTTTTAAAAAATGATCATAACATAAGATCATGACATCATAGGAATGAAACATAAACATAAACATGACATAATAAGCATAAGTCAAGGCTCTCTACCTTGTTAACATAAAATAGTTGTCTAGACTATCTGACTTGTCACCATAGTCAGTTAGGATGTCTTACCATGTACTATGACATCTCCTGAGATGAAAAAATTATCCAATTCATTAGAGGGATTTATAATTTTAGACCCATCGATCACATAATGAAAATCATACATATGTGTGCCACATGGTTTAAATCAACATATCATAAAAACCCAAGGAAATAAAATTGGTTTTATATCCTTTACAACTGGTTCCAACAAGGAATAATTCATGATTTAATCAACGAACATGACTTGATAAATCCATGGAAAATAAATGGGTATCCATTGTCTTTAAGCATCATTCTTGGTAAATACCACTTAGTAAAGATGAATAAGCATATGGTATTTACACTATATAAGAAAAGGAATATTATTTAGACAAAAATTTCCCAAATCATTTGATTTATTAGGCATCTAGGTAAAAACCATTCAATAAATGTAATGGAACATTGGGTATTCATATTAGAATGAAATTGTAAGAAAATCATGCCTATACAAGTAGATATTTATGAAAGGAAAAAGTAGTGATGGATCATCCCATAGAGGTAAAAGAGAGTTTCAAAATACATCTAGATAAATAAGGTGGATTTTATCATTTGAATAATACCCTTGATTAACTTTTTAATATAGTTGAATAAAAATATTAGAAGCATTAGGAAAATTACTTTTAAAATAATAATTTCTTCTATCATTTGATTTTTTTTAAAAATGAATATTTTATTAAACCTTGATAATAATATTTTACATTTTGAAAACTTGAAATCATAGAGAGGAAGTCTCTTATAAATTTATAATGGAAATATAAAGATATGTTAAATAAATGGAAATGTGTAAAAGATATTCCTTCCATTGAACCATATGGAAAATGTTAAAAATATTTTCTTTTAATTTTTTTTACAAAAAGTTAATTTAGTTGAAAATGACTTTAAAAAAATATTTATGTAATAATTTTTAAAACATTTATAACATTATTATAAAGGGAAAACATTTTTTGAAAACTATCCATGTGGTAAATGTAAAAAATAATTTAAACACATTTTATGAAACCCATATCATAAAAAGGATAATAAAAATATTATTTGAAAAGAAGTGATGGGAAACGTGAAGGTCACTTGATATAAAACATATTTGGGTTATAGATCACACTTTCAATAGGTAAAACATGGACATGGAATAAAAATATTCATTAGAAAGTATAAGAGTTATTCTTATCAACATTATGCTTTTATTTAAGGAAGAATATCATAAAAGGGAAGGATATTAATATATAAGTAATATCCGACAATAAAAATGAAATATAACATTTTAAAATATAATTATCTTAAAATATACTTAGGTGATAAAAATCAAGAAGATATTTCATGACTTATGGGAAAAAGGATTTGAGTCGAGAAAAAAATTACAACTTGAGTAACATTTTAATCAAAAAACCTTAAAGGATAAATGTAACACCCAAGATTCAATTATAGTAAGTGAAAATTTTATCTTAACAAAAATATGATAAAATTATTATTTTAATATTTCCTGGCTAAAAAATTCTAATTTGATAGTATGAATATTGATTTTGAACTTACTATGTCAAAATAATGCTAGAATGATTTTTTGAAATTTTCTATTAGAAATATGCTTTTGAAAATAATTGAAAATGAAGCATTTACATGATCCTAATTTTACTTATAATAATGTGTTATAATATCAATTATTAAAAATATATTTATAATTAATTTTATATAAATAGATCCAAGATTATTTGGAAGTTAAAAAGGGATATTTTTTAGAAAACTGTTTGTAAGTGCATAATTATTTTACATTTTAATTAATTAAAATAATACATAATAATGAATAATTTAAATTAAATATATATATTATATATAACTATATTAAATTAAATTCATACAATGTTGATTACTAGTCATAGAGTTGATGTATGATAATTTTATGCTTGAAAAATGCATTTATTAAAAAACCATTTTCATCATATTTTATAGGTTTATTTTTAAATTAATTTATGCCACTTATAGGAATAAAATTTGATAAATTTTTTCCATATTTGGAATTATAATTTAAAAATTTTCAAATGATTTCAATTTCATTTTTTTTTCAGTATGAATAGTGAAAATAGTAAAAATAGGTAACCAAGATTAAGGTTAAAATGAGTTTACCGAGGGAGGGGGGGGGGGAATCTAAAATGATACGGGTTAAAATGAAATAAAACTTTTATAAATTATTTTGGTTGAGTTTATTTCTAAAATAACCTTATAAAATTATAATATGATTCATTTTGGTGCCATTTTTCCAATAAGGAGACTTAATAATATTTTAGAACTTTGAGAAATTACAAGTGTGCCACTCACCTCACTTATAAAAGGGTACATCCTACCCTCTATTATCCAAACATATTGAGCCATTTATATCCACCAAATAATATAAAAATATATCCCCAACATCATTATACATGTTCTATAGGTTATGGTCTTCCCAAATGACTAACCCTAGGGTCCTTAAGAGGAGATCTAAAACATCTCTTTCAAAGAAGTGCTAATCATCTTAACCGAACACTTTCATTTTTCTTCTTTTTTTACCACAATAAATCATGAAATAACCATTAAAATATAATAAAAAAATACATCCCATATAATTATATGTTATTATTTTAATGAAATAATATTTATTAATATCCTCCCCTATCAAATGGGAAACAAAACCATTGATCATCTGTATAACGAACTACTGCCCCACAAACCGATATAATTTATTTTCCATCATCACCTTACATGGATATTAATAATGATAGAAATAATGAATATATATAATAATTATTACATAATCATGATTCTTTAAATTTAATATATCATCTACCTCCTTACTCTTCCACCCATTAAAAATGATAACATTTCTCGTGCGTATGTGGGTACTACCACCTCTACAAAGTGATGTGATTCATTTTTCATGTATGATTTTAATGAATGATTATAAATATGTATATAATTAATATTTATGATTTTTATATAATGATTAATATTCTATATATGATATATTTATGATCAATACATAAGGAACATAACTGCCAAATTAAAGCATAAATGAAAAAATGAAGTAGTTAACATCCGAAACAATGATAATAATGAAAGATTATTAAAAAACAGGTGATAAGATGATATACGTGGATAAAATATGATATTATAAATATATATATGGTTTTTATGTAATTATAATAAATATAAATTAATTATACAAGATGTTAAATCACGTTTAAATAATTAGAAGCACGAGTTAAGGAATTTCATCTCAATTTCCACTCCATTGAGATATATTTGGTATTATGAACCTATTTTATTTTATGTGGTTTATATATTAAACCTTTGATGTATTTAACATGAATATATATTTATTAATGGTAGTTAAATTTTCAATTCAAGTTCACTCATTCAAGGTGTTAAAATTTAAAAGATACAAAATAAGTAAGAATTGATTTTACAATCTCATTTTTTTGGGATTGATTTTATTTTTATTGAAGGAATATTATAATATATCCTTCATAAGATCTATATAATTTTTTATCCTCTATATATTTAAATATTTTAAATGTTTTATTCTAATTTTTTTTCTCTTTGGACCTTGAATCACGAAAATAAATGTGTAATAGAAAAGCTAATATTTTTTCTCTTTTTGATCAGGTATATTTTTCTTAAATGTCCATATTTTTCAAAATTGTTTTACAAAAGTATTTTTTGTTTATTCAAATAATTTATTAAAGAAATTTTGTGTTATAATTAAATTTTTATAGGGTTTTAAATGAATATTTCAAATGTTTTATAAAAGGTTCATTTTTAAATTTCTTTATAAAATGTTTTAAGGTATATGACATTAACATATTTTCCAACTACTATAATTTTTTACACCATTTAGCTTATTATCTAAGTTTTCAATGATTTTAAAAAGAAAATTATTTAATGAAAATTTGTTTTAAATGTTTCACTTCCATTTTATACAGTTCTCAAAAGAATTTTTTTTATTAAAAATATACGTTTCTAATGAATTAATGACCATTTATCGTATGTTGATTAATTTTGGGGTCGTTTAATTTATCTTGAAACATTAACTTTATTTTGATAATATTTTAATGGAAATTACATTTCTCTTCCATATCTATATTTCTTGTATCATGAATATTCTTATTTTATAAACCATAAACCATTTCTATATATGGTGTTTTACTATGAAAGTTATTTGATTGATTAGGGAAATATTGATATTCCATATTATTTACTCAATATAGATATTTATTGATAAGACATATTGTTTATAAATTAAATTGATCATTAAACATATGAATAATTAATTGAACATATAGTGATGGGTGGTGCCCAAAATTACATAGTCTCTTGATGCATTGATAGGTCTCATGAGACAAACCAGTCGAATTGCCTTATTAAATAGGTTTTTAGTGTATACCTACCCATAAAATTAAGTTATCTTGGTATAAGGCCTTGATGTTAAAATATCATGATTTATAAGGTCATGATTTCTAACATTATATATTTACTTTATTTATAATTCAGTTATAATTATCCATGAGATTATTACTTTTATATTATCCATGGATATATTTCGTGATCATGTTATTAACTAAATGCACATGTTTTCATTTATTTATCTTATCATATTGATTATTCCTTATTTACTATTGATAGATTCCACTGTACAAAACCCTTCCCTAGCATTTGAGGTCACCATTATTTTGTTTTATTTCCCTTGGATATTGAAGGAGGATTCTTTGAATGAGTTCAAGGATATAGAATATTTAATTTTACTATGTTTTATATTTTATTTCCACTATAAAAAGTGGGAATCATGTATGTATCTTGTTCTTTAAGACTATTAAATTGATAAATCCTTGTTGAAGTGATCCCTTGTATCTTATTCCAGTGTTACAAAGTAGAAACTAAATCTAGGTTACGAGAGTTAAGGGTTGTTTCATGTAATACCTGAAAATGTTAGAGGGATAAAAGGATAAATGTCACTACCCATGTAAACAAGGTGCACATTTTTTTTTCATAATACAACTTGATTATAACTTCACTATTAAAGAGGTCTGTCCTGAAGTAATGATCAAGATGTATGACCTCCGAAAAAGTTTCCCAGGGTGTGTATGACTGACGAAAAATCATATCTAAAGAACATGCGTTGGACTATGGGGATTTTAATTATTTTGACAACTCATTAAGGAATGTGGGTGGTCCCTAGGGTTGGGGAAGCATTTTTCTATAGGAAAATAGAGGTTCCTATGGGGATATGTTTTTACATTGGTATCAGAGAAGGAACCCAGTCAGAAGTGTGGTGACACTACCTAGGTTGAGATATAGGGTCCATAGTGAGGATGTTGTTCTCTAAAGATAGGGTGAATGTAATACCCTAAAATGATAAAGTGTTAAAATGATAAATGTTACTACCCATGTTAACAAGGTACACCTTTCTTTTTGAGTACCTACTTGATTATAATAGTTAAATTGTTTTTTTTGGAATTTTCATCAGGATGTGTGACCTCCTGGAAAGTTTCTTAGGGTGTCTACGAGTGAGTAAAAAACACACTGGATGAACACGTGTTGTCCTGTTGGTATAGTCATTTGTTTTATAACCAATTCAAGCACATGGGTGTGACCTTGGGAGGGGATAACATTTGTTCGGAGGGAAACTGGGGTGATTTCAGGCCTAATTATTATAGTAACACCCAAGATAATTAAAGGGTTAAAAGGATAAATGTTATTACCCATTTTAAAAAAAGTACACCTTTATTTTAAAGATCTAACCTGATTAGAACTCCACTGTTAAATAGGTTTGTCTCTGAGTAGTAATCAAGATGGGTGAACTCTTATGTATTTTCCGAGGGTGTGTTTGATTGAGTACAAAGAACACTAAAAGAATATGTTTTGTATTATGAGGATATTCATTAGTCTGATGACCAATTTGAGAATGTGGGTGGTCCCTAGGGAGGAAAAAAACGCATGCCTGGAGGAAAACTGGGGTTCTATGGGGCCCAGTTGTTACATTAGAGTTGGTATTAGATCATGTTTAGTAAAAAACTTTACAACTAGATTTAGGAAAACATATATTAGGTAATATAACCCTATGAAAAACTGTAAGGATAGGTATAATTGTAGGATAATATCATAATTTTTTTTGGAAAGGTAGTGATTATATGGTTTTCCTAGTAATATATCCCTATCTGGATATTAAAAGTGGACATGGTTTTAGAACATATGTATCTAGGGGTAATAACCTTGAAAAGTGTTGGTTGAGTATATCTTGTTCATCATTTTAGTGCATGGTGAATGAGCCCTTATCATACACCAAGTTTGATACTCCTGTGGGATATTCTTAGGTTAATTCACATTTTCTTTACAAACCATTATGAAAGATTTGAAAATATTTTTATGTTTTGAGGATATTACCAAAGAAACCATGTTTATGATTCCAAGATTAGATATGTATAAATTTTCAATTTATATTAATTATTAAACTAATTATATAATATGATTTAAAATTCATTATGTTATGATCTAATTTAGTATATGTAATTGTTTAGAAATGGTTCCAAGTAGATAGAATGGTATCAATACTCCTAGAAAATTTAGATATTTCTTTGCCGATCAAGCCAATATAATTGGTGTTGGAGCTGAGTATATCATGACCATATTAGGGAATTTGACCAATGTTATGACTAATAACCTTACACAAACGGATAAACATGATGGTCCATGACATGATACACCTATATTGGATCATTTTATGTTATAAAATTCTATATATTTTATTGTAACAACTAATCTAGTGGTAGTTGAGAAATAGATTAAGTCCAAAGAAAATATATTTCTCACCATGGAATGCAATTAAAGGTAAAAGGTTATACCAATATTTTATTATCTTAAAGTAAATGATGATCAGTAGTGTTTGTTGATCCAGAATACTATAGAGGAATAAGAAATAGATCATATAGAATGAATATATTTTAAAGTAACATTTTTTATAAATATTTCCTTAATGAACAATGAACTAAAATGAAGAGAAAGTTCCTTAGTTTAAATAAAAAAGAATAAGTGAGTGTTGTAGAGTATGAGGTTACCTTTATAAGACTATCCATGAATGTTATGGATTATATATTAAGTCTAGAAAGTAAGACTAGCCATTTATTTAAAGGGCTTAATCCAATCCTCCAAAGAGAATTGATTTCTAAAAAATTTTCATCATATGATGAAATAGTATTATGTTCCATCAAAATAGAGAAATAATTTTCTAGATTATACCTATTTATGGGAAATTAAGATAATAAGAGGTTATCTAGGCACTAAGAAAAATAGAATGAATTACATAAGAAGAATGGAACAAAGAAATTTCCATAATGTGAAAATTATGGAAATAAGCATCCTAGAAAATGCTTAAAGGGAATGATAGTTTCTTATAAGTGAGGAGATAAGGGTCCTATAGCTAATGAATATAAGGGGAATAAAGAAACTACATATATAAAATGGTTTAAATATAGATAAATGATTCATTATTCACACTAATTCCTCAAGTATCAAGTGAACCTATCACAGAAGAGGATGAGGTGAGAAGACCAAGCTTATGTGATCACTACAACTACAATTTAAGTTTATAAAGATGTGTTGGAAGGTAATTTAATCATAGACTCAAATTTAACTAATAATTTATTTGATTATGGATCTTTACAATATTTTATATTTTCTATTCTTTCTAAGAAAATAAAATATTTCCCTAGTATCTTAAAAATTGAGTTGTTAGTCAAAATTCTATATATAAATCTTATTATAATAAAGATGTATTAGTCTCTTTCCATTGTGATATATAGAACTGCACTATTTTTATATTTAATTATTATAACTATGGTTGATTTTGATATGATCCTTAGTATAAATTATATTTTAAAATATAATGAAAAAATTTATTCCCAAGAGAAAGAAATTACTATTAGTGATGAAGATGTGGAATTCCTTATATTTATAGGGGAGACTAAATCATCTGGGTCATGTCTAGATCGACCTGTAATAGCTATTTTAAATGATATTTTTGGGGAATAATAATAGACATAATCTATGAATGGGAAATTTAATCTTTAAATTGAGGATATACCTATTTTTTAGGAATACATTGATGTATTTCTTGATGAATCACCTTTACATCCATTGAAACATGAAGTTGACTATTCTATTAATTTAATCTATGATTAAAGACCTATATCAAATAATCCTTATATAATTTCCACTATGGAATTTTTATAACTAGAGATACAACTATAAGAGTTGTGTGATAATGGATTTATACACCCTAGTGGTTCAGCTTTGGCAGCCACTGTTCATTTAATTAAGAATAAAGATAGATATATGAGTCTATGCATTGATTATGGAGAAATTAATTCTATAACTATAAAGAACAAGTATCCTCTACCTTGTATTGATGACTTGTTTGATAAAATTTATAGAGATAAATATTTTTCAAATATTGAAATTCATTTTAGGTCTCATCAATTGTGAGTATAGAAGGAAGTTATTCCAAAGAGAATATTTCATATAGGTTATGGAAATTATGAGTTTACCATAATTCCATTTGGATTGACTAATGAACCCTCATTTTTTATGGATCTAATGGGTAGAGTATTCAAGGAATATCTTGATAAATTTTTAGTATTTATTGATGATATCTTTGTGTACTATAAAATCTATAAGGGCCATGGGAATTACTTGAGAATCATTATTGAGACTCTTAGAGGAAAATTGTTATATGAGAAATTTAGAATGTGTGAATTCTTCTTTAATAAAGTTTCTTTTCTTAGACATATTGTATCCATGGATGGAATATCAGTTGATCCTTTAAAGAAAAAGGTAGTTAAATAATGGACTACACTGAAAAACATAACCAAGATATATAGTTTCATTGGTTTGTCAAGTTACCATCGAATATTTATTCAAAATTTACCTGATTGGATAACCCATTAACCAAGATTACATGTAAAGGGGTTAAGATCACATTGATAAAGGAATGTGAAGAATTTTTTTAAGAATTGAATAGGAAACTGGTCAATGATCTGATATTAATTCTACAATTGGGAAAATGATGGATTTTTAATATATAATGATGCATGGAAGAAGGGACTTGGTTGTGTCTTTATAAATAATGATAAAGTTATCACCTTTGCATCATGGAAGTTAAAGACTCATGAATAAAACTATCCAACCCATTATCTTGAGTTGGAATCCATTATCTTTTCTTTGAATATATTGAGACATTATATCTATAGAGAAATATATGAGAAATATATAGATCATAAGAGTCTGAAATACATATTTTATAGAAGTATCTTAACATGAGGTAAAGGTGATGGCTCAATCAACTCAAGGATTATTATTTCTTAATATAATACCACCAAAGTAAGGAAAATATGGTAACAAATTCATTGAGTATAAAATATCATGAAGTCCTAAACAAAATGAGGATTGAATTGGATACTATGTTTATATATTTAATAGGGATAAATATTGGAATTATTGAGGAATGAAAACATATCTCATTTTTCAAATGATTTCCAAAACCATCTTTATTAAAAAATTTAAAAATATTTCAACCTTATGATGAGAATTTTAAAAATAAAATTGAATCAATCAATGATGGAAAATTGAAAACGTTTTTTTATGAATATGGTGTTATGAAATTTGAAAAGTGGCTATGTGTTCTATTTTTTCCTAAGATGAAAAGGGAATTATTAGATGATGCTCATAGATCAAATTTATCTATACACCATGGTAGCACTAAGATGTATAAGGATTTGAAATAACATTTTTTGTGTGATAATATGAAGTATAAAATTGATGATTGCGTATTAATATACTTGATTTGAAAAAAAGTGAAGTTCGAGAGACAACATCCTTGAGGTGTCATTCAACCTGTACCTATTCTTATGTGAAAATGGGATTACATTACTATGGTCTTTGTCACTAGTTTTCCAAATACTCTTATGTTATTATTGATCACCTTAACAAATACACACATTTTCTCAATATAATAGATTATTTACATCTTGAGTGCCTTACATGGTGCTATATTAATGAAGTTGTAATATTTGATAGTGAACCTTCTTCAATTTCATCCGATCAGGATCCATGATTTACATCAAAATGCTAGAAAATTATTTATAAGGATCTTGATATCAAGCTTCATTTGAGCACTGCTTATCATCCTCAAACTATTGGATAATATTAAATGACTATTCAAATATTAAAAGACACGTTGAGGTCATTCTCACTTGACTTTAAAGGTATGTGGGATCAATATTAACCTTTGGTAGAATTTTCCTATAACAATAGATTCCATTCAATTATTCTAATGGAATTGTACAAATAATTATATGGAAGAGTTTTCGTACTCCAACTTTTTCAAATGAAGTTGGTGAAAGGAATATTGTGAAGTTCTTATCTAGATTATTGACACTAAAGAACAAGTTTTGTAGAATTTTATGAATAATTATACTCATGATAAATAATAAAATGGGGCAAGAAACATGGTAACCTAAGTATTTTATGAAAAATAACCACCCTCATTTTTTTAGAAAGTAATATCTATAAAAATTTTGAGGATGAAATTTTTAAAGGAGGGAAAAATGTAACACCCAAGATTAAATTATAGTAAATAATTATTCTTAATAAAACCATGATAAAATGAAAATTTTAATATTTCATGACACAAAAAATCTGATTTTATAGGATGAATATTGATTTTTAATATACTATGTCAAAATAATCTTAGAATGAATTTTTGAAATTTTACCTTAGAAATACAATTTTATTATTAACTAAAAAATGTACTATTTAGATGATTCTAATTTTATTTTTAATAATGTGCTACAATTTATAAAATTAAATATATATTTGTTATCAATTTGATATAAATAAATATAAGATTATTTCGAAGTAAAAAGGGATATTTTTTAGAGAACTGTGTATAAGTGCATAATGATTTTCTATTTTAATTAATTAAAATAATACATAATAATGAATAATTTAAATGAAATTTATAGATTATATATATAAATATATTAATTTAAATTAATATAATGATTATTACTAGTCTTAGAGTTAATTTAAGATCATTTTATGCTTGAAAAATGCATTTCTTGAAAATCTGTTTTTCATTACGTTTTATGAGATTATTCTTACATTAATTTTTACCACTTATGAGAATTGAATTTGATAAAATTGTTTCAATATTTATAATAATAATTTAATTTTTATAATGATTCCACTTTATTTTTTGGTCATTATTAATAGTAAAAACTGTAAAAATTGGACATAGTTAAGGGTAAAACAGGTTTACCGGGGGAGGGGGGTTAATCTAAAAGGATATGGGATAAAATGAACTAAAAAATTATATAAATACTATTTGTTTATTTTATTTATATAATAACCTTATAAATTTTAATGTGATTCATTTTGGATCCATTTTTCTAAGAATTTTACTTAATAATATTTTAAAACTTTGAAAAATTACACGTTTTCCACTCACCTCACTTATAAAGGGAACCTCTTCCCCTCACTTATTCACACCTATTGAATCATTTAGATTGAAAAAACCCTAAAAAATATCTCCCAAAAATCCTTATCCATTTTATATAGGTTCTTATCTTCCCATAAGACTAACCATAGGGTCTTTAAGAAGAGATCTAAAGGATCTCTTTCGAAGAAGAGATAACCATATTATCTGAACAATTTCATTTTTCTTCTTATTTAACCACCTTAAATTTTTCCCTAACCATTAAAATATAATAGAAAAAATATATCCCATATAATGATATTTTATTATGTTTATTGTATAATATTTATCCATCTCCTTCCCTATAAAATGTAAAACAAAATCGTCGCTTGTGTGTACGACATACCATCACCTCACGAACCAATGTATTTTTTCCATAAACGCCTCACATGGATATTAATAATGATGGAATTAATGAATATATATAATAATTATGAAATAATTATTATCCTATAAATTTTATATATCATCTAACACCTTATCATTCCATTCATTAAAAAATCATAACGTTGCTCGTGTATACCTGGGGACTACCACTTCCACAATGCGATGCGATTCATTTTTCATGTTTGATTTTAAAAGATGATTATAAATAAATATATAAGGAATATGTATATTTTTTATATGATGAATAAAATATGGATATATTATAACCATGATCAATACAAAAGGACCATAATTACCAAATCAAAACATAAATGAAAAAATGAAGCAATTAACACTTAAAACAATGATAATAATAAAACATTGTTAACAAATGGGTGATAATATGTTATAAATGGATCATATATGATATCATAAATATGTATATGGTTTTGTTATGTAATTATAATAAATATAAATTTGTTATATAGGAGTTTAAATCATGTTCAACTAAGTGGAATCATGAGGTAATGGATTTCATCTCAATTTCCACTCTATTGAATCATATTTGTTATTATGAACCTATTTTATTTTATGTGGTGTATATATCGCCCATTTTATGTATTTAATATTAATATATATTTATTCATGGTAATTAAAGTTTCAATTCAATTTTACTCATTAAATGAGTTTTAGTTTAAAAGATACCAAAGTGGTAATAATTTATTTTACAATATCATTTTTTAGGATTGATTTTATTTTAATTGAAGGAATATTATAATATAACATTCATAAAATCCATATAATTTTTTATCCTAATTATATTTATGGATTTTAATTGTTTTATTCCATATTTTTCTCTCTTTATCACTTGAATAAAGAAAATAAATGTTTAAAAGAGAAGATGATCATATTTATCTTTTTGATTGGGAATATTTTTTTTCATGTCCATATTTTTTAAAATTATTTTACAAAAGTAAATTTTATTTAATCAAATGATTTATTAAGGAAATATTATGTTATCCTTGATTTTTATAAGGTTTTAAAGGAACCTTTTAATGTTTTTATACATCTATTTTCGAATTTATGTATGAAAATTTAAAAGGAATGTTTCTTTTAATGTATAAAACATTGACAATTTTTCTAAAAGTATAATTTTTTATGCTATTTATATTATTCTAAAAGTTTTCAATTATTTTTTAAAGAAAATTATTTAATGAAAATTTATTTTAAATATTTTTATTCTATTTTCTATTATTCTCTAAAATACTTGATT
Organism: Viscum album; assembly: GCA_963277665.1. Classification (NCBI taxonomy): domain Eukaryota; kingdom Viridiplantae; phylum Streptophyta; class Magnoliopsida; order Santalales; family Viscaceae; genus Viscum; species Viscum album. Next base: position 981,368,184 of record OY728143.1, on the reverse strand, counting down.
TTACTTCAAAATATACCTTTCTGATGAATTGATGGTTATATCTCATATATTTATCAATTTTGTGGTCATTAATTTTGTCTTGAAAAAATCACTTTATTATGATCATATTTCATTGGAAATTACATTTCTCTTACATATCCATATTTTTATAGTATTAATATTATTATCAAGTAAACTATATGCCATTTCTACATATGGTGTTTCATTATGAAAGTTATTTGATTTACTAGGGAAATCCTAATATTACATATTCCTTGGCCAATATGGATATGTTTTATTAAGGAATATTGTTTTTCAATTAAATTGGTCATTCAATATATTAGGAATGAATTGGAAATGCTGTGATTGGTAGGGTATAGAATTATATAGCCTCTCGGTACATCAATAGGTCTCATGAGACAAACTAGTTAGATAGCCTTGGTGCTTATCAATCCCGGAAAATACTCTCCAACCAAATTAGGTGGATGGATTATTACTGGAAAAAAATGATATAGAACTGTGTGGAATTCCCCAAGAAATTTTATGCTTGTAAGATCAATGAAAACTTAAATGGGTTTTTGGTTTATACCTACCCATCAACTTAAACTGTCTTGACATAAGGCCTTGATGGTAAGATATCATGACATCTGAGATCATGATGTCTAACATTATATGTTTCCTTCATTGAAAATTATGTTTTTATTATCCATGAGATTATAAATTTGATATTATCCATGGATGAATTTTTTACTAAATTCATTGACTAAATGACACGTGTTTTCAGTTATTTAAATTTCTATATTTTTTATTAATTATTTACCTATAATGGATCCTGTTGTATGAAACTCTTCTAGAGTGTTTGATCTCACCCTTATTTTTTTCTTTCCTTGATATGTGAAGAAGGAATATTTTAATGAGTTCAAGGATATATAATAATTACTTTTAATATGTTTTATTTTTTATTTCCTATGTAAAAATGAGAATAATTTATTTATATATTTCTTCAATACTACTAAACTAATCAATCCTTGGTGATGTGATCCCTTGTATCTTATAAAAAAATAATAAAGTATACATTGACTCTGGGTTACTATATTTGAGGTTGTTATAAGAAATAGATTTAAAATGAAACTCAAATATCATAAATAAAATTTATTTGATGATGGTATAGAAATTGGGAATCATATACACCATATAAAAGTAAATTGGTGCATGGAGTATAACATGAATCAATGAAGGGAGTTTGAGACAAAAATCCATTACCTTATTTCCCCTCTTAGTTAATCACAGTATATATTCACATAAAACAAACATAAACATCTTAATAATATTTTTTAGAACCTTATTAATATCTATAACCCTTTTATATACTTCATTTATATTTATTTACTATGAATATAGTGGTTCATTATAAATTATTTTTAATATCAGATGTTAATACTTTTAATTGTCTTCCACATGCATTGTAATGTTAATATTGATCCTTGATATTTGATACCAAGTTAATCATTCATAGATTAAATATGGTTATGTAATATATATCTCATGATTATCTAAAATTTTCAACTTTTATTCTGAGAGAGTTTTAATTATGACTCTTGAAGATGATGCCAGAGACAAACTTGTTTCGACAGTTTATCATGATCAAGGATGATATGTTATTAACATGTTTATATTTTTTGCACATATTAACATGTTTATATATTAATATTATAACTTAATAACCTTTAAAACAAATTTATTACATTATTATTTCATTTCATTGATATTATATAACATTATTTAATCATTCACTATATAAACATTACAACATCACTCAAGTAGGTGGTAAACCGACCAAAACAAAAGTGTATCCTATTGATAAAATGAGAAAGAAAGTGATATTACATAGTATTAATAAAAAATTAATAAAATATTTCACAAGTAATATATATCATATATCTCCATAAAATCAATTATTAGAACAATTAATTATGGGTGGTGTTGAAAAATGAAATTCTTCATTCATGGAGGTGGTAGTTTGCACGTACAAACAATTAAGGAACCCATTTATGAGTGAATGATTAGAGTGATGGTATATAAAAACTTACCATTTAATAATTATAATAATGTTATGAAATTCATATTAGTTTACTAATTACACTTTTACTTCCATCCATATTAGGTGTTTAAGATTAAGGAGACACGTCATGATTAATGATCTCATTCCTTAATAAATAGATGAAATGAAGGTAAATGAAAAAATATGGTAATTTTAAAAAAAATTAAGTAATATAAAAATAATAATGATTCATAAAATCCATTCTGGATTCCATCCATAAGATGCGATGATGAAAAACAAACTGTATCGTGTCATGAAGGTGGTAGTCCACACATACACAAGATAAATGTGTTTGTTTTTCTTAGTGGATGCTACAAAATGAAATAATAATTAATATTAAATTAATATAATTAAATTTTATTATATATATTATACCTAATTAATTATATTAACAAAGTTCTGGAAGATTTGGAAGAGTAAAATTAAAAATAAAGACTAAGAGGAGAGTAGTACTCCGTCAAGAAATTTGATTTTTCTTGGAATTATCATTGGAAATGAAGGTCTTAGGATAAGTAATGATGAAAAAAATGCTATGTTTTGTGGAATAGGGTTCTAGGATGAAAATAATTTCATATTTTCACCAAATAATTACAATGTATGGGTGTGTAAAGAAGGGGTGTAAGTGTGTCCGTTTATAAGTGAAGGGAAGGGTAGTTTTGGAATTACATTAACTTATTAAATTAGTTATTAACAAAATTCAAGGTAAAAGGACGACATACTTATAAATTATGGATTAATGTAAATTATATGGACAAACCTCATCCCATACACTCATTTTAGGGATGTATTTAAGTGAATTAGGGGTTTTTACTTTCACTTTTCCACTTTACCCATGTGTACTTTTTCTAAGGTAACTTTTACTTTCAACCTTATTAATTAATGAAAATGTTCTTTATTAATATTGATATTACCCCTTAATTCATTTTTATTTTAATACTAGAAATAATATAAATTTTATAAATTAAAACTACAATTATTATGAAAAGTTAATTTTAAAATAAACATGCATAATTCTTAAAAATAGTTTTTAATATAATCATGTTTTTAAGCATAAAATTTATGTGAGAGTTAAAATTATTAATATAAATAATATTTATGACATAAATTGATTTATTATAAATAAAATTAAGGTTATTTTACATTAAAATAGATCCATAATATAATTTTACCAAAATATTAATTAATTGAAATAAAATACAAAAAACGATTTTCTTTATTAAAGTAACCTTTTACTTTAGTTCTAAAAATATTGGCTATGGGTTTTATAAGTTAAAATAATATTTAAAAATGTATAATTTTATTCCTTAATTTCATATTTTATCACTCAAATGGGGTTTTTACCTTCCATGTCATTCTTATTTTCCAAAAAATTCATGAAAATTATAATTTTCATAAAATCACATTTTTTTAATAAAAATCGATATTTTTTGAAAATATAAAAATTCATACTAAGTAAATTTTGTTAATATAAATTAAAAAAATAAATTTTATTTTATTAAATTTTATTTTTAAAAAATTATATATTTAATTTTTAATAGAAAATAGAAAATATATTGAAAAACTAATTTTATTTAAAAATCCATTGTTAAACATTAAGTGCTACTAATATTATTTCATAAAAACTTTCTCATTTAAATAATTTTAATATTTTATTTCGTGTATTGATATATTATATGTTATCATAATGAAATTTTAAATATGATTATTTTAATTTAATAATGTATCGTGACCTTCATTTTAGTACGTGTGAAGAAAGGTATCAAAATTAGTATTATTTAAAGGAAAAATATATATATTAAAATATTGTGATGTTACAATGAAACAAATATCTCTGCCTACTTGTATATTTTACCCATAATAACATAAATTTTCTTTTATATCTTTTTTATATTTATCACCACAAGTGAACCCTTCAAAATATTTATAATTTTTTCTCAGTGTGAGTCTTGCATCTCATATCATCAAATTGTCCCAAAGACAATATGTTTTGATTTAGCCCCTTCACATAGTGTACTCCTTGGATGGTTCAAACTATACAACCATGCATCTTTAGTATTATGGTACCAAATCCAATAATATTTATAGTGTGATTATTCCCCTTATACACAAGTCCTTCCAGGATAGGCTCATACTGATCAAACCATTCCATTAAATACGCCATGTTCCATGTTTCCAACAACTCAATTATCCATAAATCATTGATTTACTATCTACCTCCAAGATTCATCACCGCTTTACTGACCAATATGTCTCTATTTCTAGAATCACACACCACATTTACTTGATATTTGTCTCCACCACTCTTCTTATTCCTATAGTCTCTCTTGAAATTCACCTTATTTATATAATTTTAACATGAAATTTTTTTATTATTAATCCTTGATTTGGACCTACCATGATTTTGGATCCCATTGGAACAATGGTGCATTATCCTTCCTCTCTCTATTAATAGAGCCTTCACTTGGTGAAATTTTTCCATCTATCCTCAATGCCATATTACTAAATTTATTATTCAATAACCATAGGTTTAACATCATTTAAGAGTAATATATCTATCTAGATATTGTTGGTGTAGTTGATGATGAGATGATCATACAAATATTTCAAATTTTGGAGTAGAATATCTTCGTGTTTAGTATCCTATATTTTATATCTCAACACCATAAGCTGAGAAAATAAGTTAATAATGACGTTGATATGATTATTCAATGATGATGGCACTCCATTTTAAGTTTGAATAATTTTATTTTTAAGAAATTATTTTTGTACAGTGACATTGGATTGTACAACTTTGTTAGAGTTTCCAAAATTTACTTCATCATATTTCTATTTATGATACTTTAATAGAACACACATTACAATGAAAAATGGATGGATAATATAATTTATTTCCATGTCATTTCATTTATAATTCTTTACACTCACATATATTTAGTTAATTTTCATTAGGAAATTATCCTTCTACAGTGCTTCTTTAATCTTCATTTTCCATAATAAAAAATTATTCCCATTGAATTTTTAATCGAAAATTTCAGTACCATTTGGACATATCATCAGTCCAGAACCTACTCTATTTCACAAAAATATATTTAATAATCTTAGTATTTTTTTTCTATTGTGAAACATCAACCATTGTAGTAATTACCAAGGATATTCAAATTGATGAGAATTATTAATTTCTAAAAAAGTAATAAACACCATATAAAACCTTCATATAATACCACTTGTTGGTAATAATAATTATTTTTCCTTTTGTGTAGTGATAATTGAGGGATAAAAATAAATTAAAGAATGCATAAATAAATTAATATAGGATATAACATGGAAAAAACCTCAAAAATAAAGGGTTAAAAAATCACAATAAAAGTAGAAAGATCTCAATATGGTAAAAGTGAGTAAAAACTCCCTCAAAATTACAAGGAGAATAACCATGTAATATATCTTTTGAATATGTGGGGAAAACACCTCATAGAAACCACACAGAAAAATGGGAGAATAATTGATTACTAAAGATGATTATTGGTGGTGAAAAATTGGGGGGGGGGATCCCCTTTTATAGTCCATCAACCACCCTTCCTATTATTCCTTGTGGGGTGGGGTTTTTGGGTTTTGGCCACACATCATCTAACATTGCTTCCCCCTTCGAAAAATTTGGGGGTAAAAACTGTCTGTGAAAAACACTACCAAAAAATGGTTCGATGATTTCTCACCATAGATGATGTATTCCATCATAGTATTTCCATTTTTGGATCACCATTGATGATGATTTTTATTATGGTTTCCCTATGAATTTTCCTCATATCCCAATTATGTCTATTTTTTTGGTCAATGGGTGCACTTAGAAGATTTGATTTTTCTTATTCTTTATTTATAGCTATTAGTCTATGGTTCGAGGTGTGGATGTTTAGTTGATTGAGCATCATTCCATATTTCATAGTCACTATTCATTGTTGAGATATTCTTTTCTGATTATTTTAGGTGACTTTTATAGCCTATGAGTTCACTTATTTATGTTTTTTTATGATTTCATATAACCTTATGTGGCTTTTATAAAAAATGGGGTTTATATAAAAAGATAAATTAATGCATCCCTTTATCATAAGAGTTAGTAATAAAATGATAATATTATAAATAAAGCATAAAATAGATTTTAATAAATTCTAAAAAAATTAAATAAAAATAAATAAATAATAACTATAATGAAAAAACACTCATAGAAAATTAATCATCCCATGTTTATGTCTGATAAAACTAATTCTCCTAAGATTCAATGATTTTTTAAAAATATTAGTAAACTGAATTTAAATACCAATGAACTCTAGATTAATATCAAATTTTTGGTAGTGATTTCTTAGTAAGTGATGTCTTATAGAAATATTTTTAGTCTTAGAATGTGATATATGATTCTTAGAAATATTTATGGAACTTGTGTTATAATATTTTATAGATACATGTCTGAATTGAACTCCATAATCAAGTAAAGTGCGTTTCATCAATAAAATTTTTATACGATAACCACCTATAGATATGTATTCAACTTCAATAGTAGATAATGTAATAAAATTAATAATTTTTAATACACTATTAGAATAAATATATTCCCAAAAATTAATATATTTTAGATATCTTCCTTCTATTTGACTCATAATCATCATAATAATCCTCTAAATAACTAACTAAATCAAATGAATAGCCTTTAAAATATAATAAAATAAAATTTAAAGTATTCTTGAGGTATTTTAAAATCCTTTTGAAAATAATCAAGTGAGAATCCTTAGGATTTTCTATAAATCTAACGTATTTAGAAACATAAAACATAATATCAAGATGGATTTAATTAAGGTATATTTTAATTCCAATCTTATAATTCATCTCAAATTTATCTTTCATAAGATGATAATTTTTTTACATAGAGATATATTTATACTACTAAAAATAATATCATTAAGATAAATTGTGATATTAAATTTTCTTTAGAAACCTTTTTAATGAAGAGAGTATGGCAATATTAAATTTTATAAGAATATTTTATAAAAGAAAATATATTATCCACTCATACCAAGCTATTAAAGCTTGTTTTTAATTATACAATGTTTTTAAATGTTTAAAAATATATATTGTAAAATATGAATTTTAAAAACTTGTTTGTTTCTCAATAAAAATATCATCAAGAATATATCTATTCAAAAAGAAAATTTTAATATCCACCTGGTATAACTTTAAATTAAAATATAATTCATATTACAACATTATTATCATGGATTCAAGTCTAGATATTGGTAAAAAGGATTCCTCATAATCAATAACTTCTACTTGACTATAAACATTTGTCAAAAATCTAGATTTAAATATTACAATCATACTAAACTCATCATTATTTTTTTAGACACCCACTTAGTCCTAATAGTAAGATAATCTTTAGGCCTTTCCACTAATTAATATACTTTTTTTTGTTTAAATTGTGTTAAGTTATATTTCATAGTAATCACCTAGTTTTTATCACTAATTGAATTAATAATGTTATTTGGTTCAATATGTGATAAGTAATCTTGATGTTTAACTAGGTTTCTAAAAGTGTCTTAAGTTTTAGTCTATTTATAAAGATCACCTACTACAATATCTATAGTATGGTACTTGATGGTCTTATAAGTTCTAGGTAATATAGTTCTTTGTTATTCTAAGTCACCTTCGTGGTCAATGGAGTCTTGAAGGCTAATTATTATTTTTTTTCAAAGAAATTCATATTTTGTTCATGGTTTTAGAAATATTTATTGATATCTAATTTTTTCATATCATCCTCAAGGTTCCCAATTAGGATTTTTCACATATATATTCATCTCATAAATTTTACATTAAATTTTGTTCCATAACTTTAAACCCTTTATTAAAAAATCTACATGCCTTAATTGTGGTTGAATATCCGAGGAAAATCTATTTATCATACTTGGTTTCATTATTACCTAAGTCCTATTTTCTTTTGAGAATATATAAATTGCATCCAAATAAGTTAAAGTAACTTACCTTATGCTTTATTCAATTATATAATTCTTATGTAGTTTTCTTTAAAATTAGTTTAATTAGAACCTTATTAATCATATAACAAGATATAATTATAACCACATATAAAAAAATAAATAAAAAAATTATATTCATTGAGCATGGTCAATTTTATTTCTTATAGAGTTTTGTTTCCCTTTTAAATAACCTTATTTTTTATTGTTTTCTTAGGGTAGAGAGGTTATGGTTATACCCATGTAGTGAATAAAGAGATTAAAACTCTTCATTTTAAAATTCATGACCATGGTAACTTTTCAGGATCTTAATGGTAATCTTTCTAAGGTTCTCAACTATTGTTTCTAGCATAGAAAAATAGGAGTAAGAATTTCTCTTATGATATTGAAAGTAAACTCAAGTAATTATTGAATAGTCAATAAAAATGATTTAATTGTATTTTTTTACACTTAGAATAGAAACAACCAAAGTACAAAATAAATTTATATAAACCAATTATATTTGTTGAGAGGTTGAAAACTATTTATTTATTTTGAATGAAAATTAGTTCTTATTTCCATTTTTACAAGGATTAAAGACTTTATCAATTAGGAAATCTATTTTTAGAAGATTCTTAAATAATATTTTATTACACGGTTTCATATTTGAATGAAAATGAAAATTCCCAAGTTTCCTATACTATAGCCAAAAATATTTATTAAAGGAACTTAGATAAGAAAAATGCTCAGAAATTAAATAATTTAAATCAATAATATAAAAAATTTCATTTTTCACTAAAATAAAAGATAAATCATGCTTTTCAGTATAACTATTGCATGAATCATTATTAAAATACCAACTTGTCCAAGACTAATTGTAATGTACCTCCGCTTACTCATTGGATTGAGAAGGTGGTGAGAAGATACTTGGACTTAAGTGATATTACCAAGGCACCAAAGACTGTAAATGAATGCAGAGGGCTTCAAGAACAATTGGGGAACGATTTTACTTTTTATGAAATGACCAACCAAACAAGACTTAACCAACTAAAACTAAATTATTCATGTCAACAATGTTTTTCAACTCAAAAAGATCAAGAGAAAAATACAAATAAACAAAAATTTCCATAATCAGAGTGTAGAAGACTAGAAAACAATAAAAAAAAAGCCATGACACAACTCCACTGCTCCAAGACAAGCCTCAAGCTCTAAGAACCACAAAACTATCCAAGAACCACGATGATCCACTAACAAAATGAGATGATTTACCTTTACTTATGTCCTAGAAAATGACATCTGCAAAAGCACCAAAGTGCCAAAGCATGGGGTGAATAAAAATACTCAGTACGTTTTCCCCAAATTACTTCCCTACACATTCCACTAAGATAGAATCATTAGCATATTTATATAAAATAGTTTATATAAAACATCAACTAGTGAAATAATGACCAATAATACAAAAACACCCTTACCAAGCCATTTCCCACCCAAATACACACAATACAAGGTAAAGCAAAAAATCATGCCATAATCCATTTACCATCACATATTAGCACAAAAATTTACACCATGCATAACTACACACAAACAAAGCATACTATAGAGTTTCTGATAGACAAACCATTAAATAATCAGGGTGGAACTTCCTGTCCAACCCATTTACTACCGTTCTATTCTAGGGGTACTTCATTCCCACTTATCCTTAATGGTGGACCTTCCATCCAATATCCATACCCTTTTTATAATGGTACTCCCTACCCTCTTCTCATCAAACCAACATAAGTATAAAACACTTAAGCCAATAAAAAATCATATAGCACACCAAGACCACAACATGATGCAAACCACTATTTCATAACCACTAATACCTTAGTACATCATCCATGCCACATTACACTTCAATAAAGAAACCCCCATTTTATTGAAAACCATTTCACAATCCATTTTCATAAATCAACCCAAGCAACTGATTTTAAAATCTACATTTTTAAATCCAACATCAAGAACATTTCACCACAATAACCCATTTTACCCCAAAATCCAAAAAACATCACAAAGGGAATTTACATAAAGCTTTGTACATCATAATAAAAATTAGTTTTAAGAAAAACCAATTAATTGAAAACAAGGCTTATAGTTCTAGCAAAAAGGAGTTAAGAGAGAAGCCACCCACCTTAGGGTTTCAGTGAAATCGAACCACCACCCAAATACAAGCTGAATCCAGGTAAAAATTTAAAAAAAACACCTTATATACCTTTTCATAACATCATAAAACCCAAATATCACAATTTTAGGGAATGAAAACCCTATATTTACATGAAACAAGTGTAGATCTGTAAAACTGAGAGAGAGGGAGATGCAGATCTAAGGAAAACCTAGGAGAAACCAAGAGATAAGGCCTACCAGGAAAGAATCGTCTTCACCACTCCTTGAAACACCTTAGAATTGATTCCAAAAAAGAGTGGGAGAGCTCCTCTAACTCTTGATAAATAAGAATCCTAACTGGGGTATGTATGGGAGAAGAAATGGAGGATTTAGGGAAAATCCCGAGTGATCCCATTTTTAAAAACATAATTTTTATTACTATGCATAATTAACTTGCAATGTTAGAAAAAATGTACACTAACTATACACATGATACTGCCTTGAAGGTCACTCCACATGGAATCCTCGCACGGTTAGAAATACCAAGTGTAAATCGTGTGAAGACCCTCGGTCTAATGTTGCACAGTTACCTAGGTTTGTCACATAGTTTTCCCTAACCGTGCTCAAACAATTCTCCTTTGAAAGGCATCCAAAACTTTATCAAAACCCTTCCAATCTCTCCCAAACTCTACCAACCTCTACCCAACCACTTTAAACACATAAAAAGTCATTAAAAAGGGTTACATACCTCAAACCGAGGGTGCTACACTAATGATTTTTCATTTTTTATTATATAAAACTGTATCATGTAATCCATTAAATTTGACTAATATTTTAAATATGGAATAGTCACCAGTCTTGGGACTTGAAAATACACTACCTAGAAACCATATAATCTTTATAGTTTTATTTAAATATATAAACTACAAATAATACATATTAATGATTTTTTGGTACCCAAATCTATTTTGGGAGAAAAGAGTTATTAATTAATGAATTAGATGTCCAAAATTGTTTAACAAGTATACCATAAGAAAATAAAAATCTCATTGAAAATAAATATCTATTAGGTCTATAAAAATGGATGTTATTTTTCATAAAATGTATTAATCCATGGCATATAGTCCAATAATCATTACAAAATAGAGAACTAATTATAGGAGTAAAATTAGAACTAGACACCAAATAATTTCTATAAAATTTTCTTTATTTACATTTCTAATGTTTTATTATAGTATTAGATATAGTAGGTTTTTGAGATCCTATAATTTTTTAGGTTCTTAAAACATTCAGTAAGTCTCTCTATGTTTTTTCTAACTTGATTGTTCTCATATTTTAGTTTTTTATTCTCTCTTTTGAAGTTACTTTATTATAAATTTTATATTTGAGTAAGTCCTTTTCCTTAGCTAATAATACATGTGAAATTTTAAAAATTTTATAATTATATTTAACTTTATTCATGTGTTCCTTTAATATATCAAAATATTCTTCTAATTTATCAAAAAATAAAATAAAATTATAATTTTTTCACTATCAAAAAATTATAAATAGAAGTATAAGGTACCTTATTATGTCATTCCATGAAGCACATGATTGGTTTTTTTTCATATGGTTCATCTCTATAACTGTGATATGAGTTTATTATGGCTATAAAATACTCCTACAATTTTCAAGTGTATTTTTTTAGAAATATCAACACTTTCTACTTCAGTATCATGTCCATCCAATTGATATCAATTTATTTATAATCTCATTGAAAATATAGTACAATTTATTAATGGATTACCTTTATTTGATCTTAAAAATATCCAAATAAATTATATATATATATATATATTTAAATACATATTATTCACATTGTGTGTTCCTTAACAATAAATAGTTAAAGTATCTTACATTTCAAATAAATTGTCTTAAACCAATACTTGATTGAATTCATCTTAACCCAAATAATATATAAGAGCATAAATATATTTTTAATTATGATTATATAAAAATATATCAATATCAATATAATATTTACTAGGAGACTTAAGCTTATCATACCAATATTCAATGAAATCCCAGATATCAAATCCAAAGCTTTCAAAATGTATTTTCATTTTTATTTTCTATTGAGATTATTTGGTTCCATTGAAGTACTAGGGTCAATTTATAGCATGAATTTATGGTCTATAAAAGTCCACATTTACTACAAAAAAATATTTTTATTTTTTAATTTGACCAGGATTTAAAAGTAAACAATAAACCAAAAGTAGCTAAAGATCATGGATTCCTTGATACCAAATGTTTTCACAAAAGATTAATTAAAAGAGGGGTGAATTGAGCTTTTAGAATTTAAAATATAATAAATTAAAATTTTAAACGACCTTTTAATTTCCCCCAGTCAAAATAAATTTAACTTAAAAAATATTATAAGAGATAGTTTTGATGTTTTCTTAAAGATTATTATAATCAATAATCAATTTTTATAATAAACTTTAGATATAATATAATGCTTTTGAAATTCTATTTACCACATTAAAATACCAAACCACACCAGAAGAAGAAAAAATACATAATAAAACACTATTTGAAATTTAAATATTTTTATTAAATTGATTTACTTAAATAAATTTTGGTTCAAAGAATTAAGAAAATAAAATTCTTGATATCATAAAGAGTAAAATAATATATAGTTTTTTATTTTTTATTTTTTTTGAAAAGGTACGGGCCCCCTTTATTGAACATAAAAATATAATACCTATTTTAGGAATGGGAAAGAGGGAACCCATTACAAGAAGGGAAAATTTTCTTAAAAACAAAGGTAAAAAAGATCCTACAGGTCAAAAAGAATAAAAAATCCAAGCAGGCACCAAAAATCCTCATCGCCCCTCACTAGAGAGAACACTAGTGAGATTAGTCAAAAATACGTCACCCCCTCTGCCAAGAAGTTTCACTATACTGAAATCAGAATGTGGGAGAGCACCTCTCCAACCAACATAGAGAGTATAGGAGAGTTGGATGAAGAGTTCCAACACACCCTTCTCTCTTTTGAGTAGCCCACCAAATAATACATGAAAAAAACTCTCACTAATGTCAACCTGATGCAATGTAGAAAAGACTAAAATCATTGAGAATATGTTATGGAGAGACACCCATTCATCTATGAAAGTAATGATGCATGGATGGATGATGGGTATCATCACACCCATACCTATTTCGAGGCCGCCCACCCAACAATACCTGTAAAAAGCTACGCCGCATCCAAATGAAATAAGTAAAACAAGCACCCGTAAAGAAATATTCTCCTTAAGAACAAGAAAAACCAAAAGATCCAAATAACAACATGAATAACATGTGAATGAAAATACAGAAATACATAACCAAATCACAGTGCCTATATTCAAAAAACCATCAATAACCAATGTTCTCCTGAACATCGCCGTCACTGACAATAATAGAGCTACTCCACATCAAATCTAAAAGAGCTGTTCCACATCCCAAATGAAACCTAACCACACCTCACCAATATTTCACCCCATAACCAGAAACCTGCACCGCCATTGTCTCTAGGAAAGCACTATACCATCGAGACTTCCTTCCTAAGAAAACCATGACAGTAGAAATTACATACATTGAATGATTCACCACCGATCTTCTATGAATGCCGAGTGACCAAGATCATAAAATAGATCTAGAATATGGGAATCCATCCACAAAACACTAGTGACCACCAAAAGACATTGTACCCATCACCGCAAGATCCAGATAAGAAGCACCTAGAAAACATTGAGATCTCGACGAAGGAAAATGATGGGTGAAGATCTAGGAACGCCTGGACAACCACTTCCAGGTCTCAAAGATGAAGCCATAAAAGGGAAGGTAAGGAGAAACAAGCCGCCTCGTAGAGAGGATTAGAGGGAAACCCTAGGGAAGAAGAAAAAATTGTAAGGGTTGAGAAATATAGGAGAGTGCGACACCATCTTATGATAAATACTATATAGATAAATATTAAAATAAAGTAATAAAAAAATTAAACAAGTGTTAAAATATAAGGAAGATCCCAATACCCTTTACATTTATAAGGCCAAAATTAAATATACCATTATTTATAAAGATATTTTTAAATCTAAGGTATAAGTCTATTACCAAGATCTAGTTTAACAGTACACAAAAGATAACACCACTCAGTTTTTTAACCAAAGAAAAACTTTCAAATTCATTAATGAAAAAAATAAAGGTTAAAAGTATTATTAAATCATTTAGAATAACAAATAAATATTCGTATTAAATAGTAAATAAAATAATGAAAAAATATATATAAAGATAAAAATAAATGGAATAGATAGAATAAACTATTGAGTTCTTTTCTTCTATATTGAATAAGATGATAAATTGATAAGACTAGTCTTACTTCACAATCATAATATGATAGTATAGAGTAAGTAATTTATATTTAGCTTCAAGTTTTTTGGATTTTTCACCACCAAATTTGGTTGATAAATTTTCATGCAAGTATATTAGGCTAAAAAGTATTTTTATAAAAATACATAAGAGTTAATAATTAAATATCACAATCATTTTCACATAAAAAATTCCTCATATATTTTTATCTTCTTTATGTTGAAATTTTTTTATCAAGAATTCATAATTTAAATCCACTTCTCAGACTAATAGGATTTGATAGACTAACAAATGATATATTTATTCTTTGATCATAGTAGTTAATTCTCTAAAAAATGTTATAAGTGATCGTTATGACCAATAAATTCAAAATCATCAGAAAAATATTCATGTTTAATTAAATGTACCTTTATAGTCACTTATATACTTTATCAAAATTATAACTTGGAATAGTCATTAAAAAATTTGTTTATACTATATGATCACTTAGTCTGCACTGTATAGTCAATTTAGACTCTTCATGGTTGAATATACCTTTGATTTTTTTTCATTATTGACTAACTTGGTCTACTTGGTCAACTCCATTGAACTATATGTTGGAATATAAATTCATTCATGATTAAATCTATTATATTTATTAGTAGATTAAAATAATATGCATGGTCAAATCCATTATTCTTCTCGGTTGACTCTGATTGTCTTCATGGCCTCCTCAAATGTTTAATATGGTTGACCATGATATGAAAAACTATAAAAATTGGCTAAGTATAATAAAATAATCAACAAATTTAGTATATGGTTAGAAAATCCTTTAAATCAAATAAAAAATTTTAAAACACAATAAATAAATAAAATTTCTTGCTAAGAGAAACAAATAAAATATATATTCATAACACACAACTCAAAAATACATAACATGTAAAGAAAAACCATTGAAATTAAAATCAATATATTATAAAATACTAATTTTTTGAAATTACTTAGTAGATTTATTTGTTTTAATTTCATACATTAATAAAAAAACATAACCAAATTCTATATTTGTAGGTTTTCAATGATGCTATATAAAATAAAAACATAATTAATAATAAAAAATAACATTAGAAAATATAAATTATCTATAAAATAATTTAAGATTAATCCAATTAGATGTGTACAAATATATTTATAACTTCTTGGTTTCATTGAATTTTAGGCTTGACACATATGAAAAACTTTTAATGATATATGATTTTTTATTAAAGGAATTATAAATTAAATAATTATAAAATTAATTCAATTAAACTAAAAATAAAACTTATTTTTCCATTAATTCTTTGAAAATTACATAATAAATATTTTATAATTCACATAACCAATATAAAGTGTCCTCTCATGAATAGGAAACAACAAAAATTCAATGCTTGTTTAAATTTATCCTATTTTTATGTAAAAATAATTGTTTTTTTAAATACGAAGAAAAATTATGATATTTTTTATTAATATATTTCATTTAACACCATTAAATTATAAAATAATAACATTGTATTAGATAGTGTATGAGACACACAACACTGTGCTTAAATAACCCACGAAATATATTTATTTAAATTTAATATTTTAATAGCTTGCGAAACAGACATCCCTAAGTCGAAATGAACCATAATATAGTATAGAATTATAACCTAGACATTAAATTTGAGGGTATGAATAGTAATAATTAAATTATGAAAATTATGATTATCAATTTATTATAAAATAACAAGAATCATTTGAAAGAAAAAGAAATATTTTCTGAAAAACAATATTTTTCTAAAAGGCGGTTCAATCACTCTTTGCACACATAATTTAAAATTAAATCTTACTAATTTTATAAAATTTATTTTTAAAATAAAATTAATTTTTGAAATCATAATTTCAAAATTATCATAAGGAGATCTTGTTTGGATTTTTCTGTAATATTTCATTTTTCGATGAATAATAAAAAAGACTAAATTTTAATTGAAATTTTCCTTTTCATTTAAATTATTTATAAATTTAAATTATATTTTAAATTATTTTTAATGTAAAATTAGTTAAAATATATATTATTTCATACAATTTAGTCCACTTTAATCATTTTTATATTTAAATTTGATATAAAAACTTTGTAAGCTTTTGAACATTTTCTCTTTGAAAACCTGCTTTCTCATCACACCTACGAGATTAATTTAAAATAATTTTTCCAATTATGTGAATTGAATTATAAAAAATGAATTAAATATTTGTAATAATAATAATTTATTTTATCTGATAAGTCCAACTTAATTTTTGACCAAAGTGAATAGTTAAAATAGTAAAAATTATTTAATGTGGTTAAGGTAAAAATGGATTTATCAGAGGGTTAAACTAAAAATATAAGGGTTAAAATGAACTAAAAACTTATCTAAAATATATTTTATAGACATATTTAGATCCTATAATGTCTAATACTTAATAATAATTCCTTTTTGACACTTTTGGTATGTGAAAAATGCAGGTAAACCTTTTTATTTTCAAAAAATACAAGCGTGGCACCAACCCTATCTTATATCTTCTTCAAACCTTAAAAATATTTTGGTTTAGAAAATAACTACCCAAATAAATTATAAAATTACCTCCTAATATCCTATAATTCTTATTTTTGGTATAAAACTAACCTAGTAAATCTTTGGTGCAAACCTAAGGAGGATTCTCAAAGAAGAGGTAACATTCTTCAACGAGCGTTTTTATTTTATTTCTTTTTCCACCTCCTTAAATTTTTATTAAAAAATAATGATATATTAAACTTAGTATCTTAAATATACTGATTTGTTTTTATTTTAAGTTAATTACCTAAAAATATTTCTACTTCCATCAAATAGGTTAAGAAATCATCAGTCGCATGTACCACAGACTACCGCCTTGCGAACCAATGTTATTCATTTTTCCATTACCACCTCTCTCAATTTGGTATGATGATGTCTATAAAGAATATATATATATATATATATATATATGATATTTATAATATAATTTTACCTATTGATTCATTATATAATATATAACTTTTTAGTTTCCATTTCACAGGTGATATGATAATGTCGCTTGTGTGTATGGCAAACTACCACCTCATGATGTGATGTGATTTGTTTTTCACTAACACTTTACATGGAAGGTAATATGGATAAAGTTAAAGAATATATGTGATATAAATGGTATAATTATTATATTAATTACATAGTTATCATTATAAAAATATAATATGTCATTTTCTTTATTACACTAAAAAATGATAACATCAGTCATGTGTCTGTGGACTTCTGCCATCACAAAGCGATGTGACTCTATTTTCATCACCACACCACATGGATGATATATATAAGTATATTTAAAGAAATAATATGATATTTTTGGTATTATTATAATTATTTAAAGATAAAATATTACTTACCACCTTTCTATAATTATCATTGAAAATGGAAACTTTACTCATGTATACAAACAAGACAATATAATATACATAAGAACTAAAACTTTTATGACAATGTATAAATGAGAAAACATGACAATTAACACCCAAAATAATGAAATAATGAAATATTATTAGCAAAAAGGTGATAATATGTTATTAAATAACCATATATGATAATATAAATATAAATATTGTTATTTAATAAGTTAATAACTTGTTTAAAACCACTATAAAGGAGGTTAAATAATGTTCATCCAAAATTAACCGTGAGGTAAGGTATTTCTTAACTCAATTTCCATTCATTGGGTTAAACTTCTAATTAATTGATTATACCACACTAAGATTATCTATGTAATGAATTTTGATTATTTTATGTTTTATTTCCAGTTTTTTATGTGGATTTACCTTTGGTACACATAATAAATTCATTTATTAATCCTTACTTCAGCACTATGATCATTGTAAGGGTTTATTTCACAATCTCATTCTAATTAAGATTGTTTATTATATAATATTTTTCTAATAAACCCATTTAATTTTCTACACCTTTGGTTATTAATGAAATTTTAAAGTAATAGTACCATTTTATACTATTTTTTACTTAATTTTTTTGAGAAAATGTTTTTAAGAAAATCCAACTTCATTTCTCTCTTTGGTTGGTAATCCATTTTCTTCCAAAACTATGTTTTTAAAAAATGTTTTCAAAAATGTTTTTAAGCATTTAAAAATGATTTATTAAAGATATTTTTCCCATTTTGAATTAAAAAATGTTTTAAAAGGACTATAAATATCATTTTCAAAACAATGTTTATCTAACTTTTACAAAAAATGTGAAAGGATTATTTATTTTAACATACTCAGTATGTATGAATTTTTTTTCTTTCATGACCAATCAATGTTTTAAATCTTTATTTATAAGTTTAAAAGATTATTTACAAATAAATGTATTTTAAACTTTTTTGTGAACTTTTATATTTTATAATGTAATTTGAAATGGAAAAGGATATTTTCCTCAAGAAAATTTTAAATAAAGTTTTATAGTATTTCTATTAATTGATGAAAAAACCCTTTATTCATACTCCTATGGGTATATGTTGGATTGATTCTATTTTTTATTAATTATATGGATTTTTTATTATCATTTTGACTAAGGAATTTACTTACATTCACTTTCTTGATTCAATTTTTTATTCATTAATCTTCCCTTGAAATATTCACTTTCATATAGTCATTGGATTTTAAAATTACCTTAAATAAACATATTATTTATTATGGATATGTTTATTTCTTAAACCATATACCATTTTTACATATGGTGTTCTATATTTAAATTTATTTTTTATTTGGGGAAATATTGATAAATATATATTCTTTACTCAATATAGATATTTTATGATAAGACACATTGTTCATCAATTAAATCAATTATTAAATATATGTAAAATTCTTCAGAAATGTTGACATGGGTGGAGTCTAGTTATAATTATACCCTTGATGCATTGAATGGTCTCATGAGATGAATTAGTGCCTTAGTTAAATGGGTTTCTACCCATCAGTTTTAAACTATCTGGATGATAGATCTTGGTAGTATAAGTATCATGTACCAGAGACATAATGTCTGATAACTATGCATTTATTTTATTAAGAATTTAGTTATCTTATAATACATATGATTTTAAGAATGATATTATATCTGGATTCATTTCATTCTCACTTTATTTATTAAATGCCATGTGTTTTCCGTTATTTACCTTTCTTTATTTGTTATGTATTATCCAGTTATGATGGTCGCATTATTGAATAAATGACACGTGTTTTCAGTTATTTACCTTTCCATATTGATTATACCTTATCTTATTATCCATGAAATTTTCACCATGATATCATATCTGGATGAATTTCATTCTCTGCCTATTTATTTAATGGGACATGTGTTCATATATTAACCATGGCATGTTGATTATGATTATTTATTCATGATATATTCCACTATAATTAAACTTTACTGGGCATTTCTTCTCACCCTTATTCTGTTTTATTTCTTAGGAATTCATTAAGTGTACTATGTTTTATATGAAAGGATATTATAGAGGGAATAATGTTATTCTTGAAAAAAATTTTGTTGTAATTTGTGCATTCAAATGTAATGTAAGACTAAAGTATGTATCTAGTTAACTGAGATAAATAAACTATTTGGTCCTTCAAGATATAATTCATTATATTCTATGCCAATGTAATAAAGTAATACAATAACTCTAGAAAACTGGGTTGGGGTTGCTATAGTTGGGTTTTTAAGAAGTTTAGTAGAAATATTGGAAACTAAATTTCAAAAAATATAAATTATAGATCATAACCCTATGACAAACATTGAGGATAATTATAAAAGAACATCCTAAAGTTTTTTATGGTACAAATTATGTGTTTTTTACTTGAAATACATCCCTTTTTGGATATTACAAGTGGACATGGTTCTGGAATAGATATAATTAGGGGTAATAACTATGAAAAGGGAACATTGGACTTGATCTAATCATCACTCAGTGCACAAAAATAGGCCTTACTATGCACATGGTTTGACACTCCCTAGGGATATGTTTAGGATAATTAAAATTTTATTTATATATCATTATGGATGATTTGAATAAATAATGATAATGAATAACCTAAGATAAATATAATGTGTCTTATATTGAAAAGAAGTTGTCTCAAAGGAATGGTAAAATGTTTTAATGATATAAAGTAATGAATTGCTGTGAAAAAATGAATAGTAAAATGGAAGGAAATAAATTTCATCCTGGGTATCCATTTATAGTTCATTTTCTAAAATGCGGGTAACCTAGGAATTATTTGAGATAATTATATTTTACAAAGGTTAAACCCTAGATCAAGGAAGGACCTATATTGAAATAAAACTATTGAAGTATTTATTGGGATTCTAGAAATATATTATAAAAGTATTTTTACCAATGGGATTTTGGTTATATGAATCATGAAGAAACTAAATATTTTGTTAAATTTTAGAAGCATATTTTTCTTCATTAACTTAATAGTTATTGATACCATCATTGGTTTATGAGTTTAAGATTGACCGTAAATTCAATGTCTTAAACACCCCTTTTTAGGTTTTATGTGATGGAAGTATACCAATATTGAGGATATATTAGGAGATATTTATTGAAAGTATATGCATTAGTGGAAATTTATTTTAGGAATAATGTCTTTACATTTATAGACATAATTTTAAATTAATTGATAACCTTTAGGGTTAATATGATCATTAATGACATTGTAATAATAGTCAAATAAGATTATTAGACTTTTTGAAAAAAATTATGTATTGAAAACCTTAGTAAAAAGTTTATTTAATGATTAATTATATCTCAAGGATGTACATCATATTTCTTTTGGGAATGTTATAGGAATTTATATTAATATAGTTTAGAAAAAGGAAAACCCATATGCTGAGTGACAACTTATCACATCTCGTAAGGCTGTGAGGCTTGAACCCATGACCAAAAGAAGATAAGGGTTTAACACCTACTACTATCCCATGTGATGACCTGGTTAATATGTCATTGTTTTTTAGTTAAAAAATTTGAGAAATAAATATTAACGATGAACTGATGGTGTTATCTTTGAGATTTAGAGATTAATTTATTATATTGGATAAATTGTGCTAACTATATTGGTTTTCGAAAATAGTTACAGATAGATGAAATAATTTTTCACTCTTATATAGATATTACGATCCATTAAAAGTGAATTTTAGTGATTTATGATTTAAAAATTAATTTTTTGATATTCATTTATTGGATTCAAAGATGAATTGAAAATTGATCAATGAAAAACCAAAGGATTTATTCTTATGAAATAGAAACATATCAAGTAAGTATATTTATTATATTATTAGATAGTAAAATAATTACTCAAATCCAAGAAAAGGATCTTGGAAAAAAAATGTTTTACTATTATTATATTTTTTGATGATATCAATGACCTTTTTCACCCCTCTTTGGTTTATGGTTTTGTGGTCATTAACCTTTTCTAAACCACCCACTTTCTTGTGATCAATGACCTCTGTCATTCTCTATAAACATTTATAATTTTCTTCTATGTTTATATGATTACTTTCCACAAATGTTATCCTAATTAGAAACCTATTTATGTGTAATTCCATATTATCTTTGTACTTCCATTTCCCTCTTATTAAGAGGATATTTTATTAACCCTTTTTTAATGTGAGTTTTTCAACAATGTCATTTCTAAATGCCAAACCCTCAAGTACCGAGATCATGATTAATTGAGAGGATGAAATTTATTTAAGGTTGAAAGAATGTAACACCCTAAAATTATAAAGGAATAAAATTTTATTCGATATCCTATGATTAATGAAAAACTGAGTTTACATAACCCACAAAATATATTTCTTTAAATTTAATCTCTTAGATAACATACAAAACACACAACCCTAAGTTGAATTGAACCATAATATAGTATATCATTATAATATAGAAATTAAATTAGAGGGTATAAATAGTAAAAATTAAATTATTAAAATTAGATTTATTTATTGATTATAAATAAAATAACAATCATTTAAAATAAAAAAGAAATTTTTTTTGAAAAACTGTATTTTTCTAAAAGATGGTTTAGTCGCTCTTTTTGCACAAAATTTAAAATTAATTTGTACTACTTTTATATTTTTTTTTGAAAAAATAAAATTAATTTTTAAATCATAATATAAAAATTATATTAGGGTTAATTTTTGGTATTTTTCTAAAATATTTCATTTTTTGATGAATAGTGAAAAATACTGAATTTTAATTAAAAATTGCCTTTTCCTTTAGATTATTTATAAAGTTATATTATATTATTATTTGGTTTTAAATTAAAATTTGTAAAATTATATATAAATTAATCCAATTTGGTTTATTTGAATAATTTTCATATGTAACTTTTACATAAAAACTTTGTAAACTTTTAAACATTTTCTGTTTGAAAACCTTCTTTCTCGTCGCGTCTGCAAGATTAATTTTTAATTAAAATGTTATACTTATGTGAGTAGAATATTTAAATTTGGATTAAATATTTGGAATAATAATAATTTATATTATATAATAAGGTAAAATTAATTTTTTACCAAAATTTAATAGTGAAAACAGTAAAAATTATTTACCACAGTTAAGGTAAAAATGGATTTTTATGGGGGTTAAACTAAAATGATAATGGTTAAAATAACCTAATAAATTTTGTAAAATTTATTTTATGGAAATATTTAGACTCTATAATATCTATGTTTTTATAATACTCTATTTTTGACCCTTGTGGCATGTGAAAAACATGGGTAGACCTTTTTTTAAAAAAAATTATAAGTGTACAACTCACCTCCCTTATAAAAGGCTAGACATACTTCTATCTTGTTCAAACCTTCAAAAACTTTTTTTTTCAGAAAAAAACTACCCAAATAACATAAAAAATTCAGTCCTAACATATTCTAATCCTTTGTTTGGTCATAAATACAACCTAGTAAGGTTTTGGTGTAAACCTAAGGAGGATACTAAAAGAAGAGGTTAAATTCTTAAACGAGAGTTTTTATTTTATTTTTTTGTCCACCACCTAATGGAATAAATATATTTCAAATAATTATATATTTATATGTTAATTTAATTATCTACAAACATCTACACTTCCATAAAATGAACTATGAATTCATCTTTTCTGTGTACGATGGACCACCGCCACACGGACCGTTGTCATTCATTTTTCCATTACCACCTCTCACAGTTTGGTATGATTATGGATAAAAAGTATATATATGATAATTATAACATAATTATACATCTCTATTCATTATATATATATATATATATATTTACTTTCCATTTTATATGGCATATGATAACGTCCCTCATGTGTATATTGGACTACCACCTCGCGAAGTGATGTGATTCGTTTTTCACTAACACTTTACATGGATGGTAATAAGGATAAATTTAATGAATACATGTGATAAAAATGAACATATTATTTTATTAATTACACATTCATCATTAAGATAAGATAACATATCATTTTATTTATTACACTGAAAAATGATAGCATCGTTCGTGTATATGTGGATTACCGCCTTCACGAAGCGATGCGACTCTCTTTTCATCACCACACCACATGGATGATATATATAAGTATATTTTAAAAATAATATTTTATTTATGATATTATTATTATTATTTAAATATAAAATATCACTTACCTCATTTACATAATGATCGTTGAAAAATGGAAATGTTACCCATGCGTACGTACGACCTACCATCTTAATGATCGTAATGTACTTAATTTTTCATAACCATCTTTCATGATTAGTTTTAAAAGTAAAATTTATGTAAAAATATGATAATTATTTCATGATTTTTATTCTTTATATTATGGAACAATTTTAATAAGTTAATAACATGCTTAAAACCACTATAAAATAGGTTAAATGATGTTCAACCAAAATAAAGTGTGAGGTAAGATATTTCTTAAATTAATTTTCATTAATTGAGATAAAATAATAATTCATTGATTATGGAATTATAATATTATGTGTGTAATTAAATTTGATTATTTTATGTTGTATTTAAATTTTTTATGTGGATTTATATATGATACACATAATAAATTCATTTATTAATCCTCACTTCAACATTATGATCATTATAAGGGTTTATTTCACAATATTATTCTAATAGAGATTGTTTATTATATGATATTTGTCTAATAAAACCATTTAATTTTTGATACCTTTGGTTATTTATGATATTTTAAAGTAATAGTACCATTTTCCAACTCTTTTGTACTTAATTTTTGTAGGAAAATCCAACTTTATTTCTCTCTTTTGTTGGAAATCCGTTTTCTTCCAAAACCATATTTTCTAAAAATGTTTACAAAAATGTTTTTAACCATTTAAAAATTATTTATTAAATATATTTTTACCCATTTTTGATTTTTTTAATTTATTTTCAATGGAATATTCATTTCATTTTATAAACAATGTACGCTGGTCTTTTATTGAAATGTAAAAGGAATCTTTGTTTTAACATACTCGATTTGTATGAAATTTCTTGCCATCATGACCACTCAATATTTTAAATATTAATTTATAAATTTAAAAGATTATTTTCAAATAAAATTATTTTCAAAATGTTTTGTGAACTATTATTTTTAAAAAGAAATTTTCAAAATGAAAAGGATATTTTCCTCATGAAATTTTTTTAAAGATCTTTTTATGGTATTTTTATTCATTAATAAGAAGAACCCTTTATTATTAATATAATAGGTATATATTTGATTTATAATATCCTTATTAATTATATGGATGATTTATGGTCATTTTGATCAATTAAAGTATTTTCATTCACTTTCTTGATTTAGTTTTTATCCATTAACATTCCCTTGAAATATTCACTTTTCTGTGATCATTGGACTTTAAATTTCCCCTAAATATCCATATTATTTATCGTGGATATGTTTATTTATTAAAACATATATCATTTTTACATATTGTTTTATACATTGAAAGTTATTTTTTTATCTAGTGAAATATTGATAAATTCTTATGCTTTACTCAATACATATATTTGATGACATGGAACATTTTTCATGAATTAAATTGATTATTTGATATATTAGTAATGCTTTAGACATTAATAAATGGGAAGGGTATAGTTATAGATATCCACTTGATGTATTTATAGGTCTCATGAGATGAATTAGTTGGATATCCTTAATTAAATGAGTTCTACCCATCAGTTATAAAATTTATTGAGGATAGATCTTGACAGTAGAGACATCTTATTCCTAAGACATGAATTTAAATAATTAGGAATTTTCTTTATCTAGAATTCATATAACTTATTATCCATGGTATTTTCTCCATGATATTATATTTTTATGCATTTAATTATCATTTTATTAATTAAATGGCATGTGTTTTCAGTTATTTACCACGCCATGTTGATTATTCCTTATCCAAAAATGATACTAATGTTATTAATTAAATGTAATGTATTTTCATTTTTTTACCTTTTTATATTGATTATTAATTATCTCATTATCCATGATATTTTTACCAAGATGTTATCTATGGATGAATTTCATTATCATCCCATTAATTTAATGTAATGTGTGTTTAGATATTTACCTTTCCATATTGATTTTGAATATTGATTCTTGATAGCTTGTTTTATAATTGACCATTGTTGTGAATTTGATCTCACCTTTTTTTTATTTTCTCAATAATCCATGAATTATACTATGTTTGATATGAAAGTATATGATAAAGGGAATAACATTATTCTCAAAAAAAATGTTACAATTTGTGTTTTTAAATGTAATGCTAGACTTAAGTATGTATCTAGTTTACCAAGACTACTAAACTATTAAGTCTTTTGGAATGTGATTCTTTATATTCTATTCTAATATAATAAAGTAGGACACAAACTCTATGCTACTGAGGTTGAGTTCGTTACATTTCAAGATATAGAATAGTCGAACAATATATGTATTTCAGTATAAGATTATTAACAATGCATTAAATCTTATCGGATAACATGATTTTGGTAAATTTTTTATAAATTATGTATCTATAAATATATATACCAAAGTTGTATAATTATCAATTCAAAACATGTTAATGAACTTAATAAAAAATTACATTAGTAATATTTACATAAAATTTTAAATATTATCAAAATGGAACAATGTAAAAGCATACTTACATTATAAAAAATTAAAAAATTGAAATTCATAGCATGTTAATTATGGAAAGATCCACAAAATAATAAAAAACTAGAGGTATTTCACTATAAGTTTATTAAAAATTCATTAAATCTTATCTAATAGCATGATTTTGGTCAATTTTTTATAAATTAAGGATATGAAAATCAATATATCAAATTCATATCATTATTAATTCAAAACATGTTAATGAACATTATAAAACAATAATTATAGTATAACATAAAACAATTTTAAATATAGTTATAATAGAACAATGTAAAAGTGTGATTACATTATAAAAAATTGATAAATTAAAAATCCTATAATGTTACTTATAAAAAGGGATCTCCTATGATCACTTCCCTTCACACTAAAACCCAAAAGTTTAGCCCAAAATCTCTCCAAAACTCTCCTCAAAACTCCCAAACACCCTAAAGAGGTTCCAATATTCTCAAAATACCACTACAAAAAGGTTTAACCCCCTTATTCAAGAAGATAATCCCGGTATTTAGGTATAAATTTCTAACCACTCATTTCTTATTTCTATTTCTTTACATTAACTTCTTCTTCCACAAATTCCATAACACCATCTTAAAATGATAACATCAGTATCCTTAATATAATGATATGTTATTATAATGGTGGTACAAGTATGAATTATTAATCTAACTTTGTTTGTGTTGTATTTATTATTAATGAGTGTTTATTATTTTAAATTAATAGAAGTATTTATTGATGTAAATATGATTGAATAAGTAATTTAAGTGAAGAAGAAGATCGGTAATTATGATGTATTGATTATAAATGATGAAGATCCTAATCTTGGAGAAGAAGAAGATCCTAAGTATTGTGTTTCTTATTTAGTGATTAATGATTACATGACACAAGTCATATAATATTATTTTGAATATTTAGAGTTATATGGATATGATCTTAATATCTCAATAATGAAGGAGTTTTCACAAGGTTCATCCATGGATGTTTTGATGAAGTTAAATCAGTCAGTTCCAAGTAAGTTGTTCCTCACTAAAGTAAATATCATGATTATAATATCATGATTCAAGATTTTTATGAAGTTTGATAAGGGATTTACCAACATGGAAAATTCCATGACCAAGAAGTGGCCACAGTGAATCTTGAGAAGAAGTCTAAGTGTGGCCACGATTTTGATCAAGATTTTTTAGATGCTGTGGTGAATAGGAGCTTCCCAAAACAAGAAACTAGATAGGGACCATGCCTATAGTGGTCACTATAGTGGAATTTATGGGTAACTTTGAAAAATTTATAATGATAATATGAATATGGAACAAGTAGTGGGATATGAATTAAGATCCAAAAATGACTAAAGAAAAAGGAACATGCTATAGTGAAATCCAGGGTGTTTGTTGGGTCTACTTGTGTAAAACGGGTAAGCCCACTATGCCCGTGGTGGTGTTTTAAGGTGGTTGTGGTTGGTAGGTTGTGCGACATGTCAAGATAACCAAAGTATAAGGACCTTAATTGTGTTATAAAAATTAATGGTTGACTGGTAAAGGTGCAAGGAAAAACATCTAGACCTAGGAAGACTATGTCCATGGTGCTCACCATTTTGAAGGGAAAACTAAGAAGTATTTTTCTCCAGGTTGTGGTGAAATCTTCATGAGGTATCTTATTTTAATTTTAAGTGGTTTTGATGATGTGTATTTTTGGATGAATCAATGTATCTATAACATGATCTCTAAGGTAATTTTTATTAGCATGCAGGGTTTCTAAAAGCTTTAACATGATCTAATGGATTGAATTGAATCAGAAGAAGTAATTTAAGTGGTTAAAAGAAGTTTGATCATTTTAATTTTAAATTCAAATTCAAATATTAGGAATACTTCTGTGAAAAGTTGATTATATACATACATAAAATATAGTAATTGAACTATATGGTATAAAGATAGGGCGTTCAACACAAATATTTATAGGAGATACATTTCAGTGTCAAGGAATGAGGGAGTTTGGTACTACCATTTCAATGAGAATAATCTTTGTGTATGTTCCAATATTGAAGAGTGATTTGAAAATGATATTACTGTATAATCTCTATGTGTTGTAGTTTTTGAAGAAGTTATATACAACACACCATTCAACAAGAGAAAATTTTATGTGTTGAAGAAAAATAAGAACTAGTATAAGTTGACATGCACTAAATTTGAAGATGAAAATGAGAAGAAGAGGTGTTGTGAAAAAGTGTTGATGTAGTAAAGAAGAAGAAGAAGTATTAGAATCAATGAAAGAAAGGTAGTGATCATTTTCTACTTTAAAGAGAAGTAATTTTGTTCATTTATTTTTTCATGCAATAAAAGGGACAAAATCATTTCATGCTATTGTGTAAGTGAAATTGGAGGAAGAATAAGGAAATAAACACATAGAAAACCTTATAGTAGTTTTTAATAAGACTCTTTAGTTGTTATCTCTAAAAATGTGAAACTATCTGGAAAAAAATATAAAGAATCAGTGGGATGCTATAGAGTGAGGGATGGACTAAACTTAGGTACTAGGATAAACCCTTACCAATTGTATCAACAGATTGATACTAGTGTATTATATGATCATGGTGGAACCCAGATCATACCAAGGACTAGCCTTTAATTTTGAAAGAAAAACCTTGTAAATATTCAAGTCACTTGTGCATGTGTGTTAAATAATTTTTCTTGAAAAAATAAAGGAAAAGAGAGATATATAGGGATAATAAGAGGATCATCACCAAATAGTGAAATAGTTAAAAGTGTGAAGGTATTGAAGAAAGTGATAATTGGAAACCTGCACTGATTTATCCCCTACTAGTGTATAATATATCCTTAACCAATCAACCTCAAGTGGTATCAAATGGTGGTTAACGTCTATCATATTCTAAAGTGGTATCTAAGAATTGGGTTAACCACTAATTAGATTATCAAGTTAAAGTTGTTCTCTTTGATGATTTGATGTTTATTTCCTATAATTATTATATTTAGTTTTAAATAAGTTCTATCTATGAAAAATTAAAATTCAGTTTCTTACAATAATTTGATGAACAATAAAAAAAGAATAAGAATAAGAATAAACTGTCCCTCTTAAGTAATAAATAATTTTCACCACATCAAAATTGAAAATAAGTCAAATATATTATGGAAGGAGAAGAAAAATTGGTTCAACCAACTTCTAATGTTATGATCCTTTAATCTACCTTAGTTTATTAAAGTCACTCAAGTGATCACGAGGTATGCATAAATTATTTTCAAAAATTCCTTGAAGATGATCCAAGAACTAGTGGGAGTGATGATAAGTTAGTCAATTTTTTAATTGATTTATTAAATGAAATAATGAATGATTTTCCCCAAGAAATAATTTCATTTATTTGGGTTTTTTAAAACATATAGGATGAGAACTCTCAATTTGAAGAATAGTATAAGGTAATGTAGAATGACTTGGAAGAAAAGTTTCTTTCATGTGAAATTTTATCTAAATAGGTTAGGGCCATAAAAGCATTAAATATGGATCTTTAAGAATAATGTTCCAAAAATTAAAGGTAATGGATCAAATAAGTTTATTATAAAAATGAGATCAAGGAGAATCTCAAAGATAAAATCCAAGAACTTAAAAGAAAAACATGATATCAAGAATGTTCAAGTTGATTTCAAGGCTAAGAGGATCAAGGAACTTGACACATCACTGTAACAAAGAATCAAAATACACGATGAAGAAGTTTTAAAAATAAATAAGACGTGTAAATAAATATTTATGGTAGTTGAGAATTAAAATAATTTTCTCAAATTAAAAAATATGGATCTTAAAACTGGATTAGAAAATCTATAAATAATATAAGATCAATCTTTATAAAAGATTTATGGAAGAGAGGATGAATAAATTCAGTGTTCTAAAGAGTGTTCAAATGTTAATATAAATTCATCTAATATATATAATATTATTATATTATTTAATTATATTCTAAAATCAATATCAAAGAAGAAGGTCCCATCCATATCCAAATTTCATGATCATACTGATTTTTGTTTCAAAAAAAACACTAGTTTAAATGAAAAATCAATATAAGTATGGATGATAAGAATTTATGAATATCTTACCACCATGTATATAGTAGATATAAGTATATTTATAAGTGTTATTTACCCATGTGAAACTAAACCAGTGATAAATAAGGCCCAAAATTAGAATGATACTGAATCTGAAAAATCTATACAACATGCACTAAATAAGAGAAGAATAAGGTTTGTTGGGAAATGATGGTGGTTCAATCATTTTATAATTATGTAATATATTTTTGGAAAAATCATATAAATTAAAAATCATAAATAAATACTATTTCAAGGATGAATAAAATGAACAAGGAGAAATATTCATAGAAAAAGAGAAATCTATCCGGTTCATATAGATTTAATATTCTTGAATATTTATATGTTTTTGAAATGAAGGTTGTCAAAAAAGTGATAAATGTTATAAAAAACATGCATATAATAGAAATGTAAAGATTATAATATAATAGTTGGTGATGAAAAAGGTATATTTATCCTCAGGTCTAAATTTGAAGAAGTTTTCAAAATAGATTATACTGAAGAAGTTTCAGAAGAAGTCATCCTTGGATACAATGCACAAGAATGATCAGATACAAATAAATTCTAAGAAGTATAAGAAGATAAGAATGTATACTCAATATAAATGTAATAATGTGGTAAATATTACTCGTAATAATCCATGTAGAAACCACAAGAAGTATTCTAGTATTTAAAAATAATACATGGTGATTTGGTCAGTATATTTAAAGAATGAAAGTTAGAAGCATCATAAGAAAATGATTATACTATAAGAAAGAAAAATAATACACATGAAAAATAATAATTTCACAAGAGGTTATAAAAAAATTACAATACTAGATATAAATAATAATTGCGTGAGAGATACAACAAGGATAAACATAGTTCAAGAGGATGTTTAACCACATTTCTAGCATAAGAAGAAGCCTTGAGTATAATGAATATCACATCAATAGATGCATATGATTTTATGGATAAAGGGATAATAGGTATATCACACAATTAAATAGAAGAAGTGATGATATCCATCCTACCAAAGGAAAAAATCAGATTCAAAAATAATATGTGGAAACATGAAGGGGGAGTAACTTGGTTAAGAAAAACATCTCAACCTTACCATTTACATTGAATGAGAAAGGAGATACACTTTATTCCCTTATATGTTTTATGTGTTCTATTTACACTTACAATTAATTTAATTTAATATAATGAATGATAATAAGGGGATAACCTAAGAAATAGGATATGTTGTCAAGTTTGGACAATAAACATGAATAAGATGTCATCTTATAATGATTTATCAATTGGTATTCAATTTCAAATATGATTAAGAATCATATTTGATGAAGTGAAAGAAGGTTTTGTCAATATTATACAATAATAATATGAATATTCTATCCTGGAGTGATCTATCTATTATCAATAGTATGAATTGAAGATTATTTTCATACATATATATTAAATCTTAATAGATGAATATTCAATACATTTCACAAATACACACCTGAGTACCATAATGGTTTAGTTCCTTTGGAGACTAGTTATACAATCTTTATATTTCATGAAAGATCTTCAATATATCCCATAAAGATCTTCCCATTTAGTACCCTTTATATACATACCCTAATTAAACCTTTCTCCATAACAAGGGGAAAAGAAACATAAGAATGGGTGAGATCAGATGCTCAATAAGGGTAAACATGGAAGATATCAATTGATGATCATATTAAAGAATAAAATAAGAATGAGGGTATGATATTATAAATATTACTTAAAAAGTTAATACTAAATATATCATGGATCATAAGCATGATCCATGTAATAAAAAATTATTATTTCAAAATACATGAACCATAAGTGTAAAAGATCATCATAAATAAATCATGAACCTGATGTTCATGTCATATAAGTGTGGAACCATCATAAGTATAAAAACCATTTATTATGTCAAGGTTAACATGAAAGACCATAAAATAATTATGTATTAAGCATCAAAACCTATTTACCAATTCATAATAGATTATACATCATCACCTATTTCCCATAGTAGACCAAGACCATCTAACTCTTTCCCATAGTGGATCAAGCCCATCAAACAATTTCCCATAGTTATCTTATGAGATATAATACCTTACCAAAATAATTGGAAGGAGATATAGGTTACAACCATCACATAATACATAAATTTATGTGCCATAAGATCATAAAACCTTCATCATATTAGAACCTATGAAAGGAAATGAGTTTTATAAAAATTTTATCATAGAATAACCCATGGGAAAAAATGTGTTTCATAAACATTATATATTTTCATCATAGAAAACAAATGGAAAAGAAAATGGTTTCATAAATATCATATCATCACAAAAATAAACCATCATGAAAAATAATTAGGATGATATCATTATATCATATTTACAATAATGCTTAATTAACACCAAATTATTCCATATTATATGGAAAATGAATTTGAAAGATCAATTGAAACATTTCTTAAGGAAAAAACATTTTCACTTTGAAATAATATTTTAAAAATATAAAAAATTACCAAATTTTAAAAAAAAATTTATTTAAAAATAAACTTGGAAAATTTTAATGGTATCTTTAGATCATTGAGTGTTCATGATGGTAGAAAATACAATTCATGTTGTACATGTTAAAATAAATATTCCTTTCACATTTTGTAAGAAAGGTCAAAAAGTACATTTTTTTTTGGAAAATGATAGGAATATTCCTTTGGATTTTTTTAAAAATACAATTATGTGTAAACATTACTTTAAAAAATTATAGTAAAACATTCTTTAAAACATTTTTAAAAAACATGTATTTGGAACAAAAAGTATATTAAATTGAAGTGATAAATAAAGTTGATTTTTTAAAAAAATTATTTTAATCTATTGAGTTCATAAATAGAGAAAAATGCGTGGAACAAAAATAATTTTTATAAATAAAAAAATTATAATAAAATTCATGAGTTTCTTTATATATAGATCATAATATTTCATCATGTGTAGCATAATCATAAACAATCCTGATAAACAATGATATTGTAAAATAAAACCCTTACCACTTCGGTAAATTTTGAATCATAAGACCCATGGAAGAGTAAATATTAGATGGATAAATATATCCCATAATTTAAATTATAATATCCATAAAATACATTCATTGTTAGTGTATATATCCCAAAAAATAAACAAGTGGTGTAAAAGGCATGTGTATCATAAAAATTAAAGTAAGACGAAAGTCACTTACCACTTTGGAAACTTTTTATTCTTAAGAACCATTAAATAATAACATCAAAATAAAATTTAAATTTCATTAAAATAAGGATATTAATGACATAACATGTCAAAGGTGTATTATATACACCACACAAAATTAATGAGTGGTGAATAAGACATATGTATCCTAGAAATAAAAGAGTGACTACAAATCCATTTCCTTAAGTATAGATTTCCTTTTCACATGTTCAAAATTATTGTATAATAAATAAAATTTTATTATAAATATATTAAATAACCATACTCATATGTATCATATCATATAATATTTACTTAAAACCTTTTATTACCCATTTAGTAACAATTCTTTGTTAAAATCATGTTTCAAGTAATAACTGTTTCATTTTTCATGTATGTTTTGGTCTGGTATTTTTGGTCCTTTTACTTTGATCATGTTTCCATAATATTCCTATTTTTGAACATGATATAAATATTTTATATATTCATTATATATGTATTCAGAGTAACCCATTAAAGTTATATATAGAAAATTAATTACACCATTCATGGAGATGATAGGTCGTACATACACTTGAAAAATGATTCCATTTATTTGATAGAAAAAATGAAATAAAGGTAAATAATATATTAACTTTACATAATAATTTTTATTTCAAATATATCACAAATTTTCAGTAAACCTATCCTTATTACCTCCAATTCAAAGTGCAAGTAAATAACAAATCACATCGCTTCGTGAGGTGATAGTCTGCCGTACACATGAATGACATTATCATATTACTAAAGAATGGAATATATGAAGGTTTATGTGATATTATAATTTAAAAAGTTTAATTATTTCATAAGTATCATATAAATATGTTAAATTCATCATTATATCCATCCGTGAGAGGTAGTGATGGAAAACGATTTACATTGGTTCACGAGGTGGTAGTCAATCGCACACATAATCGACAATGTTGTTTCCCACTTGATGAAAGAGGAGATATATATAGGTAATGAAATTTGTATAATAAAATCTTAGTATATTTTATATATTAATGTTATTATATCATCATATTTTTATAATATTTTAATGAGTTAGAGAATAAATAAAATAAAAACACATTGTTAAGGACTATACCTCTTCTTCAGACAACCCCTTTAAGTTTATACCTAAATCCTTATTATGGGAGTTTCATAATAAAAAAATGACTCTAGGAATTGGATAGGTAATTAAGTAATGGATTTGGTTATTTATTTTCTTAATAAAATGGTTTTGGAAGTGTGAAGAGGAGAGGAGAGGGGGTGGACTTTTATAATTGTGGGAGAGGACACACTTGGAATTTTGGAAAACAAAAAGGTGTACCCACATTTTAAACATGACAAAAAGTTTCCAAAATTGATTATTATAGAATATTATATTATATATGGTCAAAATATTTTCATAAAATTTGAGTTTTACAAGTTTATTATTCATTTTACTCCTTATAATTTTAGTTTAACCCCTAGTAAACCTATTTTAGCCTTAACTATGATAATTAATTTTTGTTGTTTTTACTACTCATTCTGACAAACACTAATTTTAAATTATTATATAATATTAATTTTTATTATTTAAAAATATTTAATCCTTTTTTTAAAAATTACATTCATATAGGTGAAAAAATTTAATTTAAAAATAAACCCCCAAACATTAGGAATAATAGCTTTCTAAAGAGAAAATTTCCATAAGTATAAAATATTTTAATATCAAAATTCAATATAAAATTTATTAAAACGAACTTAATTGGATTAATAAATATATAATTTAAATAATTTCTCTTTTATAACCATCTTAAAATAATATGGATCTTGTAAATTATTTAAATGAAAATGTGATTTTTAAGAAAAATCGACATATTTCTACTATTCATCAAAAAATTAATCTATTTAGAAAATTCTAAAAATCGTACTTAAAGATAATTTCAACCAGAATATTTATAATTTTTTTTTCTAAAATTGTAAAAAAATAATTTTAGTTTTTTCAAAAAATTTAATAAAAATACTTTTTTAGAAAATAGTATTTTAGAAACATATAAAGACTTTACTAGAAATTACTTTTTTATCAATATGTTTTATTTATATAAAAAAATTATACTTAATATTTAAAATTTTATTATTCCTATTCATACCAATAATTTTATCATCTAGTTTGTAATGATAATGTTTAAATAAGATTATTTATAGTATATCATGGTTAGTTAAAATTTAGTGTTACATGTAATGCAAGCTATCCAATAAATTAAATTTATTCAAAAAAATATATTTCATAAAACCCCAAGGTGTTAAATTCTACCCCCATTAAAATTAATTTCACCCTTGAAATTATTTCACTTTTGTAAAATAAATTAATGATACTTTTTCCTCATTACATCCTTAGGTTCCTAGGTAGCTTCCTTAAGCTGGTGGTTTTGCCACAAAACTTTTACCAGGTAAGTGGTTTTATTTCATAGAAAGTTATTTATAAATTCTGGAATCTCCAATAGTTGTTACTTAAAATAAATTATATTATCTAGTGGTAGGAACTATGAGTTTAGTACATGTTAAGGACCAGGTATGTACTTCCTTAGGAGAGATACATGGAACACATCGTGGACTTGAAGGAGGTTCAGTGGAAGTTCCAATCGATTAGATAAAATCCCAATAAAATTAAGAATTGCATTGGTACTAATATACATTGGGATTATTTTTCCATTATTTCTCAATCTTGTTACCTTTTTCCATGGAAAAATTCTTAGAAACACCTTGTCTCTAACTTAAAATTCTAGATCATGCTGGCAATTATCAGCATAACTTTTCTAGCAACTTCGTAATGACCTTATGTGTTGATAAATGAATCAAAACTTCTCTACCATTTCTTAAACTAGATTAGGTCATAATATCTTTGTTTATATGACCTCATTTCAATATGTTGGAGCTTTAAACTTCCTTCCATAGAGGGATTCATAAGGAGCCATCTCAATACTTGAGTGAAAGATATTGTTGTATGAAAACTCAACTAGAGGAAGCTATTGATCCCAACCCATTTTAAATCCATAGAACAAGATCTCAACACATTCTCTAGGGTTTTAATTATTCTCTTAGACTAACCATCTGTATGTGGATGATATGTAGTGTTGAAACTCAACTCCATATCCTGATCTTGCTGAATAATTTTCTAGAACTTCAAGGTAAACCTTAGATCCCAATCATATATAATAGAATGTGGTACTCCATGAAACCTCACCACTTCCTTAATGTATATTAATGGAATATAATCAAGAGATAAATATTCTCTAATATTGATAATGTGTGCTAGTTTTTTAAGTCGATCGACTATAATCCATACAAAATTTTTCACTATAGATGTTTTGAGGAGTTTGATAAAAATATATATAGGGATATTTTCCCATTTCCATTCTGGTATAGGTAATGGTTGTAATATCCCCTTATATTTTTTTCTCTCAACCTTAAATTTCTAACATACCAAGCATCAAGATACAAAATTTAAGATATCTCTCTTCATTCCATCCCACCAGCAATACTCTTTCAAACATCTATATATCTTTGTACTTCCAAGATAAATAAATTATGAATAACTATGAGCCTCTTTTAATAAATAATTCTTTAAATCCAGTATAGATGGAACACATACATTGTCTATTATCCTTATATTTCCATCACAGTAAAGGTTGAACTTATGAACATTTATCACCTTCTTTTTTAGCTTAAAATAATCCTTCTACACCTACTTTATCCTTATATGAATAGATGACTGAACACTTATTTGAGAAATGTAATATTTTCCCCCTTTTTTCAAGATTTCAAGATACATCCTTTTAAAACATAGAAATATTGGATCTTTTTTTGATCCTCATCAAAAATACGCCATCATGATCCTTTTGACTCAAATCATCAACCACCTTATTTGTTTTCATAGGGTGGTAATGTATTGAGAAACAATAATCTTTAATCAGCTCCAACCATTATCTTTGGAACATATTAAAATCCTTTAGTATGAAAATATACTTTAAACTTTTGTGATCAATATTTACATCAAACGTTTCCCTATAAAGAAAATTCCTCTATATCTTTAGAGAAAAAATTACCACTACTAACTCCAAATCATGAGTTGGGTAATTTTTATCATGAACCTTCAATTTCCATGAGGAATAAGTTATAACCAAGTCATTATTCAAGATAAATCACCCAAATCCCTTATTGGATGAATCAATATAGATTAAAAACCTTTATCCACTATAGAGTAATGTAAGAATAGTTACGCTAACTAATGTTCTCTTCAGTTTCTTGAAATTTTCCTAACATCCATCCATCTAGAAGAACTTGTATCCCTTTTGACCTTACTTGGTGAGTGGATTAGTTAGTTGTGGTAAATTCTAAACAAACCATTGATAATATCCAGCCAAACCGAGAAAACTTCAGATATCAGTCAATGTGGTTGGTCTAGGTCAATGTTTAATAGCTTTTGTCTTTGATGGATCCACCAATATATTATCGCTTGAAATTATATGACCAAAAAATGCAACCTTTTACAGACAAAATTCACACTTCATAATTTTTTCATATACTTTCTACTTTTTAAAGGTATTTAGAAAAATTATCATGTGATATTTATGATCATACTTTCACTTAAAATGGATAATAATATCATCTATAAAGACTACCACAAACTGAGCAAGGTAATAACTAAAGACTTTATTCATTAAATCTATAAAGATACCGAGCGCATTAGTAATTCGAATGACATTATTATATACTCATAATCTCCATACATCTTACAGAATTCTATCTTGGGTATATCCTCCTTCTTAACCCTCAATTGATGATATCCAGAACAAGGGTTAATCTTGGAAAAGTATTGAGCTCTGCATAGTTGATCAAACAAGCCATAAATACAGGGTAGAAGATACTTATTCTTTATTATGAAATTGTTTAGCTCCCCATAATCAATGAAAAGTCACATTGATCCATATTTATTATTAAAAATAACTAATTCAAACCAAGTATATAGAATTGGATTAACAAATATTGTATCAATATTCTCCTTGTGTTACTCCTTCAATTCCTAAAACTCAATCTGGGCCATCTGGTAGGGTGTCTTTGAAATAGGCATGGCATTAAATATGAGTTATATTGATAAATCAACTTCATGTTTTAGTGGAATACTAGGAAAATATTTTATAAAGGAACCAAAAAACTCCCACATAATAATAATATCATCAATGTTGAGTTTATCCCCAACCATCTCAGATAAACACACCTTTTAAATGGGAATAAAGACCCATATAATTGATGTGATCTCCATTAAAAGTTTATATTTATCATCACACTAATAGAAGATCATAGGTTTTTTTGGAATATAAAATTTGAATTACCTTCATTGTAAATGAATGTGAGATTTATATAGAGAAACCTAATCCATTCCTAAGATAACATCAAATTCGACGAGAGGAAGAATAATAAGATTTGTAGGAAATACATTCCTATATAATTCAACTGGAGAATAATCATAGGATTAAGATGAAATCATAACTCTATTAGGGGTTTCATTACTAATTAAACATCTAATCATTGAGGTGGTACTATGATACCCTTAGAAAATTCTTCATATATAAATGAATATCTAGAGTCAAATAAGACATTAGATGTTCAAGAGTGGATGATAAGTATACATTTCATCACATAGTTATCATATCACTCTTCAGAAATAGGGATCACATGAGATTTAGATTTTTCTATATATTTTAAAGTTTTTTAATGTAGATCATTATAATTAACCATTGGATTTTATCACTGGTTAACATAATTCCCATACTCCTTATCTTTTAAGCATTAGGGAATGGGTGGCACATTCTGTGGAGATTTATCTCTATTCAAATCATTAGTTAAATTATTCCCATCAATTAGGCATTAAGACACTCAACGACTTTCCTTTCAAAACTTAAAAAATTTATTAGTCCCCTTAAAAAATTTTCTCTATGTTTTCTTCCACACTTCGGCCATAAAATAAAGCTAATCTTCTTTTCTCTATGGTTTTAAGATTTTCCCTTGAATTCAAACTTTTATTTCTTATCACAACTATGTGATTGATTAGTAACTCCAATATCTATTTCAAACTTGATAGCATAACATATTATTTCTTCATAGCTACCAAATTCACTTATGGATAACACCCTTAGGAGACTTGGTTTCAATCCACTAAAGAATTGACCAACTTTACTTTCAGGCTAGATGATAATACCCAAAGCATACCTCATAAGTCTTGTCACTATAAGAAAATTGGAATTTAGCGATGTTTTCAGAGTTACATTTTAAAAACATCTCTAATTTTTAAATTTAGTGATGTTTTTCAGTAAATGTAAATTAGATATGTTTTCAAAAAACATCACTAATTTAGTCATGTTTTGAGGAAACATCTCTAATTTAGCCACGGTTTTAGAGAAACATCACTATATTACTGATGTTTTTTAGTAAACATCTCTAAATATGTATATATATATATAGCTCATTTCTCCACCTCAATGTAAATATATATATATAAATATATATATATATATAAACACACACACACACACATATATGTATATATATATAAACGCACACACATAGATATATATAAATATATAAATATATACACACACATATTTATATATAAAAGCACACATATATTTTAATTTAGTCACGTTTTTGAGAAAACATGTCTATTTTAGGGATATTTTTACCAGTGTTTTAAAACATGACTAATTATATATATATATATATATATATATTTCTTTATATATCTGTATATACACACATATATATTTATAAACACACACACACACATAAACACACACACACACACACACACACATATATATATAAACACACACACACATATAAATATATAAATATATATATATATATAAACATATATATTAAAAATATAAACATATGATATATATAAAATATGAACATATAATACATATAAAATATGAACATATACAAAGATATATATAAAATATAAACATATATTTATATAAACATAAAATATAAACATATAATATATATATATATATATATTAATATATGTATATTAATATATGAAATTATATATATATATATAATATTAATTTTTTAAATACTGAAATATATTTATATATATAAATATAAAAGAATATAATTTTATATTAAATTTTTTCATAGCTTAGTTGGTCCAGCCTTTGTGGTTAGTTCTATTAGTTGCGTGTCTGAATTCCTTTAGAAGTAGTTTTCAACTTGTATAGAGCATGGAGGGTGGGAAGGGGCACCAGGTCAGTCAGTGTGGAGGGTGTGTAGGTTGTGTGGATCATTGAAGGTGGAGTGTGGTGGGTGTTTGTGCCCTAGGGCGGCCAACGTGGAGTGTGGGTAGTGTGTTGGGGCCACTGGATTACATTAGTGTATAAAATAATAATTTTTTTATAATGAAAAAAACATAAATAAAAAAATATCATTTTTTTAGAAATGATTGTTTTTTTCTTAAAAAAATATAAATTTAAAAGAAAAATAATAATTTTTTTTAGAAACATCGATAAATCAGGTGTATTTACCAATGTTTCTAAAAAATACCAGCCAATGAGGTTTCTCTATTTAGAGACATTTACAAATGTCACTAAACATCACCAATTAGTGATGATTTTCAGAAATAATGGTAAATGAATTAGTGACATTTTAAAACATCACTATTGAAAAAATCATCTCTAATTTATGTTTTTTTGTAGTGTAAAAAATCTTCCTCATAGGTACCAATAGATCCATTATCCTTCTATTTTATCTCAAGGAATTACTTCACCATTTTCAAATGAAGAATATAAGAAAATCAATTATTGAATAATAAACTCTTAAACCCATCCCACACTATGGAGTAAATTTATTCCTATTACCCTGTATTCTTGATAAGATTATACCATTGATCCTCTTCACATTAAAAACTATAGACAACCAAAATGAAT
The DNA here is from genome assembly GCA_963277665.1 of Viscum album. Taxonomy (NCBI): domain Eukaryota; kingdom Viridiplantae; phylum Streptophyta; class Magnoliopsida; order Santalales; family Viscaceae; genus Viscum; species Viscum album. Next base: position 981,326,072 of record OY728143.1, on the reverse strand, counting down.
TTTTCAGGCTCCAAAAACTGGAGAATAGAAAATATATATTCAGTGTTACTAATACATTTCTCAAAAACTAATAGATTAGTAGAACCATTAAAATAAGGAGGATGTTTCCTCATGAAGAAATCAAAAAAACTTTGTTCCCTTATTTTCTTGTTTTGAAGTTCAACATGATTCATATCTTGAGAAAGTTGCATGAGCATATCAATAAGATTTTTCATTCCAGCCACTAAATGTTTGGTTTCTCATAAGGAAAATTATTAAATTGTTTGTATCACTCAACATTAACATGATTCCTTTAGGTTCCATCCATTGACTAAAACAAAAAAGCATAGTGTAAGTAACAATACTAATAGTAAGAAACCATATAATCATGAAAAATAATTTATAGGATGTCTAAATAACGACACATTATTTTCAATATAAGTCACATTAGGTTTAACCTAGGTTATTCATGGCTATTATATATTCAAATCCTTCATCATGATTCACAATGAGTTTTTGAATTTCCAAATCATATCCCCTAGAAGTTCCAAATCAGGTGTGCAACAACCCCGTTTTTTTATACTAGGTGAAAATTATGTCTAGCTCAATGCACCCTTTTTAGAGTTATCACCCCTAGGTACAACTATTTGAGATCCACATCTAATTTTAGTATCTAGATATGGATATAATTGATTTATACCACTCACTGTATCCTTCACCAAATTTCAGGACATTTTCCTATTCTTTGACCTATCCTTAGACTTATCCTTAGGTATCTCATTAAAGATTTAACATCCTGAATTCAAAAGTTTAACTAAAACATTCCTCTAAAATCAACTATAACGACCTAGGATTTTCATACATAGATATTACATCTTAAGAGGTGAATATTCAACACATTTCAAAAATACATGTCTAAGGACCATAAATGTTTAGTGTCATTGGATACTAGTTACATAATATTATTATTTCAGGAAATATATTCAATATCTCTAATAAATATCTTCCCATTTAGTACTCTTCAGAGACATACCCTACTTAAACCTTTCTTAATAACATAGGGAAAAGAAACATAAGAAAGGGTGAGATCAGATACTTCATGAGGGTAAACATGGATGATATCAATCTATTATCATATGAAAACAAAATATAATCATAAGGGTATGAGATTATAAATATATCTTAAAAATATCATACCCAATATATCATGGATTGAAATCATGATCCATGGTATAAAACACTATAATTTTAAAAGGCATGAACCATAAGAGTGAAAAATCTTCACAAATAAATCACAAACCATAATTTCATGTCAAATTAGTGTAGAACTATCATAAATATAGAAACCATTTTATATATCATGGTTAATATCCATCAAATAATATTGAATTATGCATTAAAATCTTTTTCTCATTTTATAACAGATCATGAATCATCATCTGTTTCCCATAATGGATTAAGTCCATCGACCTATTTCCCATAGTTATCGCATGAGATATAATAATATACCCAATGTATTGGAGGTAGATATAGGTACCACCAGTCACATAATACATACATTTGTGGGCTATAAGATCAGAAAGAATCCATAATATTATAACCCATCAAAATAAATGAGTTTCATAAACATTTCATAATAGAATAACCTATGGAAAAGAAATGGGTTTCATAAATATATTTTCACCATAAACAAAAACCATCTAGAAAAATAATAAGGATGGTATATTTCAATCATATACACATTAAATCTCAAATAACATCAAATTTTGTCATTTTAGATGGAAAATGATTTTTGAAAGATCAATTAGAACATTTCTTGAAGAAAATGACCTTTTCACTTTGAAATCATTTATTTAAAATCTAAAAGCTTCCAAAATTTTAAATAAAAATTTTTATTTGAAAAAAACCTTATAAACTTATTAAGTGAGATTTAAATCATTGAGTGGTTATGATGGCAGGAAATACCATTCATTCCGTGCATGTTAAAAAAATTCATTTCACATTTTGTAAGAAATGTAAACAATTACCTTATTTAGAAAAAAATGAGGATTAATTTTATAATATCTAGTAAAAATACAATCATGAATAAAAATAAATTTGAAAAATCATAGGACAACATTGATGAAAATATTTTTAGAAAACATGGATTTGGAAAAAGTTAGATTTTCGACTGAAGAGATAAATAAATTTCATCCTCTTTAAAAATATTCCTTTAATATCTTGAGTATATATAGAGATAAAAATAAATAGAACACATGTAATTTTCATAAATAACCATATAATAATATAATTTATGAGTTTGTTGAGAGATATATCATAATATTTCATCATCAGAAGCATAATCATAAACAATCCAGATAAACAATGATATTGTAACATCAAACCCTTACTACTTTGTAGAATTTTGAATCGTAATCCCCATAAAATATTGAAAATTATATGGATATTTATATAATATAATTTTAATTATAATAATCATAAAATATATTCATGTTTGGCATATACAATCTACCAAATAAATATGGGGTTTATAATGCATGTGTCCCACATAAATAAGAGTGAAATGAAAATTACTTACCACTTTATAAACTTTTCAATTATAAGCCTTGTTAAATAATAACATAAAATTAAAAAATTAAATATAATTAAAATAAGTATATTAATTATATAACATGTCAAAGTATAATTATATATACCACACAAGAGAAATAAGTGGTGAATATGACATATGTCTCTCAGAAATAAAAGAGAGACTAGAAATCCCTTACCTTAAGTCTCGAATTCCTTCATACACATTCAAAATTCCTGTATAATAAATATAATTTTATTATAATTATATTATAGAACCATAATAATATATATCATACCATATCATATTTAATTTTGACATTTTATTACCCATTTATTAATAATCCCTTTTTAAAATCACATTTTGGGTAATAACTGCTTCATTTTTCATGTATGTTTTGGTTTTTATTTTTGTTCTTTTTACATTGATCATGGTTAAATAATATATATAATTTTAAACATGATATAAATAGAATATATATAAATTATATATGCATTTATTGTAATCCATTAAATTAAAGATAGAAAATGAATTACATAATTCATGGTGATGGTAGACCATACACACACATGAATGTTGTTTCCATTTTATCAACGGATGAAATGAAATAAAGTTAAATAGTATATAAACTTTAAAAAATAATTTTTATGTGATATATATCACATATTTTCATTAAAACTATCCTTATTACCATCCATGTATAGCATACGTGAAGAACGAATCATATCGCTTCGTGAGGCGGTAGTTTGTTGTACACACGAGCGGTATTATCGTATTCCCAAGGAATGGATTGTATGATGTTTTATGTGATATTATAATTATATAAGTATAATTATTTAATAAATATTATATAAATATGTTAAATACATCATTATATCCATCAAGGAGAGGTGGTGATTGAAAACAAATTAAATCGGTTCGTGAGGTGGTAGTCCTCCGTAAACACAATCGACAGTTTTAATTACCACTTGATGAAAGATGTGATAGATGTAGGTAATTACATGAAAATAATAAAATATAATTATATCTGAGATACTAATGTTATTATATAATCATGTTTGATGAATATTTTATGGAGTTAGATACGAAATAAAATGAAAACACATGGTTAAGGACTATACCTCTTCTTCGGAGAACCCCTTTAGGTTTATACCTAAATTCTTATTAGCAGGTTTTAATAATAAAAAAAGGTATATAAAATTTGTATATGGAATTAAGAATGTATTTGGGTAGGTCTTGGACAAACCAAATTCTTTCTAAAGTGTTAATAGGAGAGGATCGGGGGTAAAATTTTATAAGTGGGGGTAGACGACACACTTGAAATTTTTGTAAAGAAAAAGGTGTGCCCACATTTTAAACATTTAAAAAGGCTCTAAAATGAATCATTATTAAACCTTATATGATATAAGGTTTCAATATTTCCGTAAAATAATATTTTGATATGTTTATTAGCCATTTTACCCCATATCATTTTAGTTTATCCCCTGGTAAACCCGTTCTAACCTTAACCGCGATAATTAATTTTTACTACTTTTACTATTTATTATAAAAAATTAATTTTAAATTATTATATAATATTAAATATGATTATTTGAAACACAGAACCTATTTTACAAATTCCATTCACATAAGTGAAAAAATTTAATTTAAAAACAAACTTGCAAATGTGAGGAAAAAGTGGGTTTTCAAAGAGAACATTTTCATAAGTATAAAAGGTTTTAATATCAAAATTCAATATGAAATTGATTAAAATGACTTAAATTTGATTAATAAATATATAATTGAAATAATTTTACTTTTATAACCATATTTAAAAAAATTATCTTGTAAAATATTTAAACAAAAAATAGTTTTTAATAAAAATCAGTATTTTTTTTACTATTCATCGAAAAATTAATCTTTTTAGAAAATTCTCAAAAATTCACTCAAAGATAATTTTTACATTTATATTTTAAAAATATATATTATTTTTAAATATAAATTTTCCAAAAGTGTAAAAACTTACTTTTATTTTTTATTCATAAAATACAATAAAAACATTTTTTGAGAAAATAGTATTTTTGAAACATATAAAGACTTTACTAAAAATTAAGTACTTTTTTATCAATATGTTTTCATTATATAAAACCATTATAAATAATAATTAAAATTTAGTTATTTATATTCATACTGCTAAGTTTAATGGTTAGGTAATAACAATCATGTTTAAATAATAATATTAATAGTATATCATAATTTGTTAAAACTTGGTGTTACATATAATGTAAGATCTCAAGGGAATTAAATTTATTCAAAAAAATATTTCACAAAATCTTGGGATGTTACAGAAGAATATAATCTTTTATGAATATGTGGAAGTTTTAAAATTTATACAACCTTATAAATAATTCCATTTTACTGTATTCTCCATATTGGAACATCTTGAAATCCATTCATGAAGAGATTCACATTATGAAGATGTTGAGAAGTGTTTCTCTTAAGGGGTAGATATGATGAAGAAGATTATAGAAGATATTATCACATTTAAATATGATTTTTTTGGAAATTTCTTAAAGGTGATTTCTTCTAAAATGTATGTTATCATAATATGCCATCCTTGGTAATAAAAATTAAATTCTAACATCAACGAGGAGAATTTTAGTCGATGACCAAAAGTGGAAATTTTTAGCTATACCAAGGATACTATAAAATACCATTATATTAGAAAATATCTAATTTGTGTATTCAAGTGATAAAAAAATTAAATATTTACATATCTTATGATAATATATATATAGAATTATATATGTCACTTATCTCATTCTGAATATAGTTTAAATAGATCTTGAAGATAAATTATAAGTGGTTTAATTTCTAATTGGTATCATGTTCACTTTATTATGGACATCCTAGTTGTTTAAATCAAACCCTCCTATTTTTTACTATTATAATGATTTAGTAGACTTAGAGTGGGATGATTAATAAAACTTTGGTAAGTATGAATTAATACCCTTTCCCAAATACTTATCATTTCTTATCAATAAGTGTGAGAAAAAGTATAATGAAATTATTGATGATAAATGGGGAGAGAAATTAAATTAAAGTTGATAAAAATATTTGATAAGAATTCGACATATCATTATAATATGATATTAAAAACAAATTTAGAGGGGGATTTTGTTAAGCCCACTTTTTATGTGTTATATTTATTACCAATTAGTTTTGATGATTGATAGTGAATAAGAAGAATTAATTGATGTCAATATGATTAAATAAAGAATTGAAGTGAGTAAGAAGCCCTGTGATTATGATGTATTTATTATGAATAATGAACATTCTAAGTTTGGAAAATAAGGAGATCCTAAGTATTGTGTTTCCTGTTTAGTGCTTAATGATTACATGAAACATGTGTTAGAAGATTACTTTGAAGATTTAGAGTTCCATGAAGATGATATTAATATCTATATAATGAAGGAGTTTTCAAAAGATTCATCCATATATGTTTGAATGAAGTTAAATCATTTGATGATAAGTAAGATGTTCCTAATTGAAGTAAATATCATGATTTGATTATCATGATTCAAGATTTTTATGAATATTGAGAAGATATTTCCTAATGTGGTTAAGGCCATGACCTTGTAGTGGCCAAAATGAATCTAGATAAGAAGGATAGGTGTGACCATGAATTAGATCAAGCTGTGTTAGATATTGTTATAGCATCCTGACTTTTTATCACATAAACTTTCATTATATTTTACAAAACTGAGGATCTTTAAGGTTTAGTGTCTTAGAAACCAGGAACTTAAAACATGAAAACATAAAACATTCTTCTTAAACACTTTAAAGTATTCTCCTTATGTTCATCCTAGGTTCATTACTGCATCTCATAACCTGGGGACATACATCAAAAGAAAGGGTGAGCAAAAGGCCTAGTAAGGGAAACAATGGGAAACATTTAACATGTGAACTTGAGATACATCAACAATGTCATGAAAAAGAACTTTAAGGCATGATAAATAAATAATGAGGCATATCATAATAAAAATAACGTTTTTCATAACTTGAAGATGTGGCTACAACATTTAATATTGAAAATCATTTCTGTTTCACCAAGGTCCATCCCCAAGGTGTCATTAAAAATTACCAAGGTTATTCACCAAGGCGTTGTTAGAAATAGTCATCTCTAGAGATTAAGTCTTTACCCAATGCATTGGAGCGCTATCAGGGCGCACCCTTTACATGTATTTATTATCATGTGAGACAAATATATCATCATCAATAATTTCATAAACAACCCATATAGCATAAAAGAAATGGGTTTCATTTCATAATCATAATGTTTTAAAACTGCTTTAAAGACATGATCTTTATGTCACTTTAAACCCACAGAAAGGGAAAGAGGGTCTCATGTATGTAAATCCCAGAATTTAAAATAGAACAACTTGGTATATATGTGAAAACCCCTATAGAAGAGAGAGCTTTGAGTATTCACTTAATAAAACAAAAGAACTTTAGAAAAAGAGAGTGACATTTTTGAGACAGAAATTCTGCAGCATAACGACTATGTTTTGGGGTTTTAGAAAACATTGAAAAGAGTGGGGAACATGGGTAAAAAATTCATAAATGACCCATAAAACAGTATAGGTAAATAATATAAGGGATTTAAGAACATGGTAATGAAATTTTAAAGACATACCATATGAAATGAAGGACATGAAAAGAAGACAAAAATAAGATTTCTCTTATGAAAATTCGGCAGCCTAACAGCATCACTTAAACTTCAACAAAAATGATTTGATGAGATCAAATAGGGTCTCTCATATTATAAAAATAAAAGTTCAGTATGATAGATATAGATATCATACCCCAACACAATAAAAAGGAACTTGAAATACTTGACATGAAAGTAGAACTTTGAAAAATGAGAAAGGTGATAGAATCCCTTAAAAATTCGGCAGCCTAACGGCGCCACTTAAACTTCAACAAAAATGAATTGACGAGATCAAATAGGGCCTCTCATAATATGAACATAAAATATCAGTATGATAGATTTATAGATCATACCCCAAAATAATAAAAATGAACTTGAAAGACTTGACATGAAAGTAGAACTTTGAAAAATGAGAAAGGTGAAAGAATCCTTTAAAAATTCGGCAGACTAACGATGCCACTTAAACTTCAACAAAAATGAATTGATGAGATCAAATAGGGTATCTCATCATATTAAAATAAAATACCAGTATAATAGATTTAAATATCATACCCCAACATAATAAAAAGGAACATGAAAGACTTGACATGAAATTAGAACTTTGAAAAATGAGAAAGTTGAAAGAATCCCTTAAAAATTTGGCAGCCTAACGGCGCCACTTAAACTTCAACAAAAATGAATTGACAAGATCAAATAGGGTCACTCATCATATGAAAATAAAAGATCAGTATGATAGATTTAGATATCATACCCCAACGTAATAAAAAGGAACTTGAAAGACTTGACATGAAAGTAGAAATTTGAAAAAGGAGAAAGGTGAAAGAATCCCTTAAAAATTCGCCAGCCTAACGGCGCCACTTAAACGTCAGCAAAAATGAATTTACGAGATCAAATAGGGTCTCTCATCATATGAAAATAAAATATCAGTAAGATAGATTTAGAGATCATACCCCAACATAATAAAAAGGAACTTGAAAGACTTGACATGAAAATAGATCTTGAAAACGAGAAGGGTGAAAGAATCCGTTATAAAAATTTCTACAGCCTAACGACGCCACTTAAACATTCATAAAACGAAATGATGAGAGTAATATGGGGTATCTCATCATATGAAAATTAAAAGGGCAGTAAGATGATTATAAAAGAACATACTCCAACATAAGAACATGGACCATAAAAGAAATGACATAAAAGAGATTACTTGAAAAGAAAGAGAGAGGTCAGATCCCTTACCTTAAACGTAACTCTTAAAACTCGAAGGTTGGGACCTTTAGGGCTTGGGGACACCTTGGTAGGACTCCTTGGGAGTTAAGGAGACCATAACTTCGTTGAGGATGATTTTGTAGTCAAATGGATGAGACGATGGCTTGGTATTTATAGGGAAAGTGAGGGGACAAGGCATTAATGGCCAAGGGACACCTCATTGGTGGTTTTGGAAAAACCATGGGCTTGCCCATGGTATTTTCTCATGGTATTGGCCACTTGGGACACCTCATACCTTATCTTACTATTCATAAGTCAACCATATTGATTACATACTTAATACACCATTTAATGATGTCATTAAATACCCGTAACTTAAAAACTGTATTTTCACTATTCATCGAAAATTCAACTTTCTCAGAAAAATCCCAAAATTTCACCCTAACCAAATATAGATGCTCTGATTTTAAAAATTAACTCCATTTTATAAAAATAATTTTCTAAATATTTTTAATTTAATTTTTAAATAAATACACTATTCACCGAAAATTCATTTTTTTTCAGAAAAATCCCCAAAAATTAACTTAACATAATATCGATGATCTGAGTTCAAAAATGAAATCCATTTTATAAAAATAATTTTCTAAATATTTTTAATTTAATTTTTAATTAAAAAACACTATTCACTTGAAAAAACTAATACTTGACTAATAATTTATGAAACTGTTATTTAACCATTATATTGAATCTCATTACTTTATCAATGTGCCTAGATTATATTAATACTTTCTTTAAGTGAGATTACTAATCCATTTGGTCACATTACAAATCCTAAGCATAAAATCACTATTCATAATTTACTATTCATCAAAAATCAAGTTGATCTTATTAGACTCTAAATTTCGTACTGAACATAATTGTAGAAGACCATTTTTTGAAAATCATTACACATTTTTAATTATTTAAGGTTTACATAAAACATTTTTAAAATATCCTTTTTCTAAAATTCCCCAAAAACATGCATTCTATATTTATCCAGACATTTGAAAATTCATAAACATCATCATAAGAAGAAATACCAATTTTTATTTAAAACAAAGGATTACACAAGGTAGTTATAGTCTCCTTACATAGCCCCTTATCACACCAGCATAAGACCTAAGTGTAAGGTGTGATATGGTGAGAGAATCTGAGGGAGGCTCGACCAACATCGCACGAGTAGTAATTCCTATCAGTTTGAACTTCTCGCGAAGGCGATTTTGTTCTAGCTTCACACGATGAAGTTCAGCTTGGGTTTGGTCCAGAGAAAAGCCCAGTGGTGCTATGTCCTTCCCAAGTTCTATTATATGAGCTTCGATCGGTCCAAGACTACTGGGTGAGGCCATCTAATCTTCTTTCTATATTAATTAACCAAGATTACTTGTATTTAGAGACAATAATTGAAAAGTTTAGTTTTCAGTGGTCATATTGACCAATGGTCATATAATAGTCAAAACCCAACGGTCTCATTTTAATTATACTCATGTTATCAAATGAAACAGTTTTGTTGAGTATAAAAAATAAAATTACACACAAAATTAGGAAACATGATTTATTCAAAATTTCGGGTCGTTACAATCATCCCCCCTTAAGAAATTGCGTCCTCGTAATTTTTAAAATTGGGTTTTGAAATTTCATTGAAAGTCGCACATTGGAAAAGGAATCAGTAAAACTATTACTTTAAAAGAAAGAAAGGGAAGTACAATGGTCACCCGAGTTAACCCATATTAGGATTCCATGTAGGAAAACATGGATATGGAAGAAAAAACAAAGGGTCAAGTTCGGAGGGAGAGTGATAGAAAACATGATTATGAGAAATTTAACCACGAGAAAATCACAAACTTATGATGTGTGTAAATGGTCTTAGATTACCCAGTAGGAAACGTAAACCAACAACATTTTTGTTTTATGTTCCATTTCATAATTTTGAGGAATTCATTTACCACATAGAACAAAAACATAAGGAAATATACCTACCTTCAAGTAGAGTTTTATCCTTTAATAAGTCTCTACCAAAACTAATCTTTTCTCCAAATGATGAGAATTCAAAAACACTTGGTCTCATCAAAATCACAAGAATCATATTCTAGAGAATCACATAATCCACAAAAGATTAATTATCTATTTCTTCTATCTTTAAACATTATCCCAAAAATGGAAAGTGTAAGGTAAAAAAACTCTTCAAAAAGAAAGAATTCCATTGGAATGGAAACTACTTTTAAATCTTCAAAGTTCCATGGTACTACCCAAAGTTCATCATAGACCATTCCATAAATAACGATCCTTAAAATTCCTCAAAATAAACCAAACTAAGATTGAAACCAAAATACAGGAAGGATTTGATAACGTAGTCTTCCAAAATAAACTTCATTGTTCTTCTCCAAACAACATCAACCACTCCTAACATCTTATAACAAAAGTATATAACCTAAACATATTTTACCCAAGATAGGTTAATCATTTCCATAAGTAACCTAAATTACTATAAGTCCACCTTAAATCCATCGATTCTTCAAAATATAAGTCAACCTTACTCCTCAATGAAAATACCATAGTAATCTATTTACCTTGATCATATAGGGTTCCCAAAATAGTGAACGTCTTCCAAAATAATAATCATCTTTTAATCCCCTAATCATCTCTGTCATATTAATACAGCAATCATCACATTTCCTATCACATTGGTTGTTGGGACATGTTCTTCAATTTCCCACTATTAACTAAGAAGAGAAAGTATAATTAGGGGATAAAATACTTAGCCAATAATCATGAAAAGGAACTTAAAGCATATAAGGATAACTTATAGAAGAAAAGTATACCCTAACTTGTGATACCCTAGGTTTCAAACTAGGTTATCCATGATCATATATTCTTATGTGAATATTTATTTTACTTTATCTTTGTTCCTTTAATAATGGTTCATACTAAGCTTATGAATTTACCAAAGCATATCCCCCGAGAGTGTCGTAACCAAGAGTGCAGCAAGACCCGTTGTCGTGTACCAGTTCTCGTTAGAGTCTAGATCAAAGTGTTGTTTTCAGGTTTTACCCCTATGTACATCTATGCCAGAGCCACCTCTACCTGCTCATATCCAAACAAGGATGTATTTTCTTGGAAACCCCTTACTCAATACTCACCAAAATACTAGGAAGATTTCTTATATTTAAACTTTTCTATAGAGTTCTTCCTAAAGTTTTCATATCCTAATTTCCACAAAAAACTAAACCATCATTTGATACCAACTATATCATCCCGACTTTTTATCACATAAACTTTCATTACATTTAAAAAAAACTAAGGATCTTTAAGGTTTAGTGTCTTGGAAACCAGGAACTTAAAACATGAAAACATAAAACATTCTTCTTAAACACTTGAAAGTATTCGCGCTATGTTCATCCTAGGTTCATTACTACATCTCATAACCTGGGGACATACATCAAAAGAAAGGGTGAGAAAAAGGCCCAATAAGGGAAACAAGGGGAAACATTTAACATGTGAACTTGAGATACATCAACAATGTCATGAAAAAGAACTTTAAGTCATGAGAAAGAAATCATGAGGCATATCATAATAAAAATAACGTTTTTTATAACTTGAAGATGTGGATACAACATTTAATATTGACAATCATTTCTGTTTCACCAAGGTCCATCCCCAAGGTGTCATTAAAAATTACTAAGGTTATTCATCAAGGCGTCGTTAAAAATAGTCATCTATAGAGATTAAGTCTTTACCCAATTCATTGGAGCGCTATCAGGGTGCACCCTTGAAATGTCTTTATTATCATGTGATACAAATATATCATCATCAATAATTTCATAAACAACCCATATAGCATAAAAGAAATGGGTTTCATTTCATAATCATAATGTTTTAAAACTGCTTTAAAGACATGATCTTTATGTCACTTTAAACCCACGGAAAGGGAAAGCGGGTCTCATGTATGTAAATACCAGAATTTAAAATAGAACAACTTGGTATATATGTGAATACCCCTATATAAGATATAGCTTTGAGTATTCACTTAATAAAACAAAAGAACTTTAGAAAAAGAGAGAGACATTTTTGAGACGAAAATTCTGTAGCATAACAGCTATGTTTTGGGGTTTTAGAAAACATTGAAAAAAGAGGGGAACATAGGCCAAACATTCATAAATGACCCATAAAACAGTAGAGGGACAGAATATAAGGAATTTAAGAACATGGTAATGAAATTTGAAAGATATACCATATGAAATGAAGGACATGAAAGGAAGACAAAAATAAGATTTCTCTTATGAAAATTTGGCAGCCTAACGATGTCACTTAAACTTCAAAAAAAATGATTTGACGAGATAAAATAGGGTATCTCATAATATGAAAATAAAAGTTCATTATGATATATATAGATATAATACTCCAACATAATAAAAAGGAACTTGAAATACTTTACATGAAAGTAGAACTTTGAAAAATGAGAAAGGTGATAGAATCCCTTAAAAATTCGGCAGCCTAACGGTACCACTTAAACTTCAACAAAAATGAATTGACGAGATAAAATAAGGTCTCTCATCATATGAACATAAAATATGATTATTATATATTTATAGATCATGCTCCAACATAATAAAAAAGAACTTTAAATACTTGACATGAAAGTAGAACTTTGAAAAATGAGAAAGGTGAAAGAATCCCTTAAAAATTCAGCAGCCTAACAGTGCCACTTAAACTTCAACAAAAATGAATTGACGAGATCAAATAGGATCTCTAATCATATGAACATAAAATATAGGTATGATAGATTTAAATATTATACCCCAACATAATAAAAATGAACTTGAAAGACTTGACATGAAAGTAGAACTTTGAAAAATGAGAAAGGTGAAAGAATCCCTTAAAAATTCGGCAGCCTAACGACGCCACTTAAACTTCAACAAAAATGAATTGAAGAGATCAAATAGGGTCTCTCATCATAAGAAAATAAAATATTAGTATGATAGATTTATATATCATACCCCAACATAATATAAAGGAACTTTAAAGACTTGACATGAAAGTAGAACTTTGAAAAATGAGAAAGGTGAAAGAATCCCTTAAAAATTCGGCAGCCTAACGACGCCACTTAAACTTCAACAAAAATGAATTGACCAGATCAAATAGGGTATATCATCATATGAAAATAAAAGATCATTATTATAGATTTATAGATAATACCCCAACATAATAAAAAGGAACTTTAAAGACTTGACATGAAAATAGATCTTGAAAATGAGAAGGGTGAACGAATCCGTTACAAAACTTTCGGCAGCCTAACGACGCCACTTAAAAATCATAAAACGAAATGATGAGAGTAAGATGGGGTCTCTCATAATATTAAAATTAATATGGAAGTACGATGAATATAAAATAACATCCTCCAACATAAGAACCCGGAGTATAAAAGAAATGACATAAAAGAGATTACTTGAAAAGAAAGAGAGAGGTCGGATCCCTTACCTTAAACGTAACTCTGAAAACTCAAAGGTTGGGACCTTGAGGGATTGGGGGAACCTTGGGAGGAATCCTTGGGAGGTAAGGAGACCATAACTTCGTTGAGGATGATTTTGGAGTCGAATGGATGAGTGGATGGCTTGGTATTTATAGGGAAAGTGAGGGGACAAGGCATTAATGGCCAAGGGACACCTCATTGGTGGTTTTGGAAAAACCATGGGCTTGCCCATGGTATTTGCCCATGGTATTGGACACTTGGGACACCTCATAACTTATCTTACTATTCATAAGTCGACCATATTGATTACATACTTAATACATCATTTAATGATGTCATTAAACACCTGTAACTTAAAAACTGTATTTTCACTATTCATCGAAAATTCAACTTTCTCAGAAAAATCCCAAAATTTCACCCTAACCAAATATAGATTCTCTGATTTCAAAAATGAACTCCATTTTATAAAAAAAATTTCTAAATATTTTTAATTTAATTTTTAAATAAATACACTATTCACCGAAAATTCATTTTTTTCAGAAAAATCCCCAAAAATTATCTTAACATAATATCGATACTCTGAGCTCAAAAATGAAATCCATTTTATAAAAATAAATTTCTAAATATTTTTAATTTAATTTTTAATTAAAAAACACTATTCACTCAAGAAAACTAATACTTGACTAATAATTTATGAAACCGTTATATAACCATTTTATTGAATCTCATTACTTAATCAAGGTGCCTAGATTATATTAATACTTTCTTTAAGTGAGATTACTAATCCATTTGGTCACATTACTAATCATAAGCAGAAAATCACTATTCATAATTTACTAGTCATCAAAAATCAAGTTGATCTTATTAGACTCTGAATTTCGTACTGAACATAATTGTAGAAGACCATTTTTTGAAAATCATTACACATTTTTAATTATTTAAGGTTTACATAAGACATTTTTAAAATATCATTTTTCTAAAATTCACCAAAAATATGCATACTATATTTATCCGGACATTTGAAAATTCATAAACATCATCATAAGAAGAAATCCCTATTTTTATTTAAAACAAAGGATTACACAAGGCAGTTACAGTCTCTTTACATATCCCCTTATCACACCAGCATAAGACCTAAGTGTAAGGTGTGCTAAGGTGAGATAATCCTAGGGAGGCTCGTCCAACATCACACGAGTAGTAATTTCTATCAGTTTGAACTTGTCACGAAGGAGATTCCGTTCTAGCTTCACACGATGAAGTTCAGCTTGGGTTTGGTCCAGAACAAAGCCCAGTGGTGCTACCTTCTTCCCAAGTTCTGTTAGATGGGCTTCGATCGGTCCAAGACTTCTGGGTGAGGCCATAGAATCTTCTTTCTATATTAATTAACCAAGATTACTTGTATTTAGAGACAATAATCGAAACGTTTAGTTTCCAGCGGTCATATTGACCAATGGTCATATAATAGTCAAAACCCAACGATCTCATTTTAATTATACTCATGTTATCAAATGAAACAGTTTTGTTGAGTATAAAAAATAAAATAACACACAAAATTAGGAAACAAGATTTATTCAAAATTTTGGGTCGTTACAATTGTGGTGAAAAAGAGATACCCAAAATGGGAAACTAGAAAGGGACCATTCCTATGGTGGTCACCATGGTGGTCTTCAAGGGTACCTATTAAAAATAGAAAATGATAATATAGACCTAGAATAATCCATGAGGCAATTGGGATCCAAAAAATCTAAAGAAAAGGAAAATTATATAGTGCAACTCAT
Organism: Viscum album; assembly: GCA_963277665.1. Taxonomy (NCBI): domain Eukaryota; kingdom Viridiplantae; phylum Streptophyta; class Magnoliopsida; order Santalales; family Viscaceae; genus Viscum; species Viscum album. Next base: position 981,310,347 of record OY728143.1, on the reverse strand, counting down.
GTTATTCTTTGAGTCTACCTATGCGAAATAAGAAAACTCACTATACACATGGTGGTTTCGGAAGGTGACCATGGTCGACAGGTGATGCAGCTTGTCAAAAAATCAAAAGGATAAAGATAACCCCCATGGTTTTACAATCCAAGGTCTATGGGTAAAAGTGATAGGAAAAATGGACACACCTAGGAGGACTACACTCATGGTTCTTTTAAAGACCCGAAATTCTCAAACATAAATATTACATCTTAATAGATGAAAATTAATTACATAAAATAATGATCTATTCTGGAATCATTTATTTATCGTGTCTTTAGAATGTTAGAAACATAAAAAATTGGTCAATAAGGTAGCTAATTCATCTCACACTAAGTTATTTATAACAAGAACGCTTTTTAGACATATCATAAAAAATACATTTCTTCATAAAATGGGAAGAGAAAACATAAGAAAGGGTGATATCAGATGCTTATTAAGGATAAAATAGGGAGAGATGTAAACATAACATGGACATAAAAGCATTAGAATAATATAATAACATTTTAAAACCATACACTATATGTAAAATATTATAATCTTGAGTCCCTCCATAAATATCGACAGTTCATAGGACATGAATCAAAAGGAAATCAAAGAATATGATCCATAAGAGCATAAAATTGGAATAAGACATGAAATTTTGGAATACACATAAGCCTAAAAAATCATTTCCTTAGTATTCAAGTATCATTTACAAGGCTATCACGGTGGAATTAGTTCACTCCCTAAACCATCGTAGCAGTTATAGTTCACTCCCAGGACCATCATAGTGGAGAAATTACCTTACTAAATTGGATTCACTCCTTATTAATATTCTATTTATCTCATGAGATATCAATATTTACCCAATTAATTGGAGGGATATATAGGCCCCACCCATAACATATTTAAAATCATACATATGTGCTCCACAAGATCATAAAATATTCATCATTTCAGAACCCATGAAAGGAAATGGGGTTCACAAACATATCATCCTAGCATAGCCCATGAAAAAGAAACATGTATCATAAAAATATTTTCATCATAAAAATAAACCATACATATAAATAATAAATATGGTATCATTTTATCATATCCATAGTAACTATTATGTAACATCAAAGGATTTCATATTAGATAGAAAATAATTTTGAAAGAAAAATCACATGGAACATTTCTTGAGGAAAATATCCTTTCTTTAAAAACCACATTTTTTAAATTACAAATTCATAAAATACCATAGAATTATTTTTATTTTAAAATAACCTTAAAAATTTATAACGGATACTTCCAAAAAAATAATGTTCATGATGGTAGGAAAATTATGTTCATACTGTACACGAAAAAAAAGATCCATTTCACATTTTCAGTAAAATCCAAATGGGAATTATTTGGGAAACAACATTAAGATTCATTTTAAAAAAAATATAAATAATTAAAAAATGGGTAAAAATATATTTAATAAATTATTTTTATTATTTTAATTTTTTTTTGAAAACATTTTTTGAAAACATGGATATGGAAGAAAAAGGGTTTTTGATCAAAGCGAGAAATATATATGATTTTTATTAAAAATATTATTTTGGTGTCTTTAGTACATAAAGATAGAAAAATGAAATTAAAACATTTATTTTCATGAAATAAACATAGGAGAAAAAAATTGATGAATTTATTTATAAATAGATTATAGTATATCATCATCAAAAGCATAATCATAAACAATCCTGATAAACAATGTGATTGTTACAAAAAACCTTTACCACTTAGGTATCTTTCTAATCATAGGAACCGTTAAAGAATAAAATCTAATTAAAATTTTAATATCATTAAAATAATTACATTCATGATATAACATGTCAAAGAGGAAATATATACACCTCATATAAAGATATGGGTGCATAAAATAACTTATTTACCAAAGAAGGCAATTTAAGACAAAAATTCCTTACTATAAGTATCAAATTCCTTTATACACATTCAAATATTCTATATAATAACTATAATTTTATTATAAATATATTAAAGAACCATAATTATATATATCATACTATATATTAATTACTTATGGCCCTTTATTACTCATTTATTAATAATTCCATGTTAAAATCACATTTCATGTAATAAATGGTTTATTTTTCATGTATTTTTTGATTTGGTATTTTAGATCCTATTAATTTAATAATGGTTCCATAATATCAATAATTTTAACCAATATATAAATATTATATATATTCATTATATTTTTATTTAGAGTAATCCTTAATTTATATATATAAAAAGAAGTACACTGTACATGGAGATGGTAGGTCATACGTATGCATGAACATTGTTTCCATTTTTTCAAAGGATGAAACAAAGGGAAGTTAAATAATATAATAATTTTAAATAATAAAATTTATGTCTTATATATAACATATATTCATTTAATTTAACTGAATTACCTTCCATGCAAAGTGTTAGTGAAAAAAGAATCACAACACTTTACGAGGTGGTAGTCCGCCGTACACACAAACAACGTTATCATTTCCCCTACAGAAAGAAAAGAAATAATGTACATGTGTTATAATAATTAAATAAGTATAATAATATAATAAATATAGTATATATATATTAAATACATCATTATATCCATCCCTGTAATGTGGTGATAGAAAAAAATAACATATGTTCATGAGGCGGTCGTCCTCCATACACACGAATGATGACTTCATATCCAATTTCATTGGAATGGGTGTCCCAGTTGATAGATTAGTTTTACTCATTATTCCTATTCATTCACTTTTCGAGGAAAAAAAACATTAAGGAGAGGAGAATTTAGTAAATTGGGTTTTGACAAGCATGACTTTGGAATATTTCTAAGAATATTTCTAAAGTAAGGTGCCGATTCAGCATAGGATCCCAAGGCCCAGAGGGCCTTGATTTGGTGATATTAAAAATATTAAGTATATCTTATCATATGCACAAAGTTTCTATTGAAATTTAGAATAACTCCTAAGAAGATCCTTAGATCATAAATCTGAGGCTACGATTGTTTTTAGAATGTGGGTTTTTGGCCAAGGTGTGATATAAAATTTTTCAATGCTTGGAGTTCAGTCAGAGGTGAGTTGGTGGAAGGGTGTTAAGAGAAGGTTAATTTATTTAATGAAATTAAACCAATTAAATACCTCCCCATCCCCCCTTTAGTGAACAAAAAATAGAGAAGTGGTACAACCCTCCCCTCCCCTTTTGGAGCGAAGGATGAATCAAAGCCAGTGTGAGGTGACATGGTGTCATTGATCCCCATTTTTGACATTGATCATCATCAAATCAAGGATCAGAATGATCCAGGCGTCATTTTGGACTTGAAGCTCCATCATTTCACCTTGATGTTGGACTATTTGAGTTTAAAGTTCCAATACTATTTTTATTAATTGTTTTATGGTTTTTGAGACCTTATACATCTACTAGAGATCCATTAAGGGTTGATCTATAGGTTTTAGGGAAAACCAGAGTGATTTTGGGATGTTCAAAGGGAAATTCCTTTTATAATTTCCATTTACACACTATATAGTTTGATGGAACATACCGCTTGTTCTTACCATTTAGTGAAGATGATTTATAGGGACTACATGCTATGTAATGGTGTTACACGTAGTGTAGTGACCCAAGGTCTTGTGGCCAAAGGAAATGGCTAGGGAATCCATGTGATGGTACATGGTTTCATGGAATTACATAACCAAAATACATGAACATAGGGTGTCAGACATGGGAATAGAAAAGAGACAAAAAAAAGTGGCTGGGTCTTTGGGACACACCATGTACCAGAGGTACATGCTGTGTAGAATACACAGATGGCTGAGCCATGTGTTGGTAGAAAACGACCAGGGGACTGGTGAGGCATGGATTTCCATATACCACTTGTATACACCGTTTATGCCTATATTCCTACCCAATCCATTCATTAAGAGAAAATAATCATATGTTTTGATGGGGTCACACACTGTGTATACCCCCTTACATGCCGTGCAGTCCTTTTTGGAGGAGACTTCCACCTTGTGAATCTCCTTCTACATGGCTCAAATTTTTTCTTACGAGTAGCCTATCTAGATCTGTTTTCCATGTATAACATGATGGTGGTTTCCACAGTGGCCTATGAGATATTATGCGACATGTTTTGATCATGAAGTAGTAGTAGAAGTGCTATACTCTAAGAAGTGATCAGGGTTGATCATTGGGTTGATGTCGAGGTCAGTAACATTCCCTATAATCTCAGGATGTGGGTCCCCAAGACTCTTTAGGCTGGTAGAGTGGTGCTCCCCTATAATAACAGGGCAAAGGTCCCCTTCCTATGGATGTGTTGCGATGTGAGGCATGACGAACATGGTGCTCCTTTGAGAAGGACTTGACCAATGTAGGAGATGAGTTGGGTTTACTAGAGAGACTCTAAGACTAGTACTCCCCTGTCGTGTCTGGGTGAGGGGTTCCCTTACCTCTTGGTTTAGTAGAGATGAGACTCCCCTTTTCATAGGGAGCATGTCCTCTAATCATAGTGTCATTCATCCAGGGTGTGGAATCTTCTATTGGATCAAGGAATAGGTTTCCCATATCATTTGTACAAATGGAGACAAAGAACCCTGATCGTGCCATGGTGTGAGCCATCTATACTTGTTGAACTGCTAGAGTAGTACTCCCCTATTGAGATAGGGAGAATGAAAATTTCAAAATATGATAATAGGAAGGCCATTAGTATCACAGAATACATGAAGATTATTGGGAGTTTATTATAACTGATAGCGAAGAGACCTGATATTGTTTTTTCCACATGTCAAGTAGTGAGATATAAAGTAATCCCAAGGAAAGCGATATGCTTGTAGTAAAAAATACTTCAGTATATCAATGAAACTGTGGATTTTGGTTTGATGTATAATAAGAAATATCAATAAGAGCTATTGGGATATACAGATGAAGATTGGGCCGATTCAATGGATGACAGGAATTCAACATCAGGAGGAGCTTTCTATCTTGGTGGATTGTGTATTGCTTGGCTACGAAAGAATAAAGATTGCATTTCTTTGAGCACCAATAAAGCTGAATATATTGCTTCCACTCAAGCATGCACACAGTTATTGTGGATGAAGCAGTATCTTGATGATATGGATGTTGAAGTGAATTCTCTGATCGGAATCCAATGCGATAACTCTAGTGCTATAAATCTTAGCAAAAATCCCATCCATCACTCTAGGAGAAAGCGCATAAAGATAAAGTATCATTTTATCAAGGAGAAGGTTGAGCAGGGAAACATGAAGTTAGAGTATGTGCCTATAGAGCTACAGGTTACAGACATCCTGACAAAGGCCTTACCCAAGGAAGCTTTTGAGAGGCATCGACCAGCTCTGGGGGTTCAGTCGACTCCCTGCACTTGAAAAAGAGTGGTCGTGGGACTATCCACCTCTCCCCAAGGTACGGTTTATTTTTCACTAGTGTGATAATTTGTGTTCTTTTCAATGTCTCCGACCACAGAGGAGTGACCTTTGGGTTTATTGACAAAGGGGTAGAAATAGTGACTCCTAGAGTGAAAGAAACTATTGTTAAGGAAGGGAAAAAATGTCTTAGTCAAAGACATGGGGAGAAGCTAATAGATGGAGCAGTGAGATAGGGGAGAAAAAAGAAAGGGGGAGTTAGAGTATCAAATTTGACAATACTAGAAGTGCTCGATCAAAGAGTAGATATCACGATAGCTGATGATCATGATAAAAGCAGAATAGTGATGTTGGAATGGTGTCATAAGGTTTCTAGCTATCACAAATTGGTATAAGTGTGGCATCAACAATTGGTATTTGTTGTGAAATTGGTATAGTTTGGTGTCAACAATCAGTGTCTGAAATGAAGTGATTCATTGATGATATTTTCATTTACTCTTGTTTCCCATGACAATCATTGCTCATGTGGGCTTAGATCATGTGTTAAGTGAATCCTTGAAAGCTATCAATATCGCAAGAGGTGAATGGTGGTAGCAGTTGGAAGAAGAGTTAATGAGGTATCAAAGTGTAGAGAATTTTTATGAGAAAGAGTTGTCAACAAACCCAAAGGGGGAGATTGTTGGTAAAAAATACCTTAAGGTATCATTGAATCATTTTTGAGGTGATTGTGTTTATTGACAAAGTGGGCCTTCGTGTTGTTTTTGTTGACAAAGTAGACCACAATGTACAAATTTGTTGAAAAATGGGGTTTTAATGGTGACTTGTTGAGTTCAAGGGATGTTGTTAACAATTCATGATTTATTAAAGAACCTTGACAAAGGAATGTAAAATCTGGAGTTGGTACAAAAAAATCAGATACAAGTTGGCACCATTTTCTAGTGTTTGCCAAATTTTTAGGCCTCAAAATCAAAAAATGGAGAAAATTATTTTTGGAAAAGGGACTTGCACACTGATGTATTGGATGCTTGGAAACTTGCGCCCCATATGTTTTTCAACATTAGAACATCAAAATATGGTAAAGGAAAGAGGGGAGCCCAAGTTTTGGTTTGGTCGCGCAAGTGACTAGGGTGATAGAGACTAGGGCGGCTAGACTTGCACGCTGAGAAGAGACATGCGCGACGACTCTTTGGGTGTCCAAAATGCCTATAAATAGAGGTCCAGCCCTCCTCATTTGAGACAGAGTTCAACACTTAGAGAAAATTAGATCTCTAGTCGAGCAGTTGGTTCGGTCGCGCAAGTGGTGGTTTGGTCGCACAAGTATAAAGATACTCAGAAGTTGTGCACCAGTTGATAGTTGCACACCAATATTGGTTTGTGCGTAAAAGAATTTGAGTCTCCAAAGTTCAGAGTTGAAGAAGGGGGTTTCATTAAAGTAGTTTGGTGACACTTTCATGCTAGGCTTGAAGAAGCACGCTAGGTATTAGAGAAGCGCGCCAAGCATAGGGAAGCCCTCCAGTCATTATAAGGTTGTGAGAAAAGTTCGAATATTTCCAGGTACATCTTTGGTAAAGTTTTATTCATTAGTGGATTAAAGTGAAACTTCAATAGAGCATCTACATATAGTGGAGGATGTATTCATTAGTGGTAATGAAGAGACCTATGGGTCTATAAACTATGAGTGAATCTTCTCAAGAAGTAGTGAGCTCACTTCTGTTGAGAGAGAAGTTAGTTCTCAAATTGTGAGTGGTTGTAAACAAGGAGGGACAACGAGTCTGCTTCGAACTTGTAAACAGCAGTGCACTTATTGTGGAATTGGTACATTGGTACACTGCCGGTGTATGCTCCTTGGACGTCGCCCAGTGAGGGTGAACCAAGTAAAAATTGTTGTGTCCTTTTCATGCTTTAAGGTTTATTCATACTATGTAATGAGGAGGAGAGAGAAGAGGGTTTTTTTCTAACATCAAAATAAGATCAAAAGGGGTAGTTGTTTTAATCTGTCATACCCTAATTCACCCCCCTCTCAAGGTATCTTGCCTTGTGAACCTAACACATATTTAAACACTAGATAAAATAAATTTTACATATTTTTTTTAATCTAGATATTTATTGGTTTATATTTTAATTTATACTTAAGAACATGAAACCCACAATTTTTTAATTTTATAACTTATTTTTCATATGATTTTTTGATGGAAAATTTCCTAACCACAACTATAATTTAAATAAAGAATAACACCTCTATCCCCACTATAAATCACTTCTCTAAAATATTTTTTATAGTCAAGACATAAGTTTATAAATTATTTTATCCATAGAATCTACCATTGATTTTCACCACTTTTTATTTTATTATTTTCTTTGTTTTTTAACTCACATGTTCTTAAGGTTAAATTAAAACTTAATTGATTTTATTCAAAATTAAAACTACTAAAATAATTTTTTCTCTCAAAGATGATATTTAAAAATGATATTTAAATTTTTAGTTTTTTAACCATTCTAAATTACTAAATTCATGGTTCATGAATATAAATTATAAAATAATTATAAAAAATAATTACTTATGTCTTGAATTGAATTATTCTTATGGTATTTCAATTTCTAGTTAAGAAAAAACAAAATTCATAATATCTAATATACCAATATTTTAAAATAAAATTCAGGTTCATATCCTATAAACCCTCCCCCAAACATAATTAAACATTTTACTCAATGTATGAGTCAGGATGAGATAGGTACACTAAATTAAATCATAAATATTAGTAGTATAATGAGTTAAATTGAATAGATTAGTACAATATTTTATAGTTTTTGTTTCCATTTTCCATAGCACTTGGGTTTGTTATTATTTGAAATTTATTTTTTTTCTTTAGAATGTATGTGTGAATTTTACACCATTATTTAGTTGGAATTAAATTATTTTACCATTAAATTTATCCAACATTTCCACTATGAACTTATCATTGGGGTAATCACATTAAAAAAACTAAAAAATAATGGAAATGTATTAATAAATCTTATTAGTTCACCATTTTCATGACCCCATCCCCCCTAGAGGTACCACACCTGAGCTAAAAATGAAGGGAGAGAGATAATGACCCCCTGAGTTCTGCCTTTAGTAGGTGTTGGGTTAGTGACTGGCATTGAGGTTATAAGAAACTCACATATAGAAGGCATTTTTCTCAATAATGAATATAGGATCAAAATATACAATGAGTTACCACCAACAAACTCCACCACATGATATAAAAAGTAAAAACCAAAACAACCCAAAAATCATGACTAATATCCAAAAATACAACAAAAGTGTCCAAATGAAAACCAAAAAGGAAAGTCCCATGATGAAAACTCAATATAAAATCCAATATCCAAGTTGGTAATGAACAGATGGTCCCTAAAGTCCTATTAGAAACATGAAAAATAGTTTACATTTACATAGGGTGATCATAATAGGTATACTGAGTAGGATAATACCCAAGGTCTCTTATAAACATGTGAAAAGATCATACTTATGAACCAGTGAACTAACAACAGAACTGACATGCACCCAAATAGGTCAATAATCATTTTCTAGCCTCACTATGTCACTCTCACTAAATAACACATCCAATTATAATAATAGAGTTTTGAAATAATATATGTTAGGTTCCTCAAAACCACTTCCCCACTGATTTTCCACTCTCAAACCCCAACATCGAACATCCTATGATCCTATCCCTTTCATAACCATCAACCACATACCACCACAACATCATCATAATGGGAAATCCCCAGCTCTAAATCCATTCCACAACCATCAAATCATTATCATATCATAACTACTTATATATAACTTTAAACTAGGGAATCATGAATAATAATGACATCAACCTCATACCCTCCTCCTACTATGCATGACCCCAATTACAAACCACCTCATAATATCATCAATCATTACATCTAGTTCACTATAACCATAATCCATAAAATCCCATGAATAACAACCTCTCTTGGAAGAGAGTAGAGAATAGGGGTTAGCCACCCATTTATTCCTTGTTATCCAAATGATGGGGAAAACACCCCCAAAAAATTTGGGCATGGGTAAATTGTAATCAATGTCCATGGGTGCATAAAAAAGGGACATAAAAAAAATAAAAGATAGATAGATAACATGAAATCTCAATATCTATGTTGATAAAAAGAACAAAAAAATATCTCACATCATCACTATAATTATTTATAACCTTTTAAACTATATAGTTTCACCACTAATTCATCAAACCACACCACAACCACACACAATCCATATAATCCCACTTTCAATTAAAATGTCAACCATTTCTATAATTATTGAGTTTCCACTAACTCCTATTTATTAATCCATTTAATTTCACATTAACTCATCCTATTCGTTTATCATCATTTAATCCAATTAAAAGACATCAATTTAATTCCATACTTATTTAAATCTTAGCCATGATATTTTATTTTTATCATTCCACATTCATTACATGGATAACTGAGAATCCAACACAACCAAAACACACCATATCTCATCCATGCCATATCAACCAATGCCATAACATAACATATGAAAAGAAATAACCACAACAAAACAATACCACTTTAACAAATAAACATCAAAACCACTACACATCATCCCACATCACATCCCATGCTAACCAACCATAGATTTTAGGCCCAAAACATTCTTTCTCAAACCTGGTCACCACCATCATCGGTAAAATACATAAAAGAAATCCACACATCACACAATACAAAACAACTAGTAAATAAACACATGAAAACACACTTCATCTTTCACATATATCACAATTTCAATTTAAGGTATTTCATAACATCAAATATTCTTTAGCATGGGAATTATCTCACAATTCTAGATTTTGATGGGAAACTGGTTCATTAAAGATATATAAGTGATTATAATTTTTTATGAATGGTGATATCAATAAAAAAATCACAATAAGGGTCTCATAATTAACAAAAATCATAGTGAAAACCAGATTCCCAATATATGGTCCTGACCTTAAACATTACTTAATATTGAATTAAATGAATAATTCCCATTGAGGATCTTTTCATGTTTAGAGTTTTAGAGAATTAGATCATAAATATTACATCTCAAAAGATTACACAGTAGACACTTCTACAAAGTTTCCTTATTTTTCAAAACATGAACTCCAAAAAAAAATTCATTTCTAGTTCCATGTTTAAGAAAGAATGAATTTTCCTTGATCCCATCCTTGACCCTATTCCACATTATGTCCTCTGAAAAACATTTCAAAAAAACTTGGGGTGAGCATAAAAAGCTCAGTAAGGGATACACAAAGAAGGAAAACAAGTAAACCATGAATACTTTATCAAAGTAATACTTTTCACCTTTATGGAGTAGTAATTACTCTTCACTGAATAAAATATAATTACTTACCCTTTTGTAACCAAAATATTTCCATAAAACCCATATAAAGAGCACATAACATATAAAGGTAACTTGTGACATAAACATACTTAAGTTGAATAACCATATGGTCGACTTCCACAGTTATCACTTAATGGAATAGCCATACGGCCGACTTCCATACCCAATGAATTGGAGGTTATAACGTAACCACCCATCCTGGTATTCACGGCACCACCCGTCATATGGTTTATCATGTAACCACCCGTCAAATGTCCAAGTATTATTATAAAATCATAAGAAATAAAACAAAAATAATGGAAAGAAAATATTTCCACATTTCAAACACAATATATCACTTAAATATATTGACATAAAAAATCCATTATAAAAACCATTTTCAATACCAAAATACATAAAAGAGTATATGGTATTTATTTCATTTTTAAAAAACATCACGACTTGTTGAGGAATCCAAATACCAAATAATACACGCGACGGCGGAAAAGGTCATTGTCACCGCGTACGTTAAAAGAAACATTCCTTTTTGTCGTTTTGTAAAACCCTTCATAGAAAAACATTCCTTTTGTATAAAATTAAAAGTCAAAGGGGTTTATACACCGTATAAAATAAATCCTTGTATTAGAACAAAATATGCCACTATGAAAGGAGATTGAGACGAAGTCCCTTACCTCGTGTCCGACGTGACTCGATTGCTCTTTAATCTCCTGAATAATAAACTAGTGTTAATTTCTACTTTCCTAAGAACCTTTTAAAGTTTATTATTCCTTTTATATAACTTATTTCCAGGTTATAAATGTTATGTAATCATTTAATTTAATAAAGTTCGTTTTGTCGATATTTGGTTCATAAGTCAAAAATGGACTTCTCAAAATTACATGTTGTTCATGTGGTAAAAGGTTCATTATATCCAGATTGATATTCATGATTTGTATATCATATATATCATATATATACAGAATATACATGTATTTATAATAGTATATAACATTTAGAGGTAAGAAATGAAATGCACCGTTCATGGAGACGGTAAGTCGTACGTACGCATGAACGCTACTTTCATTTCTATTTCGTATTTAATGGAGTCAAATAATAATGATATAAGGGTATATTATAATTCCAGTATAACATAATATATAATAACATTAACTCCATCTTTTATACGTCCCACATATGGCATTAACGAATCAAATCACTTTGAGGGGGCGGTAGTCCGCACTTCCTAAAATGAAATTATCGTGTTTACCCACAATGGAAACCATAAAGGTATGCCAAAAATAAAAAATACAGAAGCATAAGGAAAAAATAAACATAATATATATCATATATAAATAGAGTGACATCTTAATTGCCACCATGAAAGGTGTTAAAAGAATATTGAACAATCATCGTTTCGTGAGGCAGAAAATTTCCAACCACAGAAATAGTATGTTCTTTAACCATTAGACGAAGGTGTGTGTAGGTGTAGCTCTAATAATTCTCATAAAAAAATCCTAGTATATTGAAAATACTATTTTTGTTAAAAAGTAAATGAATAAAAAGAGTTTAGGGGGTTGGAGAAGCAAAATAAAACATAAGAACACAAGAGAAGACACTACCTTTAAATCAGGTAACTCTTTTTGATTTGAGCTCAAAGGCTTCCTTGGAAAGACTTATGCCCGAAGTGAGGATTCTAGGAGTAATATAGGGATGTGGAGAGAGAAAATGGGCTGGGGCTGGCCGAGAAAAAGGCTTGAGTGGTGTGGGTAAGGTGGTAGAGGTGGGGGCCTTTTATAAGAGGAGAGGAGGGGCACTCTTGGAAAGTTATAAAAGGTTACTGTATTATAAAATTCTTTTCAGATTTTAAAGGTCCCAAAATTATATATTTAGAGGATAAGGTGATAAGACTTATAAATACACCCATACAATAGGTTTTTTACAAGTTTAGGTCTTATATTTTGCATTATATTTTCATTTTATTTAAATCGTTAAATAGTGAGGTAATCGCTGCATCATCATGATGTCATAAATAATTTAATTTATTTAATGTAAAAAAATTATAAAAAAAATATCATGATGTATTAAATCTTTTTATATTTCTAATGAATATTTATAGTCAAAAATATGACTTGTATAACCACATTTAAAAATTGTTTTAGTGAAACAAGACTTGTTTGTGACATTTTTATTTTAACATTAAATAAAAAGTTATTAATGTCATTTTCCTACCAAAGTGGATCCATGGGGTCCCCAAGTTGACCCATGGATTGTTTTGGTCGGCCATGACACATCAAATAAGTTTAGGAAATGTTTCAAGGTCATTTCATATTATTAAAACATTATTTTACCTTAAATTACACTAATTACCTCTAATCGCGATTAAAAACTTAAAAGTTACTATTCACCAAAAATTATTTTAATCCCATTGAACCAAATTTTACTTCTTAATGACAACCATGTATGTCGTATTTTTGGAATTCAAAATACAGATGTGGTAAAATTTCATTTAAACCAAAAAATCAGTTTTTTAAGTACCACTTAGTGGTTTTACAATTCATCAAAAATTGAAGTTTTTCAGAAAAATACCAAAACTTCACCCTAAGATATATTTGATATTCTGAATTCAAAAATGATGTCTATTTTAAAAAATTAAAATAATATAAGTTAAATTAATTAATTTAATAATTAATTCCCGCTGTCATGACAAATAGCTTGTTTTTATGAAACAATATATATTAAAAGATTGACACTAGTTTAAGTCCAATTTTAAAGTGAAATTAATTACAACAACCACTATTGTATTAAATGGTAAAAATATATTATAACTTCACTTTAAAACCAATTCAAAAGATAATCTAATCATATTAATAAATTAGATTAAAAAGAGGTTTTGAATTAAAATACAACATTTTTCACTATTCATTAAAAAATGAACTTTACCGGAAAAATACCAAAAATTTACACAAAGTAAATTTTGATGTCTCGATTCTAAAGAAGAATTTTATTTGGTCCAATAGAATGTATATGAGAGACCAAAACTATATTTAATTAAGGTTCTCCATCAAAAGGTGATAAGTGGACCTTTAGTGAAAATTAGAGTATATATGCCTAAAATTGAATTCTTTTTGTATTTTAAGCCTTTATCCTTTATTGGATAAATGTAAAAACATTTAACAAACATATAATCATATTTTAGTTATTTATATTCATTATCGCCAATACAACGACTATGTATTAACTACCATTTAAAATAATGTTATTTTATTACTAGTGTGCAACGTATGATTTCAAAGAAAATATTTGTTGCGTATCTGGTACACTATTGAACATAACAACCCCTTTAATGTAAAATTAATATTTAATTCATAAATATTAATAAATATGAAAATGTTTTATTCTTTATTTACCTGGGATGTTACATCCTTCCCCCCTTTTGGGAATTACTTCCTCACAATTTTATTCACTTATCAAAATAAGTGAGGGTATTTATCCCTCATAGCATTTTCAGATTCTCACGTTGCATCTTCAACCGTATGGTTTTTCCACAAAACCTTTACCTGGTGAATTACCTTATTTTGCAACACTTGCTCTCTTCGGGCAAGAATCTGGACTGGTTGTTCTTCATAAGAGAGATTCTCTTCCAACCGAACTACCTCCAGGCTCAAAACATGAGATGGATCTGGAATATACTTTATGAACATCAAAACATGAAAAACATTGTGTACCTGAGATAAACTCAAAGGTAAAGCCACTCGGTAAGCAACTGATCCAACTCTCTCTAGAATTTCATATGGTCCAGTGAACCTTGGACTCAGATTTCCTTTCTTACTAAATCGTATCACACTTTTCCATGGTGAAACTTTGAGAAAAACATGATCACCTACCTTGAAAGATAGATCCTTCCTCCTGTTGTCTACATAACTTTTCTGTCTTCTCTGAGCTGTTATCATGTGTTTCTGAATCAACTAAACTTTTTCCGCCATCTATTCTACCAATTCTGGTCACATCAGCTTCCTTTCACCCACTTCATCCCAAAAATCTAGATTTTGACACCGCTTCCCATATAATTCTTCAAACGGAGCCATCTGTATACAGGAATGAAAACTGTTATTAAATGAAAATTCAACCAAAGAAAGATGTTGGTCCCAAATTCCCTGATAATCCATCAAACAAGCACATAGAATATCTTCCAAATTCTGAATTGTTCGTTCTGACTGCCCATCTGATTGAGGATGAAAAGCTATACTAAAATTTAATTCAGTACCCAATGACTTCTAAAGGCCTTTCCAAATTTTAGAAGTAAACCTGGGATCACGATCAGATACAATGGATAGGGGAACTCCATGTGACTTGACTATCTCTTTAAGATACAATTGAGAAAGTTGATCTAGAGAGAAAGTATCTCGAATAGGAAGGAAATGAGCAGTTTTAGTCAAGCGATCAACAATAACCCAGATTGTATTATTACCTTAAGATATCTTCGGTAATCCCACAACAAAGTCCATGGATATATTTTCCCATTTCCACTCTGGAACTGGTAAAGGCTGAAGCATCCCTTTTAGTAACTGCCGCTCTGCTTTAACCTGCTGACAAGTCAAACACTTCACAGTAAAATCAGCAATATCTCTTTTCATTCCATCCCACCAGTAATACTCCCGCAGATCTCTGTACATATTAGTACTGCCAGGATGAACTGAAAACAGGGAACTATGAGCCTCACATAACAACTCATTCTTCAACTGTGAATCACCAGTCACACATAATCTCTTCCCAAACCTCAAAACACATTCATTATCAATATTAAATTCAGGCAACTTACCCTTCTGAACCAGCTCTACCTTTTTCTGTAACCCACTGTCTTTCTTCTGTGCTTGCTTAATTCATTCTGATAGAGATTATCTCACTGATACCTGAAACAAAACAGAAGAACTTCCTGCACCAACAACTTCTATGCCAAATTTCATCAAATCAAAAACCAAAGGATCTCGTTCCAAATGTAGCATGGTTAATGAAGTATTACTTTTTCAACTCAAAGCATCAACCACTTTATTTGCTTTTCCCAGATGGTAATGAATTGTACAATCATAATCCTTGATTAATTCTAGCCATATCCTCTGTCTCATGTTCAATTATTTCTGAGTGAATATATACTTCAAACTTTTGTGATCATTATATATTTTACACTTTACTCCATACAAATTATGCCTCCATATTTTTAGAGAAAAAACAACAACAGATAATTCCAAGTCATGTGTAAGGTAATTTACCTCATGAGTTTTCAACTGACGTGAAGCATATGCAATTACCTGATCATTTTGCATAAGGACACAACCAAGTCCCTTAAATGAAGCATCACTGTAAATAACAAACTCACCATTCCTAGAAGGAAGTGCCAAAACTAGAGCATTCACCAATCTTATTTTCAACTCCTGAAAACAATCATCACATTCTTTTGTCCAGATAAACTTAACACCCTTCCGTGTTAGCTTAGTCATTGGACTAGATAACCATGAATTTTTTTCAAAAAACCTTCGGTAGTAACCTACCAAACCAAGAAAACTATGGATCTCGGTTACATTTGTGGGACTTGGACATTCTTTAACAACTTTTGTTTTAGCAGGATCAACAATTATGCCATTTTTAGAAACAATGTGACCAAGGAAAGAAATTTGTTGCAACCAAAACTCACACTTGCTGAATTTTCCATAAAGTTTCTTTTCTTTTAAGGTTTGCATGATAACCCATAAATGACTTTTATTCTCCTCTTTACTTTTAGAAAACACCAAAATATCATCAAGAAACACAACAACCATTTATCACTTGATTCAACTGAGCCATCAGTGTAGTAAACTGCTCAATTCTGATTCCGACTATCTCTGGTTGATGATTTGAAAGGTCATTATAATTTGTATGCCTTCCTAGAAAAGCTACTCTATTTCCTCTATGGAAAACCATTCTTATCACAGAAATATATTAGCTGAAGAAACATGGTAATCTTTAAATGCTATATCATTTCAATCATACCATAAATTAATTTATAATTCAACAATTTTCTAACTTCTAAAGTTTTCTAAACCGACCTATGATACCAACTATAAGGCCCCGAACTTAAACATTACTTAATATTGAATTAAATGAATAATTCCTATTGAGGATCTTTTCAGGTTTAGAGTTTTAGAGAATTAGATCATAACTATTACATCTCAAAAGATTACATAGTAGACACTTCTACAAAGTTTCCTTTTTTTCAAAACATGAACTCCAAAAAAAATTCATTTCTAGTTCCATGTTTAAGAAAGCATGACTTTTCCTTGATCCCATCCTTGACCCTATTCCACAATATGTCCTGTGAAAAACATTTCAAAAAAACTTGGGGTTAGCATAAAAAGCTCAGTAAGGGATACACAAAGAAGGAAAACAAGTAAACCACGAATACTTTATCAAAGTAATACTTTTCACCTTTATGGAGTAGTAATTACTCTTCAATGAATAAAATATCATTAATTACCATTTTTAATCAAAATATTACCATAAAACCCATATAAAGAACACATAACATATAAAGGTAACTTGGGACATAAACATACATAAGTGGAATAACCATACGGTCGACTTCCACACTTATCACTTAATGGAATAGCCATACGGCCGAGTTCCATACCCAATGCATTGGAGGTTATAATGTAACCACCCGTCCTGGTATTCATGGAACCACCTGTCATATGGTTTATCACGTAACCACTTGTCAAATGTACAAGTACCATTATAAAATCATAAGACATAAAACAAAAATAATGGAAAGAAAAAATTTCCACATTTCAAACACAATATATCAATTAAATATATTGACATAACAAATCCATTATAAAAACCATTTTCAATACCAAAATACAAAAAAGAGTATATGGTATTTATTTCATTTTTAAAAAACATCACGGCTTGTTGAGGAAGCCAAAGACCAAATAATACCCACGGTGACGGAAAAGGTCATTGTCGCCGTGTACGTTAATAGAAACATTCCTTTTTGTCATTTTGTAAAATGCTTCATAGAAAAAGATTCTTTCTGTATAAAATTAAAAGTCAAAGGGGTTTATACACCGTATAAAATAAATCCTTGTATTAGAACAAAATATGCCTCGATGAAAGTTGATTGAGATGAAGTCCCTTACCTCGTGTCCGAGGTGACTCGATTGCTCTTTAATCTCCTGAATAATAAACTAGTGTTAATTTATACTTTCTTAAGAACCTTTTTCAAGTTTATTATTCCTTTTATATAAATTATTGCCATGTTATAAACTTTATGTAATCATTTAATTTATTAAAGTTCGTTTTGTCGATATTTGGTTCATAAGTCAAAAATGGACTTCTCACAATTACATGTTGTTCATGTGGTCAAAGGTTCATTATATCCAAAATGATATTTATGATTTGGATATAATATATATCATATATATCCATCATATACATGTATTTATAATAGTATATAACATTTAGTGGTAAGAAATGAAATGCACCGTTCATGGAGACAGTAAGCCGTACGTACGCATGGACACTACTTTCATTTCTATTTCGTATTTAATGGAGTGAAATCATAATTATATATGGGTATATTATAATTCCAGTATAACATAATATACAATAACATTAACTCCTTCCTTTATACGTCCCACATATGGCATTAACGAATCAAATCACTTTGAGGGGGCGGTAGTCCGCACTTCCTAAAATGAAATTATCATGTTTACCCACAATGAAAACCATAAAGTTATGACAAAAATGAAAAATACAGAAGCATAAGGAAAACATAAACATAATATTTATCATATATAAATAGAGTGGAATCTTAATGGCCACCATTAAAGGTGTTAAAATAAGATTGAACAATCATCGTTTCGTGAGGCAGAAAATTGCCAACCACAGAAACAATATGTTCTTTAACCATTAGAAGAATATGTGTGTAGGTGTAGCTCTAATACTTCTCATAACAACATTCTAGTATATTTTAAATACTGGTTTTGTTACAAAATAAAGGAATAAAAAGAGTTTAGGGGGTTGGAGAATCAAAATAAAACATAAGAACACATGAGAAGACACCACCTTTAAATCGGGTAACTCTTTTTGATTTGAGCTCAAAGGCTTCCTTGGAAAGGATTATGCCCAAAGTGATGATTCTAGGAGTACTAGAGGGATGTGGAGAGACAAAATGGGCAGGGTTTGGCTAAGCCAAAGGATTGAGAGGTTCGTGTAAGGTGGTAGAGGTGGGGGCCTTTTATAAGAGGAGAGGATGGGAACTCTTTGAAAGTTATAAAAGGTTACTTTATTATAAAATGCTTTTCCGATTTTAAAGGTCCCAAAATTATATATTTTGAGGATAAGGTGATAAGAGTTTGAAATACACCCATCCAATAGGTTTTTGACAAGTGTAGGTCTTATATTTTACATTACCTTTTCATTTTATTTAAATCGTTAAATAATGAGGGAATCGCTGCATCATCATGGTGTCATAAATAATTTAATTTATTTAATGTCTACAAATTATAAAAACTATCATGATGTAGAAAATATTTTTATATTTATAATTAATATTTATAGTAAAAAATATGACTTGTATAACCCCATTTAATTTTTTTTAGTAAAACAACACATGTTTGTGACATTTTTATTTTAACATTAAATAAAAACTTATTAATGTCATTTTCCTACCAAAGTGGCTCCATGGGGTCCCCAAGTTTACCCATGGATTGTATTGGTCGGCCATGGAACATACAATAAGGTTAGGACATGTGTCAAGGTCATTTAATATTATTAAAACATTATTTTTAGCTTAAATTACACTAATTACCTCTAATCACGATTAAAAACTTAAAAGTTACTATTCACCAAAAATTATTTTAATCCCATTGAACCACATTTTAATTCTTAATGACAACCATGTATGTCAGATTTTTGAAATTAAAAACACAGAGGTGGTAAAATTTCATTTAAACAAAAAAATCAGTTTTTAAGTACCACTTAGTGGTTTCACTATTCATAAAAAATTGAAGTTTTTCAGAAAAATACCAAAACTTTACCCTAAGCTATATTTGATATTCCGAATTCAAAAATGATTTCTACTTTAAAAAATTCAAATCATATAAGTTGCATTAATTAATTTAATAATTAATTCCAGCTGTCATGATGAATAATGTGTTTTTATGAAACAATATATATCAAAAGATTGACACTAGTTTAAGTCCAATTTCAAAGTGAAATTAATTTCAACGACCACTATTGGATTAAATGGTAAAAATATATTCTAACTTAACTTTAAAACAAATTCAAAACATAATCTAATCATATTAATAAATTATATTAAAAAGAAGTTTTGAATTAAAATACAACATTTTTCACTATTCATTAAAAAATGAACTTTGTCGAAAAAATACCAAAAATTTACACAAAGTAAATTTTGATGTCCTGATTCTAAAGAAGAATTTTATTTGGTCCAATAGAATGTATAATAGTGACCAAAATTATATTTAATGATGGTTCTCCATCAAAAGGTGATAAGTGGACCTTTAGTAAAAATTAGAGTATATGTGCCTAAAATTGAATTCTTTTCGTATTTTAAGCCTTTATCCTTTATCGGATAAATGTAAAAACATTTAACAAACATACATAATAATATTTTAGTTATTTCTATTCATTCCCACCAATACAACAGCTACGTGTTATCTACCATTTAAAATAATGTTATTTTATTACTTGTGTGCAACGTAAGATTTCAAAGAAACTCTTTGTTGCATATCGGGTACGCTATCGAACATAGAAACCCCTTTAAAGTAAAATTAATATTTAATTCGTAAATATTAATAAATATGAAAATGTTTTATTCTTTATTTACCTAGGATGTTACACCCAATAATTGTTTCTTTTATCAATAACAAAAAGAAATTATTTAAAAAAAAAAATCATGAAAAAAGTAAACACATGAGATCACTCCCCATTCCCATAAATTTCCTCTAAACCAATTAATTGTCTTCATTAATCCAACCATATCCACCCATTTTATGTAATCATGAAACCCCCACACATACACTTAAAAAGAGAGAGAATGAGGATTCATTTACTCAAACAAATCTTTCTAAATCACTGTGAAAAGATTTAATGAAGAACAAATGTACTCATGATCAATATAATACCAATGATAGATCATAAACCTTAAAAACAACACCCTATTTCATTATATATCCACAAAATAACCCAAAAAATCAATATCCCCAAGAATAACCTTCTCTAAAAATAATAACAAGGGAAAAATTAAGAAGGAAAAGAGAGGAATCACCTTATAATTGCCAACTCTTAATATCTAGATTACAAGAATAAAATACAACGAGGATAGGGTGAAAGGAATCCTAAAATTACCTAGGAGTAATCCACGAATTGATTAAAAATACAAGAGGAATATAGGTTTCGAAAGGTTTTTGGATTTTACAGCCAATCTTGAAAACAAAAATCATGGCGCAAGGCCCTACATTATTCCACAACATGATTATGTGGAGTGGATTCCATAGTGAAAGGAAGAATACCACATCAAAACAGGGACATTGAAAACTGTGTTTAAGAATTGTGATCCTATAAAGTTGGAAAAGAGACCATAATATAAGGTAAATACAATGTTACAGAATTCCAAATCTAAGAAAAAGGCTACACTGTAGTCCAAATCCATGATGCAATGACCCCAAAATCGGTAGAAACACCATAAATCACTTATCCATGGGTCCTTGTCATAGCCTATCTCTCTACACCACCACAATAACCTCAAATAGACCACTAAAACATAGTTTAAAGGCTACAACATATCTACCTAGAGATCAATACAACCATTATAACTCCCTAAAAATATCCTACATAACTCGATTCTATAGTCCAATTCCCACAGTGTGAACCACCAAATCGCCAGAACCACCGAGACCACACACTCCAAGCCTCTACACTAAGATATTTTCCTCACATCACATAGACCACCTACATAGAATAGTAAAAACTACCATGTCTTAAGGAACTTATCCAACTAGAACCACAACTCCACGCTTCATTCTTCACCCTTTAACCTCCTCTTGAAACATCGAACACCAAAAACTCACAAAGTAACATACCCCTAAAAGGTCCAAACCATTACATAAGATACCTCTCAAATGAATCTCATCCCTAAGAATAAATAACAAAACCCAAGTGGAATAAAATAACTTTTAAAACACTCTACCAGAAGATAATTCTAAAACCGAACCATTTTACTACCAAAAACATAAAAAAGAGACAAACCTAGATCCTACCATAAAATGTCTCCCCAAAATACCCATGGCTACTAGAGATACTTATCCTATAGGGAACCACCACAAGATGAATCTAAATTTCTAATATTATCCTCACTCACAATCAATTTTTATCAAAAAATCCTTCAACCTTAACTAGGTTTCAATATGTCCACACCAAGATAAACTGTTTCTATTGATTGATAAGAACATTTTATTTGATTTTATAAGGGATGTTATTTAAATTTCCATGAATTTTTTTCTTACAATTTACCAAATCATTCAACACATATTCCAAAATGATTTTAAAATTCACTATTAGGTTTTAGTGAAAGGTGTAAAATTCAACCAAGATAAAACCTATATACTAAATCTCTACTAAATATGAGCAATATGATGAATCTTAAGGTAGTCATACTGATAGTTACACTCCAAATCACACCAAAAATAGATTAGTTTTCCAAACATAGGATACCTCGATCCATTTAACCATAGAGCACCATGTCCAACCTTTCCTTTGAAATCTACCTCATTGTCGTTCTCTACAAATCTCGAGACATGTAACCAATATAATTCAACACCTCCTTACCAAAAAATTAGGAAATGAAAATTTTCTTGAATAATTCAAGAAATGTTTCCTAAAAAACCTCTTCTAGATTAACACACTCCATCTTCCACCACCTTAGATTAAAATTTTGAAATAATACAATAGCCAAAGAAACTCATAATCCATCAAGGGTATTCATCAAACCAAAATAAACCTTAAACTCCTCCAACTATACCTCATCATTAGGTTTAATAGGATCCACTGGAAAACTTCATCATTTCTTGCCTATGGAATTTCAATAAGGCTCTATCCAAATATCTCTATTTCTCTTTATGATGTCCTAGATCTTGATGGGGTTTAGACTAAATAACATTAAACTAGGAAATAACAAGATTATAATAAACCACACAATCTCTACAATCAACAAACAAGGAATAATGATACATCATGAGAATCCCATAAAGCTAGGATAACTCTTCCATAAAACACCCCACACAACTACATCACCATCCTCTATAAGGCACAAAAATGAACCATCCCACATCATCCACAATCCACCTCTCTTCCATATAACTATTTATAAAACCATTTCAACCACTATATATCCCAAGGAAAAATTACCACAAAAATCACACAACACTCGATCATGAACAAAAATAAAGGGAAACAACCCACCACGTAAAGATATTATCCATTTGGGTGGTCTTGAATCACCTCCATAGTTTTAAAATGTGTTGTAAATATAAAAAATCTTAATGGGGAAGTGGTTTTCCTCTATTCATATGCTCAAGGACATAACAAACTCTACCAGTATAATATAAATTACATAAAACCCAATAAAAAATATATAAAAACCAATCACTTCTTTACAACAATTTATGTGTGGTAAGTAGGTTCATCTTCATCAATTTTAATATTTTAGAAACAACAGTTGATTCTATCAATATAACCATAACACTTCACATAATCACAAATTGGGTACATGTTCATAACAATAATAAATATAATCTCAATGGTCACATAGTTTCCAAATTAATAAATATAAAGGGTTCAAGTATTAAGCTTTATTATGGAACATCTTATTCTTAAAAAAACTTTAAAACATCATTTTATAATTTGAAAAATAGATTTTCAAAAAGTCATATCAACACTTCAATGCAAAAAAATCATTAAACATGACAACCAAAATAAACAATCAACATATCCTAGTCATTTTTAGGGAAATAAAAATGCCTTTAAATTAAGTAAATCTAACATGAATATAAATAAAATATGAAAACTACACATGTCATGGTACCATATATCAAGATTTTAATTCTTAAGTTAAACATTTGAGCACTTAGGAAATATGCTTCCAATTGAATAAGAACTACACATTATAAATTATCTTAAATTATGTTATCTATTCCCAAATTAAACATTTCTTAAAATTTTTATGAAATATGGAACATGATTTCATATTTCAAAATAAAAAATTCTTTGAGATCACAAAATAAAAATTCACTCGTCGCGTCACTATATGTCATGCTTGACATGCTCAAACTAAATAATATTTAATAATTTCATCACCCAAGAAAATATGATTACAATACACAATAAAGCTAGCATGATATTTTTACTTCCATATTTAAATAGAACCTGATTTACACATAACATTTTTTTATATTCTAATTAGAACATACTAAACATGCAACATGCTCATGATCTATATGTTAGAAATTTCAAAACAGTATGAAAAACTATTTTCCACCTCATACATGCTCCCAATAATTAACTTATCATAGATTAACATTCAAGAAATGGTTATTTAAATAATATTTTTTCAATCTTGAAAAGAACAAGTTCAATCAGGTAAATAGTTTCAATTCTCAATAGTTTACCATAAGAATGTTTATTATTTTCTAATAATCTAGAACAAAAAATAAAATATAGACTTCCATTAAATTACTAACACATGAAAGTAACATATTATAATAAAAAAAGAAACAAATGAGATGAGATTAAAATTTATATTTTAATTATAACCTTTATAAATAATCTATCATAATAATTCCCTTAACCATTCTTAGAAGATGAGATAGATTTGTTGATTGGAAAACTTCCAAATTATTAATGGCTATCACTATGCTTGTTTATATTTTTCTAAAATTAGGAAACAAAAGTCACAAAAATTTTCATCCTTGAAATAAATCCTCAAAACATGCTTACAACATATAAATGGATTAGTACTACAAAATTATATTAACTTTAAAAAGGAAGGTGAAAGTTATTATGTCAATGTTTTTGAATTTTAATTGAATTTTCAACAATCATGATGATAATTTTTTCAATAATTTTAGAATTTAAGTATCTAAAACCATGTTTTACAACACTTCCATAACACATGCATATGATATATCTCAAATGAAAAATAGATCATGAAATATAACATTGCATGGGAACTAGAGCACTCCTAATCTTGGTTTCAAAACAAATATTTCATCAAGGTAGTATAAAATCTACTCAAGGTATCATGTCTCATAAAGGGTTTCAATATATAAAAGCTATTAAAAACAAGTTACACTAACCATGATCCAGTAGTAATTTCAAAAATTAGGAATATAGGTTTTCATGATATTCATTTTAACAATGAAAAAATTGAATTCATAAAGGACTGTGTTATAATAGGAAAAGGAATAACACATTTTGAGTCTTAAAAAATTATAAAAAATATCTCATGATAGTTAATCACCATTTTTTTCTTCCATTTAAGGTTATATAAATAATTTATAAAATAATAATATTTTATTATCCATTATAACACGGGTATAGTCTGATAAACACACATAAAATTCCAAGATTTATTTAATCAAATTCATTTTTAACTTCCCAAAATAACCTCATTCAATAAAAAACACAAAAATCATGATTCTTGTTCCTCCCATTGGGATCTATGCTATAAGTGACACCAATTCACTTAGTTATTCAATAAGCTTATATTCCTTGCTTATAATCATGAGGGGACCTAAAATCCATTATCTTAGCCAGAATCCCTAGTCTATATCACACACTAAACTCTGTTAATACAATTTCTAAACAAACCCATGTAATCCTCATAAGTTCTTAACACCAAGATACATATTATCTCTTAACCTATCCATAATACCACTCTATCATGACCATTTCCCCCCAATAGGAACCCCTATTAGAAAAAATGAAGGGAGAGAGAGATAATGAAAAACGTGTTCCACCTTAAGTTGTACCCGGGTTGCTAACTAGACCTAAGGGTATAAAAATCTCACATATAGAAGGCATTACCCTCAATAATGAATATTGGATTGGGGGGTAAAATGATTAGAAATAAATAAAATCCCCTACATAATATAAAAAAGGGAAACCGAACCATCACATAATGCATAAATAATATCAATAGATATAACAAATGTCTCTAAATAAAAATAAAAAAACTAGTCCTATGGTAGAAACTCAATAATAACTACTATATTCAAGCTAGAAAAATATTTCTTGATCCTTTAAGTCCTCCCATAAACCTAAAAAGTAGTTTTCATTTACATAGGGTGATCATAACAAGTATAATAAGTAGGATCATACCCATGGAATCTTGAGCACATGCAAAAAGAGTAATTTAATGCACCAATAAACAAACAATAGAACCAACAAGCACATGAACTGGTAAAATATAAATTCCCATCTTCACCATGATACTATCACTAAATTACACATATAATTATAATAATATATAATAAAAAGAATATAATAAATTGACCCCACAACCACTTTCTCACTAATTTATCACACTCATTCCCCAACATCAAACATCATGTGGTCCCATACCTTCCATATCCATTAGGTTCATACCTCCCCAACCCCATCATAATGGGAATGACCCAATTATAAACCTACAAAACAACTATAAAATAATCATAATCCCAAAAACATTTCCATATAACTAGAATAATAGGGTATCATGAACATGAAGGACATTAACCTCATTCCATCCTCATATTAGGGATGAACCCCTCTATAAACCACATTATCCTCTTGTTAGTAATCACCTACAGTGAACTATAACTGTAAGACATCACAACCCATGTGTAAAAACTCACATGGAATATAGAGTAGGGAAGATGGGGTAGCCAACCATTTATTCCCCATGATCTGGATTTTGGGAAAAACACCACCCAAAACATTTGTGTATTGGTACATATTACTCGATGTGGGTGAGGTGTGTCAAAAAGTAACATGAAAGTAAAAGATAGATAGATAACAAACAATACCAAACTTTGGGTTCATAACAAGATCACAAACATATCTCATGAAGTCACCACAACATCTCACAACCCCTCCACTATTTTTTGGCCCTACAAATGCATCACACTACACCACCACTACATGGAAGAAAAGAAATCCCACTTTCAATTATATGTTACACCATTTCCAAAATTATTAAGCTTCCACTAGCTTCTATTTACTAATACATTTAATTTCACATTAACTCAGCATATTTATTTATCATTCAATTCATTTAATATAATTACCACACATAAATTTATTCCCATTATTATTTAAATATTGGCTATGATATTTTAGTTTCAAAACTTGAAATTCATTCTTTGGATAACTAGAAAACCAAAAAAACCCCACCATACCACAAATCATCCACCATATGTCAACCAAAATCACAAAAGAACATATTAAAATCCATCAACATAACCCAAACGTCTCACCACAAAAAAAACACATCACAACCACTTCACATCATCCCACATCACATCCCACACCAACCAACCATATATTCAATTGAGAATACATTACAACTCAATCATGGACCCCATTATCATTGATAAAAGTACCGCAAGATCCCCACTCATCACTAAAGACAACATATAAATAATCAAAACACATAGTAGTACACTTAATCTTCTGTATTAACTAAAATTTTAGTTTATGGAATATATAACATCAGATCCTCTTTAGTATAAGTATTATCACATAATTTACAATTTCAATGTGATTTTTTATTAAACATATACAAGTGATTATATTTTTTTAATTCATGTTGATATCAATAAAAAAAATCAAAATATGGGTTTCATAATCACCAAAAATCACAAAAAATAAGGTTTCTAACAACTGTTGTTTTTATAAATATAATCAAGAAAGCATCATAATGATGAATTTCACAAAATAGTAAACATCGATAATTACTCCCCATTCCCATTAATTTAGTCTAAAATAATTCATTATATTTATTATTATAACCCTTAATAACCACCCATTGGATGTAAAAATCATGAAATCCTCACAAATACACTTGAAAAGATAGATAATGAGGATTCAATACCTCAAAAAAAGCCTTCTAAATCGATTTGTAAGGGTGTAATGGAGAAACAATGTCCTCACAACTAAGACCACACTAAGGATAGATCAAAAATCTAAAACATAACACCATATATCAATATATAGGAACCATGTCACCCAAACCATCCAAATCCCCAAGATCAAACTTCTCTAGAATGAATAATAGTGGAAAAAATGATAAGGAAAAGATATGAATCACTTTAGAATTTTCAATGATCAATCTCTCGATTCCTAGAATCAAATCCCATAAGGAGAGGGTGAACGTAATTTTAAAATATTCTTTGAGTGGACTAATAATTGATAGAAAGTATTGGATGAAGATACAATTTTAAGGGGAATCAAATTCTATAGGAAATATCAAAAACATAACATTACCACACATGGTCCTACATTATGCCATAACATGATGACGTGGAAAAGATTCCATGGTTCAAGGAAGAAGACCACACCATAAGGGGGATGGTAAAAATCATATATGAGAAACATATCATGATCCATGAAAAGATCCTATAAACCTATAAAAGATACCACACTATAAGGGAACCACCAAACCATATAATTCTAAATCTTAGAAGAAGGCCACACCTCAGCGTATATCTGTAACACAATGACCCCAAAATCAAATGAACTACTAATACTCACCTCAAAAGAACTCTAAACTATATCTTATATCTATAAGAAACTATAGAAACCTCTAAAAGAACACTATGAAGTTGTTTAAGGGCCACCCCACAAATACCTTGAGATTAATAGAACCACCAAAACTCCAAAAACAATATCCTGTAGGACTCCATGTTATAGACCAAAACACACAGTGTGAACTACCAACTCATCAAAACCACCTAACACACAATTTTTAAGCCTCTATTCCACAAAAATATTTCTCATACTAAAAATAAACTATCCAGAGTGCATTGAAAACTAACACACCTTAAGGAAATTTTCTATCTGGAGCCTTAACTCCAAATTCCTTCCTTCACCCTCAAACATCCTCTCAAAATCTCCCGCACCTAAAACTTTGAAAGTAATGGACCAAGAAGGTCAGAACTATTAAAATAATTATATAAAATGTATAAAAATAATTCCATGTTTTTATTATGAATTTTAAAATGTTGTGAAATATTTATCATATATTAGATAATTTCATAATGTTTTTAACAAAAATGAAACAAGTAAAAAAACTGAAAACAAATAAAAAAGTTTCTTAGTCGGTTCACCACACTCCCTCCTCTCCCATTATTCCATAATTTCATACATTGGAGTAAAAATAGGGTTTACATTTAAAATATTCTCATGAAAAACTTCAATGTTTATCTTTATATCATCTTGAAATTCATGACCCAGACTTATGTTCTGAAGAAGTTGTGGCTAGTTATCCAATTGAGTTATCCAATGGAGGAATGGTATGGGTGTAATAATTTTGGATTGACTCTTTATACCTCTCTATAAATATTGTAACATAATTATCCTAATAAATATAATATAAATCCTCTCTATATATTTAAAACATGATGAAGATACGATCAATTCCAACCATTCTATGATAATCTTTATCAAAATATGGATACCCTCAAAGGCATCCCTTATATATTGGTTCTTGATTCATATTTAATGAGAAAAATATTCATCCTTAGATGAAGAAAAAATAGACACTATCAAGTTATATTTTTTTTATAAATTTATAGTTCCTTTTATGTGTACATGATTCTTACCTCTGTCAATTTATTATTTTTTAATGGTTTTATTTTTTTTATTTTGAGAATAACATATTCTAAACACCAATAAAACCTTTAATTGTTATTATAGTTAATATATTCATTCCATTTATTATATTTTTATATAAAATTTACAATTATAATATTTTTTCATCATCTTAATATATTTAAATTGAATGTAAAAATAATTTCTTTAATTTTGTATTTTAAATGATTTTATGAGATATTTCTCTCATTATTATTTTTAATATTTTTGATTATATTTTATGAGAGGATATTTCATGAATGTAAATAAATATTTTATTTTACACATATAATAAGTCAAATAAACCATAGTAGAGATAAACCAATTTGTTTTTTATTTTAATTTTTAATCAAAAATCAATGAATCAATATATAATTATTATATATATGGAATTATCATTTCCAAATCAGTAATTCATCTCCTTACTTGTAATACTCAATATTAATTATGGTATACATGTAAATATAATTTAAATTGAAACATGAAATTATGATTATATTTGATATGATAAAAAATATTGGGATTATTTATTAAAATAAAAAAATATATTGGGAGATGTAAGATTTTCAAGACACTTTTTTATCTCAAAATGAGAATGTTTAGAAAATTAAATACCACTCCATCTCATGTGCTGAGAGATGTTAAGATAATCCAAGGTAATTGATTTTATAATAACA
Organism: Viscum album; assembly: GCA_963277665.1. Lineage (NCBI taxonomy): Eukaryota > Viridiplantae > Streptophyta > Magnoliopsida > Santalales > Viscaceae > Viscum > Viscum album. The sequence goes on along the minus strand of OY728143.1, from coordinate 981,279,919 downwards.
TGGATAATAATAGAAAGAGGAATTTATTGATGTTCTTAGAGAAATAAAATACTTCTCGTGGAGGTGAAACCTCAAGAACTAGTATTTTTATTATTGAATTCAATTATTTTTATCATACTAATTAGATACTGATACCATTTGTGCATCAAAAATATGTTCAAATATGAAATATTTGATTTGTTGGATCTAGTTGGTTAATTTTTAGGCACCACTTCATGTGAAAAATTGATAAATTTGTTTTGTCGTTATGCTTGGATTATTTCACTACACTTCTATGTTTAGGGTTAACAAACAATCTATAGTATGTATTCTAAGCCATTGTAATCAATTAGGATTTGTTTTATATACCTTTCTTGGTTAATATATGTTTTTTATTTAATTTTTTAGATAAATTTTAATTTATTTATTTGAATAAAGTTTTTTATTATATCATACTTATGATGAATATTATTTAAACGCTTTTGTTGAAAAAGCTAATATATAATGTAAATTATATAAGGGAGAAACTGTCTAATTCATATAACACCCAATTTTTTTATTTTTAATTAGGGAACATAAAAAAATATAAAATTAAAGAAATAAAGAAATATAAATTTATATAACTATTTGATTCAAAATCATTTGATAATTTTGAATCTTCTTAACTAAAAAAAATAACCAAATCACCATTTGGTAGAAAAGTAAGATAGTAAAATAAAACATTGGATCTGATATATACCAATGTATATAGAACTATGAGTGTTCAAGATCAATTTAGTTATTGATACCTTTTCACATTTAATAATTATATTTAGTAAATATTAATATATGTTTATTATGAAACATAAACATGAATTCTTTGAAAATTTTAAATAGTTCTTGAATGAAGTAGTGAATCATCTTAGAGAAATATTAAAACACTTTTATTATATCCTAATGGTAAATACATTAACCATTTTTTTCGTATCTCAGATTCTATGTTATTGTATAACAACTTACTCCTCCCACCACTCCATAATGTAATGGTTTATCAAAAAATGAATAATTTAACACTATTAAATGTGGGTTGATCAAGGACAATTCATGCTTACCTATCTCCAATTTTTTTGTGACATGCTCTATAAACGTCATCCAAATACTAATCTGAGTTCTTTATATTGATATATAGAAGATACAATATGATATTTAGAAAGATAAATATCCTAATTTATCTAAAATAGAGATTTGGAGTTTCTTATTTTTTGAGTGATTTAACACCATTGATAAATTAAAAAAAATATGTAGTGAATTTATATTTATTGGTTACTCATAAAGAAGAACGAGATATCAATTCTCTTATAGTTGAATGTTCAAAATGTTTTTTGATTGATTTACTATTTTTCTATATTGAAAACAAATTTCAATAAAAATAGTGGGAGTATATTTGATCTTAAAACATACCTTATTCAAGAAAAATATTCAATCCTTGATGGTAATGTGATTTGGTTCCATAAGAAATCAAAAAGTAAGAATCAAAAAAATTACACAAGAATTGTGATTTTTGAGTAGGATTTTTATTGAACAATAAATATATGAATTTATTATGGGAAATGATGATGAATTATTACTCATTGAAGATGATCCAATTTCCTACCATGTTTCTTTAAAAAGTTTATAATCTAATAAATTAAAGTAATACATGAATTCTAAAATGGAATCCATATACACTAACCATATTTGAAACCAGATTAATCTACTTGTTGGGTTTAAACCAATAGGGTGAGATATAGTCTTTAAAATAAATACTAATATGGTTAGTAAATAGTTTACCCATAAAACACACTTATAAGTAAAGGTTATAAATAAATTCATGGTGTAAACTATGGTGAAAATATTGTCTCAAAATTTACTCAATAGGGGGTGAATTGAGATTAACCATTTAAAAATATATCGAATAAATATATAATCAATTTTAATATACCATTAATTAAAAAATTTACCTATAAAAACAGTGAGTAATAATTTTTTAGAGTTTTCTAAATATTTATTGTAATCATAAATCAATACTTAGTTAAATATATTCAAATAAATAATCAATTTTGAAAAAAATTTAATTACATTAAAAACAAAAACCACACTTGATGATATAAGTAATGAGAATATATAACTTTATTGATAATAAAATAAATTCATAAAAAAAAATTTGATAAAAAAATAGTCTATTTTAAAATAAAAAAGTGTTTATAATAATATATCAAAATAAATAGCAGCTAATAATTATAGGATATAAATCAAAACATAATTTAAATATTAGTTTTATGTATAAGGTAAAATATAGTCCTCAAAACCTCTCTGAAACCATAACAAAGAAATGTATAATTTCCAAAAGTTATTTTTAGACAAAAGGGGTGATACCACAACTTGAAATGGGTTTAATAACAACCGAAGCAACTACATAAGAACCATACAAGGAAATTATTCTATAGTTATTCATGTAATGAAAGAAAATAGTGAAAAGGTATTGATTTTTTTGGAAAATATTATATAAAATATACATAGGGATACTAAAATACATATAATTTTATAATAAAAAATATCATGATATAATAAACTATAAGAAATAGTGGGAAATTTAAAATAATTTTAAATCAGGTATATACTATCTTAAATGAATTAGATAATGTGATTCAATGATATTTATCCTTATAATTCCTCCATTAATTTTTGAATTGATGGGAATTGATGTACAATTAGGGAGTGCTATTTTTTATATTTTTAAGAAAACATATATATTACGTAAGTCTAAATTTTATGAGTATAATATTGAAAAATAATTTCCATTTACATGGAGACACTTACAATACATATCTTATCACTTCATAAAATATTAATTAAATAACAATATCCTAACATAGGGCTTTTCCCTTGGTTAGGTCCCTAGAAAAAAAAATTTACTTGCACTAGGATACCCATGTGTGGTGTGAGTAATAAAACATAGTAGAACACCAACAAAACATATTAAACATAAGTTCACAAATTATATGAAAATGGATTAAATGATAGAAAAATAAATAAATTCAACACAAGAAAGAACCCATTTCAAGTTATCATGCGCTAACTAGGCTACCATGAACCCTGACTATTTCCAAAGTGATCAATTAAGAAGGTAGGAAAGTGTATAGCTTTAACAACCCTTCATTTTATTACAAAATTAGACATGATTTATTACATAAACTTCACTTTATACAACATATAATATAGATAGGTCTAGTTTCTTTGGGGCTTAGGATCATTACATATTGACTTAAAACATGAAATACAACATCTTTATTGAAAACTTCCTTTACATGACCACTATATTCCCTCATACTTAGAATTGAATGGGATCACCTGGGACATAAATAAGAAAACGGTGAGCTATAAAGCTCAGTAAGGGAATAAACATGAAATAAAATGAGGAATACAATACATGTTAGACAATAGTCATATCAATGGAGCACAAGAGAAACATGAACATCAAGGCATGATAAAGCATGATAATCATAACATGGAAATGTATCAACAACATTTAACATGATTTTAGAATGATCTAAGGGTCATTGCACATGAATCATGAGTAAATCCTCATTTAACTTTAATTAGAATGAGTGAACCCTCATTGTACTTTTATGTATCATGATAATAATCTTTACCCAATGCATTGGATCGCTATTAGGTTTCACCCTTCTTAAACATTTCATTTCATGCATAAGTGTGCCACATGGATCATATAACATGGAATCAATCTACATCATAAGTTATTACATGATTAAATAATATGGAATAAATAAATTAAAGTAACATTCAATATGTATATGTGAATAAAGGTGAATACCCTTGATAAAGACATGGGTATGGTATTCACTACACAATGATCTTGGCTTGAAAAAACGTGGCGCAATTTCGACAGCATAACAGCATGACATAAAGATTCATAAAAATGGTTGATGAGAGAGAAAAGGGTGTCTCATAATATGTACATGAAATTGAATGTAAGGGGGCCATATAGATACATGTCCCAACAAACATAATTGAATTTAGATACATAATACAAAAAACTACTTGGATGTAAAAGAGGAGAGAGAAATCCCTCACAAAAGTTCGGCATGGTAATGGGTGTACATGGGAGGAATTAATAAGTGAGAAAGGGGTCTCCCATAATACAAACATAAATAGGGAACTAAGTGGGAGGTGCGAAATCATACCCCAACATTTTTAATTGAAAACAAAATGCCATAACAACTTAAAAAAAATTGGACAAAAATGAGAAAGGAAGAAATACCTTACTTAGAAGTGTAATCCCAAAGGATTGGAAGAGGCTTGAGAGAGGATTCTTGGGAGCTTGGGGAACCTTGGCAGGATTCAAGAGAAAGGAGGGAAGAGGTTGGTCGAACTACAAAGGCTTTGAGTGAAGAGAAAGTGGGAGCTTAGGTGGGGTTATTTAGGAAAGGAGAGGGAATTCTTTATTATTTAGGTTTTAGACACCACACATTAAACTAATCAAAACCACAAACCAAACCATGGTTTTTTCCCATGGTTTTTTCAAAGGGGATTGGAAAATAATATTTTATAAGGCCAATGGCCTAAATTATTAAAATAATAGGTTTTATTATGTGGAGGTGAGTCACATTCTCAAGGAAAACAATTTAAAAAGACAAAAATGTTTTATAAGCCTTAAAGGGTCCACTAAAGCATTGTGAAATAAACAAAACAAATCCAAAATAACATTATTTTAATGGTAAAAAATATATTGGACGACAATAATGTTTATATTATTTTATTACACCACTATTGGATCATTATGATGTCATAAAACACATTATATATTTAAACAGTATTTAATTTTTACCCAAAAAATTGACTCTCTCATAAAATTATGAAAAATTCACCATTGGATAATTTCGATTTCCTAATTCCAAAAATATTATTCATTTTATCTAAATAATTTTATAAATATGTGAATTTTTAATTTTTAAAAAAAACATACATTTACAGAAAATTCATGGGTTTTGATAAAAAAAGCTTTCAAACCATAATAAAAATTACAACTGCATTCATAAAATTATACGATAATTAATATTTAATAAAAATTAATTTAATAATAATAATAATATTTTATTAAAATATTATTTAATTCAAAAATCAATTAATTCATCAAAATATATTTCTTAGTTGAATATTAACTAAAAATACTATTTGTGTTTTAAAAAGTAACAATAATAAAATGAATGCACATTCTTTATAGAAAAATAATGTACATAGTAATAGTTCTAGGGTCTTGTTACATAACCCCTTATAAAACTCATATAAGACTGAAGGGTAAGGTGTGTGATGGTGAAAGACTCTTGGGGTGGCTCGGATAACATTTCTCGGGTGGTAATCTCTATTAACTTCCACTTCTCTGGTAGTCAGTTCTGTTCAAGCTTAAAGTGTTCAAGCTCGGCTTGGGCTTGGTAAATAACAAAGACCAATTATGCCACATCCTTTTTGAGCTCTGAAAAATGGGCTTCATACAGGACAAGGCTACTGGATGAGGCCATCACTTCCTTTTTCTGAGAAATTGGATTTGTTAAAGCCCTATATTTATACTAATCATGTGATCACTATTCAACGACAATATTAGAAATGGTCAAAATTCTTAACGACATTTTAAAATCCAAAACATAAAACCAAATAAGTACATATGTTTTACATAACCATAAGAATACATTTAAATAGACCAAGAGGAATTTTTTATTAATGCATTTTTGGGTTGTTATAATATCTATATTAACAACCAGACACTATTATCCAATAAATGATCCTAGTAGAGTATAAAAATATCCAAAATCTCAACCAAACCAAACCATCTACTTAGGGTAAGGTCCCATGGCTATGCCTCATACCCAATACTCATTATGGAAGTAGTTTGAGGAAGGAATCACAATATCCAAGCATTTTTATATACCAACCTATCCCTTCAGGGTATGACCCCATGGCTATACCACACACTAACTATTAAGTAATTGGTTTGCGGAGGCATCGCAATAACCAACCTCTCACACAATATGAACCATCCCCTCTTGGTAAGGTCTCATTGTAACACCTAACACGGGTTTCTCAAATGAAACATGATCAGGGATGATACAAGGCCTTAGGTGTGCCTCCTCATATGTAAAAGGATACCAACTAGTGATAAGAGCCAAAAATAGTAATGTAGAGAATATTACCCCTAAAATAAAGGTTTAGGTTCATGCCTAAATCTACTGAAAATTCATCATGATACATATTAATAACATAAATCCCAAAAACCTATAAACATAAAATTGGGAGCCAGATGGGCCCCCATAATATAGAATAGAAAGTAGTAAAAAATATACATGATGCAAATACTCATGGTAGAGAAACAATATATAACATGGAATAACATGCATCATATATAATAAATGACGCACTGGATAGTATAAATGATAAAAAATAACTTAAAATAAAATGAACCAGCTTCTAACCTCACTCACATAATTTTCCTACTAAATCCTTGAACTCTATGAATCACTAACTGAACAACATGTCCAAATCTAAGTGATAGATTTTTTCCTATGATAAAACATAATCTTATACCTATTTTCATAAAAAACTATATCATGTACATGGGTAGGGGTGAGTCTAATGACCCTGTATGAATCCTCAATTCCTCAACAATACAGAGTTCTACTATGATCAAGTGGATGTGTATGCAATAAATATTGAAAAATTTCATTTTTAAATGAGAAAAAAACCCACTTAGAAACATAACATGTAATACACATCACACATACATGTTGGGTCATCAGGTGTCAACTAGACCACTCAAAACCCTGACCATTCCTACTTTGGCTAGTTCCAATCTGCCTCGAAACAAGTTATAACAACCACCTAGAGGGATAAAGTCCCACCCCATAACCAGTATATAACCTCAAATCTTCTTCAACCAGTGCTATACCATATTTGGAAAAAAATAAACACCCAATAGAAATATACACATCCCTGTAACATATAAAGTATCTGGGGAGAATATACTCATCCACAGAATATAATGAAACTATCGAGGAAATATATAACCACCCCCAGAATGGAAGATACTACCCGGAGAGACACTTATCCATCCCTTAAACCATGTAATATTACACTATAGGGGTCACATCCCCTACATAGAACTAGGTCACAACCCTCTATTACTTAGGGATCTCATCCTTCCCCCAGTGCTTGAACACTCATTCATAATTCACACAAACATAGAAATAAATTACAAAAACCTAGGGCCACCACTCACCCTGGAACTTGGTATCGAATTTAACCAAGGAATTCCACCTTGTAACTTTAGTTAAATAACAAATATATGAATGAAAACACCTGGGAAACTCTCTCTTCCTAGAACCATTCATCACTTACCTCTTGGGTTGGAAATTTTTCTAAACCTGTCTCACACAATCATTGTTAGATTCTAAAGCACATGAAAAATCCTCACCACAAAATCCACATTGGTCTCGTAGAAACAATTCATGTTCTAAGGTGACACCTAAATTCATTAGTGATCATATATCACACTAACCTTATTTAGGGTTAATAGGCCACTGGGTCACCCAAAAACACCCCTATGTTACATCCTAACATGGATACCCTACATGGGTTCCTTAATCACAGTTTTATCTGTTGGACCCAACCCTTTATTCTTGGTATAAAATCTCTCAATGTTATTTAGGTTCATTTAGAACCATATCTACCTTCCAAGGGGTATATCACATACATTTGGATCAAACCATAACTTTGATGCAAAAAAACCCCTCACCGACCAACACACACAGTCATGCATCAACATTCAACCACACAATCCACAAAACAATCACCATATAGGTCACATTATAGAAGTGACCATTAGGGGTATATACAAAATCATTCATGTTTTAGAAAATATAGTGTCACCTACACAAGGCCAAACAAACAAAAAACCCAATCAAGAAATTTCATATTTCCTTTAAAATGAAGTTAAAACTCATTTATAAAACCATTTAAAAAGGAATCACATTATGTCTTACTCATTCTAATCCCTTAGCCAAATTTGGTCAAAACCTTATTTTGAAAATCCATTTTTGGTTGAAATACCATTTCAAAACCCATTAACTAAAACACCTATTTTCTTTTAAAATTCCATTTGAATCAAATACCATTTTTAAAATCAATTTTCTAAAAATAAACCACTTGTACTTTAAATAAAACTCATGCCACCATAGAATCTACAAAGAGGGACACTAATGCTCATTCGACCAAGGATCCACCATTAAACCATTTAACAAGCTATGCAGTACATGTTTCCTATTAGGCTGAAACAAATCTATCCCAATTTATGGTGGTATCACACAAGTCATAATATATATAGGAAGATATAATAATGATATCAAACAAAAATAAAATCAAAATTTGAAAAAGAGACTTATAAAAGTTAAGGACACCTACCTCATTTATGGAGTTATTCCCTTTGATCACATCTCAAAAACTCTCTCCCATGTTAGTAGAAGTTAATTGGACACCATCTAACAACACAAGAACTAATCTCACACTATAATATTTTTATAATTTATTTATAACCATTTATAATTAATTTAAAAATTTAATTCAAATACCTATACTTCCCTAACAACACACTGGGAACCCTCTTTACACCAAACCATGACCAACCACACTAAAATTTCCCATGATGTACTACTGACATCATCCTGAGAAAAATTAATAACACACAACGCTAATTCATTGGTCAATTAAATCATATTTAGGTTAAAACCCTAAATAAATCCATGACACAACATACCTTTAGGTAAACAATGAATGATGATTTGATTATATCCACTCGGGACCTCCTCTACAAGCTGCACATGAGAACCCCAAGAAGTGGGATTATTTCCACATGCCTAGTGAAAATAATCATAAACCCTAGATAAAGATAACCAAAATTAAGGAAAAAGGAAGGGAATACCAGAAGGAATATAAAAATAGGGAGTCTTGCCTTGAAACACTAAATAAATTGAATCAAGGACTCACTAAAATGAAAGGGAATAAAAGTAAAAATCATGAGAGGTGGAGCTCCTCGGTACATCACACATAAGGGGGAATAAGAAGAGGGGTTAGGGGTTAAATAACATAATGAAAATTTGATAATTCTTAGTTTTTAATAAAAATTGGAAGACCACAGGGATTTAATGAATGGTTTGAAAAACTATGCACCAACTATGTAGCTTTCACTATCTAAGTACATACACCCCATACGGTTTGGAAACACTGTTATTCAAACCATATTCTAAACAATATAATTTACTCTATAAAATAATTTTATATTTTCATATTTTTTCTATAACAGTTTATAAACCATGTTCCAAGACCTTGTACCAAACCAAGACACATAATTACTTTATATGATTTCACCTAACCATAAATTTACTATGAATATGGTTAAAACCCTTTCCAAACCTCATAAATTTAACCCAAAAATCCCAAGAATTTCCTAAGAAATAGAGTCACATTCTGGGTCTTGATCCATATCCAAAACATCAAATTCGGATTTTCCAACTCTCATAATTCAAATAGGAATCTTGATTCTTAAAAAAACCCCTACTTCATAAATAAAAAAATTGGAATTTCCCCTAAAATTCATAACTTAAAACAGAGTGAGGATTTAAAACCTCCACATCTTAACACTTATTACCTCTAATAATTCCCAATGGTACTTAACCAATAAAAATAAATCTATCCAAATCATTAATTGATGGTCAAAACAACACATTATTTCTATAAATGTTGAACGTGATTTCACTATGAAACTCTAACCACCACACTAGGAAACATCAAATTTCCTCTAAAATACCATTTCAATCCTCATGACACCTCAACCATATCTAAAATGATGCTTCTGATATGATTCTAACATATTATATTTATTCCTAAAATATCATAAGTTTTCCCTCTTGAGGTATACCTTTAATCAAAATGATCAACCTCATTAACCCATGAATCACTTCTATGATCAATCCAATCATTATGCCTTAACTCCTAGAGGAATTAATGAACCATCCTAAAAATCACAATGGTGTCAAAACCTGACTATCATTGTAATTTCATGGTCATATCTTTAGATGAACCATTATGATGTCACACTCTGTTTTGAGGTGATATGGTAAATATAATACAAGAGGGGGTAGGCGTAGATTGTAGTTAACAAACATGAAATTTATCACCCTATTCATGTATAAATTTTATTAGTTTTTCATATTACTGATGAAGTTAAGTATTAATAATTTTTTTAAATTAATGAAAAAAATAAAATATTAGAGTAACATAACTATGTACTATACAAAATATAGTTAACATAATGGAAATAAAATGATTGGTATTTTAAACTTCTGATGAAAGAATTAAATAAGTGGAATTTCAGACTAATTGAATAACAATAGCTGAATCTGAAATTAACTAAACTATAATTTAATAAAGAATATTGCTAAAATTTATAAAAAATAGAGTATTGATTAGAAATCTAAATACTCATTTAAAAGGATATTTATTAAAACGTCATATTTCAACCAAAGTGAAAGGTAGATCTATAGTCCTGATCCAAGGTATCAATGAAATTAAACCTATCATAAGGTATCCATGATTTTATACCTATTATAAGGTATGTTTTCATATCCCAAAAAACCTTCGATTGAACCTGCTATTAGTAGAACACTTTGAAGCACCGGAAGTACTTGAGGTCTATCTTCCTAGCCACATAATCCCTCAATCAGACAATCAAAATTTTAGTCTTCATATCCATGGAAGCACTAGATCACACATTATTAGTAAAAAATAAATTATAATATAAATACTAAGAAATTTTCTAGGAAAACCTCTCACAATGACATCACTTAGAATAAAAACTTAAAAAGAAAACTATCACACTGATTGGATTCTCTCTTAGTAACAAGAAATTAAAAATCATAGAAATGAAAAAAACTCTAAGAATATACGATGTATGTATTCTTTTTATATATATTTTTTATGTTTGCGGTGTTTTATAATTTATATATAACTTTGTAACAAACTTCAATGGTTGAATTTTACAAAACATGGAGTTGATTGTAACTACATCAGTAACAACTTCTTCATTTTCCAAGAGAACTCCAGATGTTTCTTCATCTATCGATGAGTTCTATAAAAACTTCTATAGTGTTTCTAAATATTATGGAATTATTTTACCTTGAATATTTATATTATCAATTTTTTATAAAATAGTTTCAGAGATCTTGTATTTTAGTTACCCAAATTTAATTCTACATAAAAATAAGAACTTAAATAGAAACATAAGTCATATCATTTTCATATGAAATGTTTTGTGATTTATGAAATAAGGAAATAAGTGATTCATGGACTCAACAATCTCCTAAAATATATCCCCCTTTTTGGAAAGCACAAGACATGTAAGAAAATTTGAAGATATGAACTGAATTTAAAGAAAACTCTACCGCTAGTTTCTATAATAAATAATTTCTAACAATTTTTTACTTTCAAGATAAACGATCCTTCAAATAAATAAATATTTAAAAAGATAAAAAACTAGAAATTGTGTTTCCTAAATTCCCCCTAAAATTTATCAATGATAAAAAACAATTTTTTTTTAAAAAATTCATCCCTTTTTGTGGATTTAAAAAATAAATATAGAAGAGAAAAAATACACTAAAAAATTAAAAATGTAATTATATTTTAGAATTATACGATTAAATATTTTAGTTCCTATTGAAACTTTTTATATTATTTATATCATCAATAAAAATCCTTTTAGCATGGTTGATATAATCAAATTTTTCTAAATCAATTCTATTTTGACTAGGATTTCATATCTGAAAAGATCTTAATATAAAGTGAGTTCAAGTTGAACTTCATTTTATAAACTAGTTTTATGTATCTTATTAGGAATATCCATATAATAAAAGATATGAATTTTCATTAACAAACTTTAAAATTCACCATTTTCACCAATAAATAGATAGATTTCTTTAACTATATTCAATTCTATTACTATTTCTAAAAAGGAAAACCTTAAGATTCATGGATAGCCTTGTGATATTATTTATATAAACTCTTATAAAGATACTTCCAATTAGAATAATTTTATCATAATATAGAAAATATGGAAAGAATTTTGAATATGAAAAGTCTTTGATAAATAGTCCTTATTTAGAAATTTAATATTTCTATTGTCTAAAAATTTATCATTTAATTTATAAGTGATTCTCAAAGTCTTTCTTAGAAAATGAAAGGACAAAACATATGTCATATAAATTATATAAATAATTAAATTTATAATTTCCTTAAATATAAAAGAAAAGGCTAACTATTGGGAAATAATAACAACTCCCCTATAATAAGTTAGTGAAAAAATTATTTAATATTAAAAACTCCCCCTAAGATAAACTATAATTAAAAGGTAATAGTAAAATATATAGTTGAAAAGATTAAAAATTCTTGAATTTATCTTCCAAAAATAATGGATTATCATCCTCTTTGATGGTTTGTTCAAGAGTATATTTTTAAAAAGGAATATAAATATTTTATAGAGAAATGATAAATGTATTTTTTGTAAAATATTTTTAAAAATTTTTAAGTTTGAAAAAATAGATAAGTTTAAAATATAGTATAGTTTAAAATACATATAAATTTTAAATATGTTTAAATTTGAATTATAGATAAGTTTTAAATATAAATAAATTAAAAATATATATAAATTTGAAATAAAAATTATTTTGAAATATAGATAAATTTGAAATACATATATATTTGAAAAAAAATGTAAAGATTAAAATTTTTGAAAAATGATTATGTTTGAAAAATAGATATGTTTTTTAATAAAAATATTTTTTGAAATATAGATATTTTTTCAAAAAAATATTTGTTTTTAAATATAAATAATTTTTTAAATATATATAATTTGGAAATATAGATATGTTTTGAAATATAATTTTTTCACCTAGAGAAGTTTGTAATATAAGGAGATATATTTAACAAAAAGTTGATTGAGGATCACTTAATGTTGGTCATTACCGACTTATGTTTACTAGATTCAAATATTTCATAAGTAAGAGGTTTCTTGAAAATATCAATAAATTGATTTTTAGTTTTGATAAAGTATAGTAATACCCTATTTTTGTGTGTTATATCTATGAAAATAGTGTCTTACATCTATGTTCTTTCCTAATGAGTGGTGTGATGAGTTTTAAGATTATAAAATGGAAACAATATTGTCACATATTATGGATTTTGAGTAAAACTGAATACAAAATCTCTGAGTGTGTGTTTCATACCGAAAACTTGAGCATAACAACTTCTGTCTGCTACATATTCTGCTTTAGAAGTAGAAAGTGATACATAATATTGTTTTTTTCTAGTCAGAGAGACTAAATATTCTCCTAAGAAATTACATGTTCCAAAAGTAGTCTTTCTATCAAACTTAGAGCCTCTAAAATCATCATCTGAGTAATTTTTTAAAACAAAATCATTTTTGGAATAATAAAACAATATATGTAATGAAGAGCCTTTAAGGTATATAAAAATGGGTTTTACCGATATTATATGAGATTATTTTGTATTATCTTGAAATATATAAAATAAAATTATTGAAAACATTATGTATGGTTGAATTATAGTAAGATATATTAAACTTCCAATAATATATTTATATAGTTTTTAATCTATTGATTTACCAGTATCATCAATATCATGTTTGATATAAGTCACCACATGAGTACTAATGTTTGATTCATTTTAAAAACAAAACTATTTGATTAAATAATTAATATCGTTATTTTGAGTTAAAATATTTCCTTTTAGTTTATGAAAAATATAAAAACCAAGGAAAAAGTTGAACTTTACCATCATTATAATTTCAAAATAATTTTTTATATGTTCAAAAAGACTATAAAAAAGATATTTATTTGTTGAAAAAAATTTCATCAATATATATTTGAACAAAAATGGTTTTTTTGAAAGTTTTCTTTATGAAAAGTGTTTTATTAACACTTCATTTAACAAAATTATTTTGAAGTAAATATATGGTAAGTCTATCATACAAAGATCTTGGAAGTTGTTTAATTCCATATATAGATTTACTAATTTTAAATACATCGGATGAAAATTTTACATATTCAAAACCATGAGGTTATTTAATATAAAATTCATTTTGAAAATATCTATTCAAGAAACAATTTTTTCACATCCATTTGATATAAAGTAAAATTTAGATGGGCCGAAAAGGATAATAAGATTTTTATAGATTCTAATATAGCTTTTATTTTAAAAGTTTTACTATAGTTCATACCTTTTCTTGAAAATATTATTTAGCAATGAGACCTGATTTATCTCTAATAATGATTCCATTTTCATCACATTTGTTTCTAAAAACCCATTTTACTCCAACTATTGATAGATTTGTAGGTTTTCCAACTATGATCTAAACTAAGTTCTGTTTAAATTGATTTCACTCTTATTATATGAAAATTATACAACTTTAATCACCTAAAGCACAATATACTACTTCAAGTTGAAATTGTGATAAGAAGGCATGATCATCACAATTATTTATTAGGGAACTTCAAATTTAAATCGGTCGACTTACATCCCAAATAATATTACTGGAAGGATGATTCCTTAAGATGGACTAATTTTTGGGTAAATTGGTATGATGGTCTTAAACTATAATATGTACATATTATATAAAGTATCTGCTAGATATTTAAAATCCTATGGTCCTAATTTTGGAGGATTTATAATTTGTTGTTGTAATTTATTTCCAGTAAGGATATTGAATTATTTTTGATAGTATCATTGATATTATGAATTTATGATGGTTTTATAAAAAAATTATTAGATTGATCAAACTTTACATGAACCATTTCTTCAACAATATTGGTTCTTTTGTTAAAAACTCCATAAGACTTACTTGTAACAACCTGTTATTTTCATGAAGGTACGACTCATTTTTTTCTCAATTTAAATTCCTTTAAATGGACCTTATAATGTTACTCAGTGATGTCATAGGAGTCATGAGGGTTTCTAAGGATTTTTCAAAACCTGGAACACCAGGTTTTTGTATATATAACTGGGCCACAAAATTAGTATAAACTGTGATGCCCAACCTGCATAGTCTCTACTAACCATGTGAGGTGAAAGGGAGGTGAAACATGAGCTACATAGTTCTTCTAAAATTGTACAACTCCAAGATCATGACTGTGTGAAAACTACATACATTTTATTGTGATATTTCTCATGGTTTTCATACATTTTGGGAAACCGTGGGCCTTAACCATGTGGGGTATCTCCTTGGGCAATAGCTTGAGAATATTTGGTGTGCGGTTTTTCCAACTGTGTAAACAAACCTTACACCCTTGTTTTTTGGAGGGAAAATGAACAAAATTCCCTTATTTAATCTTATAAAACTATTTTCATTTCTCCCCTCTTCCTCCAATAGATGAATTTTTCCTCCTCCTATGACCCAAATTCCTCCTTAATCTAGGCTCCTCTAAATCTCCCACATCCAGTATCCAAATAAATATCCCTCATTAGCATCTGATTCATCTCAGTAAGATCTATAATCCTCTCATTTCTTATTCCCGTTTATCTACGAATCCATTGCATTATTTAGGCACAAGCTCTTTTGCCCTATTTTCATGGACTTGGACCATTTATTTTATTTCTTTCAACTAACTTCAAATATGAGGCCTCCATTAGACGGGGAGTCATAAATGGACTAAAGGTAGGTGGTTTCATCATTTTCCCTAATATTTTGGTGTTTTCATTTCTTTTCAATCATTCTGCATGCCGACCTTTGTGGCGATTCACCATTAAATTTATTTTTTGGTATTGAATTGATCTACGCACTTTGATATACACCGTTTGATCCTTAACTAGTATATTAGAGGATGCTGACCTCAGTTACTGCCGCCCCTTAGGTGTACCAAATTGAAATGACCTTTTTTGGTGAATTGCTTAATTGCTCGAAACATCTTCTAAGCATCCAGATTAGATAATAAATAAAATTTACTCTATTATTTAAATGATAAATGAACCTAAGAACCTTATAAGTTCTTATCTTGTCCTATAGATGTAATTGACCATATAGGTAATTTCCCATTGGTATTGTATCCTTCCAAATGACTCTTGGAACATTATAAATTGGATTTCCATGCCTTTTTTAATTGAATGACGTGTATTAATTTGAAAAGATTGTTTATTATGGATTTAATTTCCTTAAATAAATTAAATGGATTAATTGGGATGAAATATAAAGGTTGGTAAGGCCACACCATTTCTTTATGATTTAATAAATTCTCACTGATAATTATAATGCATTGTTTATAGTTGAACTTGACTAATGAGATACAAGAGAGGTAATGCCTCATGTATTATATTATAAATATGTTTACACATTGATATAGGCTATGATACGATATTAAGTGTTCCATTTTGAATGACAGTTTTATGCTCCCTTACATCAGGTGTTGAGCATGACGTCTCACACCGTTAACACTAATTAGATGGTGGGAATGACACACCACGTCCCTTGTTTCTAGTGTTGAAGTGATGGAACATTCACTGTCTCAAGTGATGATAATGGATTCTCTCACTCATTATGAGATATAGGGCATACAACATGTTTCTTGAGCCTATAGGCTCATTTTGACTGGTTTTAAATGTCTGAGTTATGCCTCGGTCCAGCCAACACCTAGTATTCCGGGTATATTGACACTTACATCCACATGTACTTGGTACATATTGGTGGATGAAATAGATAACAATACTATATATATATATATAAATATATATTATTTCTATATATATATACTGAATGGTCAAACATTCATTCCAGCCATGAACCAAAGTCGATAGTGCTGATAGGTGTCCCTTAGGAAGCTGAGCGTGCTATTGTTTATTTATTCAGATTTGTTTACTATTTAATTTATACCTGCACAATGTTCAATTATGAGAACTAATTGGATTACTTATAGATACTATTTTTGTGGTTTAATTGTATTTTATCTCATACCCTACCTAGGCTAACTTTGGAACCTAAGTAGATTACTTGTCTATAAGTATGGATAAGGGAAATTTCCTTACTATAAGTATTTGATATGTTTTTCTTATAGATGGATCATAGGAGTAGAGGATCAAGAATATTCTTGAGATGATATTGGGGCATATTTTTAATTTTATTTAGTTTTTATAGCATGTTTTCTATTCATGTCCCCTATTCCCCTTTTTGTATATCTGCATGACATGAATCCATGTATATGACACTACCTAGTGTCTTTTGATTATTATTCAGTTTCTTAGTTATTTGTTATTCCACTGCTTATTTATTATCTCTATTTATATGCTTACCCTATTGTATGTTTATGGTTGTATTTTCTGTTCCACTATGATAATAGGGAATAGTCTACCCACCATACCACCCATACACCCTCACCACTAATCGTCAACCTCTAGCATATGAGGAGGTGTGCTTGAGGGCATGTGACCTACCAGATTGACACACGAGTTAATTGGATCCCTAATCTGGACATTACAAAGTGGTATTAGAGTAATTTTTACTTTTTCTTACTATATGGGTATTAAAAAGGAGACTAGGATTTAAAGGAATTTTGAAATGAACCTGTTCCTAGGCATAGCTAATAAATGTATAAGGGAACCCCAAATTTCCTAGAACATAAAATTATAGTTTTTTATAATGCTATTTATAGTTGAAAAGACTTCATAATTGGGTGACACACATGTTTTATGATGTTATTGATATTGGTATTATTGAAATAAGGATTTATATTACCTAGTCCTGATGAAATGAGACCGTTTCATTACATACATCATTATAAGAACACTAAGACTAATATGCCATGCATTTTTCTAGGTCACATATACTTTTAGAATTAATTTACCTGTTGCGTATTATTTTTTCCTTAATTATGTATTGATATGTGATAAATTTATTTTCATGGGTTGGAAAAAATAATTGACACTTAAAGTTCATGACTTAAGCTAACAGTGTTTTCTTGAATAGGTTCAGGCACACACCTTAACCATTTAATTATGGAAGGTTGAGCCATGAACCATTGGTCACATGGATTGGAATGTGTTACGTTTTGGGTTAAGTGGACTCTATATCTTGGTTCACAATGAGTATAATACCTTATGGATCAGAAATGGTAATATACATAATTTAACCGTTTAATGTGATCTAATTATTTTAATGATAAAAAATATAACATGAATATGACTTTTAAAGTGAACAAACCATCTTATAATTGTGAAAAAGAGACCTAAACCAAATCATAGACTTAGTAGTGCATTGTTGGTGTGTCTCTTATGTTCTTACGACCATTATGGTCTATATTACCGCTTAGACTTGGCTGTTAGAGTAGGAAGAGAGGAGTGACCTTTTCTATAGGAAGGATATGTACCTATCCTTATTTTCTATTTGTAGTATTTTCAATTACTAAAATATAATCTATGGTGTGTGTTTGGTATTTTAGTTTCATTCCACCATGACATCCTCTAATTGTATTCCCTGGAGGAGGTGGCAACCACACATTAGAGGTGGTGGTCTTTGAGTCGCCCGTGGTCCCTCTTACAGTGACACCTATGACACCTCTTCCTATTCCTGACATGGAAACTGATTTATAGTTCCGAGAGGGATTTATAAATATGTCGAAATCTATAAAAGGTGTTTCTCAACCTCCCCTGAGTATATTAGAGTTGACTTTAGATTTATAGCAGCAGCTTCCTCCCACCTTTTTGGGGGATGGAGGGCCTCATATTGTTGAGTCATGGATCAAAGTTATTCTTTCTGTATTCCATCATCTAGAGACACCTCCATATTAAAGGGTAAATCTTGTATCATATATGCTACATGATTTTTATAATCGGTGGTGGGAAGTTATCACCCAGGTGGATCGACATTTCAATATGGTTTGGGAAGATTTCTAGACTATCTTCTATGAGTATTTCTTTCCCAAACTCGGAGGGCTGATAAATCTAGAGAATTCATGAACCTATAGCAGGGAAGAATGTATGTTATGGAATAATTTTCTCATTTTATTTATTTATAGCAGTTCAATTCTACTCTAGTGGGTGATGAACTTATAACTGCTAGGAAATTTGAGGATGTGATGGTATACGCCATCCAGTTACAAGTCAATGTATTCATGTTGACCATTATTTGTGAAATATTCAACCATACCCTTATTATAGAGTAAAATTTTAAGGAAGATTATGGTGTGAGTTAGGGCAGTTCGACACCTAGATCTATCAGTGCTTCTTATTATGGGAGAAAAATATGGTTTGAGCTAGATCCTAGTGGTACTAGTAATCAGGATCCTTATGCTGACAACTTCTCGATATATCATAGTGCCATAAGCTAGGACTTACAAAACCTTAGTGATTCTAGGGTCTAGTGGAGTGCAAAGGTTGTGGAAGGATGGGTCATATCCATCAGTTCTGTAGGAATTTATCATTTGTGCATAAAGAGAATAGATATATACCCACTCCATGTTCAGGAGTGTGGCTAGTAGGATCACACCAAGTAGGCAGCTGGAATAACATCAGAAACTTAGGCTGAGGTGGAGGTCGAGGAAAATGTTGTCAGACTCATGATTCTTAGTGCCAGTAGAGCTAGATTGCTCAGGGAAATCAGGTAGTGACTTAGGGCCTAGGAACATGCTAGTTACATGCAGTCCAGCCTATGTCAGAGGAGCAGACTATCATACCTTCTAATGTTACAGGTGCTATTCTAGTATCCTCCATTTTAGTTTCTACTTTATTTTAAATAGGTGAATCTCACCCTTTTATATCTGAGACTATTATATGGAGTTTGGACCCCAAGATAAAACACTTTCATGGAGTTATGACTCTTGATACGACATTAGGTATACAATCAGAGCAAATTCTACATTATAATGACTGTCCCCTTGAGATAGGTGGATACCTCTTCAAGTGGATTCCTTTATTCCTCAACATGATAGGCTTTGACATAATCATTGGTATAGAATTGGTAATTCCCTATTGATACCATATAGACTTCTATCATCATAGGGTGACATTTACATCACTATAGGGTGGTAGTCACGTGAATAAGAGAGAATGGGATGTAAAAGCTAAGCGACTAGGACCCGATCAACAGAGGCTGGGTAGTGTGACAACTCAAATTTCCAGTATTTTTTAGATGATTAGGGGTTTTGATCAACTATTTTCCCCCATGTAGTGGAGAATGTTAGGGATTTATTTTTTGAGGACTTATCTGGTCTACCTCTGGCATGTGATGTAGAATTAACCATTGAGATAGTTCTAGGAGTAGTGTCAGTGACCATTCATCCTTATAGGATATCACCCTTGGATCATTTAGAGATCAAGTAATAGTTGGAGGATCTAGAGGCTAAAGGATTCATATACCCCAGAACATCTCTATAGGGTTCACTGATCCTTTTTCCCAATAAGTTTGATGGTACCCTTAAGGGTTTCATAGATTACCATTGATTAAACCACCTCATGGTAAATAATCAGTATCCACTTCCTCAAATAGATGTCCTCTTTGATCATATCTGAGGATCAAGAGTGTCTTAAAAGATATATTTGAGTTCAGGATATCATCAGGTTCATGTTAGTTCTTAATCCATACCTTACAAATCTTTTAGGAGCATGTATGGTCTATATGAGTATCAGGTCTTGTTGTTCGGTCGCACGAACACACCTGTTATCTTCATGGAACTAATGAATCATGATTTTCACCCATATCAGGATTAATTTGTGGTTGTATTTATTGAAGATATCTTAATTTATTCATGCTCCAGACACGACCATGCTAATTTTATTTATATCTTTCTAAATACATCAAGAGAGCATTATCACTATGAAAATATCATTAAATTCCACTTTTGGATTGACAATGTCCACTTCCTGTGTCATATCATCTCAGAGTCATGAGTTTTAGTATACCTAGAGAAAGAGAGAGATATAGTTTCCTAGGAGTATCCTAAGAATTTTTTTGACATACGAAGCTTATTAGGGATATATAGATATTATAGACACTTTATCTATGATTTCATATATCTTGTATCACCACTTACATGATTAACAAAGAAAGGTGTATAATTCATATGTTATGAAACTTATGAAGCATCCTTTTAGGAGTTGAAGGTCCATTTAATTTTAGCACCGATACTGATTATACCAAATGCACAACCTTAAGCAAGCTACTGTAGTTCATTCTATTTGTTATTGAAGATATTATAGACACAGAGAGTGTTTTAGGGTAATCACTGGTCACAAAAGCATCAAGTACATCATTACATATCCGGATCTCAATATTAGGAAGTATAAGTTGGTTGAGTACCTATACTTGTTTTATTTTGAGTTTACAACATGCCTAGTAGGGGAAATACTATAGCCGATGCACTGAGCTAGAAGACTCAGACATAGATGGTTCAAGAGGCCAATTGAAAATGGAAGATCATAGACTATTTATTTGATATTCACATTAAGGTTCAAAAGGATCAAGGTTAGACAATCCTCACAGCCTTAGCAGTGACCTCTACTATTATAGAATGAGTAAGAATGAGGTGAATATCTAATCCTAAAGTCCTTTTCATGAGGGAAAGAATTTCATATGATGATACATCTTCATGTTGGACTATGGATGTCGATGATAATCTATTATTCCATGGGATGTATGGGTCACAATAGCCATCATAAATGAGATGGTGTGATAATTAACCAACTCATCATGGGTGGTTCACCTTGGTGTCAGAAAAATGTATCGGGGTATATGATGCAATTATTGGTGGCCTGGTATGAAACATTATATTTCCAACTTTATCACTCGGTTTTCCACTTGTCAGCAGGTGATGGTAGAACATCAGATACCAGAAGGGATTCTCAACAATTTCTGATTCCCAAGTGAAAATGAGATGTTGTTTTGATGGATTTCATGATTAGTTTATCCAGATCACTTCACATGAATGATATAGTGTTATTTTTCATTTATTTTTTGATGAAAGTCACACAATTATTAACTATGTGAGAGACCTTCACAGTAGACGATCTAGGGAGGATGTACATCTGGGAGGGTGTACATCTTCATGGAGCTCCTCATTATATCATTTCTAAAAGAGAAACTCTCTTTACATCATAGTTCTGGAAGATGATGTAGAAGGCCTTGGTTACATAGGTTATTTCGATCATGGTTTATTACCCTTATACCATTGGAAAAATAAAGTATTCTATCCAAGTTCTAGCGGACATTTTCCATGCATGTGTCCTTGACTTTGGATGTTCCTAGGAGAAACACATTATGCTTGTGGTTTTTTCTTATAATAAAATATTTTAGGCTACCATTGATATGGAACCTTATAAAACCATATATGGTAGGTCTTTCAGATCCCCTCTATTCTAGATAGAGGTAGGGAAGGTAGATATGATTGGACCATGTCTTGTACATGAGACTATAGAGAATGTCTAGTTGATTAGAAAGTGTATGATGATAGATCAGTACAGACATCATTATTATGCCAAAAGATGTTGAATACCTATCAATTTTTAGGTTAGATACTCGGATTTCTTATAAGTCTCACCTAGGTTGATCCATAGACATATTCATAGGCATGGTAAGCTCCCACTGGGGTTCATTATACACTTTGAGGTTTTGAAACGAATCAGACCAGTTGCTTACCAGTTGGAACTTCCTCAGAAATACCAGTCTATGCATGATGTATTTCACGTGTCTTAGCTTCACTAATATTATCCAGACCCATCACATGTATTTCAACCTAATGAGGTTGAATTAGATGTAGATTCTTCCTTTGAGGATCATCCAGTTCGTATAGTTGATCAGAGAGTGAAGATACTTCAAGGCAAGCTAGTTCCTTTGTTATGGGTGCTATGATAGCACGACCAAGTACATGATGAAACCTAGGAATATAAAGCTAATATATGAGCTCTGTGGATTTAAATATTTATAGATGATACGTCTTTACACTCATAAGGCCAAATCAGGGATGAGTTGATTTGAGAAGGGGAGGTTGTAATGACCCATCTTTTTCATGAAGGTTTTACTCATTTTGTTTCAATTTAAATTCCTTTAAATAGACCATAGAATGTTACATAATGAAGTCACAAGGGTCAAGAGGGTGTTTGTGAATTTTCTGGAGCCTAAAACCTTGTATTTTTAGAAAAATAACTAGTCCGTACGATTAGTAGAAACCCTTATTCCCAGATTGAACGTTCTCTACTAACTACTATGGGAGAAACAGAGTTATAGTAGGAGCCACACAGTTTGTTTGAAACCATGCAGCTCTAAGAAAATGACTATGAAAAAAACTATAGTCATTTTAAAGGGGTATTACACATGGTTTGAGCATGGTTTTGGAAAACCATGCAGTATAACTATGTGGGGTCTCTCCTTGGGTAGGGGGTTGAACATGGTTGGTGCATGGTTTAGACAACTATGTGGCCAAACCATGCACCCTTTTTTTAGTGTGAAATGACCAAAATCACATTATTTAATCCTATAACATGTTTTTAATTTCTCCCCTATTCCTCCAGTAGATGAAATTTCTTTTTTCTCCTCCCTTGACCCTACTTCCTTCTCAATCTAGGCTCCTCAATATCTCCCACATACAATGTTTGAATTAATATCCATTAGAAGCATCAAATCTGTAACGACCCAAAGTTTTATTAATGGAAATCCATCTTGATCTAATTAAATGTCTCTTTATGTTTATATAAAATGTCAAATTCATTGGTTTTATCTTAAGAATTTTGACCTTTGCTAATATATCTGTTGAACAATGATCACATGATTAGTATAAATATAGGGCTTTAAAAAATCCAAATTTACTCAGAAAAAAGAAGCGATGGCCTCATCCTGTAGAATTGCTCCATACGAAGCCCATTTGTCAAAGCTCAGAAAAGAGGTGGCATCCTCGGGCTTCGCTCTTGACCAAGCCCAAGTTGAGCTTCATCATGTCAAGCTCAAACGGGACCATATATGGGAAAAGTGGAAGTTGATAGAAATTACCACTCGAGCAATGTTATCCGGGCCACCCCAAGATTCTGTCACCATCAGACACCTTACCCTTAGATCTTAAGCGGCTATTTTAAGGGGTTATTTAACTAATATATAGTACTATGTTCATGTACATTATTTTTGTATATAATAATTAATATAATTTATTGTCATTATTGATACATTGTAAACAGTTTTTAAAGTACAAATGGTGTTTTTAGTTATTATTTAATTAAGAAATATATTTTATTAAATTAAGGGATTTTTGAATTAAATAATATTTTAATAAAATATTATTATTATTAGATTAATTTTATTATATATAAATTATCATATAATTGTATGAATGCAATTATAATTTTTATTAAGGTTTGAAATCCATTTTTGTCAAAACCCGTGAATTTTTGATAAATGTAGGTTTTTATTTTAAAAGTAAAAATTAACATATTTAGAAAATTATTTAGATAAAATAAATGTTAATTTTGGAATCATAACGTCGAAATTATCCCACGGTGAATTTTTCATAATTTTCTGAGACAGTCAAATGTTTGAGTAAAAATTAAATACCCTTTAAATATATAATGTGTTTTATGACATCATAATGACCCAATAGTGATGTAATAAAATACTATAATCTTTTTTTGGCCAATATATGTTTTACCAGTAAAATAATGTGATTTTGGGTTTTTTTGGATTACTTTTCAAAGCATTAATGGACCCCTCAAGACTTATTAAACACCTTGTCTTTTTAAATTAATTTCCATGGGAGTATGACTCACCTCCACATAAGAAACCCTATTATTTTAATACGTTCAGACTTTGGCCTTATAAAATACTTTTTTCCTATTCCCTTTTCCGAAAACCATGGGGAAAAACCATGGGATGGTTCATGGTTTGGATTAATTTAATGTAAGGGGACCCAAACCTAAATAATAAATAATTCCCTCACATTTCCTATAGAAACCCACTCAAGATCCCACTTCCTCCTCATTAAAAGCCTTTTAAGTTCATCCAACCTCTGCCATACTCTCTCTAGAATCCTCCCAAGGTGCCCCAAGCTCCCAAGAAGCCTCTTAGAAGCCTCTCTCTAGCCTTTGGAAGCACACTTCCATGTAAGGGTTTTGTTCTTCCTTTCTCATTTTTGTCCAATTTTCTTTATGTTGTTTTGAACTTTTAATTTCAATTATGAATGTTGGGGTATGGTTTCACACCTTCCTCATACTGCCCTATTTATGTTTGAATGATGAGATACCCTTTCTCTCTCATTAAATTCCTCCCATGTACACCCGTTACTATGCCGAAATTCCGAAAGGAACTTCTCTCTCCTCATTTACATTCAAGTAATACTTTTGTATCATGAATCTAAATTCCATTACAATTAATGCGAAATGTATATATATGATCTCCTTACTGTCTATTACATGTAAATATTATGAGGAACACCTTTCTCTCTCATCAACCATTTTTATGAATTCTTATGTCATACCATTACGCTGCCGAAATCACACCGATTTTCTAAGCCAATGCCATTGTGTAGTGAATACCATGCCCATTTCTCCATCAAGGGTATTCACCTTTATACACATTTAAATATTGATTATAAAGTTTCATATATGAATTCCACATTCCTTTATCGTGGAATAAATGATTATGTTTTATGAATCCATGTTTTATGATCCATGTGGCACACTTATGAATGAAATGAAATGTTTAAGAAGGGTGCGACCTTATAGCGCTCCAATACATTGGGTAAAGTATAGTATCACGACACGTCATGTGCAATTAGTGTTGACTCATGATAATTCAAGTTCAAATAGGGTTTACTTGTGCTTCATGTGCAATGAGGATTTACTCATGCTCTATGTGCAATGGGCCTTGGCTCATGCTATTTCCATGTTAAGTGTTGTTGCCACATTTCAATGTTATGATAATCATGATTTATCATGCCTTTATGTTCATGTTTCTCTTGATCTCTATTTATATTCCTATTGTCTAACATGTATTGTACTCCTCATGTATTCCATGTGTATTCCCTTACTAGGCTTAATAGCTCAGCCTTTTCTTATGCATGTCCTCAGGTTATCCCATGCGATGCTAAGTACGAGGGAATGTGGTGGTCATGTAATAGAATTTTTCAATAAAGATGTTGTATTTCATGTTTTAAGTCTTTATGTAATGATCCTAAGCCCCAAATAAACTAAAAATCTCGATCTTCTTGTTGTATCAAGTGAAGTTTTATGTAACAAATCATATTTAAGTTGTAATAAAAAGCAGGGTTGTCATAGTTGGTATCAAAGGATAGGTTTAGTTATTTTTGGGATTAGGATTAGAAAACCCTAGTAAATCCTTAGAGACAAGAATAAGTACAATATAAACGTCCCTATGTTTTGGTGAGTATTAAGTAAGTGGTTTATCAAGAAAATACATCCTAGTCTGGATACGAGTAGGTAGAGGAGCTCTGGCACATATGTATCCTAGGGGTAAAACCCGAAAACACCGCTTTGAGCTAGAATCGAACAAGAACTGGTGCACAATAATGGGGCTTGCTGCACTCTTGGTTACGACACTCCTGGGGGATATGTTTTGATAAATTCACAAGCTTAGTATAAACCCTTATTAAGGGAATTAAAAAAAAATTCCCCTAAGAACATATGTTAGAAAGTATATCATGAAAATCCTAGATTTAAGCCTATAGACTCATGTGTTAAGGAAATAAAAGTTTATTTATAATTCATCAACTTTTGTCTTTTGATTACCCTTTATGTGTTATCCCTAACTTTCCTTTTATTCCAGCCAATGGCCGGTAATAGGAGGACTCATGCTAACAACCGTTGTGAAGATCAGTGTGATGACTGTACTAATGAGATGCCCAATCCAATGGGAGTGGGAATCGCGAACTCTATTACGCTTCTCTCTCAGCTAACTCAAGTTTTGAATAGAAACAAGGGTTAATAGGAATGTTCAACCACCCCCCACAAAAGAACAAGTCTCTATCGATAAATTCACGAGACAAAGGCCTCCTACTTTTAGTGAATCATCCGATCCCACGATCGCTGAACAATGGATCAACTCCATTGAAAAGATCTTCTCCATCCTTCGATGTTCTGAACAAGAGAAGGTTATCCTGGCGTCTTATCGTATGGAGGGTGAATCTGATCAATGATGGACTTTGATAAAAAATACGAAGCTTGAGGAGGAGATCGAGGCATTAGAATGGAAGGATTTCCGGAAGATTTTTTCCGATAAATATTTTATGCGAACCCTCCAGATTAAGATGGAAAGGGACTTCCTTTCCCTCAAGCAAAAAGATGAAGAATCTATTGGAGCATATGAGGTAAACTTCATAAGGCTTGCATGACACACTTCTGGATTTGTCGTTATCCAAGAATGCAAAGTTGACCGCTTCTTTGGTGGGCTGAAGCCTTGCCTGCAGAAAGCATTGGCGATTCATGACTTCAATAGCTATGAGAAAATTGTTCGATGTGCCCTCAAGGTCAAAATAGAGATCGGATAATCATAGGGGTATCATGGGGACAAGAAGCATAAGGTAGAATTCAATGCTGGAGGTCCGATTGATAAATCTAACGGTGCTAAGAAGATCCAGCACCCCACTTTCCAAAAGTGCGGAAAGAAGCACCCTAGAAATTGCCTCAAGGGGACGAGGAAATGATTTAGGTGTGGAATAGAAGGGCACCTAGCTATTAACTGTCGGAAAAAAAGACCCGCGACTGTGACAGAGGAGAAGAACACTCTGTTAGAACCTCAACTCATTGTTCAATGCTACAAATGATAATAACCGGGTCATTTTGCAAATTAGTGCCCTAATCCAAGGGTTTTCATCGGCAACCAACAACCTCCAAGGCAGCAAGGAAGAGCTTTTTCCATCACTTCTGGTAAAGTGAACCCCGACAATGAAGTGGTGACAGGTATTCTAGTTATTCATTCAATAATAACGAATATACTTTTTGATTCAGGTTCTACACATTCTTTTATATCTCGAAATTTTATTATAAAAATCCCAGCACCACCACAAATCATGGAAGTGAAGATGTCGGTGAGTACAGAAAATGGGGCAATAATTGCATCCCATGAATATAAGTCCTCCCCTATTATAATCTATGGATTGAATTTTCTGGCGAACCTTGTCATACTCCCTCTGGTGGAATTTGATGCAATTCTTGGCATGGGTTGGCTTTCTTTATATAGAGCCAACATAAATTGTCAGGAGAGGGAAATCACACTCCATATAGAGAATCGACCCCCGATTCATT
This sequence comes from Viscum album, assembly GCA_963277665.1. Classification (NCBI taxonomy): domain Eukaryota; kingdom Viridiplantae; phylum Streptophyta; class Magnoliopsida; order Santalales; family Viscaceae; genus Viscum; species Viscum album. The sequence goes on along the minus strand of OY728143.1, from coordinate 981,251,566 downwards.
ACAAGTGTAAGGAGGAAGATGAATCTCCTTTAGCTCCATCATCTCAAGCAGGGATATTACTACCCTATGAGCACATGTATCTGTATTAGATGATTGAGTCCAAGGAAGAAACCATCCTTGAAGAAATGCCTATTGTGAGAGAATTCACTGAAGTGTTTCCCGAGGAACTTCCTGGTCTTCCTCCTAGAAGAGATGTTGAATTCTCAATTGAACTTATACCCGGGGCATTACCAATATCCAAGAATCCATATAGAATGGCTATTGTAGAGATTGAAGAGATGAAGAAACAACTACAGGAGAATCGGGATAAAGGGTTTATACGCCCAAGTGCTTCACCATGGGGTGTACCAGTCCTCTTCGCCAAGAAGAAGGATGGTTCAATGCGGCTTTGCATCGATTATCATGAACTTAACAAAATCATGATAAAGAACTAGTATCCTCTCCCAAGAATTGATGACTTGTTCGATCAACTGCATGGAGCACAATACTTCTCCAAGGTGGACTTGTGGTCGGGATATTATCAAGTAAGGGTGAAGAAGGAAGATATCCTCAATACTGCTTTTCGCACAAGATATGGGCACTATGAATTCATAGTAATGGCTTTTGGACTCACTAATTCTCCATCAATCTTCATGGACTTAATGAATAGTGTCTTTAGAGATTACCTAGAAAAATTTGTGGTAGTCTTTATAGATGATATTCTAATATACTCCAAAACCAAGGAGGATCATGAGGAGCATTTTAGAACTGTACTAGAGACTTTGCACAAGGAGAAGCTCTATGAAAAGTACAGAAAGTGTGAGTTCTGGTTGAAGGAGGTATCATTCATGGGCTATACCATCCCAAGCAATGGGATATCTGTGGATCCCTCCAAAGCAGATGCAATTGAGGGATGGCTGAGGCCAACATCGGTAACAGATATCCGTATCTTCTTGGGGTTAGCTGGATATTATCGATGATTTGTGAGAAATTTTTCACGATTGTCTAACCCTCTTACCAAGCTAACTCGAAAGGGAGTAAAGTTTTCTTGGAGTGATGAATGCGAAGAAATCTTCAAGGAGTTGAAAAGGAGGCTTATCACTACTCTTGTGCTCACTTTACCCATAAGTGGGGAAATTTTTGTGGCATTCAGTGATGCTTCGAAGAAGGGCTTAGGCTGTGTGCTGGTGCATAATAATAAAGTGATATCCTATGCCTCAAGGAAGTTGAAAATCCATGAGAGAAACTATCCAACACATGATCTGGAGATGGAAGCGGTGATATTTGCCTTGAAAAGTTGGTGGCATTATCTCAATGGGAAGAAATGTGAGATATATACTGACCACAAGAGTCTCAAATATATATTCACACAGAAAGAGCTTAATATGTGCCAGAGAATATGGATAGAGCTCATTAAGCATTATGACTGTTCAATACAGTACCACCCAAGGAAAGCGAACAAGGTGGCAGATGCCCTAAGTTTAAAGGACCCATCGATTCTATCAATGATGATAATTGAGAAGGATCCAATCTTCTTAGACTTGATGAATATGGACATGGGAATCATAAATAAGGGAAAATCATCAATCCTTTCACAAATGGTTGCTCAACTTTCTCTTTTGGAAAGGTTAAAGGATGCTCAAAAGGATGATGTGGGAATTCAGAAAAAAGTGGAATCTATCAAAAAAGAGAAATCCTTGGAGTTTAATGTTAATGAAGAAGGAATTGTGCGATTTGGGAAAAGACTATGTGTTCTATCGAGTCCGGAGCTAAAGAAGGAACTTTTGAATGATGCACATAGTTCAAATTTCTCTACTCACCCAGGGAGCACAAAGATGTATCAAGATCTCTGAGAAAACATTTGGTGGGATAATATGAAGAAGGAGATCACTGAATATACATCAAAGTGCTTGGTGTGTCAGCAAGTGAAGGCAGAGAGGTAGAAGTCTAAGGGGATGATGAAACCATTGTCCATACCAGAATGGAAACGGGAGAGCATCACCATGGACTTTTCACCAGAATTCCAAGGACATCCAAAGGCAACAATGCAATCTGGGTTGTTGTGGATCTTCTTACAAAGACTGCACACTTCATTGCTATTCAGGAGGATTTCTCTTTGGATAAACTGGAACAGATATATATCAGGGAAGTGGTAAGGTTGTATGGAGTACCACTATCTTTTGTGTCTGACCGAGATCCAAGATTCACCTCTATGTTTTGGAAGAGTCTTTAACATGCTCTGAATACTGAACTGAACTTCAGTACAGCCTATCAGCCTCAAACTAATGGCCAATCTGAGCGGACTATCCAAACACTTGAGAACATGTTGAGAGCATGCTCAATGGACTTTAAAGGAGGATGGAATCAACATCTTCCTCTGGTTGAGTTATCTTATAATAAAAGTTTCCACTCAAGCATCCAAATGGAACCATATGAAGCCTTGTATGGGAAAAGGTGTAGAACACTGGAATGTTGGGATGAGGTCAGTGAACATAAGCTGCTTGGACCAGAAATGGTCGAGGAAATGGTGGAGAAGGTGAAAAACATTCAACAGTATATCAAGGCAGCCCAGAGTCGACAGAAGAGTTATGCAGATAACCGTCGACGAGACCCTGAGATTAAAGTTAGAGACATGGTGTTTCTATGCATATCTCCATGGAAGAAGGTCATGAGGTTTGGAATGAAAGGGAAGTTAAGTCCAAGGTACATCATCCCCTTTGAGATTCTTGATCGTGTCGGGGTTGTGGCCTATCGAATAGCACTTCCACCTACCATGGACAATGTACATAATGTCTTTCATGTATCCCTCTTAAGGAATTACATACTAGACCCTTCACATGTACTCTCTTCTGAGGTGGTACAATTGGAAGATGATCTTTCTTATGAGGAGAAACCAGTGAAGATCTTAGATCATAGAGAAAAAGTTCTACAAAATAAGACAATGCCCCTCTTCAAGGTGTTGTGGAGAAACTACAGGTTTGAGGAAGCAACTTGGGAATCGGAGGAAATGATGAAGCTGAGTTACCCACATCGGTTTTAGTGTGGAAAAAAGGAATATTTCGAGGACGCAATTTCTTAAGGGGGGAATATTGTAACGACCCAAAGTTTCATTAATTGAAATCCCTCTTGATCTAATTAAATGTCTCTTTATGTTTATATAAAATTCCAACTTCATTGGTTTTATGTTAAGAATTTTGACCATTGCTAATATAGCCATTGAACAGTGATCACATGATTAGTATAAATATAGGGCTTTAACAAATCCAAATTTACTCAGACAAAAGAAGCGATGACCTCATCCAGTAGAATTGCTGCATACGAAGCCCATTTATCGGAGCTCAGAAAAGAGGTGGCATCCTTGGGATTTTCTCTTGACCAAGCCTAAGCTAAGATTCATCATTTCAAGCTCGAATGGTACTATCTATGGGAAAAGTGGAAGTTGATATAAATTACCACTCGAGCAATGTTATCCGAGCCACCCCAAGAGTCTGTCACCATCGCACACCTTACCCTTAGGTCTTATGTGGCTGTTTTAAGGGGTTATGTAACTAATCGATAGTACTATGTTCATGTACATTATTTTTTTATATAATAATTAATATAATGTCTTGTCATTATTAATACATTGTAAATAGTTTTTAAATTACAAATGGTGTTTTTAGTTATTATTTAATTAAGAAATATATTATATTAAATTAATGGATTTTTGAATTAAATAATATTTTAATAAATATTATTATTATTATTATTATTAGATTAATTTTATTATATATAAATGATCATATAATTGTATGAATGCAATTATAATTTTTATTAAGGTTTGAAAGCCATTTTTGTCAAAACCCATGAATTTTTTATAAATGTTGGTTTTTTATTTTAAAAGTGAAACTTAAAATATTTATAAAATTATTTAGATAAAATAAATTTTATTTTTGGAATCAGGACGTCGAAATTATCCAACGGTGAATTTTTCATAATTTTCTGAGACAGTCAAATTTTTGAGTAAAAATTAAATATCGTTTAAATATATAATGTGTTTTATGACATCATAATGACCCAATAGTGATGTAATAAAATACTATAATCTTTATGTTCGGCCAATATATATTTTAACATTAAAATAATGTGATTTTGGGTGTTTTTAGCTTACTTTTTAAAGCATTAATGGACCCCTCAAGACTTATTAAACACCTTGTCTTTTTAAATTAATTTCCATGGGAGTATGACTCACCTCCACATAAGCGACCCTATTATTTTAAGAAGTTAGGACTTTTTACTTATAAAAAACTGATTTCCTATTCCCTTTTCCAAAAACCATGTTCAAAAACCATGGGATGGTTTGTGGTTTGGATTAATTTAATGTAAGGGGACCCAAACCTAAATAATAAAGAATTACCTCTCCTTTTTTATATAAACCCACTCAAGATCCCACTTACTCCTCACTCAAAGCCTTTGGAGTTCATCCAACCTCTTCTATACTCTCTCTATAATCCTCCCAAGGTGCCCCAATCTCCCAAGAAGCCTCTCACAAGCCTCTCTCTAGCCTTTGGATGCACACTTCCAAGTAAGGGTTTTTTCTTCCTTTCTCATTTTTGTCTAATTTTCTTTAAGTTGTTTTGACCTTTTAATTTCAGTTATGAATGTTGGAGTATGGTTTCACACCCCTCTAATACTTACCTATTTATGTTTGAATGATGGGATACCCTTTCTCTCTCATTAAATTCCTCCCATGTACACCCGTTACTATGCTAAAATTTTGAAAGGAACTTCTCTCTCCTCATTTACATTCAAGTAATACTTTTATATCATGAATATAAATTCCATTACAATTGTTGGGACATGTATCTATATGACCTCATTACTTTTCATTACATGTAAATATGATGAGAAACCCCTTTCTCTCCCATCAACCATTTTTATGAATTCTTATGTCACGCCGTTACGCTGCCGAAATCACACCGATTTTCTAAGCCAATGCCATTGTGTAGTGAATACCAATCCCATTTCTCCATAAAGGGTATTCACCTTTATAAAAATTTACATATTGATTATAAAGTTTCATGTATGAATTCCGCATTCCTTTATCATGGAATAAATGATTATGTTTTATGAATCCATGTTTTATGATCCATGTGGCACACTTATGCATGAAATGAAATGTTTAAGAAGGGTGCACCCTTATAGTGCTCCAATGCATTGGGTAAAGTATAGTATCATGATAAGTCATGTGAAATGAGTGTTGAATCATTCTAATTCAAGTGAAATGAGGGTATACTCATGCTTCATGTGCAATGAGGATTTACTCATGCTCTATGTGCAATGGGCCTTGGCTCATGCTAATTCCATGTTAAGTGTTGTTGCCACATTTCCATGTTATGATTATCATGCTTTATCATTCCTTTATGTTCATGTTTCTCTTGAGCTATTTTGATATTCCTATTGTCTAACATGTATTGTACTCCTCATGTATTCCATGTGTATTCCCTTACTGGGCTTTATAGCTCACCCTTTTATTATCCATGTCCTCAGGTTATCCCATGCAATGCTAAGTACGAGGGAATGTGGTGGTCATGTAAAGGAAGTTTTAAATAAAGATTTTGTATTTCGTGTTTTAAGTTTTTATGTAATGATTCTAAGCCTCAAAGACACTAAACCTCTCTATCTTCTTGTTGTATCAAGTGAAGTTTTATGTAATAAATCATGTTTAAGTTGTAATAAAAAGCAGGGTTGTCATAGAATCCATCTTAGTAAGATCTAAAATCCTCTCCCTTACTATTATAGTTTATCTATCGATCCATTTTTCTATTTATCTACAGTATCATTGGCCCTATTTTTAGGGGTTTGGACCATTTCTTTAATTTATTCCATCCTACTTAAAATATGAGGTATCCATCGAATGAGGAGTCGTCTAGGGCTTTAAGGTAGGTGGTATCATCATTTTCCATGAGAATTTTGTTGTTTTAATAGATTTTTATATGTGATGCACACCGACCAATGACACACATCACCCTTAAATTGGGTTATTCATATTGAATTGATCTAAAATCCTAGATTTATTTTCATTTAATATTGTTTAGTATGTTAGAGGATTTTGACCTCATTTATGGTCACCCCTTGGGTGTGCTAACTTGAAAGTACCCTTTTGGTTAATTGTTTAATTAACCCGAACACATTATAAGCATTAATATTAGATAATAAATTAAATTTAGACTACTATTTAAATGATAATTGAACCCAAGAACCTCCTAAGTGATTTTCTTTTCTTATAAAGAGAATTGGACATGTAGGTAATTGTCCATTGGTACTGGAACCTTCCAAATACCTCTCTGAACATTATAAATTTAATTTACTTGCATAGTTTAATTTAATAGAATGTATTAAATTTATGGTATTATTCATTATGTATTTACCTTCCTTAAATAAAATAAATGGATTAATTGGGATGACATATAAGGGGTGGTAAGGCCACACCATTTGTTTATGCTTTAATAAATGCTCATTGACAATTGTAATGACCTTTTTGTAACTGAACATGACCAATGAGATAAATGAGGGGTAATTATTCAATTATTATATTATAAATTTGATTAAAACTTGATATAGTATATGATATTATGGTAAGGGTTCTTTTGGGAATGATTTTTTTACGCTCCCTTACAACAGGTGTTGAGCATGACATCTCACACCATTGATAGTGATTGGACAATTGGCCTGAAACACTACATCCCTTGTTTCAAGTGTTTACATGAAGGAATAAGCACTATCCTGAGTGATGAGAATGGAATATTCCACTCATTATGATATGTAGTGCATGTACCATGTTTCTCGTGCTTATAGGTTTGTTTAGAGTAGTTATGGATGTCTGAATTACACCCTAGTCCAACAAGCACTGAGTATTCCAGGTATATGTCCACTTATATCCATTCGTACAAGGTCCATATAGAAAGATTAAATATATTATAATATTATATATATATATTATTACTATTTATATATATTTTGATTTATTTGACATTCATTATGGTCATCAACCAAAGCATTAGAGCCACCAGGTTCCCCTTAGGAACCTGAGAAGGCTATTGTTTATTTATTCACATTTGTTTACTCTTTCATTAATACATGCACACTTTTTAGTTATGATCAATACTTGGATTAATTATAGACACTATTGGTGGTGGCTTATTGGGAATTTATATCACACCCTACTCGGGACACCTTTGGTACCTAAGTAGATTACTTGTCTACAGGTAAAGATAAGGGCAAGTTCCCTAATACAGTTCTTAGATATGTTTTTCTTATAGATAGAGAATAAGAGAATAGAGATGATCATTTTCTCGAGATTCCAGTGGAGTATCCTTTTTTATTTTTTAGTTTTTTAGTATGTTGAATATGCCTTCCACCTATTCCCCTTTTTGTATATCAGTATGAAATTCATCCATGCATATGACACTGCCTAGTGTATTTTGATTATTATCTGGATACTCAGTTATTTAATCTTCCTATGCTTATTTATTCTTTCTATTCATATTATTCTGATGTTGTATGTTTATGGTTTTTTCCACTATGCCACTATAATTAGAGGGTGTAGTCTCCCCACCATACCAACTTTACACCCTCATAGCTAGTCATTGGCCTCTGGCCTACGGGGAGGTGTGCTTGAGGCCATGTGACATACCGGCTAAAGACATGAGTTTAGTGGATCCTTGGTTGGGATGTTAAATTTCTTATACCATAAAAAATATTTCATTATTTTTATGATAAAATTCATATAACTTGTTATTTGTATTCAATATGGATACATTACATCCAAAAGCATATAATTAAGAAAGTTTTGGCTTTATTTAAATCCACGAATTATAAGGAATTTTATCAATAAAAGGTTTTGTTAAAAATCAATTTATATTATAAAAAGTATTACTCATAAACACATCCAAAAAATTTCATGCAAAAAAATATTCACTTAGAAAAGTTCAAGTAAAATCTTGAATAATTTTATTTCTACATTCAACTACACTATTTTTATGTGCTGTTATTATTGTAGTAAATTTTTGATTAATAACTTTTTTACTAAAATGAAATTCAAAATTGGAGTTAAAAAATTCTCCACAGTGATCACTATGGATAGTAACCAAAGGTATGTTTTTCTCATTTTTAACTGAATTATGAAACTCTTTAATATAATTAATGTCTTTGAAATCACCAGTAAGAAAATAGACCCAAGTGAATATAGTGTAATTATCAACGAAGACATATACATAGTATTTGACTCAAATAATTTTAATTTGTGTAGGACTAAATAGATCAATGTTTACTCAATTTTAATCTTTAGTAGTTTAGACTTTCCTTTTATATTTAAAACATAACTTATGTTTCTTTACAAATTAACAAGGTTTAAAAACTCTGATTGAATTAAAATTATGTTTTGATAGATCCCTAACCAGTCCCCTCCTATAAATTTTTATTAAAGTATGGAAATTATAATGTCCTAATATACTATTCTATAACCAAATAATTATTCGGGTTCTCTTATAAAGTTACAAATTTCATCCTCTTAAAGTATTAAGTTTATTGGTTTTTGATATTACTAATTAAGTCAAAGATTAATCATTTTTTTAAAATTACAGCTTTAGATCTCCAGTATTTTAGTTACCTAATTTTTATTATACATAAATATAAAAAATTAAATATAAAATTATGCTAGATGATTTTTATATAATGTGTATTTTGATTTATGAAATACATAAGGAAGTGAGTCATTGAATAAGCAATCTCCCCCAACTGACTCTACAATGAGTACTGATATGCTGTTGATTTGAATCACTTTTGGATCATTCAATGCCATCATGAGTCTATTTATAACATATAGACTATGTCCAAACTTTCTATAGAATTCCCAAAAATAGGTCTAACAACTCACCAATATCTCGATTACATCATGACCATCCACCGACCTATTTTACCGTGATCATGAACATTCTGACACAAGTGTTATACACCCTCAACCAATAAGATTCTCCCCAACAAGGATTGTATTTATTATCACCTAAATAAACAAAATAATCTGATATATATCACCCAAATATTATCCATTGATGATAAAAATTAATGGGCATATTTACCACACTCATACTTGGGCACCAAAACGAAACACTACTCACCAAGTACCAAGACAGTGGTCACCTACACTAATGGATCATGAAAGATTAAAGTTTTAATAACTGATTTATTCTAAGTTATGGTTCTTCCGACAACATGAAATCACTAAATGAGGCAATTTCCGTAGAATGGTGCTCCCCACCAAAGGGGTATCCTATCAAAAATGGACACAAAATGGTCAAACATGATAAATCATTAAAACACACATCAAGGGGTTCAATCCATGAACACTCTAACTAAAATACAACTACTTGATACTAAAAAATTATCTCTATCATGATATCACCACACTTGAATACCTCAAAAAAACCATGGCACAACTTATAAACGTTAGAGCCAAAACACATGCCTATTTTTGTCAACCACTAAAATTATAGCAAACCAAACTACATAAGAATCAACTAATTTTTTATATCACCCCACTAAATAAAGTCCAAAATATCAAATCAAAAATGGATGTTCCAAAAAATGTTGTATTCAAGCTGAACATACAATTCAAGCATCCAGATCACTCCGAACTAAAATGAAAAAATCCAAGTAGATAAGTTTACATGGTGCTGATCACTTATTTAAAAAAAAACTTTAAATCATTTGAAACTCAAAAAATTACCCACATTAAAAAAAACCCTTGACATATAAGATTTTTCATCATAAAATTAATTCAAAAAACCTCTATCCTTTCCAATTTATTTCCAAAATCTGATCCCACTTCCAAAAATCCATTTTGAAATCCAATTCAAAAAAAATTCCCCTTATTTTCCCAAAACCTAAAAATCACAATCCATTTTGAAATCACTATATCTATGATCCATTCCGAGTAAAATTGACTTTAAAAACCATTTTATATATACCATGTTCCACCACATGAGTTTTCTTTTCAAAACATGGTTTTCCACAAAAACCAACCATCCTAGAAATCATTTACCTTTAGGGACCTCACAATCACAATAAAAATATATCAAAAAAACCTCTCAAATAAATATTAATCAAATCACCCCTTATAAAATATTAAATAAAACATTGATTGTATTATAACTTTATTTAATTTATAATGTATTACAATGATGAAATATTTCAAATAACTCTGCAAATTGGTGCGTGTATCAATCCTTAAGAATGAAACTATCATGACATATATAATATTATCTTGAACCAGGAAGATCCATACAAATTATCCAATTTTTCATCCATAAAATTTTGAGAATATAATTACCATCCAATACATCACTCATCCTAGAGTTCCTAATCCCAACACCATACATCCCTGACTACTTGGGTCTCAGCCGATGTTATACTGGCCATACATGGGATTAGCCTATATCCCAAGTCTCAATAACATAAATACAAATTTAACTATACCACCTCATTTAAATACCCATTATACCACTTTTTAATACTCTGGTTGGAGTTATCGAAATGGTATTCGATTAGGGATGCTTTGAGTCCTTAGGCACATCTCCTAATATGCCAGAAGCTACTGACTAGTGGTGAGGGAGTGAAACAATCACGAGGAGACCATGACCTCTAAAATAATAATATGAGGGTTATGTATGAATCTACCATAAATTTGGCATGACCCATCAATATAAAAAATATTCAAAAAACCTCTAGACATAAAATATGGATCCAAATGCCCCCCATATTCTATAATAGAAAGTAGTAAACTATTTTCAGGATACAAAAATACATGTTAGTGCAGTAGTAGAAAACATGGAATAATAAGTATCACATATAATAAATGGAACACTGTCCAACTTAGATGATTAACTATAACTAAAAAAGAAATACACTAGCCTTTAACCCAATGCACAAAATCATCTTATTGAATCCTTGACCTCCATGACTCAGTAACTTAACCACATGTCTAGATCCAATGATACCTATGTTCTAAGAGAAAACATGAAGGTATACCCATATACCTCGAAACCCATGTCATGTACATAGGTATGGGGTGATTCTAATGACCTAATCATAATCTGGAATATCTGAACAATACAGAGTGTGTTTTTGATCAAGTGGTTGTGCATGAAATACATATATAAGAAGTGTGATCATTTCCATGAAAAACACCCACCTGAAAACATAACACATGATATATATAAAACATACATTTTAGGTCATCAGGTGTCAAATTAATCTCCCCAAACTGCAACCATACCTTCTTTATCAAGTTTCAGAGTGTCTTTGAACATGTTATACCAATCAACTTGGGGTACCAAGTCTCACCCCATAATAGGTAGATAAACCTCAAATTTCTTCGACTAGGGACGAAGTGTTGTCAGACACAAGTAACCACCCATGATAAATATACCCATCCCCAAAACATATAAATAATCTAAGGAAAATTTACCCAAATTTAAAATGTAAGAACCACACATGGGAAATATACCCATCCTTGGAATATAATGAAACCACCTGAGGAAAATACACCCAACCCCATAAAGAAAGATACTTCCCAGGTCACCCCTCATCTATCCTAGGAACAATGTAAACTTACACCCATGGGGTTGCATCCCTTGATAGAAACTAGGTACCAAGCCTCCATTACATAGGTGTGACTTCCCACACCCAAGTCCCATACCCTCATTCAAAATTCACAAATACAAAAAAGTAAATCAGATATGTCTGGGGGATAATGTTCTCCCCAGATCCATATTTTTCATTCACCTAAGGAATTCCACCCTAGATACTTAGTTAAATCTCATATATAAAAATAAACACACTCAAGACACACTCTCTTCCTAAAACATTTATCATATACCTTTCAGTTTGGTCATCCACCCAAACCCATCACACATAATCATAGTCATCCTCTCTTGTGCACAACCTATCCATTCCAATATATCCACATTATGCCCACATAAATGATTTAGGTCCTAAGGATAAATTAAGATTCTTCACTACTTATATCTTGCACTGAACCTATCTAGGGTTATCATGTCACTGGGAAACTCACTGGGGCCCCTTAAGCAACATCTTAGCATAGAAACCATATATTTGTTTCTTACACATACCCATCTCATAGCTCTACCACGTAATTATGAGCACAATATTTTTAGAGTTACTTTAGGGTTATTTTGATGTATATCTACCCTTTAAGGGGCCTATCAAATCTATCTATATCAACCCTCCAAATTGATAAAAAAACCCATCATCAGCCAACACACATAATTATGAATCGACATGGAACCACACAACCCATCATAAAATCACAACATGGGTCACATGAATTCAATCAGAAAAATGGTCACATATAAAAGTATTCACACTTTATAAAATAAAGCATCTCCCTCATGAAGTCAAACAAACCTAAACAACTCAATGAATCCCTTTAGTATTTCTTTTAAAATTAATTCATAACCCTTTATAAGACCATTTAAAATGCCCCACACACTATATTACTAATTCTAGGACCTTGGCCAAATACAATCAAAAAATTCCTTTGGAATTCCTTTATTAAAATAAAATTTCATTACACATTTTCCAGATCAGTCATTCTCCTTTAAAATCCCTTCTTAATCAAATTCTCATTTTAAAAATCTATTTTTTAAAAGAAATTAATTTCGATTTAAATTTAACCCACTCCACTATAAAATCTATAAAGAGGTCCACTAACACTTGTTCAACCAACATTCCACCATCAAACCATTTAAAAAGATATATAATACATGTTTACTATTTGGCTTAAGTGATTCTATCCAAATTTATGGAGGCATCACACAAGTCATAACATATGAAGAAAGATATAATAATGATGACACAAAAATTTAATATAACCAACTTAACATGATACATACAAAATTAAAGTCTACCTACCTCATTTATAGAGTTATTCCATTTGATCATATACAGTCAACTTTCTCTCGAGCTTTCCCAAGAAAATTGGCCAATGTTTACCAACATAGTGCCCCATATCACACCATAACATTTAAATTAATTAATTATAAACATTTATAATTATATTAAAATTTTAATTTAATTACTAATAATTTCATAATAAATCACTGGGACACCTCATCATACTGATACCATGGAAAGCCACACCTTGAAGTCCCATGACTTACTCATGACACCATCCTAGGTAAAATTTATAACAGACGATGCCAATTCATTTGTAAATTAAATTAAATTTGTGATAAAACCTTAATTTAAACTATGAATAACATTCCTTGAGGTAAATGATGAATGTAAACTTGATTATGTTCTCATATAACCTCCTCTATAATCCACACATAACCCCCTAAAAACTGGATGATTTCTAGTATGACTTGTGGGAATCATCATAAACCCTAACAAAAGAAAAAAAAATCAAGGATAAGAAATGAAGGAACATAAGGATGATAAAAAGAGGAGATGTCACATTCAAATGATAAAAAATATCACCAAATCCCCACTAAAATAAAGGGGAATTGAAGGAACCAAGATATAGGGGAGCTCCCTGTTCTATCGCATTCAAGGGGAAAACATGAGTGTGGTTAGGGGTTAAAATCTCATCGGGTAACTTAAGTAATTTATACTTTTTTATAAAAATTGTATGACCACATGGTTTGGATAGAAGTTTTGTAAAACCATGCACCAACCATGTGCCCTTTATAGTCCAAGGGAACACACTTCACATAGTTTGGCCCTATAGTTTTCTAAACCATATGCCAATTGTGAAAATCATATTTTCATCTAAATTATAGATTTCACATGTTTTTTATACAACTATATGAAAAATTTGTGCCAAATCCCTATAAAGAACCAAGCCTCATAATTAAATTTCATGGTTTCCCCTAATAATGTAGTAACCAAGTGTAGGGATAAAATCCTTTCCAGAATATTGAAATATATCCCGAAGCTCTCGATACTTTTCTAAGAACATAATACATAACATGGGACTATATCTATATTCAACAACATCACCTCAGGATGATCAAAATAATAGAATTAAAAATTGATTCTCGATTCTCAAAATGACCCCTAATCTAGAAATACAAAAATTTGAATTTCCCCTAAAATTCATAAATTATAAGAGTAGGGATTTACACTCATGTACACTCCACACATTTCGTGATATATAATTTTTAACAAATTAATAAAATCCCATACCCATAAAAATAAGGTCAAATATATTCTCAAACAGTCCATCCCACATTAAAAACAATGAAAATATTCTCATGACAGTGAAGCTCACTCTTCATCACCTTTATAGATGAAGGAGGAAAATAACCATACCCCTAATCCATGGTATGAGGTCACCTAATCCATAATAAATGATAATAAATACACTTTATACCTATCCAAACTAGGAGTAAAACTATAATTTAAACCACAATACAAGATATGGATCTGTTATACCAAATCCAATTTAGTCCCATATGCCCTCCAAGGGGGTCAATTCAAGATATTTGGGATAATCTAGCCACTCTGATAGCCAATATAGGAAAATTTTAGGTAATAACATGCACACCCATTCTTGAAATTTCATACAAGTATATAAAAATTTAAAAACATTATAAATAATTTTTAACCAGAGCTTAATTGAGTTAACTCACCAATTCGTGCCCCATGATCCATGAAGAAACTAGAAAATCCCTGGAATCTATCATAAAATCCATGAATTAAGGTTTTGAGTTAGATAAAGGAGAATAAATGAAAGAAATCACCATCAAAGTCTCAGATGGAGTAATACATACCAAAGAGTAACCACAAGAACCAATGATATTTATAATAAGGATTATAAGATATTATAAGATCTTGAGAGATAAAAAATGAGACCCAAAATAAGGTCTATATAAAATGGGGATAAGGGGTGGAAAAGGTGAGTGTTAAGATATGTTTGTTGGGGAAATTATAAAAAATTACCTAAATAAAAGAAAACTTAGAGGCTACTCTGTACCTGATCCACCTCCACCGGGTACCGACTATCCATATCAAAAAATAGTTCCTCTCCCATAGGCTACTCGGTGGGGCTCCAAAATCTATAGTTCTACTAAAAATATCACCAATTACTTAGTGTAATTACAACTCATAATTTATACCCTCCCAATGCATTTTGTCGGGGGGGGGGGGGGGGTTCTTTGATACCATTCTTCGAACCAATCTCAAACACTACTACCCTGCAAGAACATCTCAAATTATCTAAGAATAAATAATTTAAAAAAAATGTACATAATATTCATAAATAAAATTTTATAGTTCTTAAAAACTTCACATTGTATGGATTATCATCCTCAAGAATCCTCTCTAGGGATCCTCACTAAAAATATTTGTCCATTGGGCATGTACATCTGACTCTCGCTCCTAAGACTCATCCTAGATACACACATTCCAGTACAAGACTGATAAAATAGGTACTACCTTCCCTCACAAAACACTCTCACTTTATTCTATGATATTCATTAGATGATCCAAAAGTGAAACGTCTACCTCTTACTTGACATAGTCACCTTCGATCACATGTTCCAGGCTTATATTGTACTTACAGAGTTGAGACATGTGAAACATGTCATGTATACCTCAATTTCATGGAGGAAGAGACAACTGGTAAGATATAATCATGATATTCTCTATAATCTTGAACATACCGAAAAATAATAGAAAAAGGTTTCACTTCTTCCTCAAGTGTTGATTCCCCAACTAAGGTGATGCTTGGAGGAATACCCAATCACCCACAACACGTGGGTCCGAGTAGGGTGAAAAGAAGGTGTGGGGGTGAAATACCATTAAAAATAATGAAACTAAAAGAAACAAAAATAAAATTGAATTATGAAAATAAAAATAACCATTTCATATATATAAATATAAAATTTAAAATTAGAAGAAATATGAAATTAAAAGATTGAGTAAGAAAAAAATATAAACATCTTGTAAAATTTAGTGGAAAACATAAATTATATATCAAATAAATGATTAAAAAATTTATATGAATAAAAAAGTTATCTAAATTAAGTTATTATAAGTTTAAATACTAATTGATTGATATGATATTAAAAATTAAATGATATATATTGTAAATAAAATAAAAGGTATATAATTTGATAAGGGAGTTCAATAATAACTCAATCAGAGCCCCTATTTCCCCCCCTTCAATTTCTTGAGAAGATTCATATTAAATAACTTTACTTTAGTGGTATATGGTAACCTAAAATAAGTAAGACTCATTCTTTTTTCTGTAAGAAACAGAAAACCCTTTGTTTCAACAATAACAAAGCATTTTAAAGAAAAACAATCAGAGAAGGTTAACTATGCAAAAACATGGTTAAAAGAACACTCTAAATTATTTAAATATAACAAAAGGAATAGATTAGAGATAACAAGAGGAAAATTTGAGAGATAAATGGGATTTTATAATTAAGAACAATAGATGTATCTAGAGAAAGAAGGAGTTTTTACAGAATTTATCGTATAGATTGATCGAATTTGATTTCCTAATGAGTTTTCTTATCTTTGTTGGCTTCTAATCCTCCCAGGGGTTTATTTAGAGCCTATAAAGATTCTAAGTTTGATTTAGAGGAGTTAACGGGTTAATGGATCCATTAAAAGTTGATATGATCTATTAAGTTCAACTCTTAATGACATATTTGACTTTCTAGTGTCACATCACCATCTTCATTCTGTATATATGTTAGAAAGAACAATTATAATTCTTGCAAACTTCCTTTTATTCTTCTATAATTTGAAAAATTAATTTGTAAGCTTTCTATAATTTTCTCTATGATTATTTCATAACATTTTTATATTTTCGGAAAAAATAATTATAAAAATAATAATATAAACCAATAATAATAAAATTTGAATCCATTATAACTTAAAGAGAATTATCCATGATAATCTATGTTGGTCATGTGATAAATTATATCATTCTAAAGATTAAAAAATATGTTTTTGGATTTTAAAAAACATTCCATAATTCATTTTTGTTTATAAAAAATATTCTTAAAAATTATTTAATAAATGACATATTTAAAAACTCAAATATTATAATTTGAATCAGGATAAATGCTTCCAAAATATATCCTAGATAAATTCTTATGATTTAACTTTGCATAATTATCTCACTATCCTTGAAATTCACATCATAGAAAAATCATAATATTCAGTTAATTTTTTAGAACCTATAAAACTCCAATTCAACATCTACGCTTGTTGACTTAATTTTTTATGATTTCAATATTTTTCAAAAAATTCAAAGATCACCTTAATAGGAATTTTTTTTGATTGAGATAACATCAAAGAATCATAGAAAATTTAGTTTGGAAAATATCAAATTAAATAAAATTTTTTGTGACTTGAATCCAAAAAAGTTAATACAAATAGACTGATTCTGGTATCTCACTCACAATAGATTCCCCACAGATATTTTCCTCCAATATTTTGGAATCCATCTTTGCTCTAAGTCCAAAATCAATAATCAACATAGATAAGATGATAACCACCTCTTCCTTTCTTGTTTAACTGATTTTGCTCTTTGGAACTATATTCTTGACATTTTTAATTGTAGATGGTTGATTCTTGACTCTATAAAAAATCAACTAAAGAAATGTGTAGAAATGGAAGGCTCTCAACAAATTAGAAACCTTATCCTTGCTGCAGTTTTTGAGCTCCACCATGTGATCTATATGAATGGAATTCTATTGTTAATAATAATTACTCACTCAATATAAATGCAGGTCGAATGTGGATCCTTATTTCCATACGTGAAACTAATTTGTTGCAAAAGGGAAATTTACACAACACTGTACATGACCTATGAATCTTGAAGCGTCTACGGATAAATGAAAATTTCTTTTAACCACATCACACTCTGGAGGTGTTCTGGAGAGCCCCTCTCCCTAGATGGATCAAAATCAGTATTGATGGTGCCTCCAAGGGAAACCCAGGCCCCGCATGGTGTGGTGCTGTCTTCAAGAATCAAATCCGTCAGATTATTGGATGTTTCATGGGTAATTGTGGCATTTACACTGCCCTTGATGCTGAGATTCTGAGTTTTATACATGCCATTGCTTTTCCAAGCTCTTTGGTTGGAATAACCTATGGATTGAAAGTGACTCGACGACCATCGTTCAAGCAATTTGGAATGGTGTAACTCATATTGAATGGACGATTACTACATGATGGATGGAATGAAATCATTTGCTTATCGATATTATATATATCATCACACATGTTTATTGAGAATCAAACACGGTTGCAGATGGCCTGGCCAACATGGGAGTAGATCAAGACATTTCATAGTTTACAGACCTCCCCGCTGATCTTATTTCCTTTCATGAAAATATTATAATATGATCCTGTATTTTCAACTCCTGTAAACTTACTTTTAATAATATTTTTACTTTGGTTGTTCTGGGCCAAGTCATCACCTTCTAAAAAAACAATGAATAACATGTAAAAACATGTAGAGTAAATATTGGGTTCAATAATTATCAAATAAAAAATGAGAAATTATAAGGATCCACTCAAAAATAAACCCATTTTTGATAATTAAAAAACCTAAGCTATAGTGAACCTAACCTTTTACAGATAATATTACATTATTTTAAGCATAATAAACCATTAAATACAAACCAAGTATCGCAATTTTTGTTGCCTTTTCAAGATTAAGTACATAATTAGAAACAATGAAACCAAAATAAAAACATATTTTATTTAATATCCATAATGAGATTATAATTTCATTTTATCTCTTAAATTTTCATAGGATAACTTAGGGAATACATGAAAAAATGGATGAGCTAAAAATCCTATTAGGGGAATAAATATAGAAATAAATCATAGCACCTGGGTTAGAAGACATAACATGATAACACAAAAAGGTATGGAACATGAATAAAAACATGTAATAATTATATATATAACATTGGATCATGTAATCAAGTAAATATAGGAATGTTGAAGAAATATACAACATGACATAAACATGATTCAAGGATAACTTCTAATACTATATCACATGGTGGACAAAGTCCCATAAAGGAATCATGCGTACTCCATGTCCCAACATGATGTCTCATGAGACTAAACATTACCCAATGAATTGGAGTGATATCCGGGAACACCCATCATAACATGTTCATGAATATGTGTTCCACATGAAGAATCAAATAAAAGGTATAAACACAAGGGTCACCCATGAAAATAAATTGGTATCATAATCCCGTTATAAGGCATAACCAAAGGAAATATCAAAATTGTGTTCATGAAAGAATGGATTTAAATTATACCTGGACATTCATAAGGTAATATAGTCATAGATAATGGTAAATTATGTCCAAATAAAGTTAAAAAATTTAAAAAGGGTGTTTAAGAAACTTTAGTAATGGACCACTTTAGTGCGATTTAAAGGAAAATATAAAAGGATCTTTAAAGAGGAAATATGAATAATTGTTTGCATAAAACCAGATTTAAACTAAGATATTTTTTCATGATAAAAATAGTTTTTTCAAGAAAATATTTGTTTCTAAAAATATATTATGTAGTGTAATGGAAAATGGGTAAGAAATTGGGAAGTTCTCTTTAATTGGGCTTGTATATCGGGAAGAATTGAAAAAAGATACTTATAAAACATGTATTTCCAGTAAAATAAAAAATAATTGAGATAGGTACATGTATTTTAAACACACACACATAATTTATGAATATTAAATAATAATAATTAATAATTACATTGGATATTAAGAGAGAGAAAGCGTAACCCAAAAGATAAATGGGGGTTGAGGGAGAATCCCTTACCTTCTGTCCAAATGTGTTCTTCAATTGCATTAAGGTACTAGATAATAAAATTATACTCATTAATTAATTAATTTTGAACCTCTTAAAAAATTAATTTTATTAATATAATTTTATTAAGTTTATTTATTATCATTTTGATGAGTTATAATGTTTATTTGTTTTTTTTCGTGTGTGTTTGTTTCATGATTTTATGATTCGTTCCCCTAAGTTTAATTATGGGAGTTCTTATAAAATGGGATAAAAACTCTAGAAGTATAATTATATGATATTTATTAACCTACATAATTTAAAATGTTCCCAAATATAATTTATATTTTAGATATGAGAATGATTCATTAGATAAAATGTTAATGATGAATAATAGTTTATTTTCAGGAATTTTAAATTATTGGGAACTAGTTTTGTTTTATTATTTAAGATCAGGTATATATATTAGTTATATAACATAAAAAAGTTTTAATATATTTTTTTAAATATTATTTAACCATTTCAATGGTTTTATTACCATACATGAAGGCGGTAATAGAAAACAAAAAAAGATCATCCACAAAAGTGGTGAATCGACACATCACGGACGTTGTTTTCATTTTAAAGATAAAAAGAGAAGAGAAGAGATTTTATCATGGATATACCATTGAAATAATAAAATTAAATTATATTTATGATAATAGATATATAATTTCACTTTGTATAAGGGAGTTGAGTGAAGGATAAGTAAAGAAAAATTTTAAAAGAGAAAGAGGGAGGGTTTACCTCTTGATTGTCGTCTCCTTGAGAACCTCCTTAAGGCACTTGGAAATGGTCTTTTGGTGAGACAAAAAATAAAAAAAAGTGGTGAAGAGGTTTAGGAGAGTAATTTGAAAAAATATAAGCAATATATAAGGCTTATAAGGTGTGAGGTGAAGAGGTGGTGAAGGGTGGTATTTATAGTGGGAGGAGAGATGTGTTTTTTATTATTTAATTCATTAGTTTATTATTTTAGCTCAAGACTATAAATATTATTGGTTCCAATGACTAAATATAGTAAATTTTTGGGATATTTTGATCCAATGAATTATTACCTAATCGATACACCATCCACGACTTACTAATTTATGTGTTTGTTAAATACCATAAATTATTATATTTCACTATTCACGAAAAAATCAACTATTTAAGAAAAATACCAAAATTCACCCTAACCATTTTTTGATGTTTATAATTCAAAAATAGAATTTATTTAATTAATTTTTTTTTTCTAAATATGAAAAATTTAACTTTTAATTAAAATCATCATTTATTCAAAAAATACTGATTTTAAAATTATAACCAATTTTATGACACTTTGAAAAATTAATAAAGGTCTCATAAAATTGTCTTATAATAATAAGACAACAAAATATTAATTTATTAATATACTTTATGGAAAATAAATTTTATTTTAAAACATTATATTAATTATAAAATTTTAAATAAACATTCATGTTTTACTAAAATACTAACACTTAATTTATCATTTTTAAAACACTTATTTACTTATAACATGATATAAATATATCATCTTTTCACTTATATGATATCAAAAATTTATTTTTACTTTCAATGTTTAAGTTACTATTATATTAGTTGGATTAATTTTCTAAATGGTTATATTACTATTCCAACGGTCAAGATACAATTCCATTGGTATAGGTTCCTCAGTTTTGAGAAATACCTCTTATTTCAATCATTCATAATTTATAAAGTTTTTATAGAGTTATATATTTGATTTTAGGTGATTTAAACTATATTAAATAATTATAAGAATAGAATTTCCATTCATAAAATTTTGTGTCGTTACATTCTTCTCCCTTATGAAATTTCACCCTTAAAGTTTTGTTTAACATACTAAGGTGAAATTAGGTGAGGGTAATTATCCTTCATTACTTCCTATGGTTTCCATGTTTCATCTTCTTACTTATGGTTCAACTAGAGTACTTTTAAAAGGAGAGTATTCGTATTGTGTATAATGTTATCTCCATGATCCAAGATCATGACATACTTCTCTTCATACGAGAGGTCTTTCTCTAGTTGTACCACCTCCAGATTTAGTACATGTGAGGGATTTGTAATGCACTTTCAGAATAAGGATACATGGAATACATCATGCACTTGAGACATAGTAGTTAGTAGTTCTAGTCAATAGGCCGCATCTTTGGTAGGATCAAGAATCTCAAAGGGGCAGATATACTTGGGACTCAAATTTATTTCTTTCCAAATATTATGATCCTATTCCTTGTAGATATGTGAAGGAATACCATTTCTCGAACCTTAAACTCCATGTACCATTGAAGATTGTATTCATAGATCTTATATCAACTTTGGGTAGCCTGAATAGGTTTCTGAATAGTTTTCACCTTTTCTTTAATTTCTTTAACCATTTCATGTCCCATTAGCTTCCGTTCAGTAACTTTATCCCAGCATACCAGTGCTATGCATCTTTTCACATAAAGGGTTTCATAATATCCATTTGGATACTTTAGTGAAAAATATATTTTAAGAGAACTTGACTAGACATAGATGTTGGTCCCATCCTCCCATGAAGTCCATAGAACATGCTCCCAATATGCCTTCTTATGTTTGAATAGTCTGCTCAGATTTCCCATATATTTAAGGATGATAGGCTGTAATGAAGTTATACTCAACATTTAGATCATGTTGGATACTTTTACATAACATGGAGGTAAATATCGGATCATAATAGATATAATTGATAGTGGTATTCCATGTAGCTTCACAACTTCTATGATGTATATCTGTGCAAGTTAGTTGAGTGAGAAATCCTCTCAAATTGCAATTGTCACGACCCACCTTAACCAAGATGAGGGAAGGGACAAAAAACTGCCAGACCCTTCCTTCTTCAAGTTGAAGGATATATAATGACCCATGAGTCCTGCCTTCAATAGGCTTTAGAGTAGAAACTAGTGCCAAGGGTATAGAATCTCACGCAGTATGGAAGGCATTACCCTTTTTTTAGAACAATATCACGAGATAATATAGTAATTCTAAACGACTCCAAATACTGAATGTAAAAGTAAGGACAAAAACCCATTCTCATATGCATGTTCGAAATAATGTGATACAAAGTACAAGAAAACTTGTAAAAGAAGTACCAAAAGAAAGGAAAAACAACAATGACGACCATCCCAATGTTTGAGCTAGTAAGGTTTGACACGGTCCCCAAAGTCCTCCTAGAAACCTAAAAGTAATTTTATATTTTTAGGGTGAGTATACAGGTACAATCAGTAGGAAAAACCAAAATCTCTCATGCATAAGTTGGGAGGCATTCTAATTTGTAGTAAGAAATCGAGATAACCAAAACACTTAGCAAGGAAACTATCCACCCAACCTCACTATGAAACACTCCCCAAATAACGCATGTCAGGTAAAATAATAGTAATAGGACATCAATATTTGGGTATCCCGCACGACTTTTACAATGGTTATGTAGGACATCCTACGTGTCAGACCTCCCCCATAGGTTCCACTGTAGTCCCATTGCTGCCCCAACAACAACCTTATGGGCCATCACCACACATCCCGCCTGCAGACACCTAGGCCACAACAAACCCACATAACCATTATTGCAAACATCTAGGCCACAACATCCACACGTAACCACACCCATAAACACATAGTCCAAAACAACCACCACCATGCCCAAAGACACCTGTCCTCATCCGGAAGATACTTGGGAAACAAACTGCCCACACACACCAGGGCCAACCACAACAACACACCCTACCTAAATATTCTTGGTCCATACTGAACCTTAGGCCACCATATCCAACCCGAAGAATCTTGGGCCACATGGGAGATGGAGAAAAAAGGAGTTAGTAACCATCCACTCATAATAATGTTGGAAAAAACACCCTCCTCCATGAAATGGGGGTGTTCGACATGAAGTGCTCAACATAGGTGGGGTGCATATAAGAAACACATGAACTAAATTTTATACATATAGATAAAAAATCAATCATACCAACCTAAGAGTTCCAAAATAGACAACCATCCCATACACCAACACTCTCACTGGTATCCCTACATGCACAAATACACGACAACCACAACCAGAGCAAATCGCATTTTTAGAAAATAATCCCCCATCATACCCATTCTCATTTTAATGTTCAAATGATTATTTTTAAAACATTCTTCCACTAAAAGGAAACTAACAGGCATAACCACAAGCCAAAACAACTACTGAAGGAAAAATAGCCAAGCATGATTTTAAGCATTCACACTCAGTTATCTTGTAAAGCGACAACAAAAAAGGGATCTGTGAGATCCCTTGAAGTATTAGAACGAAACCAAGCCCCAACATACTAGCCCCACACATCCTCAGATTCTCAAGCCAACAACTTCTTAACTAGAGGTTCTTTCCTCCTCGACATCACACACAAGGCATCAAATAGAGAAACCATACATATCACCAGAATGGAGCAAGAATTTTTCATGTTTAGCCAATACTATTTGTTAAGTTCCTTCTTTCTGTTTGGTTATCCAGTGTGATCACATAGGGATTCTTATTCATCAAGAATCCATTTAATAAACCAATTTTACATGATTAACCAGTTTCCATTATATAGTCATTCAATCACACGATTATCTAGAAAAAGGAAATTCATTAGTGCATAAGAAAGGACCACTAACGACCATGATTTTTAGTGGTCATAAGCCCATACCATTACCTACATCAAAATGAAGATAAAATAACATAGAAACATCATCATCATTCACACCTCTTCATTCTTTAAAAGGCAGTTTATTATCTTTGTTAGGTTTGGTTTCATCTATGTCCTCAGGGAAACATTATCATACCCACCCCACATGATGCAAAAAATGTAGAGGTGAAGGAAACCCCTACTTAGATGATCAACAATCAATGTTTTCTCCTCACACTAAGAACGGGGGATGTGTGACTTATACAGGAAGAACTCTGAGGACTCCAAGGCTAAGTGGGAAGGGATCTAGCACGTTCACACAATTTATCTTGGAAGGAAGTCTCTAGGAACACTAAGAGAAAATAAAAGGAAAAATAAGAGAGGATCTTGTCTTAAGAATAGTCCAGATCCTAAAATCAGGGAGATGATTTCAAAGTACATAAAAATTCTGATCTTGGCTCAACCAAATGGTTGGGAGGTTTCACACATTGGGATTAATTATGATTTAATAATTCTCCTTGGAGATGGTAGAGATAACAACTGTGAGTGAATATATTTCCTTGAAATAGAGAAAACACGTAACATGGGAGAAACCGAAAACATGCTAATGGGTGTGACAATGAGGAAAAGGGCCACACACTTTAGTAACTCAAGGGTTGCCCGACTCTTGGTGTTTAAAACATCTTTCACTAGCTTTAAATGGCTTTGAAAGGGGAATTAAAACACTTTTACCGAAAAAGATACATTACCGAGGTGAAACTAAAAAGTCTTAGAAAAACTGGGAATGACTCACCGTTAGGTGAGTCACCGTCACCCTAACACCGTCACCATAGAACCGTTGCCCTGGCACCATCTTCCTAGAATTATCGCCCTGACACTGTCGCCCTAGCACCAGTGTCAATCAGTGCTACTGAAAACCCACTAGTGCCACTAATGGCCCATCAGTGCCACCGACGAACCATTGGTGCCACCGATGCCCATCGGTGCCACCGAGTCCCTTTAGTGCCATCAAGGCCCATCAGTGCTAGCAACGTCCATCGGTGCCACTGATGCCCATCAGTGCCACCGATGCCCATCTGTGCCAGCGATCCCCATCGGTGCCACCGACGCCCATCGGTGCCACCGACGCCCATCAGTGCCACTGACGCCCATCGGTGCCACTATTCGTTTGGCCTGAAATTTGGAAAAGTTCTTAATTAGTCACCAATGGTCCCCATGATTCTCCAAACACCATAATTTGGAAAATAAATGGATCAGGAAGGTAAAATACATTAAATTAAGTACCTCTCAAACTATTCTTTCCCCCGAGAATTCAAGAGTAAACCCAAAGAAAAGAGAGGGGTATGAACAACTACCTCGTAAGATACCTCTCAAGGACAACCCACACTGAGTAGTTCGAAGGATAGAATAAAACCTCATCATCCAAGAACACCTCTCCCTCATCTATCTTCTTAAAAACTATATATACACTACTACTCCTCTCCCCCAAGAAACCACACAAACATATAAAGGTCACACCATCCAGACTCATGGATTAATGAGTCTCTTTTCCCTTTTCAAGATACTATCTGATTTGGGTGGCACTGACTTTCCTACATGGGTTTAATCACATCCACCTTAATGAGTCTTGATTGGGGATCAGGTCCTCCCCTCCCCATAATGGGAAGTTTCACACACATTTAGAGAATAACGAAAACATTCCATCTGCTAGTTAACAAGGTCAAGCATTACATCACATCCAAGTACAAAACAAAAAAAACATCAAAACTCAAAATAGCTCTGGGTACTGGGTACACATATGTGCCTCTCGTTCCAAGGTACTATCCTCAAGGCCACCATGCCTCCACAACATAGAAAACAAGGGAATGGTCTTCCCACAAAGCACCTTCTCCTTATGATCCTTGATTCTCACCAGTTTCTCTATGAACATCGCGTCGTCTTTGATATAAAAATATCCCCAGTAGAGGAATTTAGATCATCATGTTGGTACTAATGGAGATGTGATACATGGTAGACATTGTGTACCCTCTCTAGTAGTGGCGGTAGCGCCAACTGATACGCCACCTCGCCGACTCATCTAAACACCTAGAAGGGTCTGATGAACTTGAGAGAGAGCTTACTCCCCCTTCCAAACCTCTGTTTCCCACACCAAGGGGAGACCTTTAAGTACATGCGGTCCCCAACCTCAAACTCCAAAGGTATCCTCCTATGATTGGCATAGGAATTCTTCCAGTCTTGAGTTGTCTTCATCGTTTCACGCACTAGATGAACCTTCTCTGTTGTGCACTGTACTACCTCTGGGCCAAGAACAATTGCCTCCCAAACCTCTGTCTAGAACACGGGCGAATGAAATGGTCTTTCATACAAGGCTTCAAACGGTGAAATGCTAATGGTAGAGTGATGTCTATTGTTTTAGGAAAACTCTATCAGAGGAAAGTGTTGTACCCATGATCCTCCAAAGTCCATAACACATTCTCACAATATATACTCAAACTTCTGGACGGTCCTCTCTGTCTTCCCATCCATCTGATGGTGGAAAGAAGTGATAAGGCATAGCTGGGTGCCAAAATCATGCTAAAATAACTTCCAAAACCTTGAAGTAAAGCATGTATCCTGATCCTAAATGATGGTTCTGAGAACTCCATGAAACCAAACCACTTCATACACGTATCACTGTGCTAAAGAATCCACTGCACTTAACTCCTTGATTTCCAAGAAGTGAGATAATTTTATCAGCCGGTCTACCACTACCCAGATAACATCACAACCTCCATACACCATGGGTAGTCTTGCGATGAAATCCATCGATATTTCATCCAACTTCCACTTGAGGACATTGAAAGGCTGCAACAAACCGTCAAGAAAATGGTGTTTAGCCTTCACCTGCTGATACACGATGCACTTTGTTACAAACTCCACCACTACCCACTTCACTCCGAGCCAGAAAAACTAACCCCTCATGCCTCGGTACATCTTGGAAACTCTTGGGTGTACCTCTAGGGGTGAGTTATGGAACTCATTGATAACTCTATAATGTATTTCCACCAGTACAAACTACTTTCCACGAAACAACATCTGATTCTATCGATCTTCTATCCATCCTTCCAGAGCATCACCCTGGCTAAGACGATCATGCTTCACTTCAGTCTCCAGGTTTTCCCAATGGGACTCCACGACTTATCTTACTAAGGAAGACTGAATATTCATCTGAAATAGATAGCCTCAACCATCCTCCACCCTATTATCCAGGTGTAAGACAACCAACTCCTCCATTGCTTTCCAAGCATCTGCTGACTCCCAAACCACATCCTTTTATGACTTCCTGATCAAGGAATCAATCGCTACATTCCCCACTCCTGAGGTGTAGGAGATCTCAAAGTCATAGTCCTAAAGAAACTTAATCCACCTCCGTTGCTACAAGTTCAGGTTTCACTGGGAGAAGACACACCTCAATCTATTGTGATTTGTGAGGACCACAAAGCATTCCCCGATGAGGTAATGGCACCACAACTTCAGTGCGAACCCAACTACTACAAGATCCAAGGCATGGGTGGAATAGTTATGTTCATGAGGATGTAACTACCTATACCCATAAGAGATCACTCACTGCTACTGCATCAGCACACACCCCAAGCCTAGACTGCAATCTTCACAAAACACTTCAAATGTTACCCCTTCCTCCAGCAAATTTAGCACTGGGGAACTGACCAAATACCCCTTCATATAACTATAAGTCTTATATAAATTCTCACTCCATACAAAATCCTTATCCTTTCTGGTCAAGGCCTTTAAAGGTGCTGAAACTCGAGAGAATTCGGGTACAAACCTGAGGTAGTAACCTGCCAGACCCAGGAAACTACGAACTTCTACCACGTTCTTGGGTGGTACGCAAGAAACAACCACATAGAACTTCTATGGGTCCAATGCTATCCCCTGTTGGGACACCACGTGTCCTAGGAAGTGCACTTCCCGTGTCTATAACTTTCACTTGGGAAACTTCCTGTAGATCTAGTGGTGTTGGAGGACCTCCAAAACTGTTCTGAGGTGCTCAACATGATCCTCCTATAATCTTGAGTAGATTAGGATGTTGTCTATGAACATGACTCAAAAATGTTCTATTTATTCATAGAAGATGGAGTTCATGAGCCCCATGAACACGACTGGTGCATTTGTAATGCCGAACGGCATGACCACGAACTCAAAGTTTACATATCTGCACCTGAAAGGAGTCTTCGAGATGTCACCATCCTTTACCTTTAACTAGTGATATCCTGACCACTGGTCAATCTTAGAGAACCAACCAGATACGTTGCTAGAGGGAGAACATCTCTTGCCTCTTTTCAGCCTTCATCGTGGAAGAAAGTAATTCTTTCCAAAACTCCTTCTTGAAGTCAGTCCACGAAACCTCATCTTCCTTATTCTCCCTGAGATAAATCATCCACCAATAACACACTCCTCCTTGCATCTAGATCACAGCCAGAGTAACCCAATACTCTGAAGGATCCCAGATCAAGCTAAAGGTAATCACTATCTCCTTGAGCCAGCTCTCTGTCACTATGTTTGAGACTCTACCCTCAAAATTTCTGAGATTCTAATACTAAAAAGAACAAAGTGTCTTATACCACTGGTCATCCTCTTCTCGATCATCCCTCTACAGATTAACTGAATCATCCTAGTGGTCCTCGATTTACTTCCCTACTCATGGACATCGTCTGGGTGCCATAACTACAAGGAAAACAAGGAATGCCTAAGCCTGAGTAGTGTAGAAGATTGCTTTCAAATTTTGATTAATTTTTATTTATTTATTTTTAATTCACAAAGTACCCAAGACACATAATAACATAAGTAATTATGATGCATGTACCTTTCCAAGGGTCTCTACCTTGAAATCAGTATAGCCTCACCTGGTCATTCGGTAGGTCCAAATTCCTTGCATTGGATCACATGGCTCCCTAAAATCCCATGTCATTGCTGCTCTTCTCTGGCTGATTTCAGTCATCAATATTTCCTAACTCTGTTACCCTACCATCCCATATAATCCTTACTATGCCTAAACCCAAACTCTATCCTATCTCTCGTCTATCAACTCTGATTCCGTTTTGTCACAACCCACCTTCAACAAGACGAGGGAAGGGATAATAAACTGCTAGACCCTTCCTTATTCAAGTTAAAGGAGAGATAATGAACCCCTAGTCCCACCTTCAATAGGCCTCATAGTGGAGACTAGCATCAAGGGTATAGAATCTCACACATCATGGAAAGAATTACACTTTTTGTAGAACAAGATCGGGAAACAAGATGGTAATCCCAAACAACTCTAAAGACTGAAAGTAAAATTAAGGACAAAAAACCATTCTCATATGCATGTTCGAAATAAAGTGATATAAAGTATAGGAAAACTCTAAAAGGAAGTATAAAAAAACAAAAAACAACAATGAAAAACTTCCTGACATCCGATTTAGTAAGGTGTGGAATAGTCCCCAAAGTACTCCTAGAAACCTGAAACTAGTTTTATATATATAGGGTGAGTATACAGGTATACTCAGTAGGGAAAACCAAAATCTCTCGTGCACAAGTGGAGAGGCATTCTAATGCCCTGTGAGAAATAGAGATAACCAAAAAACCTAGTAAGGAAACTGTCCATCTGGCCTCATAGTGGAACACTCCCAAAATAATGCAAGTCAGGTAAAGTAATAGTAATAACACATCGATATTTCGGTACCTTACACTACTTTACTACTGGTTATATAGGGCATCCTACGCATTAGACCTCCCCTATTGGTTCCACTGCAGTCCCACTTCCACCCCAACAACAACCTTATGGGACATCACCATGCATCCATCCTACAGACACCTGATCCACCACAACCACAA
This sequence comes from Viscum album, assembly GCA_963277665.1. NCBI lineage: Eukaryota > Viridiplantae > Streptophyta > Magnoliopsida > Santalales > Viscaceae > Viscum > Viscum album. The sequence continues at coordinate 981,221,159 of OY728143.1, read as the reverse complement.
ATAACCATGCCCACAAACACCTGGTCCACATCAGCTACATGTAACCACACCCACAAACACCTAGTCCACAACAACCACTACCACGCCCGAAGACACCTATGCATCATCCCAAAGATACTTGGGAAAGAACCTGATCACACACACCTGGGCCAACCACCACAACACACTGTTCCCAAATATTCTTGGGCCATACTGAACCTTAGGTCATTACAGCTAGCCTGAAGAATCATGGGCTACTAGGGGGAGGGAGTAGAAAAGAGGTAGTAACCATCCAATCTTAAGAATGTTAGAAAAGAACCCCATGAAATGAGGGGTGTTCTAAATGAAGTTCTCTACAAGGGTGGGGTGAGTATAAGAAACACATGAACTAAATTTTATACATATAGGTAAAAAAGAACTCATCCCAACCAAAGGGATCTGAAACAGACAACCAGACCATACACTACTACTCTCACCTTTATCCCTACATGCACAAATACACAACAACCACAACCAAAGCACAACCCATTTCTGGAAAATAATCCCCTATTATACTCATTCTCGTTTTCATGTTCAAGTGATTATGTTTAAAAAATTATTCCACAACTAGGAAACTAACAGGAATACCACAAGCCAAAACTACTACTAAAGGAAAAATGACCAAGCATGATTTGAAGCATTCACACCTGGTTCTCTTGTAATGTCATAACAACAAAAGGTATCTGTGAGATCCCTCAAAGTAATTGAACCAAACCAAGCCCCAACATACCGACCCCATACGAACTGATATTCTCAATACAACAACTTCTCAACCATAGGATCCATCCTCCTCTACATCACCCCACAAGGAATCAAACAGAGAATCTATACATATCATCAAAATGGAGCAAGAATTTTTGAAGTTTAGCCAACACCATTCATTAAGTTCTTTCTGTTTGGTTAACCAGGGTGATAACACAGGGATTTTTATTCATCAGCCATCCATCTAATCAACCACTTTTATATGATTAACCAATTTCCATGATATAGTCATTCAATCCCAATATTATTCAGAAAATATAGGTTCATTAGTTTGCAAGAAAGTACCACCAACGACCACGATTTTTAGTGGATATAAGCCCATACCATTCACAACATCAAAATGAAGATAAAAGAATACAAAAATATCATCATCAATCACACCCCTTCATTATTTAAAAGTCCATTTATTATCTTAATTAGGTTTGGTTTCATCTACGTCCTAAGGGAAAAATTATCACACCCACCCCACATGATGTACAAAAAGGATAGACAAAGGAAAACCCCCTATTTGGATGACCGATGATCGAAGTTTTATCCTCACACCAAGAATTGGGGATGCACGACTTACAAAGGAAAAAATACGAGAACTCCAAGGATGAGTAAGAAGGGATCTAGAACAGGCACAAGATTCATATTGGAAGGAAGTCTCTTGGTGCACTAAGAGAAACTGAAAGAAAAAAAAGATAGGATCTCATCTTAAGAAGAGGCCAGATCCTAAAATCAGGGAGATGATTTTTAAGTACGTAAAAAGATGGATCATGGCTCGAACACGAGGTTATGAGGTTTCACAAATTAGGATTAATTGAGTTTTAATAATTCTCCTCAAAGATTGTAGAGATAATGGCTGTGAGTGAATAGATTTACTTGAAACAGAGAAAACACATAACATGGGTGAAACTAGAAACACGCCAACGTGTGAGACACCAAGGAAAAAGGACAGACCTTTTTGTAACTCAAGTGTCGCCCAACTCTTGGGATTTAAAACATTCTTAAATGGATTGAAATGGATTAGAATGTGTAATTAAAAAACTTTGACATCAAAAGATATATTACTGGGGTAAAACTGGAAAGTCCTGGAAAAACTAGGAATGGCTCACTGTTAGGTGAGTCACCATCACCCTAGAACCGTCACCCTAAAACATTTTCCATCGGTTCCACCGAAGCCCATCAGTGCCATTGAAGCCCATCAGTGCCACTGATGCCCATCAGTTCCACCAAGACCCATCGATGCCACCAACTCCCATCGGTTCCACCGACACCCATCAGTGCCACTGAGGCCCATCCATCGATGCCCATTGGTGCCACCGACGCCCATAAGTACCACCGATGCCCATCGGTGGCATCGACAACCATCACTGCCTCTGATTCCCATCACTACCACTGATGCCCATCGGTGCCACTGACTCCCATCAATTGCCACCGATGCCCATCGGTGCCACAAACACCCATCGGTGCAACCGTTCGTTCGACCTGAAATTTGAAAAACTTTTTAATGAGTCACCGATGGTCTCTAGGATACCCCAAAAACCTGAATCTAGAAAAGTATGAACCAGGAGGGTCCAAGCCATTACATAAATAAAATTAGATGTCTTTTCAAGTTGATCCATAAAAAAACCATTTCACATTATATCCTATGTATGTCTATGGAAATTAAGTGATGAAGTCCATGATTATTTTTTCCCATTTCCATGTTAGTATGGATAATGGTTACATAATCCTCTTATACTTTTGTCTTTCAAACTTCACTTGTTGACATATTAGGCACTTTGATGTATATTCAGTGATCTACCTCTTTATATTGTCCCACTAATAGTTCTCTCGAAGATCTTAATACATCTTTGTGCTTCCTGGGTTAATAGAGAAAGTTGAACTATGTGTGTTATTCATAATATCTTTATTTATATGTAGATTGGATGGTATAAATAGTCATGAACCAAATCATACGACTCCTTCATCATAAATTTTTAACTATGAGGATTTCCCATTTCTAATAGTTTCCACCTTTTTTTTGAATTTCCTCATAATTTATTTTATAATTATTTATTTTCAATACAAGGTATGGTTGAGAAATTATTTGAGAAGGGAATGATTATATTAATTATTTAATGAATCCCATGTCCGTCCTTTGAAAATCTAATAAGATTGGATCTTTCTCAATTATCATTACTGATAATGTTGTAGGAACCTTTTTCTTAGAGTATCTACCATTTTATTTACTAAAGGACCCTAAAACACCTTGAGAGAGGATTGGTGAATCATGATGTAAAATTTTTCTTCAAAAGTGATAGATCTTGTTCCCATGTTGGTAGAAACCTATTTAACCTTTTTTATGGGGAGTAGAGGAAAATAAACAATCACATGAAAAGAGATAACACAATAATTTTACTTGGTTCACCACTAAAGGCTAGTCCAAGGAGTATATGATGACAGTGTGTCAGTCATCCCTAAATCCACTAATGTTTACTAGATGTGGAGTATAGAAGTTTAGACATAGTCACTATGTTTTTGGAACACTACCTTTACAATATTTTAGGGATAACACAATGCATCCCTTAGAACACTTTCTTTGATTCACCCTGATCACTACCTTGGGTTACGTCTTACTCATTTTATTTACTTGAAGTTCATTTCAGTAGGTTGGACTTAAAGTATTTTTCACTAACTAGAGAAGGACTATACTTTCACTATAGACCTAAGTTGATTCACTTTGAAAGTTCTGTTCACTGAAAAACTAATTTTCAAAACCTCCTTTGCAAAGCTCACTCATTCACAAAGCAACCTAACTTTGCGGAATAAACTACATTAATGAAGATCCCTAGACGATCGCAGAATACTCCATCATTGCAAAGAACCTAGTACTCAAAAGTATTATAATCAGCCAAGACTAAACTAGTCTTTTCTTAATGCTCAAGCTCTCATAGAAATCCAGATTTGAGAAGCTCCCAACCTTCATGAAATCCGAGTAATTTCAGATTCTCTTTGAATTTTTTTGTGTCAAATTAAGTGGGGGTAGCCTTATATTTATAGGCTTAGCTGTTCATAATTATTTATTACCTCCATCACATTTTTCATATCTATCAAAAACATCTTCCTGGAACACCTCCATTACCTAAGTTCCCTTGAGATTTGTCGTTGTCATGAAGATCTCCATTAAACCATCACACACTCATGATGCTCCAATTATAATAATTATGGAGAACATCATCAGCATCGTGATGCTTCACATCTCAACCTTTTCAAACCCAATCTTCAAAAAACCCATGCCTTTACCATATTTATGAAGATTTTATTGTAGAAAAAAACCTTTCATGATGCCCACTTCATCCTCCATATTTTGAGCCAAAAAATTTGGAAAACACTGGTAAACAAAACCACCTTCAACACTATTGTCACCATGTACTATAAGATCACTTTTCTAGAAAAGTATACAATCAAAATAGTGTAGATTGACAATAAACACAAACTAGACTCCATCTTCCACAAAGAACAACCCTAGTTCCAAAAATCTCCTCCTTTGGGTTTGTTGGAAATCTGTAGATAAATTCAATGAAGATATAGCCACCATAAAAACTTGAAACAAGAAACAAATCATCCAAAAATCTAAGTCTACATGATAAATTATCATTGTAGAAAACAAGAGGTGAGGCATAAATTGAGTTATCATGTTGTGGAATGCTTAAATATGTCCAAGATAATTTTTGATTACGTCATAGAAGCATTGCATGCCTTGAACTATTACCCCATAACACCTTATTCTCATCATGTCACATAATCATTTCATGGTTTGGAAAAATCTTAAACTCAGACACTTTTATAACTTTTAATTTCTCCATTTTTCTTTCTCATTTTCCCCCTTTGTAACTTTGAATTTATCCTTTATCATTCCCCCTTTGGAAATAACCCCAGAGAAACTATATCTGTACTTGAAGAGATCAAAACACACTCTCCTTGGATCGTATCTCCCCCATAAACCAACATCACTTCCATCATCATCATCATATAAATATTTATTCAATAAAGAAAATAAATAGTTCAAGGCCCACAAGTGCGGGCAAGGGGAAACATACTATGGGGGTCTAAAATGATGAAGACCAAGAGAATACCCTCTCTGGATATTAATCCCCATTGGCTTCAAGCTATGGAATTTGTAAAAAAACAATCTCTCCAATCTTGTAATGTCAAGAGAGGTAAAGTAGTCTTCCTCTTTATTACCTTCTCACCGGGTATGGGACACTTTGGTGTAGTTTCTAAGAATACCACAACACTTGCAGGAAATGTATTCAATTGACCAGGGAGAAGCTCCAAGACCTTGGAGAGCATTGTGAACCATCATTTAGTCAGTTTCATCTTCCATGAGATCCAACCCTTTCTGAAGGAACACTGAAAGACCTGAAAGCATGACCTTAGATTTAGCCAAAAGTGTGGTTCTATGCCCCAGCTGAATAGAAAAATCTAGGATGACCGAGCTTTTATAGTCACGAACAATCCCCCCACTGCAAGTGACACCAGAAATGCATGGACTATCTGTATTGAGATTTAACCCCTGAGGAGGGGGGGGGTCCTCCTAACCCATTTACCAGTGGTATTACATGTAGTTGAAGGAATTTCATGAGGAATGGGGTTGATCCACTATAATTTATGGGCCTCCCTGTAAATGCCGAGAGCCCTGCATCACTTCAAAAAACTAATTAAATCAGTTAACAAAACTTGGGAGAGGAGAACAACCATAAACTCCTCATATAATGGGAGATGATTGAACACTTAGGTTCAATAAATGTTTCTAAAACACATGTGATGCCAATGGCTTGGTCAGAATGTCATCCAATTGGTCATCAGTTCCAACATGATCTATTTTAATCATGCCTTGTTTAACTTTTTTCTTGATTAAGTGATATATGATTTCAATATGTTTTTTATGAGAATTCCAAATAGGATTCTCCATAAGATCATTTGTTCTCTTATTATCATAGTGAATCACCATCATCATTTCCACCTCATCACCAATATCAGTTAGTTGTTACTTCATCCATATTAGCTGAGTGAAAGACTTTGTAGAAGTTATATACTCTTCTTCAATAGTATTAAGAGAAGTGATTTCCCGCTTCTTACTCAACCATACCACACATTTATTGCCAATAATGTATTCTAGACCACTTTTGGACTTTCTACCCACCACATCTCAAGACCATACAACATTATAAAATGATAACAGTTCATTATCTCTTCCAATAACAAAGTATAATACATAATTGTGAGTACCTTGAATATACCTCATAATTATTTTAACTTTAACTAAATGTTATTCCTTCATACTACTTTAAAATAGGACCACTAATCATGTTGAAAATATGATATCTGACCATGTTGTAATCATGTACAATAGGATTTCAATGTTTATCCTATACATGGTGGGATCCATAGAACTCTCATCCTTATGTTTTCCAAGTTTTTCCCAATCACAATCAGAGTAGACATTGGTTTAGAGGCATGTATATTAAATTAATTTTGTAACTATTTTTCATAATTTGAATGAGAAATTAAAGTGTAATCCCACTTTTGAATCATTTATAGACCCAAGAAATATGTGAGTTCACCAATCATAGACATTTAAAATTCTGATTCCATGTGATTAGAAAATTCTTCTACTAATATCTGACTTCTTCTTCCAAATATAATATCATCCATGCACACCAACACTATAAATTGATATTCCTTTGAATTATTCACATAGAGATTTTGGTCAACACCTATTATTTTAAATTAAAGCTTCTTCATATAAGAATCTAGATGATAATTCCATGATCATGGTGGCTGATTCAGACTATAGAGTTTCTTTTCCTATATGTATACCTTCATTTCATTGTTACCAACTAGAAAACCAACTGGTTATTCAATGTTGACTTATTCATCAAGAAAACCATTTAAGAATGTTTTTTTAACATCTATCTGATACAATTTATATCCACTTTGTATTTCTATAATAAGGAAAATTCTGATTGATTCGAGTCTCTCCACTAGAGAAAAAATTTCTTCAACACCAAATTCATAATTCTATACATAGCCTTTACACACTAGGCCTGCCTTGTTTCTGATCACATTTCCATGCTCATCAAATTTGTTTTTGAAGACCAATTTTATTCCAATAATATTGTGATTTTCATTTATATTAATGAGATCCCATGTCTGTTTCTTTCCAATCTGATCAAGTTCTTCATTCATAGATTTAACCCGTGATTCATCTTTTGTAACTTCTTCAAATGACATTGGTTTTAAAATTGATACGAAGGAAGATTGCGCATCATTCCTTATTCTAATTGTATATGTGGGAGCATTCCAATCCCAAATGTTGTTGGAGTGATTGATTTCCATTATTATATTTCTCTAGTTAGGTTCAGATGAAGTTTCTTTATCCACAATTTCCTCTTCTATTTTTTCTTCTAAATAATCATCATTTTATATACCCTAGATGTTTTTCACACATTCCTATACTTCTATATGTGTTCCTTATCCACTTTCTTCCTCATATTCTATCATATCAACATACAAATTCCCCTTAGAATATGGGGTTTTATCTTCAAAGTTCTTTACATCACAACTTTACAAAATTCTTCCAAGAATATTATTGAAATATTTTTAGGATTTACTCTTCATTGAATATACAAGGAATATTACCTCTTTAGCAACATCACCATACTTCCCATGGTTTCCTTATTTGTTTTGGATGAAACATTTTTTTCCTAAAAACAAAAATACTTCAAAGAGGGATTTTTTCCATGCCATAATTCATATAGGGTATTAGTTTCTCTCATATAAATCCCTTCTTGATTTTGAGTATGCATTGTAGCTTGAACAACCTATTTCCAGTAATGATGAGAGATACGACTCTCAATGAACATAATTCTGGACATATTGTTTACCTATAAATTTCTACTTTCAACAACTCCATTCTACTACAGGGTTATCACTACAACAACCTCATGACTTATTCTATGTTTTTATAGTTAATTTTCAAATTCAATTTATGTGTATTCCCCTCCATTTTTTGATCTTAGAACTTTGATTGTATGACCAATATCATTCTTGACTATTTAGCGATAACATTTTATGTAGTAAAGAACTTACTATTTCCTATGCATAACTATCACACAAGACATTTTTATATAGTCATCAATGAAAAGAACTAAGTACCTCTATCCATATTTTATATCAATATTTATTATATGACACACAACTATGTGGATGAGATCAAGAGGATTTGATGCCCTTTTCTTTGATGCCCGATATGAACTATGGACCAATTTACCTTGTTTGCAAGCATCAAAATTATTTTCTCATTAAAATTTCAGATTCAGGATGTATATAAATATATTATGATTATATATATTTTCCATTTCCTATTTATTAATGTGACCTATCCTTCGATGCCAAAAGTTTTTTTCTTATTTAACTATCTGATAAAAAATGTTCTCGTTACTGTTAACCTGATATAAGTTTCCATCTATTATACATCCTTTCATGAGAGAATTATCTGTATTTCCTTTTTAGTGCACCCATTTTGAATTAATTTCACTGTTATTATCAAGTCACAGAGTTGACTCACACTCAAGAGATTATGACGCAAACCTTCCACATAAATAACTTCAGTTTTCTTAAGCTCTCAATGTGCCAGTTCTATACGCCCACTTCCTTTGATCTTTAGAGAACCATCACTAAAAAAACATACTATTCTATCAACCCATTTCTTAAAATTATTCTATAATTATGAATTTCCTTTTATATGGTATGGAAACCTCCTATTAAGAATCCATGTGCTAATGTTCTTTTTAGTTTTAAGAGCTACTTATGCAAGGTTTCATTTCTCAATTTTCTTTTTTTTCCATGAAATATTTTATTGAGTAGAGGATAATGATGGTATTTAAAATCTATTTTATATGTTAATTGGTTCTTCGTACTCATATTTTTCTTCTAGAGTAGAATACCTATTTTCAAGACCAACTTCGTCGGGTTAGTGGGTATTGACTTTTCTTTGAGTTCTATATGTAATACTTCTATCTTTCCTCCTTCTGTAATCAATAGATTTTTGAACATAGTTAGAGTAGTGAAAATAGTATACATAAAATATATTTATTATATAATATGAAGGATACAAATTCAGTTTCCTTTGTTGACTTCCTAGCTCTTCTCCTCTCAAATATCTTCTTTCCTCTTCATAGTATGACAAAGTATGACCCAGATAGCCATAGAATTGACATTTCATAATAGGAATTGTCTTATCAATTATATTCCTCATCATGTCCCCTTCTTTAGGAATATTATTTGACTGGAGATCATTTAAGAATACTCATGGTTGGTTTTTAGTTCTCCTTTCAATTTTATTTTAGGATTTCTTTTTTAGGACTTCAGGTTCCTTTGTGGTATGTTCAACTTTCATCTTCCCATTATTTTTGATCATCTTGTTTCCAACCCTTGATGTTTCAGAATCACAACCAATTATACCTTTTCCCATGTATGTTAATTTTTGATCACTCAAAGCCTTCTATACTCCTTCAAAACCACACTTATCTCTCTACAGCCGCTCAACATTTGATAATATTCAAAACTGTATTTTATAATTTTTTTCCTTTGAATTTGATTCAAATTCAAGTTTACTACTTAGAGTAACAAATTTTTATTTAAGACCCTCAATTTTCATGGACTTATCTTCTAGTCTGGATGTAAGGTTAATGAAAATTTGTTCCTATTCTTCAATCTCGAGATTCAATTCTACTACATATTCTGATCTTCTTATAGTTGTTTAATGTTTATTTACTACTTATTCTAGTCGATCAATTTTAGATTCAAGATAATCACATATTCAGATGACTCTTCTAGAACTACTATCCACTTTTTGTGTTTGTTTATTTTATTTTTGATCTTATTAAGAGAATACTCAAGTTCCAAATTAAGATCAGCATCAATAATCAATTGATTATATTTAGGTTTATCTTTTTATGGCTCAGACTTTTCATCTTTATCAATCATGGATGCTTGAGTTCCATATTTCAACCCAGGTTCTTCATCCTCATAAAATTCATTATCATTATATTCTTCAAAAAATCAAATCTTCCTCTATAATTTCTTTCCTTCTCTATAATATCCATTTTGATGAAACATTTTTTGAGGATTTTTTATGTTTTCCGCTTCACTTTCTCCATCATCGAACTTCCTTGATCACATGAAAGAAATGTGACCAACTCTACCACACCAAAAACAGGCCATAAGTATATTTCCTTCAATTCTCTCCTTTTTTATCTTGAATTTCTTAGAAAAAAGAGAAATAAGGTCATATTCATCATCATATTTACCAACACCATATCTAGAAATATATATATTTTCCATGTATTTGAAATCCATATCCTTTCTTACTCGAATTGTTGTATCTTTAGGTTTGAATATCATTTCATAATCCACTAGACTACTTAGCAAATCATCAACGGAATGTTTAGAAAGACCCATTTCTTCAAGTTCGGATACTTTAAGATTGTACATAGGTGGAATCCTTCTTACGATTTACTTCATAATGTAAATATCTTTAATTTCTTCACCAAGACCATGAATAGATCTAAAAACTTTAGTTATTAGATTAAAAAAGGTATCTAAATCTTCTTCAAGATGCATATTCAGATCGTTGAACATATTTTGGAAAATTTGGAGTTTTTTCTCCTTCACTTTGTTGTAACATTCATAAATATTTTATAGTTTTTCCCACATTTAATTGGTTGATGTGAAACAAATTACCTTTAGATAGATTTGATCAGATAGAGATGTATTAAATAAATTTTGTGCTTTGGCATCTACATCAAGAATTTTACTATCTTTTTTAGTCACATACAATCTTGTTGCATTAGTTACTTGAATCCCATATGGAGTTACAAAAATTACTTCCATTCTAAGAAATCTTGGATGAGATCTCATATTTTTATTCCAAATCTGGAATTTTCTTCCATAAAATAGGATGACTAATCATACATTTACTAAATTCTCTATGAAAATAAAAGGGGAAATATTTAACTCTAGTAACCTGTAGCCTCCGATACCACTTAAATGTCCTTAGAACATCCTGAGAGGGGACGGGTGAATCAAGGTGTAAAATTTTTCTTCAAAAGTGATGGATCTTATTCCCAAATTAGTAAAAATCTATTAAACTTGGCTAATGGGAAGGAGAAAAAAACCAACCCTCTCATGCAAAGATACAAAAAAATAATTTTACTTGGTTCACCACTAAGAGATAGTCCAAGGAGAATAAATTGAAAGTGTGTCAATAATATCTAAATCCACTAATATTCCCTAGATGTGTAATACAGAAGTTCAAAATCTGTCACTTTTTTCTAGGGACACTTCCTGTATAAGATTTTTGGGATATCACACTACATCCCGCAGAACACTTTCATAGACCCCCCTTACTCGCTGCCTTGGGTGAAGTCTTACTTAGTTTATTAAAATTAAGGTCAATTTATTAGGTTGGATTTAAAGTCTTTGTCTCTAACTATAATAATACTCTACTTGCACCGTAGACCTGAGTTGATGCACTTTGAAAGCATTGTTCTTTGAAAAAATGATGTTCAAAACCTTCTTTTGTGAAGCTACTTCGTGAAACTCACTCCTTCGTGAAGCAACCTACCTTCGCAGAACAAACTACCTTAATGGAGCTCGCTAAGCCATCACAGAATACTCTATCATCATTAAGCAATCAATACTAAGAAGCATTGGCATCAGTCAAAACATAACTAGTATTTTCATGATACCCAAGCTCGTATAGAAATCCAATTTCATAAACCCCCCAAAATCCATGAAATCATATTGATTCTAGATTTTCATTGAAAAATTTCATATCAAATAATGTTTGGGTAGCCTTATATTTATTATCTCATCAATTCATGATGATCCACCACCTCCAGCATATTTTTTAAATCTTTTAAAAATATCTCCACAACTCTCCTCCATTCGTGAATCTCTCCTAAGATTTTTCATTGTTGAGAAGATATCTATGAAACCATCACACACTTGTGATTATACAATTCTTATAATCATATAGAACATTTTCAACTCAGTGATTCTTTATATATCATCCTTTTCAAATCCTATTATCTGAGAAACCAATTCTTGTACCATATTTAAGAAGAGTTGATTCTAAATTTTTTTTCATGATTGTCACTTAATACTCTTGATTTTGAGCCCAAAAATTTGGAAAAAAACTAGGAAATGATGCCAAATTCAACACTGTTGGAAGCTTGTTTTATAAGATCACTTTTCTAGAAAACTCTATGATCAACCTAGTGTGGATTGATAAAAAAACAAACCAGACTCCATTTTCAGCAATGAAAACCCTAGTTCCCTCATTTTCATTACCAAGATGGTAGTAGATTGAGTAGTCACAATCCTTGATGATCTCTAACTATCATCACCGGTGCATATTAAGCTCCTTTTCTGTGAAAATATATTTGAGTCTCTTATGATTAGTATATATCTCACAATTCTTCCCATAGAGATAATGCTTCCATATGTTTAATTTGAAGACCACAACCGGTAACTCTAGATCATGAGTGGGATAGTTTTTGTCATGAATTTTCATCTTCCTTGAGTCATAGTCTATCAATTTATAATTTTTCATCAGTACACAACCTAAGTCATTCTTTTAAGAATTTATTTATACCAGAAAGTGTTCCAAACTTTTTGAAAGTGTGTGTAATGGTGTTGTGATAATCCTGTTTTTCAACTCTTTGAAGTAGTCTTCACATTCGCTGGTCTAGAAAAACTTTACCCCCTTAAAAGTAAGTTTGGTTAATGGGTTTGAAAAAGATGATAACCTTTTTAGTAATATTCAGTAATAACTAGATAGACCAAGTAATCTATAGATCTCTATTATAGATGTTGGCCTAGGCTACTCTTCAATTAACCTTGTCTTGGATGGTTCTACATATATTCCTTTACCGGTGATAACATACCATAATAATGATACTTCCTCTATATATAACTCACATTTTATATAATTTTCATAATGTTTATTCCTTTGAAAAGTTATTATCATAGTATTCAAATTCTCATCATGTTCCTCCTTTCTCTTGGAGTATATTAGTATATCATCAATAAATACTACCATAATTTTTTCAAGGTAATATATAAAGAATATATCCATTAAGTCCCAAAAAATTACTAGAGAATTAGTGATTCCAAAGGGAATCACTATGAACTCATATTTTCTATACCTTGTTTAAAATTAAGTCTTTATAATATCTTCTTTCTTCACTTTTAATTGCTGATATTCCAACTAAAGGTCCACCTTTGATAAATACATGGAACCATGTAGATGATCAAACAATTCATCTATCCATGGTAGGTTGTACTTGTTATTTATCATTTTTTTGCGCTCATGATAATAAATGAATATGCACATTGATACATATTTATTCTTGATGAATAGGACTGGCATACCCCATAGTGAATCACTCGGGCATATAAAACCCTTATCCAGATTCTCTTGTAACTGCTTATTTAGTTCCCCAAACTCAATGATGGAAATTATATAAGGTGTCTTTGATATTGGAAGAGTTCTAGGAATAAGTTCAATTGAGAAATTAACCTATCTATCAGGAGGAATACCATAAAATTATTTAGGTAACACATCAGTGTTGTCCCTCTCAATAGAAATTCATTCAAGCATGATTTTTGCTTCTATCTCAATCATTTGAGCTAGATATTCTTTCTCATAAGGAAGTAAAATCTACAAACAAGAAAATGATTTTGAAGGAGATTCATCACCATCGTTACACTCATACAGAATTGGAGGATGCCTCGGGATATGAAGAGTGATCTTTCTTTACCAACAATTGATGTTGGATTTATATAAATATATCTAATCCATGCCAAATATAGGATCAAACTCCACCAAAGGAAGTATAAAAATATTTTATCATAGGTTAAGTCCACACAAATTAACCAAGGATGGGTTATATACGTTTGATAAAATAATATCTCCATTTAATGTTCTCATAGAGAACTCAACCATCATATTTTTAGGTGGTGTTTGAATAGTTACACTAAAATTGAAGGATTTGAAATAATGGGTAGAACTACAATAAGATATTAAATTTTATATTATTGAATGAATAATGTACCCATAACCATATCATTTTTAGGTTCCACATCATCAGTAGTGATAAAATATTCCCTTACTTATTTCTATAGACATTTTTGTCACTGATTTCCTCCAAAAAACCCTTGGCTTAGGGTAATGGCTCTCATAATACCCATGTTCCTTGTCGTTGAAACACTGCACTATAGATTGAGTGTTGATCTGAACCTTCATTCCTTTACATTTATTGGACTCTTGATGTCCCTTTGGAAATTATTATCTAGATTACCATCTCTTCCACATTTGACACATCTCCTGGTTCCCGTTAGGCAATTTTCAAGATGCTTCTTCCCACACTTATGACACATGGGATGTTGGGTTTTCTTTTCATCATGAGATTTATCTATTTATCCTCCCACATTAAATTCGATTTTCATCTTTTATATCTAGTCCTGTGAGACCTCTAAGAACCTCTAATATCTATTTTATCCTTCAGGGTATAATATAAAATCTTATCATAGCTATCAAAGTCTCAAATCTACAACACTTTCCATACTCTCAACATTTATTCCACTAAATAAGTGATCCGATTTGATTTTTGTGTTCCTGAAAAAGCTAGAGCCATATAATGAAAGCCTTTTAATGTTTTCTTCATATGCTCTGATAGACTCATCTTTCTTTTTTGTCAGCTCTAGGAACTACATTTCCATATTAAGATGGAGAGTTTGGGGAAACTATTTGTTGAAAAATATTTTTTTGAATGAATCCCCGTCCATGGAATCAATTTCATCATTGTTCTTTGTGTTTTGGATTAGTTTCCACCACTAATAAAGTTATCCATCAAAATGATAGACTTCCAAAATTAATTTCTCTTCTTATGAGCACTAAAGGATAGAGGATATCTTCTCAATGGAGTTATTCTATTATTCCACGATGATGGGATCATAAGATCCACTAAAGATGAGAGGCCTTTTTTCTCATAAAGGATTCATTCAAAACTTTATCTTTATTAGGAGAAGGAGGTAATTCCACATGATTCAAGTTATTATCCATAAATAGAGCCAGTTGAGCTAGTACTATCATGATCTTTTGAGTGACAATTCCTATCATATTTGGAATTTCATTAGGGAAATCATCACATTGAAAATCACATTGATTATTGGCATGGGTTCCCGTATTTCCCTCCATTATGTAAAAAAATAAAGCACAATTAGGGGGTTTAAATACTTAGATAATTAGAATATAAAAAGTAAACTTTGAATATAATAGGATAAACTTATAAATGGAAACTATATCACGACACATGATTCCCTAAATTTCAATCTACTTTATCGATGGTGATAAAATTATCTCTAATGTTATTACTAATGTTTTCAAGTACTAATATAAAAAAATAACTATACCTTATTCTAATACCAACTATAGAGACCCAAAATTTTGACACATAATATTACATGATTTTAAGCATAATTAACCATCAAATAAAAAAAAGTATCATAAAGTCTAGCGTCTTCTGAAGATTAGGTACATAATTAGATACCATTAAACAAAAATAAAAATACATTTTATTTAATATCTATAATGAGATACTAACTTAATTTTTGATCTTACATCTTCATAGTATTACTTAGGGGAATACATTAATAATAGGATGTGCTAAAGAGCCAAGTAAGGGAATAAAAATATAAATAAAGCACAACACATGGGTCAAAAGTCATAACGTGATGACACAAAAAGGCATGGAACAAGAATAAATATAGAAGCATGACATATTGAACATGGGATTATGTAATTGTGGGAACATAAGAATGTGGATGCAATATACAAAATGACATAAACCTAATTCAATGCTAACTGCCAAGACTATATCACATGGTGGATGAAGTCTCATAAAGGAATTAGGTTTACTCCATGTCCCAACATGGGGTATCATGTGATTAAACATTACCCAATTAATTAGTGTGCAATATGGGAGAAACCATCATAAAATTTTCATGCATATGTGTGCCTCATGAAGAATCACACAAAAGGTATAAACATAAGGACTAACCATGGAAAGAAGTGGGTATCGTAATCATGCCATATGGCATAACCAAAGAGAATATCATTAAGGTGTTCCTGAAAGAATGGATTTAAGTTATAATTGGACATTCATAAGGTAAAATAGTCCTAGATCATGATAAATTATATAAAACTGAATTTAATACATATAAAATTAGTGTTTAGGAAACTTTAGAAATGAGTCACTTTAGTGCTGTTTAAAGGAAAATATAAGAGTCTTTAAAGTTGACAAAGGAATAATTGTTTGCATAAAACCAGAAATAAACTAAGATAGCCTTTTATGATAAAAATTGTGATTTTAGAAAAATATTAGTGGATTAAAATAGATTATATAGTGTACTTGAAAATGGATATGAAATTGGGAAGTTCCATTTAATCTGGCTTTCATATCGGGGAATTGAAAAGGGATACTTATAAAATATTTATTTCACATCAAAGAAAAATGAATTGAACTAGGTATAAATGTCTGGAACATAAAAAAAATTTAGGATGAGTTAATAATAATAATTAATAATTAAATTAGGGTAAAGAGAGATAATGTGTCACCCAAAGGACAAATGGGGGTTCGAAGAAAATCCCTTAGCTTATGTCTGAATGTGTTCTGCACTTGCACTTAATGTTTTAGATAATAAAATTAGACTCATTAATTAATTAATTAAATAAATTATCAACATGTATTTGATTTATTATAATTTTATTAAGTTCATTTATGGTCAATTTTATGAGTTATAATGTTTAATTTTTTTTGTTATGTGTGCATTTGTTCAATGATTTTATGATCTGTTCACTTGAGTTTAATTATAGGAGTTATTTTCAGATAGAGGAAAAATTGAATTAGTGGAATTATATGATATTTATGAACCTACATAATTTTAAATGGTTCTACATATAATTTTTTTATTTATGATAGTGATTCATTAGATAAAATGTTAATGATGAATGTTAGTTTATTTTGGTTAATTTTTTATCATCACAAACTAGTTTTGTTTTATTATTTAATATTAAATATATATATATTAGTTATGGAACATAAAAAAGTTTTAATATAAATTTTAGAATCTTATTTAACCATTATAATTGTTTTATTACCAGATATGAAGTTGTTAATAGAAAATGAAAAATCATCATATCTGAAGGTGGTGAATCGACACATCGCAGACAATGATTTTGTTTTTTAGATAAAAAGAAAAGAGAAGAGGTTTGCCTATGGTAATATCATTAAGATAATAAAATTATAGTATATGTATGATAATGTATGTATCATTCAACTTTTAATAGTATAGGTGGGTTAGGGATTACAAAAGAGAAGAAATTAAAAGAGAAAGAGGGAGGGTTTTTCCTCTTGAGTGTCTTCTCCTTGGGAACCTTTTTAAGGCACTTGGAAATGGTATTTACATGAATATAGAAAGAAAAATACATTCACAATAGGTTTGGTAGAGGAATTGGGAAAAATATAAGCAATATTCAAGGATTACAAAGTTTGAGTAGAAGAGGTGGTATTTATAGTGTGAGGAAAGGGGTGTTTTTTGATTATTTTATTCATTAGATTATTATTTTGGATCAAGGATATCAACAGTTTTGATTAAAATGATTAAATACTGTAAATGGTTCTGGATAGTTAGAAAAAATGGGTTATTACCTCATTCATACATCATTCATAACTCAATATTTCATGTATTTGTTAAATATTGTAAATTATCATATTTCACGATTCATAAAAAATTCAAGTATTTTATAAAAATACCAAAAATTCACCCTAACACTTTTTTTATGCATAGAATTAAAAAATGGACTCCATTTTATGAAAATAATTTTCTAAATATGAGAAATTTAATTTTTAATTAAAATCATCATTTATTCAAAAGATCCCGATTTTAATATTATATCTGATTTTATGAAACTTTGAAAAATTAATTAAGGTGTTATAAAAATATATTATTGTCATAAGAAAGAAAAATATAAATTTATTAATATATTTTTTGAAAAATAAATTTTATTTTAAATAATTATATTATTATGAAATTTTAAATAAACATTTATATTTTACAAAAAAACAAACACTTAATTAATCATTTTAAAAACATTTATTTACTAATAAGATGATATAAATATATCATATTTCCACTTATAAGATACCTAAATTTTATTTATACTTTCATAGGTGAATTTATTATTCTATTGTCAAGATTACTATTTCTAATGGTGATATGACGATTCCAACAACGAAATTGCTATTCCATTGGTATAGGTTCCTTAATTTCTAGAAATAGCTCTAATTTCCTTAATTATTCATTTATAAAATTTTTATTGGATTATTTATGAAATTTTATGTGATTTATACTATACTAAATAATTATAAGAATGTAATTTCCATTGATAAAATTCTAGTTCATTATCCTAACTCACTCCCCTCCAATTTGTAAGGATAAAAAAATTTAAGACCGTATAAGTTAATCATATAAAAAATATTAAATTCAACACAAATATTTTACTCCTCTATAAAAAAATTGAATACTAGGCTCATGAAATAAGTTTTTACTTTAATTATAGTAACCACAAGGTGGAAAATAAATAAATAGGAAAATTCAACAATCATGAAAGATATTAAATTGTTTGGTTTAACATGATTTAATTGTGAGAAATATAATTTGAGAACTAATTACATATTTTAAAAGATCGGCATACTTCAATTTTTTTTAAAGAATAATGATGAATAAAAATAAATAGTTAGTAGGAAAAACACCCCCTAAGATTATACATATTATAAGATATAACTAAAAATATAAACAAATATACAAAAAATCCATCTTAATAAATGACTCTTCAATTAAAAAAATAAAAACAAAAAAGAATCATTTTAAAACCAAAGCGTACTCCTCTTGTATATATATTTAATTACAAGGATCTATGAAATCAATAAAATAATATTCAGATAATTTTTAGTTAATAAAATAAATAAATAACAATTTTTTTAATTCCATGGTTTTTTATCACATGCTAATAATAACAGATTAACCACTTTCTAATCATTTAAAATAACCCCTTTATACTATGTATAAATATCAATGAAAATCAGGGAATTCAAAAAAATGTCGAATGATAAAAATTTTAGACACATGTAACTGATTTTATAGATAAACATAAATCTTGACCAAAATATAATAATATAACATTTTAGAATATGAAATAATAGTGGAGTTCATCACAATATTGTAAAGCAAATAATAAAATATTAAAGATATATTTACTTGTAAAATAACGAGCAATAAATTAGTTTATTCCAATATACCAATAGATAAACGTTTTAAGAGCATGAATATTGGCCAAAAAACAAAATCATTCAAAGAATTAATTCATCATATGTAATAATAAATAATTGGAATATATTATAATTAAAACACAATAAAAGACATTCTTACAAACACACACACATAAATATATTGTAATATTGAATATAGAAAAGATAAAAAAATTATTAACTCATTCCCCCTTTATACAATAGTTATTGTATAAAAAAATATATTATAAAATATACACTCTTTGGATAACAGTTTAAAATCTAAGGATTTTAATTTTTAGATAATGAACAACTTTAGATAAGGATAATCCTAGTAAAATAATTTTTTCTTTCATTAGACTACTCAAAAAAATAAGAAACATTTTATTTCTATATTTATTGAGCACTCACAAAATAATTTCACATCGAGGTTTAGTAGAAAATTCCTAAAAAATATAAAATACAATATTATTTTGGTACCCAAATGATTTTGAGTCTGATAGTGTTTTCTAAAAGTGATTTCAAAATTAGTATATGTTCAACATATTATTTTCTCTACGAAATCACAAAAAATCATTAGATGAGAGATTTATCAATTTAGGCCCACTATAATGACAATGTTTACAATTAAAATCTAAAATAATAAGAATTTTTTTATTCAATAATTGAAAAATTTATCTTGAGAGAAGACTCTTATAAAATTAGTAGAGTTTTTTAGGTGTTTACTTGATTTTTAAAACAAAAAACAAAATGATCTTTTACATGTCTCTGGGAACCCAAAATTTTATTTAGAATTTTTTCACCTTGGGTGAATTTAGAATGAGAATTCTTGAGTTTCATAATAGTTGATTCAAGTTTCTCCATGTTATGTTTTACTTTTAATTTCAAAGGTAACTGTTTAGTTTATTTATAGTATTAATTCTTTTTAAAAAACAACTTGATTATATTTCATTTTGAGATCTTGGATTTTTATAAAAAATTTACAAAAAATATCTACAATTTGATCTCTAGAAAATTTGATATACTCATATTTAAGGTGAATTGAAGGTAAATAAGTGATAACATATTTATTAGTGGAATAAGTGGGAGAATTAATTTAATCACATACCTCAATTTATTCCATGATACGTTTGATACTTTTATCACTTGAGTCAGATTAGGAGAGAGATTCATCACTTACACTCCAAGTAGAGAAATTAAGGGATTTATTACCTTGTTTCTTTTCTTTTGCGTTCATTTTTTAAAAAAGGAACTCTAGTTTTATGTGTCCCTTTTTGTTTAAATGACAACATGTTACCCCATTTTCCTTTCATTGATTATCTTTTTCAACATTATAGAGGGGTTTCTTTTTCTTCTTGTATTTTTTCACTTACTTGTCTATATGTGTAATATGGATTCACTTTAGGAAGATTCATTCTCAATTTATTTAAAATAAATTTTCTTATTTTCCTTCAATTATTTAGCTTCTCTAGATTCCCTCTTAGCTCATCTTTCCATGGTAATTTCAGAAGCCATGAGAGAACCAATGAGTTATTCAATAATTATATTATTGATATATTTTGATTCTTTAATTGTGCTTACCTTGGGTGAGTAAGTACTTATAAATACCCAAATTATCTTCTTCAATAGAGTTTTTTAGAAATGTAGTCACCAAGAGACTTTATTCCATTTCATATATCAGTAAAATGAGTAATTGTTTTAATATATTCACTAGGATACATGCTAAAACTTTTAATATATTGTCTATACATGTCAAGTATAGGGACTTTAACTTTATTAGAACCTTCATGAGTAACATCAAGTAATTTCTCAATTTCATGAGTAGTTTTTAATGTAGAAAATCTATTAAATACATTTAATTATAAATCACAATGAAGATAATTCATTGATTTTCTATCTATTTAAAATGTGTAAATGTCATTTGGATTCCATTTTTCCTTCTATTATTTAGTGGGTGTGTAACTATGCATGGCACTTTTCCCAATATAAAACCATATTCTTCCTAAAAAATAAGACTTATGAGTTTTCCAATAACTGTAGTTCAATACATCAAAGAAATGAATGGACAATTGAACATCATTTTGGATTAACTTAGATGTTAGAGTTCAAGGATATCCTATTTAATAATTCTTTGAAACTAATTGAGGTTTAGTAATCAGAGAAAGTGATGATACAAATTGTTGGCCCAAGTTGGATGGTAAGAGTGGGGGGGGGGGGGGGGTAGATCAATTATCATTTAAAAAATTAAAAATAAAATATTCTATATAAAAATAGAATTAATCATATAAAATAAGTATTGAATTTTTATAAATATAAAATATAAAATTGGAAGTAATATGAAATTAAAAGATTGAGTAAGAAAAAAATATAAATATCTTGTAAAAGTGAGTTTATAGTAGAAAAATATATCTAATAAATGAATAAATAATATATTTGAATAAAAAAATTATTTTAATTAAGTGATTAATATGATTAAATATTAATTTATTGATATGAGATGAAAAAATAAACGATGAGGATATTAAATAAAACACAAGGCACACAATTTGATAAGGGAGTTCGATAATAGCTTAATAAGAGCTGCTACGTCCCCCCTAAATTTCTTGAGAGTATTTATATTAATTTAATTGAATTTATTGGTAGCTAATAACCAAAAATAATTTATAAACCTTAATTTTACCAGAAGAAATAAATAAATTGAAAGAAATTTGGTTTCAACAATAACCAAAAACCTATAAGGAAATAAGAAGTAGAACAAGAGAAGGTTTGTTTTGCACAAACATAATAAAGTAAACACGATCACTTTATTGAAATAGAAGAAAATAATATATGGGAGAGAATTATATTAAAATATGAGAGACAAATGAGATATTAAAATTAAGTATAATTAATTTCTTTGGAGAAAGAATAAGTTTTGATATAATTGATCGCAACGATTGATCACTATTGACTTCCAAAAGCATTGTCAGATCACTATTAATTTCCAACCCCCCCTGAGGGTGTATTTGTAAACTAAAATGGGTTTGAGGTTGATTAAGAGGCTTTAATGAGTTAATAGAGCTTTTGGAGGTTGACATAGACTTACTAGGTCCACTCTTAATGGTATATTTGACTTTCCAACACTGCATCCCTATCTTTATTCTGTATATAATTTAAAAAGAAACATTATCATCATTGTATAATTTTATTCCTAAATAATTTAAAATGTGAATTTGTAAGGTTTCAATAATTTTCTCCATGATTATAACATAGTGGTTTTATCTTTTCTAAAAAATAAATTTTCAAAATAATAATTGAATATAATAATAATAATAATTATTATTATATTTTATTCTATTGTAACTTCATGAAAAATATTCATGATAATCTCCTTTGATCATGAGATAATTTTGGGCCTTTGAAAAATTAAAAAATTAAAATTAAAATTTTAAAACACTTTTTTTATTTGTCTATGCTTCATAAAAATCTCGCTTAAAAATTCTTCAATAAATATGGCCTTTTAAAACTCAATTATTAGGATTTTATTTGAGTAAATTCTTGAAAAAATATATCCTAGAAAATATCTCATAATTTAATTTCCCATAAATGCCTCACTTTCCTTAAAAATTATTACACACTGACATAACAATATTCAATCAATTTTTAGAACATAAAAACGTCCAATTCAACATTCATTCAAGTTAACTTATATTTATAAAATTTCAATAATTTTTTAATGAATGAAAGATAACCTTAATCTAAATATTATAACTTGATATATCATTAAAACACTATAGCCAAATTAATCCAGTAACTACATAATTACATAAACATTGTAGTGATTTCGGCCTAAAAAAGTGAATATAAAGAGACTAATTTAGTCTTTTATATAGCTAATTCAAATTTATATTATCTTATTATCATAATAAAAAAATATAAGTTGTAAAATTTAGAGCACTATATCTCCATATATAATCAAAATATAGTGACCTTGTAAACCTAAAAACACTTAACAAAATCATAATCAAACATAAAACATCTAGAATAAAAAATAAATTATAAAAATAAACCATGACTATCATGTAAAAAAATATAAAATAATTAGAAGGTTTTATAAAAATCAAAACACAAATGATAAATGGAAAATATTCACTCAACGTAATGAAATTCAAGTGTTTCTCCATCTGGTTGGCATATGAGTGTTGCCAACTCCATGTTGTAACCAACCAATTCCTGATCAACTACACATGTTTGGTTGTATCCTATATATGTTTATCCCATTGACTACATACTCAAACAACATCAACTAACATATGGGAGAGTGGAACAGTCTACCATAAAGATCCTAGAAAGAGTCCATCTAGATTGAAGCTTAAGAGCTATCATTTTATATAAACTCTACCAATGCTAAATGGTTGTCCAACACTCCTTAAAAATAAAACATTAATGCCCTGAGAATATCCTCTAGTATCTAGATATTCTTCTCAGACTGCCTATCCATATAATGGTGGTATGATATAAATATATTTATATGAGATCCCATTGTCTTTTGTAGGCCTTATGAGAATCCATATGTAAAATATGCATCTTGATCTGATACTATGCTCATTAATATACCCTAAAATCCATACTATCTCTCATATGTTAAAATTTACTAGATGGTCCATTAACCAAGTATACTATATTGGGGATAAGTGCACAACCTTCATCATCCCATACACTACTACCCATACCACCTCACAACCCCTTGGGGTCCTAAGAAATTCAGTAAAAAAGTATTTTTTCACCTCATCCCACATCCATAAAATTCTATTTTTATTTTATTTTCTTAAATCTGCTCTTCAGGTTTAAGTGGGAACCCAAAAAACCCCAACACAAAACCCAAAAAAACAATCATGGTCAAAAAATATATAATAAAGACACCCTTTATCTGAAATAAATGACTCAAAATCGATGGGTAATCTAGGTAAAGTGGGAAAAGTGTACTGAGTGAAGTAAACAAGACAAGTTCTTCTAAGGACTTCCAAAACCCACATCTGAGATAATTCCCTAATAGCAATTTTTGTATTGAGACCTAAGGAATATTCATTACTGGATGATATAAATTCCAAGACTTTTTAAAAATCTTCATAGGTTAGGTAGAAAAATTTCAGTTCCTCTAAAGTATAAAAAGTGTAATTTAAACTAGTTAAAGAGTTTTGCACAAATCCCCCATGAAAATCAATACCTTTTAATTTTATCAAGATCCTCTAATGTTGTCTCAAAGTACACTCTTAATCACATTCCTTTTAATGACCTTCAAAATCTATCATAGATTATTTTCATTATTTCCATGAAGTATGAGGTGTAACAGGTCACCCATTGAAATTTAATATCCAAGGGCTCTCCCACCATTTTCAAAACATCCTTTTAAATCAAATGTTATTGTTTACCCTATGTAAATGAGACCTTTGGATCACCCAATTTAGTCTCCAAACATATAATTTTCCCATACTAGCCTCATATTCATCATTGTTGTAAGGGGGTTCTTAGTATACCTTTTTCATCACTATTCAAACACACTGGGTTGGAAAGGTTCTTGGAATACATTCTCAAGTTATAATTTCTCTCCCTTGACCTCATAAATTTATAATGGTCCCTCATTATGATTTTGGAGACCTAGGATATCCTCATTTTTAGAATATTTGTTTTTGTGGCTAGGCTATTGAAGCCCATAATTTTCTTTGTCGATCATGCCACCCTTAACTTATGCAATATAGATTAGTCTTCCCATCATCTAGTAGACTTCCTAAGAATCATCAAATAAAATTACATGTTTATAATAAATTTATTCCATCTTTTCATTCCTATATGAAAATTTTATCCTCTATATAGTTCTTCTTCATTCTATGATAAAGAGTGTGATATTGTGACTATGTTTGAGGCCCTATTGAGCAATCATGACCATCATGTCTTGTGAAATACACTACCCCGATTGACGTATATCATGACTACCTTTACCATAAGAATATGAGGTTACTAAAGTATAAGAAATGTTAAAGTTTGGGATTATATTTACATTAAAATAAAATAATAATATGCATGATTTACTAGGATCTTTATGAACTCTTTTATTGAAATCTCCAAAACCTCCACGTTGTAAGCCATTTTCAGAACTAAATAAGAGTATGATAACATCTTAGATACTAAAATTATTTCCTCATAACCCTACTGATATGTTCTGTAATGCCCTGACCCCAGATTCTCAGATTTGGTGTATTATTTTAATACATTGTCCTAATTACAAGGAACCAAATCTCAAAGGACTGATCAGTTTAACAGTCTTGTAAAATAGACGACATACATGAACCTTACATTACAATTAAAAACATAAAATACAACATAGATAATACTTTTATAACATCATTATTATCCAATATTAACCATTTATATAAATTATAATACACATCTTGGAATCCTGGGGAAATAAAACATAAGAAAGGGGTGAGATCAAATTCTAAGTAAGGGTAAACAATACAACATAATCTTTCATAAATAAATATAGACTTTTAAGGAAAGTATAAAACTGAAACAAAATCCTTTTAAACATAAACTAGAACATAATATAGAAAGAATGAATAAAATAATTCCATTTAAACATTAACATGAATATTTTAATAGTTGAATAATAACAAGTATGATAAATAACTAATCTCATAATGAGGGAATAAATAATTTCAGTCATAATTACCACACATTAAAGGCTTTATTCCAAGACCATACATAAATGGGTAGAAACCCAAACTAGTTTGTCTCATGAGACATACCGATGCATACATGGGCTATAGAGAGCCCCGTCCATCATTTACTAAGTCCAATACATTCCTCAAATGAAAATGGTGAAACATAAATAATATAATCATTCGTATGAAAAACTATTATACGAATTAAGAATACATTAACCCTAAACTAATAATGGTATCTAAATAGCACATCCATAATCAAACTAATCATAAAAAATTAAACAAAATAAGGTAATGATATCATAAGAGGTAAACCTTAATTAACCATAAGATCCAAAAAAGTATGTTGACATAGATGAAAATACTCTATTAAAATCACTAAAAATATCTTGAAAAAAATATCCCTTTTTCTTTGAAATTATTTATTTAAAAACCGCACACTTATAAAAGAAGTCATTTAAATAGATATTTTTTAGAATCAAAGTGTCCCATACCACTTCGAAACTTTTGAACAGAATTAAAATTTTAAGACATTAATGTTCATATAATTAAATCACTAAAACAATTTCAAAAACATGGATATTAACAAAAAAGATTTATAATTATAAATCTTTAAAACATTTAAAACAATGTATTACTTAAAGAGACCCTTATATAAAATCTTAAAAATATTCATTTTGAATTTTTTAAATGAAATTGAAAATATAAATAAAATTAACTTTACAATCCTTTATATGTATATAAATAAATATGTATGATAATATCAAGAATATTTAAATAGAGAAAGGATTAATTTGTTAAACATTCAAAGTATCCCATACCACTTTGAACATTTACGTAATAATCCCAATATCTTAAAATGAATTTTTGTATACCATGAAGATAAATTTATTCATAATATCAAATATAATAGGGGTAGTACATACACCACACATAAGAAATAGGTGGTGAACATGTCATATAACTCATGAAAATTAAAAGTGAGATGAAATTCCATTACCTTAGGTTTAATACTCTCCGTACATGCCCAAAAATCATATATAATGTTTTTAAACATATTATTAACTTATAAAAGAATCATAAAAATATTTATATAATCATATATTATTATTTTATGGATTTATATTACAAGTTCATTAAAAATTCCAAGTTAACGCAACATTTTTGGTAATAATCGTTTTGCTTCTCATAAATGTTTTGACTTGGTATTATTGATCATATTACATAGATCATGATTTAATTACTTATATAGTGTAAAAAGTAATTTATATATCATATATATTCAGTATATAAATTTATATAATATATATAAAAATTAAAAGGACAACCATTCATGGAGATGGTAGGGTGTACGTACGCATGAACATTGTTTTCGTTTTCTTATCATATTAAATGGAAGCAAGTAAATGAAATATATATATATATATATATTATTAAAGTAGAATTAGTATGTCATATATTTCATGTTTATTCATTATATATATTTTTATAATCATTCTTGAATGGTTAATGTAGAGAATGAATCTCACCTCGTCGTGGAGATGGTAGGTCGTACGTACATATGAGTGATGATATCATTCCATTAATGGTTAAATGGTATGGAATTAGATGGTATATTAATTATACAGAATAATTATCTTGTAATATTAATTATTTTTGTCTATTATTTTCATCATTATACCTGATTAAATAAAGTAGCAATGAAAAAAAAAGTACACCACAGGGTGGACATGGTAAGTCGTACGCACGCACACATGGTGATATTATTTTTTGTAGGATGAGTGAAAGGAGGAATATGGTTTTCCCATAATAATAAAAATAATATAAGAATATATTATATTATATATTTATTACTTTAGTATGGAAAAAACTTAGGAAAATTAATTAAAAGAAAAAAATAATTTTGAAAGTGTTTGTTAAATAGTTACCACTTTTTCAAGTGTCTCCTATTGATTTTCATAAAATGAATCATTAAGTTGAATTTATTACCAAATTAAGGAATCTAAGATGAAGTGTGAGAAGTTGGGAGAATAAAATTTTGGGTTTTGGCCAATCTAAAATACTTTATATGTGTGAATAAAAGAGAAGGAGATGTACCCTTTTATAAGAGAGGGGAGAGGCGCTTTAGTAAACTCCAAAATTATTAGTTTATAATAAATTTATTTTCAGTTTAAAATATCTCCAAAGAGAGTTATTTATAGGTTAATATATTTATGGGTTAAAATCACCTCAAACATGTAATTTTATACATGTTTAGGTCATAAATTTAACCATATCATTGTGATTTAACCCTTAGTTAAACAATTTAACTTTTACCGAGAGAACTTGTCTTTTTACACTATAGGGTTAATATATTTACTATAAAATGACTAAAGCTCCCAATTGGATAATTTATGACATATTTTACATTATAATGGTTAGTTGGACATATTATATATTTTTATTAATTTTATATCATTTAATAAAATATTATTTATTTTAAAATCTCATTTATGTCAATTTTGACACTATTTTTTATTTGACTCTTTAAAAACTTATAAAAACTTGATTCCCTAGAAAAAAAAACCTTATATAATACCTAAAATTTAATATTTATCCAAAACATTTGTGGATGTCATCAAATATTTCAAATTATATTTATTATAATATTATTAATATCATTTATTTGATTCTTCATTTAATAAATCAATTACCGCATAATCATTATATCACCATTTAATTTAATTATAAATTTTAGAAAATTATAAATAAATTACCATGATATAGATAAATATTTTATATTTATAATTATTATTTATTGTTTAAAATATCACTTATATGACCTCATAATAAAAATTATACATTTCTTAAAATTTGAATATGAAATTTTTAAATCTTCTATAAATAAAATATAATAAAATGTCCTAATATAGAATAGGTGTCTTAAAAGGATAATATTTTTGTTATAAGGTTACTTTTGGTCTAATAAAACTTATCCAATGAAATTAGGACAAGTGTTAGGGTAATTTTATAAAAATATTATATTATTTTTTACCTTTAATTATCTAATTTACCCTTAATCGTGGTAAATAAATAATAATTTACTAAAGTTACTCTTCACAAATAAAATTAAGTTGATCTTAATAGATAAAAAATTTCATACTAATTACAACCATGTATATCTGTTTTTAAAAAGTCTCTTCACATAAGTGGTAAAATTATGTTTAATACTAATCCAGTAAATGTGGCTAGAAGACAAGTAAAATAGACGTTCAAAAGTTTAATAATTTTTTATATCTAATTATATTATAACAGTGATTTCAGTTAACTAAATTATATTAATATATTTATTATTTATATATTTAATTTTTATAATTAATTTAAATTAAAATAAATATTTAAATGAAAAAATTAGTTTTTAACTACAATTCTATATTTTTCACTATTCCCTAAAAATTGATTTTTTAGAAAAATACCAAAAAATCACTCTATAATAATTTTGATATTATGAATTAAAAAATGATGTATATTTTGAAAAATAAATTTATAAATTTCATAACATGGTTAATACTATTCATAACTTCTTTTTTAAATGAGTAGTTTGATGGGAAATGGTTCACTCGAACTCAGTGTTGCGTGCAATGCAAGCTATTGAAGAAAATTAATTTATTTAAGAAGATACATAATATAAAATATTGGGGTGTTAAATTCTCCCCTACTTCAATAAATTTTTTCCTCACAAATTGAAATTGAACTTAAAAAATAAAAGGTTGATACTAGAAAATAATTTTGCAGAAAACGCACATCAAAAATAGTGTAAATAAAATATATTCTTAATATGAGGGAAAAGGAAATGTAATGGTCCCCACCAAATTATGCTTTTGAATAGTATAACATTAGTGAAAAGTAGAGATACATACCTAGAAGAAAAACATAAATATTTATAGGGAGTTATTGAGGTCATCAATAACAAATAAGTAAATAATCAATTGAAAATTTAGGGCCTCGAAGACATAAATCTATGACGATTTAAAATACCATCGGTTCAACAAAAATTAAGGTATTATGATAAAAAAATTTAGATACTTTTTCCTAGAGTTTAGTAATGATTTTACTGTCCGGATAAGAACTCGATAAAACCTTCATGATTTCATTCAATATCTCAATGTTATCCTTTGGTTGTACTTAGATCTATTTTTACTTCCTCCCTTATACATGGAAATGAATGTTCAAAATGAATTTTTCACACCTGAATCACTTTTGATAAATCATAAGGCCTTCAAGTATTTCCTTCATCCTCTAAATTCATATTAAAACCAAAATGGTTATCTCAAATTATCCAATAAATCATACTTTAACCTCAAAAAATAATATCCAATGTTCAACTTACTCTATTAAAAAATTTATACTTTTCCAAAATACTATAGTCTAACATAAAAGTTTAAAAAGTTCTCTAAATTTACAAAATAAATTGTAGCATCAGATTCCCCAAACAACATAATGTATATCTTACTGACACATACATAGTATTTTATCACCTTAAAAACCTTAATGAAAACATTCATGACTCCAAATCCTTAAATAAAAAGTAATGCAGTACAATCCCTATATATCTCATTATGATCATAATCATAATTTCATACCATAATTATTAAAATTCAATAATAAAAATAAATTAATTATTACACTTCGACTGTAGTAATAGCTTAATCTGGAACTTAATCCATTTTCTTTTGCTGAGCTATATTTCCTTATGTCTTGGGGAATTAATTTGAATAATGACCCATATCATTACAATGGAAACAATGTACATTGGAAAAATCTTTCTTTTCCTTGTAATCATGATCATTGTGGCCTTTCTCTCCACACTTGAAACAAACTCTTTTCTCTTTTAATTAGGAACTAGGGTGTTTCCTTCTATAATGTAACATGTGGTAAAATCAATCTTTCTATTCTTCCCATTATCTGTCTCTTACTCCAATGTTCTCTTCTTCTCTTGATTTCCTTTAATGTCACAAGACTTAGAAAATTATTTCTCTATATTGATATCACATCAGACTATATGTTCATATAATGAGAATTATTGGGAGACTATTTCACTTTGAAATATTGTCTTAATTCCATGAAAGATATGAACCTACATACTCTTTGGGTCACATGCATTGGTGAGGTTCATATTCCTTATACTAGGCACCATTTCTAAATGATGACATACACTAGATTAGATCATATCAAAATGTATAGTTAAAAAACTTGAAAAACACTTAAAATAAATTGAAAAATTTATGTGTATTAAGTTTCATAATAAAACATGGTTTCTTTGGGGACATATTTACTCAAAAATCTTTCATAACGATTTATAAATAAAATAAGAATTATCCTAAATGTATCCTCTAGGAGTGTCAAGCAAGGTGCATAGTAAGGCCCATTTTCATGTACCAGGTTACCCTGAGTTAAGCTTGAAACAACTTATTTGAGTTATTAATCCGAGTTACATATCTTCCAGAACCAGGTACACATGTAGTATCAAGACAGGTATGTATTTGTTGGGAATACCCACATTATCTCCACCTTACCAAAATTCTTGGATGTTATTCTATTCTTATCATTAGGGTGTAAATTAGGATTATGATTTTTAATAGATGTTTTCTAAATATAATTTTCAAGGTTGTTTCTAAATATCATTAGATACCAAATGTAACACCGTAAACCCAGAAGGCTGGAGTCGGTGCATTATTTTAATACATTGGCATGATTACAAGGAATCAAATCCCGAAGGACTGATCAGTTTGGTAGTCCTAGAAAATGGATTACTTAAATGAATGCTATATTACAATTCAAAACATAAAATATAACATATATAATCCCTTGATAATTCCATTATTCTCCTAACTTAACCCTACATATCAATCATAATACACATCTTATCCTCCTAGGGAAAAAAATAAATGGGTGAGCTCAGATGCTCAGTAAGGGTAAAAAATACAGGAGAAGATTTCATAAATAATCATAGAATTTTATACTAAGTATAAAACTAAAACACAAGACTTTTAAGCATAAAATTTTACATAATATAGAAATAATAAATAATATAATCCCATTTAAACATTCACATGGATATTTTAATAGTCAAATAATCACATGTAATCTGAATAACTTATCTCATAATGAGAGCATGCCTAATACCGGACATCATAACCACACTGTCAAGGCGTTGTTCTAAGACCATACATAAACAGGTACAAACCTAAAATAATTTGTTCCATGAGACCTAATGATGCATCAAGGGGCTATAGTGGGCCCTGCTCGTCACTTACTAAGTTCAATACATTCCTCATATTTAAATCGAGAAATATAAACAACATAATCATTTGTATTAAAAACTAGTATCCAAAATATGAATACTTTAACCATAAACTAAAAATGGTATCTAAACTACACATCCATAATCAAAATAATAATAAACAATTCACTAAAATATAGTAAATGATATCACAAGAGTTCAACCTAAATTGAGAAAATATCCAACAAAGGATGTTGACATAGAAGAAAAAACTCTATTAAAATTATTAAAAATATATTGATATAATTATACCTTTTTCTTTCAAATCATTTATTCCAAAGCCACACTTTTATCAAAAAAGACTTTTAAAAATATTTTTTTAATAAAAGTTTCCCATACCACTTTGAAACTTTTTGAAAGGAATTAACATTTTAAAACATTAATGTCTACATAAATAAATCCATAAAACTATTGAGAAATCATGGATATTAATGAGAAAGATTTAGAAGAATAAATATTTAAAACATTTAAAACATTTTCTTAGTTAATGAGTCCCTTACATAAAACATTCAAAATATTCTATTTGATTTTTTTAATGAAATTAAAAATAAACATAAATGAATTTTATAATATTTTATAAACATATAAATAAATATGCGTGATAGTATTAAGAATATTGAATTAATTCTCTAAACATTCAAAGAGTACTATACCACTTTGAATATTTAATAAATAAGCCCAATCTATAAAAATGAATATTTAAATAACATTTAGATGAATGTATTAATGATATTAAACATAATAGGGATAGTAAATACACCACACACAAGAAATATATGGTGAACATGACTTATATCTAACGAAAATTAAAAGTGAGGTGAAATTCCATTACCTTAGGTCCGATACTCTCTGCACATGTATGAAACTCCTGCATAATGTTTTTAAACATATTATTAACTTTTAACAAAATGATTATAATATTTATGATATCATATATTTGTTGAGTCAAAAGTTCTCTTTTGACTTTTATATCTTTTTTTGGAAATCACAAATATCTTTTACCATGCTGATCGTACTGATCATGATGATCGTACTAATCATGCTAATCGTACTGACCATGATAATCATACTGACCATACTGATCGTACTTACCATGCTTATCGTACTGACCAAACTGATCGTACTGGCCATTCTGATCTTACTGACCATGCTGATCGTACTGACCATGCTGATCGTACTGACCATGCTGATCATACTGACCATGCTGATCGTACTGGCCATACTGATCGTATTGACCATGCTGATCGTACTGACTATATTTTTCGTACTGACTTTGGAAATTGTGTTGACTATATTAATCGTACTAAGTTTTTTGAATCATACTCAGTTTGTATCGTACCAATACATTACACTAAGGAATACTCTTAGTACTCATACTTTACTTTCATGACATGCTTGTTTTGGTCCTTTATCAAAAACAAAGGTTTCATATTAATCGTAATCATGTTTATCATCCTCATATATCTTTTGTTTTAACCAAAATGATGTTGTGGAGTTAGTTATAAACTAATCAAAACGATGTCGTGTTTTCTGTTTCAATATGACCGTTATAATACCAGGTGTCCAAGTCCCTCCGAGTTTTCCGGAGAAATATGACCGTTGAAAGAAATACGACTGTTGGAACCTGAGGCCTATAAATAGGAGGTCATTCGAATCCAAGAAATATCTTTGACACAACTGTTAGACTTTTCTTATATCAAGTTCTAGAGAAAGATGCTATGAATTCTCTCCTACTTCATATGAAATCCTTAAAACTAAAAAACGCGAATGGTTCATTCTTAGTTTTTGTATTTCTATAAGTTCTTTGTTTTGATTTGTGCGATCGATCAGGTGATAACGATTGAGGGCTACCAGGGATAGGAAGATGGTGATACCGATCAACATATCGAGGGATTTCAAGTGATTGAAAGACAGAGGTTCCGATTACCTGCAAAATCGAGGGCTTGCGGGGATAGAAAGACAGACGTACTGATCCTCGTATTGAGGGCTTACCAAGGTGGTGGTAAGAAAGAATTGTTATCCTAGGTGAAAGGATAACCCTTCTCTTTGGGTCAAAAGAATTGTAATACTTTTACATTTCAGCTGCTGTTTGTTTTAAGAAAGGGAATTGTATTGATTTCCTTTCTTCATTCCATATTCATTTGTAATTGTATCAATTACAATTATACTGTTACATATTGTATCGATTGATTCAATACGCTTTATGGTAGAATCCTTCAATATTGTATTACTATGATTATTGTATTCATCTTGAATACAATTTCTTTACTTTTCTTATAGTATTACATCATATCATACCTTTATATTCAATAAAATTGTGGTTGTTTGTTGTTGTTGTGAATTGTATTAGTTTAAGATCATTAAAACTAATTTCTTAAGTGTTTAAACACAAAGTTTTTAAACCTACAATTCACCCCCTCTTGTATTGTTCCATCTAATATTCATATACATCTACATATTCGATCCAACAATTAGTATCAGAGGAGGTTTCCACTGATTTGTATTACTAGCTCTATTACTTCCAATTTTTTGTTTCAACTATTTACTACACTAACGTGTGGAGTGGAAAAGATTTTGTTTTATTAGATTACAAGAATGAATATTGGGTCAATTTACAATCTAAATCCCTCTAGACCACCTATCTTTGATAAGAACGACTATGAGTACTGGAGAGATCGAATGAAGACATTTGTTATCAATCACTACTGGAAATAATGACATTTGCGACAGGTTATTTATGTCGGGATCCCGTCGCTAATAGGATTTTGCGACGGGGTCCCGTTGCAAATAGCCCGTCGTGGAAAACGGCGTCGCAACAACAATTATTTGCGACGGGCCCGTCGCTAAAGGTATTATTTGCGACGGAGATTCTTCCCGTCGCAAATATTAGACCGTATATTTGTGAAAACTTTTAAAAAAACTAATTGCGCCGGGCCCGTCGCAATTAGTTTTAAAAATAAAAATAAAAAATATTAATAAATTATTCTAATCAATATTATAATAATACTATTTGCGACGGACATAGTATCCCGTCGCAAATACTAAAAAAAAATTATTAATAAATTATTTTAATTAATATAATAATAATCCAAATATAATTCAAAAATCAAAAAATATTAATAAATTATTTTAATTAATATAATAATAATAGAATTATAATTCAAAAATAAAAAATAATTGAATATTAATGTATTATTTTAATTAATATAATAATATTAGAATCATAATTATAAATAAAAAAATATTAATAAGTTATTTTAATTAATATAAAAATAATAGAATTATTTTACATTCAAATATTAAAATAATTCTAATATGACAAAAAAATATAATTAAATTATAATATTATAAAATTTTAATATATATATATAATTTAATATTATAAAATATAAATAATATTATTATTCATATTAATATTGTTATTTCAAAATATAATATTATTAATATTTTATAATGAGACAGAAACTACGAATAGAAAAAAAATTCATATTTTGATTTAACAAATTTTATAACATAAAAACAAACTCTAATCTGAAGAAGAGGGGGGGAGGGGGGGATCTGCAGATGCTGGTGGAGAGAAATCCATCCCTAAAGCATGAGTGAGTCGGCGCGTGTACTCCATCTGCTCCTGATGCAGCTGCTGCCACCGACTCATCTGCTCCTTGTACAGCTGCTGCTGGC
This sequence comes from Viscum album, assembly GCA_963277665.1. Classification (NCBI taxonomy): domain Eukaryota; kingdom Viridiplantae; phylum Streptophyta; class Magnoliopsida; order Santalales; family Viscaceae; genus Viscum; species Viscum album. The sequence goes on along the minus strand of OY728143.1, from coordinate 981,185,226 downwards.
GTCGACGCTCCTCCTCATGCTGCTGCTGCTGCTGACGCATCTGCTCCTACTCCTGTCGGAGACTCTCTATCAGTGCAGTCTGAGATCGCAACTGATCCTCATACTATGTAGCAGAAGAAGATGCACGAGCTCCTCTCGAGCTGGACACCGACATCGCAGCACTGCCATAATAATCTCCGGGAGTCAGTCGAGAGCTGATACCAACTACCCGACCCTTCTCGAAGGCATACTGGGTGGCCTTCATCCATGCCGCCTCATCAAACTGACGGCCATTGGTCTGATCTGATGACTCGTCCTGACTCTCCGGCCGGGTCTGTGACGCTGCGGCCTCATATGACTCCTGTAGTTGCAATTTAAAATTAAAATTGTGAATATATTATATGCAATTAATTTTTAAACTTGAAAACAAATAATACTGACCACGATGTGATGCTGACGATCACCTCTGAGCTCCCCAGTAGCAGGATCACTATACATCCTCTGATATACATCATACTCCGTAATATCGGGGTGCTCGACAGCCTATAAGAATAAAAAATAAACTGTTAATATTTATAGTTATATAAAATATTTATAAATAATGTACGTACCAGATGTTGTCTATGAGTACTGAATGTACGAATCCCAGCTCGATGAGTCACCTCCTGTATCCCCCGATTCTGCCTCCCCTCCGATGATCTCATCTAAAAGGCATCGCTCAACCAGTGCGCACATAATCCATCCCATACGTGGGATTAAATGTACTCTGGTCGGTGTACTCTACATGACTCGTCAAAAACTGACACTCCTGCTTTCTTCGTGGCAGCTTTTCTTAAATTGTGTAAAAACTGACGAAAGCGATCACGCATGGCCACCTTCCATGCCTCGTGGATGGCGTCAAGCATGGTATCCTTGATCGGATACCATAAACCCTACAAATAAATCAAAATATCAAGTTAGAAATGAAATAATTTTGAAAAAAAAAATTATTTATTTACGTACGTACCAACCAATGGCCGAACATGGCCTGCTGCACATCAATGGGAATCTTCTCCCATGTGGTCTAAGGCTGAGAGAAATAGTTGTGCAAAATAGCGCTGCCCTGTCTGACTGCTATATGCAGAAAACTGTAAAAATAATAAACATTTATTATGTGAATAGATTAATGAAATCATAGTCAAACCCACAGGTTATCACACAGGTTATTACACCTCCGTGTGTGTGGATAAAACCCAAGACGTGGACGTCACTCGGGGACGGGGTCAGGAATCATCAATCGTGAAAGACCGCGCCCCCTCCGCGTACTCCCTGGAGCGCCTGCAGGCTGAGGGTCATCTACCAGCAACTCATCCGCATCGAAAGGCAGGTCAGCATCCGCCAACTCACGAAATGTGTCATCGTCCATCTGAAACAGAAAATATTAATGTTGTTAGAAAATAATTGATAATTACTATTATATATACATATATATTAGTTATTATTGTATATAACTACCATGAAATTCCATCAGTGTTCATCTTCATCATCATCTTCATATATGTCAATGTCATCTTCATATTCCTCCTCAACATCATCGATATCCATTCGAGTTCCAGTTGCTTCATCTCTTACCATTTCAAATTCATATGTGACATCATTAACATCATCGTCATCACCGACTCTTAAATGTGGGGTGTCATCATCGATACTCATGTCTCTTTGTAAAAAAGATTTATTTTGAGTACTCTCTTGAAAAACTTCAATTCTTTGCACATCAGTGAAAGCACATTCACTTTGACTAAACTGATTGTCTCAATTTTTGATTTTTATTATACTCCACCAATCAGTCAACTCTCTTGATGTAGCATAGTACTTTGCGTAATAAATTTGATGTGCCCGTTGAGCCAATAATAATGGTTCATTTACTGCGAGAACACTTTTACATTTAATATCGATGATTCCATGAGTCGGATGAACACGCACGCCTCTCTCTGTATCCAACCACCGACATTTGAACATGGTTATGTAATGTTGTCTCAGATAACGGAGTTCAATGATTTCATCAAGTATGCCATAAAAGTCAACTTCATTTTCCCGATGATGAGATACTCTCAAGCTAACTCCACTGTTCATTGTTTTTTTTGATTCCCCATATGCATGTGTGTGAAATCGAAATCTATTCACCACATATGCATTATAAGTTTTAACAAGTTTGGAAGGTGGGTTACTCAATATACATAGTCGTTTGTCAATTTTATCAGCATGTCGAGACACCTGAAAATTTGTGAAATAATTATCAATATAGTAAACTGTACATTGAATGAGTTGCTAAAAGATAAAGAAATTATGTTACCAGTTTTTGAAACCACTGAGAGAAATTTTTCTGTCAGCATTCTTCGAGAGCAGCTACTGTAATTTGTGGAATTTGTTTCTTAATATGATTATCATACAACCTATAAAAAACAATGTTATTTACTGTAACATAAATGATAGAATAAGTGATATAAACACTTACAGTACAACTGATTTCATCTCTTCACAGTTGAGCAGAACATACGTATGAGCTCTGTGATGTTCATCATCCGAAAGCCAGCGTTCATAAACTCCACCAAAACCATGCTCTGGATGGTTGAAAACAGATAATTGATTGTCGATTTCATCAATATTTCTCTCGTTCCGTCCCATTCGGTTGTGTTTTGAAGGATACTCAGATTCAAAATAATGGGATCAGAAAAAAGATATTTCCTCTTGAAAATACGCTTCTGCAATAGATCCTTCAACAGATGCTTTGTTACGTACTTTTATTTTCAATTTTTGTATGCATCTTTCAAATGGGTACATCCATCGAAACTGTACTGGACCTCCACATTTGGATTCATATGGTAAATGTAACATCAAATGTTCCATTGAGTCGAAGAAAGACGGCGGAAATATTTTTTCCAGTTTACATATAATTACAACCACATCTTCTTCAAGTTTGCATAGAGTATCATAATCTGCTGTAGCCGCACAAATTTCCCGAAAAAAATGAGACATGTCTGTTATGGAATCCCAAATCACAGAATTCAACAGAACTCTTAATCCAATGGGTAGAAGTCTTTCCATTATAACATGAAACTCATGACTTTTTAATCCAGTAATATGACCATTATTTACACATCTAACCAAATTGGAAGCACAACCATTCTGGAAGTCTCAAATATGGAATCCACTGACAAAATAATAAATGGTTTTCTTTAGACAGTGTATAAGCTACTTTTGGTTTCAGTAACCTTTCTGTTCTGACATTCTCAAACAGTTCCAGTTCTGGATGCCTGCAAATTTTGGCAAGATCTAAACATGCATTTACATTGTCTTTTCTCTTTCCTGGAATATCCAAAACTGTATGAAACAAATTATCAAAACAGTTCTTCTCAATATTCATGACATCCAACATGTGGCGGACCAAAAAATCAGACCAATATGGAAAATCACAAAATATGCTACGTTTAATCCAATTGTGTTCTTTCCCAAAACCAGAAATTTCATGTTGGTTTATTGTGGGACCAAAAGTGATGGGAGGTAATGAAAATACAACTGATTTTAACTTCAAACCTAATAGCATTTTTGGAGGTCCATCACTTTCAATTGTTCCTTTTCTGAAATGAGATCTGTTTCTGCGAAAAGGATGATCAGCTGGTAGAAATCTGCGATGACAGTCAAAATAATAAGGTTTCTTTCCATGAATGAGCATAAATGATTTGTTCTCTCCCATACAGTAAGGACATGATTTCTGACCATGTGTACTCCAGCCAGATAACATCCCATAAACCGGGAAGTCACTAATTGTCCACATCAATGCTGCTCTCAGTATGAAATTCTGTTTCGTAGCAACATCATATGTACTGACACCAGTACTCCACAATAAACTTAATTCATCAATCAATGGTTTCAAATAAACATCAATATTTTTCTTCGTATTTCCTAGAATTAGTAAAGTCAAAAAGATATATGGATCCTTCATTAACATCCATGGAGGTAAATTGTATGGGGTTAAAAAAACAGGCCAACATGAATATTGACTACCATAAGATCCGAACGGACAGAAACCATCAGTGGAAAGGCTCATTCGAACATTTCTATCTTCTAAATCAAAGGATGGATGCACTCTATCAAAATGTTTCCATGAATCACCATCGGCTGGATGATTCAAACTTTTATCGGTTGAAATATTCGCTTTATGCCATGACATCATTGTCGATGTATTCTTATACATGAATAAATGCTGAAGTCTGGATGTAAGTGGAAAATATCTCAACTGTTTTACAGGAATCAAACTAGACTTCCCATGTTTCCCTTCTTTATATCTCAGTTGCCCACATGTGGGACAACTATCCAACGACTCATTTTCCCCATAATATAAAATGCAGTCATTTGAACATGCATGAATCTTCTAACAAGTAAGTCCCAAATTTCGAACCAGCCTCTTACTCTCATAGTAATTTGCAGGGAAAACATTTCCTTCGGGTAACAGTGTTTTAAGCAAAGAAAATATCTGGTCAAAACAGGTGTTGGACATTCCGTTAACTGATTTGATAGCCTTAAATTTTTCAACTGCTTCTAATTTGCTCATCTTGCAGCCAGGATATAATGCATCCTCAGTACACCTCAACAACTCATAAAATTCAGATGGTGCCAACTCAGGATTTGAATATATATCAGCCGGAGTTTCTATATGTTGAACAGATGAACCTGCAACATCATGTACTAAATCTTGAAACTGGGATGGATCTGGAATCAAGTTGGTATCACATACTCTGGAACTGCATTCACCGTGTTGATACCAAAAAACATAATCTGGTTGAAAACCAAAATGCAAGAGATGTCCCCCCACTTTGTCAAACATGTCAAACGCTCTCAATGCACATTTTCTACAAGGGCATTTTATTTTGCCTTCTGAAACAAATTCTGGATTTGATGCCGCAAATGATAAAAAAGTCTCCACACCCTCTATATATACTGAATTTAAACCAGAACCGTTTGGATTTCTACGTTGATTTATCCATATGCAGTCATCTAATAATGTCTGTTGACAACCTCATTGTTCCATATTTTTCTATAAAATATAAAAGCATTACTGGTTTTGAATAATTTGTTAGAAAAAACACTCAAGCAAAGATTGAATATATTGAGAATAAAGCAAAACATGTTACAAATATTGATAATTTTAATATTATATTGATTTTTTATTATTTTAATAATACTAATATAATTTTTTTCATAAATATTAATTATATAATAATAAAATTATTACATTATTAGTATATTTTATTATTAATATTAAAATAATATAATTTTCTATATTATATACAATTCTCCTTTCATCTGTGTGTTTAACATTCTGTCTCCACATGTAATATTTGCATTCACTTTCACCTCTCTATTGGCGAGTAGGTTGATAATTTCGAAAAAGAATGCAAATATTACATGTGGAGACATAAAACACACAGATGTAAAGAGAATTGTATATAATATAGAAAATTATATTATTTTAATATTAATAATAAAATATACTAATAATGTAATAATGTTATTATTATATAATTAATAATTATGAAAAAAATTATATTGGTAATTATTACTAATTATTGGTAATTATTGGTAATTATTGGTAATTATTGGTAATTATTGGTAATTATTGGTAATTATTGGTAATTATTGGTAATTATTGGTAATTATTGGTAATTATTGGTAATTATTGGTAATTATTGGTAATTATTGGTAATTATTGTTAATTATTGGTAATTATTGGTAATTATTGGTAATTATTGGTAATTATTGATAATTATTGGTAATTATTGGTAATTATTGGTATTTATTGGTAATTATTTCTAATTATTGGTAATTATAACTAATTATTGGTAATTATTACTAATTATTGGTAATTATAACTAATTATTGGTAATTATAACTAATTATTGGTAATTATAACTAATTATTGGTAATTATAACTAATTATTGGTAATTATTACTAATTATTGGTAATTATTACTAATTATTGGTAATTATTGGTAATTATTCATAATTATTGGTAATTATTCCTAATTAATACTAATTATTCCTAATTATTACTAATTATTCCTAATTATTGGTAATTATTCCTAATTATTACTAATTATTCCTAATTATTACTAATTATTGGTAATTATTACTAATTATTGGTAATTGTTACTAATTATTGGTAATTATTACTAATTATTGGTAATTATTACTAATTATTGGTAATTATTACTAATTATTGGTAATTATTACTAATTATTGGTAATTATTACTAATTATTGGTAATTATTACTAATTATTGGTAATTAATACTAATTATGGGTAATTATTACTAATTATTGGTAATTATTACTAATTATTGGTAATTATTACTAATTATTGGTAATTATTACTAATTATTGGTAATTATTACTAATTATTAGTAATTATTACTAATTATTGGTAATTATTACTAATTATTGGTAATTATTACTAATTATTGGTAATTATTACTAATTATTAGTAATTATTACTAATTATTACTAATTAGTACTAATTAGTACTAATTATTGGTTATTATTATTAATTATTACTAATTATTACTAATTATTACTAATTATTGGTAATTATTACTAATTATTACTAATTATTGGTAATTATTATTAATTATTGGTAATTAGTGGTAATTATTGGTAATTATTTCGAATTATTACCAATTATTACTAATTATTACTAATTATTGGTAATTATTACTAATTATTGGTAATTATTTGTAATTATTACTAATTATTGGTAATTATTTGTAATTATTGCTAATTATTGGTAATTATTCCTAATTATTGTCAATTATTACTCATTATTACTAATTATTGGTAATTATTGGTAATTATTACTAATTATGGATAATTATCGGTAATTATTACTAATTATGGATAATTATTGGTAATTATTACTAATTATGGATAATTATTGGTAATTTTTACTAATTATGGATAATTATTGGTAATTATTACTAATTATGGATAATTATTGGTAATTATTTGTAATTATTACTAATTATTGGTAATTATTAAAAATTATTGCTAATTATTGGTAATTATTAATAATTATTGCTAATTATTTGTTATTATTTCTAAGGTAATTATTACTAATTATTAGTAATTATTACTAATTATTACGAATTATTGGTAATTATTACTAATTGTTCCTAATTACCATTAACTATTAACAATGAATACTAATAATTTAAATTTATTAAGTAACAAAACAATCTAAACATAATTAAATTAAAACTAATTAAGAATAATTGAAACTAATAAAAAATTTCAGATAAATATTAAATTAAAATGAACATAAATACCTTTAAAATGGATCTGAGGTTGATCTCTGATCGCTGTTGAAAACTTCAATATCAACTCCGGAAAAAAAAATGAAACTTAAGAAACGCAGAACTCTAAAAATAGAGTTTTGAGAGAACTAGAAGATGGAGTTTGAGAATGAATGAAAAAAAAACGGATGGGGAGGGGGGGGGTATTTATAGGATTGATTATTTGCGACGGGTGTATTTGCGACGGTACCCGTCGCAAATAGCATTATTTGCGACGGTACCCGTCGCAAATACCTTAGCCCCCATTTATTACGGGCAACGGGTAAATATTCATTTGCGACGGGACCCGTCGCAAATAACAACCTGCCGACATACTATTTGCGACGGGCGGTAACCGCCCGTCGCAAATAACCTTCCCGCGATTTGGCGCGCAAAGCGCGCCAGTCCTTTTGCGACGAGATTTATCCCCGTCGCAAATAGCCTGTCGCAAATAACCATTTTTCCCGTAGTGAATACTGGTGTGGACAATTTTATTATGCTTACTGGAGGTTACAAAATTCCTGAAAAAGAAGTCAGTACTTTAACTAATCAAGAGAAGTAATAATATGAACTAAATTACAAGGTACGCAATACTTTAATATGTTCTTTGACCAGGAATATATACATCCAGATATCATCTTGTGAAGCAGGCAACTATATTTGAAAGAAATTGGAAGTCACACATTTTGGTACATCAAAGGTTATAGAAACAAGAAGAGAAATGCTTCGAGCAGAGTATCATGGATTTCATTTTTCCTTATGGAGAGACTATATGTAAAGTGCAACATAGATTTATGACAATTGTCAACAGTTTACAATCTATGGGCGAAAAAGGTCTTGATGATGAAGTTCTTGTTGACAAAATTATTGATATAATTCCGAACGAATGGGAGTCAAAAAGGACAGCTATTGATGAAAATAGAAAAGTTTCCCAGATTGCACTTGATGAACTATTTGGAACTCTTCTACAACACAAGACAAGAATAGAGAGAGATGCTGATTTCAATAATAAGAAAAATGGAAATGGAAGTGTAGCTTTTACTACTATGTTTAAAGCTAAAACACCTCAAAGGATAACAAGATCCAAAGCTAAGAAAGTGATTATGTCTGATTCAAGTGATTGTGATATTTCATATAATGAGTTAGACAATCTTTCTCGAAGAATGAACAAGATTTTGGGAAAGAAAGACTTCCAATACACATTCAAAAAGAATGATAGAAAGGATAAGAAAGATTCAGAGGTAACTTGTTATGAATGTAAGAAAGTAATTCATATAAGACCTGATTTTCCTTTACTGAAGGGAAAAGACAAAAAGGAGAAACATTCTGAAAGAAATAAGAATAAGTATTACAAGACAAATATGAAGAAAGTTTTGAAGGAAAATGACACTTGGAGTGCAAGTGGTAGCGATTCATCAGATAATTCTTCAGAGTATGAATCCTCAGAACAGAGGAATATTGGACTTATAGCCAGATTACCAATTGAATATCTTTGTCTCATGGATAATGTACACAATGATGAAACTATTATAAATGTTTCTTTGAATGCAAATTATATTGATAATACATATTATGAATATTCAGATGAGTCTTCATCATCAGAAGATAATACATTACCTTCTTTTGAAGAAGTGTCTAGGTTTGCTAAATTACTTGAGAATGATAATTCTAAACTCAAGAAAAAGCGTGATAAAGTAAATTCTAGAATTTCGATTTTAACTAAAGAAGTATCAGATCTTTCTAAGGATCTTGATACAAAAACTTCTGATTTTGAAAGTATTTTAAAAACCCTTGAGAACATCAAATCTGATAAGGAAAAACTTTCTAAGGATCTTGAAAATGTAATTTCTAAGAAAAATGTTTTAGAGACTAACTCTAGTTCTAAATCAAATGTTTTGAAGGATAAAAAAATAGTTTTAAAATTAAAGTCAGAAATTTTTTCCTTGAAAAAATGTTTATCAAACTTTACTCATGGCAAGGAAAACTTTTTAAAAAATGTATTCTCAAATTAGACCTTTAAGGAATCATTCTGGTATTGGTTATACTTATTCTAAACCAATTTTTAGTAATAACTATTTTCTTCTTCAAAATACTCCTTTTTTATCTAAGTGTCAATTTGGTGGACACTGGAAAAGAGATTGTTCTCTTAATATAATTCAGTCTTTAGGATTTCATAAAGCCCATTTTTCAAAACAAATGTGGATTCCTAAAATTATTTTATCTAACCTTTCTGGATCCAAGAAAGTTTGGATTCAGAAAAACTAACTGTTTCTTTTTCAGGAAAATAAGAAGTGTACCAACAAAAACATTTGGTACATGGATAGTGGTTGTTCTCGACATATGACGAGAAATAAATATTTCTTTGAAAATATCATCAAAACAAAAGGTGGAAAGGTTACCTTCAGAGATAATGCTCAAGGACAAATTGTTGGAATAGGTAATATTATTTTTCTTGTAAAAGTTCTTATTTCAAATGTTTTGTTTGTAAAAGGTCTTAAGAACAATCTCATTAGCATAATTCAATTATGTGATGAAGGTTACCTTGTGAATTTCAGAAATAATAAATGTCTATTTCACAATTCCAAGGATGAGTTCATTCTATCTGCCCATAGGCATGAGATTGTATACACTATTAACTTAGAAGACCTTAGAAGCCAAAATTTACCCGACTTAAGTGAAATGGAAGACCAATCATGGCTATGGAATAGAATACTTGGACACTACAATCTAAAAACCTTTGTAACCTTTCAAAGAAAAGTCTTGTAAAGGGACTACCAGATCTTAGATATGATTCTTCAAAAGTCTGTGATCCTTGTCAATTTGGAAAGAAACATAAAACTAGCTTTAAATCAATTAATGAAGTTTCAACTTCTAATGCATTACAGCTAGTGCATATGGATCTTTTAGGTCCTTCACAAACTGGAAGCATTGGAGGAAAATACTATGTATTTGTCTTAGTTGATGACTTTACTAGATTTATATGGTTCTATTTTCTAACAAAGAAATATGAAGCCTTTTTCTACTTCAAAACTTTTATTGCCCAAGTTAAAAATGAGAAAAACCTACCACTGATAACTATTCATAGTGATCATGGTGGTGAATTTCAAAATTCTGATTTTGAAACCTTTTGTAGTAAGAAAGGTATTACTCACAATTTCTCAGCTCCAAGAACTCCTCAGCAAAATGGTGTTGTTGAGAGAAGAAATCATATTCTTCAAGAAATGACAAGAACCATGTTGAGTGAATACTCAATTGCTAATCACTTTTGGGATTAAGCTGTAAGTACTGCTTGTTATACTATAAATCGTGTTTTAACCAGACCTTTTCTTAACAAAACACCTTACGAATTGTAGACTGGCCGAAAACCTAAAGTTTCTTACTTCAAAGTTTTTGGGTGTAAAGTATTAATTTTGAATACTAAAGAGAATCTTCACAAATTTGCACCAAAGTATAATGAAGGAATATTTCTAGGCTAGTCTACAACTTCAAAGTCTTATAGTGTTTTCAATTAAAACACTTGTACTATTGAAGAAATAGTACATGTTAAATTTGATGAAACCAACTCTTTTGTTTTCAACAAACCCCAACCTACATCCTCGGATGTGTTTTCTAAAGATGTTTATCAACCTCTGTTAGAAGATTCTTCTGATAAGAAAAATTTTCAAGAAAGAGTTCCTGAAACTTTTACCCCAAAAGAATTTCTACCATATGTTGATGAACATGTTTTAAAAAACCCAAATCAATTGTTTCTTAGGAATCATCCCAGAGATAATATCATTGGTGATGTAAATCAACCTATAAGGACCAGAAAATCCTTAAGAAATGAAATAGAACATCTTAACTTTCTTTCTCAATTCAAACCTAAAATCCCACGTGAGGCCTTAGGTGATAAAGATTGGATTAAATCAATGCAAGATGAACTAAATGAATTTGAAAGGAATCAAGTCTGGACTTTAGTTGAAAGACCCAAAGAAACAACTGTAATTGGTGTAAAGTGGGGTTTCAGAAAAAAATGTGATGAAAATGGAATCATTGTAAGAAATAAATAAATACTTGTTTCTAAGGGCTATAATAAACAATAGGGAATAAACTATGAAGAAGCATATTCTCCTGTAGCTTGACTTGAATCTATTCGTATTCTATTAGCCTTTGCAGCATACTTCAATTTCAAACTATTTCAAATGGATGTTAAATGTGATTTTCTAAATGGTTTTGTTCAAAAAGAAGTTTTTGTCAAAAAACCATGGCTTTCTTGACTCAAAACACCCTAATCATGTTTTTAAACTTACCAAAGCTCTATATGGCCTTAAACAAGCCCATAGATCATGGTATGATAGGCTTGCATGATTTCTTTTACAAAACAATTATGCAAAAGGTACAGTGGATCCAACCCTTTTTAGAAAAATGGAAAATAAAAATGTTTTGATTGTTCGAATTTATGTTGATGACATCATATTTGGATCAACTCAGCAATCTTTAACTGATTCTTTTGCTAACTTAATGAAATCTGAGTTTGAAATGAGTGTGATGGGTGAGTTAAAATTCTTTTTAGGTTTTCTAATTTCACAAAAACCAGAAAGAACATATATATCTCAACATAAGTATATAAAATATTTACTCAAAAAGTATGGTTATGACATGACTAAAAGTATTATCACTCAAATTGGTACCTCAAATACACTTGATCTTGATGAAACTGGAAAACCATTAGATCAAACAATTTTTAGAGGTATGATAGGAAGTTTGTTATACTTGACAACCAGTTGACCGGACTTAATGTTTTCCGTATGCTTATGTGCAAGATAACAATCTAATCTAAAAGAGTCTCATTTAAAAGCCGTGAAGAGAATCTTTCGGTATTTAAAAGGCACTATGGATATAAGACTTTATTACTCTTCTGGAAATAATTTTGTTTTAAAAAGATTTTCAGATGCTGACTTTGGTCGTTGAAGAATAGACAGAAAGAGTACATCTAGCACATGTCATTTCTTAAGAGATTCCCTGGTTTCCTGGTCCTGCAAGAAACAACACTCAGTAGCACTTTCCACTGCTGAAGCTGAATATGTAGCAGCTGGAAGTTGTTGTGCTCAAGTGTTGTGGATGAAACACACACTCACTGACTATGGATTGAGTTTTTCCAAAACTCAAATTCTTTGTGATAATACTAGTGCCATAGATCTTAGTAAGAACCCAGCACATCACTCTCATTCTAAACACATAGATATTAGGCATCACATTCTTAGGGATCACACAAAAAAATGAGATATTATTTTACAATTCATCGAAATGCAAGAACAACTTGCCGACATTTTTACAAAACCATTACCTTTCGATAGATTTGAGTTTATAAAACAGAAGCTAAGAATGATTACATTAAAATAATCATTTATTTTTACTTCATGTATTACATATCTCCTTACACTAAACAACTCCTCTTAGAAAGGGGGAGAACATTTTTTACTTATTGCGTTTCTTATTTTCTTTTGATCTTTATTTGTTTATTCTACTGGTTTGTATTTTTGTCTTTTTGTTTATCGTATTGACTGTTTTATAGTATTATTTACCTTTTTGTTTATCGTATTTATTGTTTTATCATATTATTTACCTTTCTGTTTATCGTATTGACTGATTACCGTAACAAGTTTTTTTCCATCGGCTTTTCAGTTGATGGTAACAACTTTGTTTTCCATCGACTAGTTAGTTCATGGTAATGAATTTCTTTTCCATCGGCACGTCCGTTCATGGTAACGAATTTCTTTTCCATCGACATGTCTGTTCATGGTAATGAATTTATTTTCCATCGTCACGTCCGTTCATGGTAATGAATTTCTTTTCCATCAGCACATCAGTTCATGGTAACAAGATTATTTTCCATCGGCACGTCCATTCATGGTAATGAATTTCTTTTCCATCGGCACTTTAGTTAATGGTAACAAGATATTTTTCCATCGGCATGTCAGTTCATGGTAATGACTTTGTTTTCCATTGGTACGTTAGTCAATGGTAATGACTTTGTTTTCCATCGGCATGAAAATTGATCGTATTCTTTCTCTTCATACTCTTGTGTTTTCTTTCACTGATAATACTATTTAAACCAACAAATACCTTATAATCTCCGGCAGGTACATACTATCCTAATTTTTAATTTTTTTTTCATTTTAATCCTATCCGTTGATTTCTTTTCTTCTAATCTCAACCGTATAAGACCAACGGTCATTATTTTGTCGCCTATAAATAGAACCCCCCTCCCCAAACCCACACCGGTTTTTTAGATTTTGTGGCGAAGCTCAGGCTCCCTGTTTTAAGACTCCATACGATCTTCCATCAGCTTCACCTATATGTCTCAGTCCTCTGCTAACACTCCTGCTAAAATGTCTTCCATGGCTTTTTCCGAAAAAGAATTTTTCAGTGAAAGGTTAGTTTCTTAGGACTTCTTTGATTCATAAAATTCTACAATCAAAAGAATTATTTTATTTCAAGGATGGGAGCATTTGTGTGTTTAAAAACTAGTGTCTCAAGATCTGGTTCTTATTGATGAATTTAGTCAGTTCTATAAGACTGTGTCTTTCAAAAAAAACATGACTATCAATTTTTCTATGTATGATAAAAAGATATCAATGTCTGTGAAGCAAGCAGTCCACTTTCTAAGTGTTCCAGCTGAAGGTGATTCTTTTTGTCCATCTCATAATCTACCATAGGAAGTTGGTATGTTTAACAAAGAAATTGCTGAAAAGTCTTTGTTTCTTATAAATGAAGAGAAGAGGAAAGTGGATCATCTTTCTCGAGACAATAGATTTATGGCTCTTTGGATGCAAGGTTTTCTAATCCCAAGGAAATAGGATAGAGAAAATCTGATACTTTCTAATATTTTCATGCTTGACTATCTTTTCAACATGATAAAAGTGAATATCATGGGATATGTTTTTGAAACTATCAAGAAGGTTAAGTCAGGAGAAATTAAGTCCCATTTGATCATGTATCCAGCTATTCTTACAAAGTTCATTCTTGAGAGCCTGAAGTTCTGCAATATTCCTTTGAAAGGAAAATTGAAAGAGCTGAATCCTTTATGGATAAGTAAGAGTACATTGAAGAAGTTGAATATATGTTTTGATCAGAATTCAAAGCTCTTTGTTAAGGATTTAGAAGCCGAATCGGCACAGAATCAATCGGCACCTATTCCAGTCAAAGATAATCCATCTATTGGTGCTCCTCAAAAGTCAGATGTGAAAACCAATTCAAAGCAAAAGAAGAAACCTATGTATAGTAAGGAGGTTGTGGCAAGGTGGAGAAAAGAAAGAGAACAGAGAAATTAAGGTGATCAGAAGTTTGGTCTTGACCCAGCTGAAGCCTTTGCTGAAAGGATAAGGGTTGAGGATACCCTTCAGGCTGAAAATAAAAAGAAGACTCTTTTAAAAAGAAAATCTCAAGAGTATGATGTTTCAAAACTCATGAAAATTGTTGAGGATGCTAGTGCTCAAGTAACTAAATAAGTATATCAAGAACCCATCGTAAATAGTCTTCCAGAGCTAGAGAAAGGGAAACAAATTCTAGAAGAAATTCAGGAAGTTGAAGAAGAGGAAAGAGATTTATTTTTGGAATTCCTTCAGAGCTCAAAGAAGAGTAGAGAAGAATCATTTCAAAGACAAAGTGAAGGGATTCAACAAGATCATCATCCCAATCAAGCACCAGATGAATCTTTTGAAACACCAGAAAGAATTATTTCTCAAGGGAATCAATGTCCTCAATCTTCTCATACAGAAAAAACAATTTTTATCAGTGACAAAGTGGAATAAGAAAGAAAGGGGATTGAAAAAGATAAAGGAAAACAACCAGTTGTACACTCAATCTGATCTAGTAAACAAGATTTGTACGATGAGGATACCAATTCAGAACAGACAATTTCTCTCAAAAGGTGTGATTACATTGTTCATGTTTTGAGAAGAATTGAGAAGACCATTCCTTACTTTCCCAGGCTTGAAGGGAAAATTGATTTCATTACTGACAATCAGAGAAAGAAGTTTGGCTCTGTAAGAGAGTTAAGAAAGAAAGTTTTGTCAGTTGAAGCCGATTTGAAGGTTCTATCTCAAAGTTTTGCTGGTCATAAGAAGGCTTGCAACAGAATGACTTAGTGGTCATACAAAACATAGAGCTCCATGAATGATCATGAAGTATCAATTGAAGACTTAAGGAGACTTTCAAATTATCTCGCTATTTCATTTAATAATCTTGACAAATAAACTTTTGAATGACTGAATCAATTGTCAAATACCCATGGAGATGATATTCCTTCAGTGAAAGAGTTGCAAGAAAGAATTAATTCTTTTCAATCTGAGTTTTCAAAGGTTTCACCTTTCAAAGATGAATTAGTCTTGTTGAAGAAACAAAATTCTGTGTTATCTAAAGACAACAAGGATCTGTAAAATAGAATTGATACTCTTGAAGAAGTAATCAGAGTCCAAGAAGACACCATCAAGAATCAAGATCATCTTTTTTCCAACCAACAAGAGCTTCTCATATATTAGGGTGATTCTACATCTGAATACAAGACAGAAATCAAAAAGATGAAAGCTGTTCTTCATGAGCTAATAAAGAACGAAAAGGAAAGAGAAAAAAATAACTATTGTATTTGTTTTCTTTTCAATCCTTTTTTATCATAATGAGATTTATTATATCTTTCCCATTTTCTTGTATTTTTTTCTAACACTTTCAGGCAACTAAAGATTACCCCATTCTTTTTGTAAATCACAAAGGAAGAGAATGTTTTACAAAGGGGGATAATGTTTTACAATGGGAGAATGTTTTGAACAAAAAATTCTAAATCAAGGAAAATCCACAAATACAATCCTTAGGAAAGTACATACTTAAGGGGGAGTTAGTTGTATTCAATTTCTTATTCATAAGAGTTTCCAATAACTTAGGAGGAGATAAGTATTTATTTTTGTTTTTTACGTTGTGTTTTGTGCTTTCCAAAAAGGGGGATATTGTTGAGTCAAAAGTTTTCTTTTGACTTTTATATATTGTTTTGGAAATCAAAAATGTCTTTTACCATACTGATCGTACTGATCATGTTGATCATACTTATCATGCTAATCACACTGACCATGTTTATCATACTGACCATGCTGATCGTACTGACCATGATGATCATACTGACCATGATGATCATACTGACCATGCTGATCGTACTGACCATGCTGATTGTACTGACCATGCAGATCGTACTAACCATGCAGATCGTACTGACCATGTTGATCATACTGACCATGCTGATCGTAGTGACCATGCTGATTGTCGTGACCATGCTGATCGTACTGACTATATTTTTCATACTGAATCTGGAAATTGTATTGACTCTGTTAATCATACTAAGTTTTATGAATCATACCCAGTTTGTATCATACCAATACATTACACTAAGGAATACTATTAGTACTCATACTCTACTTTCATTACAAGCTTGTTTTGGTCCTTTATAAAAAACACATGTTTCATATTAACCGTACTCATGTTTATCATCCTCATATATCTTTTTTTTAACCAAAATGATATCGTGGAGTTAGTTATAAACTAATCCAAACGATTTCATGTTTTCTGTTTCAATATGACCGTTGTAATGCCAGGTGTGCATGTCCCTCCGAGTTTTTCGGAGAAATATGACAATTGGAGGAAATATGACCATTGGAACCTGAGGCCTATAAATAGGAGTTCATTTGATGCCAAGAAATATCTTTGACAAAACTATTATACTTTGCTTATATCAAGTTCTAGAGAGAGACGCTGTGACTTCTCTCCCGCTTCGTGCAAAGGCCTTGAAACTACAAAATGTGAACGACTCGTTCTTAGTTTTTGTATTTCTATAAGTGCTTTGTTTTTCTTTGTACGACCGATCAGGTGATAACGATTGAGGGCTGCTGGGGATAGGCAGAATATGCTATTGATCATCGTATCAAGGTCTTTCAAGTGATTAAAATATAGAGGTGCTGATTACCTACAAAATCGAGGGCTTGCGGGGATAGCAAGATAGACGTACCGATCATTGTATCAAGGGCTTGCGGGGATAGAAAGACAGACGTACTGATCCTCGTATTGAGGGCTTACCAAGGTGGTGGTAAGAAAGAATTGTTATCCTAGGTGAAAGGATAACCCTTCTCTTTGGGTCAAAAGAATTGTAATACTTTTACATTTCAGCTGCTGTTTGTTTTAAGAAAGGGAATTGTATTGATTTCCTTTCTTCATTCCATATTCATTTGTAATTGTATCAATTACAATTATACTGTTACATATTGTATCGATTGATTCAATACGCTTTATGGTAGAATCCTTCAATATTGTATTACTATGATTATTGTATTCATCTTGAATACAATTTCTTTACTTTTCTTATAGTATTACATCATATCATACCTTTATATTCAATAAAATTGTG
Organism: Viscum album; assembly: GCA_963277665.1. Lineage (NCBI taxonomy): Eukaryota > Viridiplantae > Streptophyta > Magnoliopsida > Santalales > Viscaceae > Viscum > Viscum album. The sequence goes on along the minus strand of OY728143.1, from coordinate 981,167,458 downwards.
GTTGTTTGTTGTTGTTGTGAATTGTATTAGTTTAAGATCATTAAAACTAATTTCTTAAGTGTTTAAACACAAAGTTTTTAAACCTACAATTCACCCCCTCTTGTATTGTTACATCTAATATTCATATACATCTACATATTTGATCCAACACTATTATTATTTTATGGCCTTTATATTACCCATTTATTAACAATTCCAAGTTAAAGCAACATTTTATGTAATATTAGCTTTGTTTATCATACATATTTTGACTTGTTATTCTTGATCCTATTTCCTAGATAATGATTTAATTACTTAAAAAAATGTATAAATATATTTATATATCATATAAATTTATTATATAAATATATATAATAGATAGATAAATGAAAATGAACACATCGTTTATGGAGACAGTAGGCCGACATATACATGAATGTTGTTTCTCTTTTCTTATCGTATTGAATGGAAGAAAGTAAATGATATATATATATATATTATTAAAGTAGAATTATCATGTAATATATTAAATACTTATTCATTATATATATTTTTATAATCATTCTTGAATGGTAAACATGGATAATAAATCTCATCCTGTCGTGGAGACGGTAGGTCTTACGTACGCATGACTGACGATATCATTCCATTAATGGTTAAATGATATTAAATTGGTTGGTATATTAATTATGAAGATAATTATCATGTTATATTAATTATTTATTATAATTATATTCATAATTATACCCATTTAAATAATGTAGTGATGAAAAAAATTACACCATAACGTGGAGATGGTAAACATCACGTATGCATGCATGGTGATATTGTTTTTAGTTGGATGGGTAAAAGGGGGAATATGGTTGTACCATATTAAAAAAAATTAATAATATATTATATTCTTTATTTATTACTTTATTATGGAAACAACTTATTCAATGGAATTAGAAGAAGAAAATAACTTTGAAGGAGTCGGTAAGACAATAACCTCTTCTTCGAGTGTCTCCTTTTGATTTGCACAAAAGAAACACTTAAGTTGGATTTATGCCCAATGTATGGCCTATAGGATTAATTGAGATAATTTTTAAGGATAAATGGGTAGGGATTTTCTGAACTAAAGGACTTTATAGGTGTGAATAAATGATATGGAGTGATGCCTTTTTATAAGAGAGGGGTGGGGAACTTTAGGAAACTCTAAAACTATTAATTTATAATAAATTTATTTTCGATTTAAAATTGCTCAAAAGTGAGTTATTTATAGGATAAGATAATTATGTGTTGAAATAACCTCAAACAATGAATTTTAAACATGTTTAGGTCATAAATATACCCTTATTTTTTGGATTTAAATCTTAGTTAAACAATCTACGTTTTACCGTGACAAATTTTCTTTTTATGCTATAGGGTTAATATAGTTACTATAAAATGAAAAACCACCAATTAGATCATTTATAAAAACATTAAATTTATAATAGATATTTTTCTGAATTATACATTTTTATTAAGTTTATATCATTTAATTAAATATTTTTTTAAATCTTATTTATGTCAATTTTGACACTATTTATTATTTGACTCGTTAAAAACTCATTATAACTTTATTCTTTAAAAAAACTACTTTATCTCACCCATAACATGTCATATTAATCCTAAAATTCGTGTATGAAATCAAACATTTCAAATGAAATTTATTTTAATATTATTAATATCATTTATTTGATTCTTTATTTAATAAATCAATTACCACATCCTTATTGTGTGACCATTTAATTTAATTATATATTTTATAAAATTATAAATATATTACCATCATTTAGATAAAAATTTTATCTTTATTATGAATATTAATAGTCTATAATATCAGTTATACTACCTCATATTAAAAATGATATAGTTTTTAAGATTTGAATTTGGAATTTTTAACTCTTCTTTAAATAAAATATAATAAATGTCCAAATCTTACACTAGAGGCATAAAATGGATCATATTTTCTACTTAAGGTTTATTTTGGTTGATAAAAGCTTATCCAATGAAATTAAGACATGTGTTAGGATAATTTTATAAGATTATTTTATTATCTTTTTACCTTTAATTACTCGATTTACCCTTAAACATGGTAAATAAATAAGAATTTACTAAAGGTAATATTCAAAAAAACTTAAGTTGATCCAATTAGATAAAAAAATTCATACTAATTACAACCATTTATTTAATTTTTTCAAAATTACCTTCATAGAAGTGGTAAAATTATGTTTAATTCCAATCCCACAAATGTGGCTAGAAGACAGGGGAAATAGACGTTCAAAAGTTCAATAATTTTTTATATCTAATTATATTATAAGAATTATTCCAATGGAAAAATTGGATTAATATATGTATAATTTATCTATTGTGACTTTAAAATCAATTTAATTTAAAATAATTTTTTAAATGAAAAAGTCAATTTTTCACTACAATGCGGAATTTTTCACTTTTTATCAATGATAGAAACTTTTCAGAATAATACCAAAAAATCACCCAAAGATAATTTGAATATTAAAAATTCAAAAATGAAGTCTATTTTGAGAAATAAAATTTATAAATTTCATAATGTGGTTAATACTATTCATAATCAATTTTTTAAACGACATGTTTGATAGGTCATGGTGCACTCGAACTCTATGTTGCGTGCAATATAAGCTATTGTAGAAAAAGAATTTATTTACGAAGCTATAAACTATAAAATATTTGGGTGTTACATGTTCTATATTCTTCTATATAACCATTATAATGTGGTTAAAATTTCAAATTCTATGATGTTATACATTGGTATCTTAAATAAGAGAAGGTTTATAAAATTTAGATCACCTCAAAGAAGATCTGCACCCCCTTCATGACAGTTTTTATATAGATATTCCATATTATCTCCACTAACATAGTAATCCATCCATGATTTGTAGATAAAATCTTTCCTATAATATTACTCCCCTTTTAATTCAATCCAGATGACGTCCATGGGGGCCTTTGATGCATATACCTCTATAAAGATACCATTGGTAATGCGGTTTAATAAAACTTGTTTTCTTAGATCCTAACTTAGGAATCACTCAATAAAATTACCAACCATCCTAATAATGTATGAATTTATAAAGGGGAGGATTACACTGGGGAGACATATCCAAATATCTAAGTAATTTGAGTCCCGATTCAAATAGAAATTGAACTTCCACCTCATTATGTAGAATTAGAAATAATCAAAGGATCAATGTACCCTGGACCAAACACGTTCCATTTTATCTTAATTTTTAATATGAATGATGATGTTCTATGAATTAATCATATCTACGCCCACAAGATTCTATAAATAACTTGTTCCATTGATGAATATTTTTAAGGCACCAACTGAAGGACTCCCCCATCCAAAATGTGCCACCAAGGGGAAGTTGAGAAAGGAAGATTCTACTGTGAAGAACTCTATGGAAAAAATCAATACATACAAAGATCTATGTTTGAAACCTATAAAATTGGGGAAAATAGAAAGTGTATGAAATATAGGTATCTATCTTAGATTCTAGGGAGGGAAGACACCTCAAGGAGGAGCTAAAAATGAATCATGTGTCCCCTTTCCCATGGGGGTGGGACGGACTATAAAGCTAGACATCATTGACTAGGTTATTAGCAAAGGATAAAGTAAAAACTCGTGATTTTGATCTCCACTCATCCCACTTCCAAATAAGCACAGGAATTTTTGAAGTTTAATAGCCCATCCGTATCCTGAGATCGTCTAAAGACTGGATCATGACCTATAAACCATTACCACATCACAAGATAATTAAAATTAGGCACTTAGATAACATTTATCCAATCAACTATTGAGGTGGTAAGACAAAAGGACCAATGATCACATTTTATTGGCCCTTTTTCTTTTCAATATGTCAATTTACAAGTAAGATCATTAACTTCCACTTCTCACCAGATATATTAACCCCCAACTCCCTTGTCTTCCTACTGTGAGCATCTACTATAAAGTTCCCCTTTCTCTTGGAATAATCAATCTCAATGTAAAATGTATACAGGCAACCGACCTGATTTTTCTACCATAGGTCAAAGTCCTATTTGGATAATATATACCAAAAGATCTTATGATCCATGTAAATTATAAACTACTCATCAAAGAGATAATTACACCAATTCTTTGAGTTGTGAACCACAAAAACTACATCAAAATCATGGATAAGGTAGTTATTCTCATGGGTACATAGCTTATAAACCCATAAGTGACCACCAAATCTCTCTATATCAAAAATAACCAAGAATAAAACTATAGGAACCCTGATATATGATATAAAACTTCTATGGGTTTGTAAGAATCAAGATTAGAGTATATATCAATCTCACTTTTAACTATTATAAATCCAACTCACATTAATAATTCCATTCAAATTCCACCCCTTTTATGGGTTGTGATATAGTGTTATTTGATTCATGTTTTTCACATCAATTAATATTTATTAATGTTTTTATGTTAAAAATGTATTTATAATGGAATACTATTAATTAATAATTTTTTTTGTGGAAATTTTAATTCTATTAAATAATATTTGGAAATAAAAATATTTTTTTCATTAGTTTATTTGATGTTTATACTTGATAATTCTAATAAATTTCAAAGGGAATTATTTACTTTGTTTTTTATATATTTAAATTTCATAATTATTTTTATTAAGGTTTGTTTTTATATTTATATTATTAATTATTTCATTCTTTGAATATTTTTTTTAAGTTTTATTTTTAATTTTAAGTTATGTTTTTTCAATTTATTCTAGGTGCTTTGTAATTTTAATATTTTGATGTTCATGTTTCTATAAATTTTTATTTAGAATTGTTTTAATTTGATTTGAAATTCATTCTAATTAATTTTGTTTTTTTACTTTGAATTTTTTAATTTAATGTGTAAAATTATTTTTTGAATTATTTATTTTCTATTAAATTAATCAAATTTATTATTTTAATTATTATGGGGTAGTTCATTAATTTTGGTAAAGAATGTTAAGTATCTGCATTAGTTTTTTTGAATAAGAAATATATAGGGTAAGATTAATGTTGAGAGGCATTATTTGGATATTTCCCATCATTTCATGTAAGATAAATTTGGGTTCATAAGTGATTTTTGAACTGCTCATGTAAAAGAATTATTTTCCATGTAAGAGAATATCTTACACACTCTTAGAATTATAAGATAATTTATTTTAGAAAAAAATAAAATAATCCCATATGTTATATAATTCATGATACATGACCCATGGGAATAAAGTAAACCAAATTCTATTTTCTCAATTGAGAAAAGTGTAAGGAGTGAAAGAAAACTAAACCCAACTGATACAGATATTGCTTAAGATATTTCCTGAGATTAATTTGGCCTTGAGGTCATGAATTAAAGATAAATGAAGTTTATATAAGCCTTATAGAAGAGGATCACTCTATTTTCAAGGCAGAGTCATGTAATGATGATTGAACTAGAGGCTTAAGGAATTATATTGCTATTATTGAAAATGATAGTTGAAGGGGAATATGAATTTAGGATGGGATTTAGTTGATTCTGTGTAAGTCTATGGCAAAGTGAATTTTGTTTATGCCTGATGATGGTTAAAATTTAAGTCTCATCATTGGTGAGATAATTTAATTATGTGATAAGACACAACTTTAGTTTCAAAGTGGATGATCTGGATGAAAAAGATTCATCAATTGGTGAAGATAATAGATCACCTATCTTATATAGTCATTAAATCCTTGAATCCTTCCCAAATAAAGATAAACTCAAATCCAAACCATATAACTATTTTCACTGAATAAAAATTGACTGAACCTGTAGGTTAGAGATGACTGAACCAGGAGATGTATCTAATATTTTGGGAATTGGAGGACCATATCCAATGAAATTTAGTGTTAAATTATTGATTGAGAGTTTGTGTTTTTTGATTTCTCTTATGAAGTCGTAGACAATGGAGTGGTAATTGATTATCCTTGAAATTGAGGTAGTATTATTATTGGTTGGTCCATCGAAGCTGTTCAAAAAAATTATTCAATAAAGACTTGTCTACAAATGATGGTCTGAAAATTAAAGCTAGAGAAAATATTTAGAGATGGTAAAAAATGCATCAATTTGTGAATGTGTCAAAACACATTATAAAATGATCACATGTGGCTATACTAAATTTGTTAGGAAGGATTTATTTGATTCTTTTGAATATGATAAAATAAAATTGGCAGTGAAACATGGTTGTGGGTGAGACATGGAATTATCTAAGTCAGTGGACCTTGGGTGTGAGCAGAAGAAATAAAAAAAGAAATAAATTTTGTAGTGAAAAAGAGAATAAAGTGGGGATATATGGAACACATATTGACATCCTAAGTGGAAAAAAATAAGATCACAAATATAAATATTTTATGAAGACCTCGAGGTTGATATTCTCACATCTTCTTTAATGAAGACGAAGATTAGAGCTTCCTCCTACACCTCGATGATATCTATCAAGATTTCTAGTGGCCAAAAATTGTGGATTCAATTGGTGATGTATTTATGAATTTTAATATATTTTATTTCACAATTTTATTTCTCTTAGGATTAATAAATATTAAAATACAATCATTGGTTGATTTTTAATTATTCAATCACATTGTTAATCCTTCTCTTCTATTATAGGAATCAAACATTACCAATTAGAGTCTTCCAATATCTCAATACATCTTTTAAATTCAATATTTGTAGGAATTTTAAGTCAATCATATTTATTTAAATTTATCAATACTAGATCAGGGACTGTGTTCCCAAAGGGAGTTGACCATGTCATTATATTCTGTGATCATTGAGTACATTGATCGAATCATGTTGAATGGAGATCAACTACTGAAATATTAGATGTTTTCTTTAATTTAATTACCTGAATGAGATGTATTATTAGATATTTCAATATTTCAATTGAGAGATTTACAATTGTGAAATCCATTTAGAAGAAATGAAAAGAGTCTGATCCATGAGAATTACTAGTTCATGACACTATTTCTTCATTTAGTTAGTTTTCTTGTGGTTTTTTACTTATGTTTTCATTTTCAATAGTTTAGTTTTATTTTAGAAACATATATACCTATATAAATATAAAAACTGAAAATATCTTAAAATTCATGATAGATAAAATCTTATAATGAAATCTAAGTGGGGACAAACTTAGGCCCTACATTATAGAATTATTTTAGGTAAACACTTGAAGTAGGTTTAAAATTACTAAAACCCTTACTCTTTAATTAACAACACTGTTGGGGTAGCTACCAAGGGTTTTTAAAAAATAAATATCACATGAATAAAAATTGTGTTTAAATGTCAGATAATAACCCCAACAATTTTGAAATTGAAAACTCTCATAATATGAGAACTATAACTATTGAAAAATAAAAACAATTTTGAAATTGCAAATCGAAAAATGGTAAAATATGAAAATAATAAACATTAAAAGAAAATTTCAAAAAATAATAATACATTTCAATCTTAGAAAAAATGGGTAAATAAATAATTTTAAAGGATTTGCTGCTCCTGAATTTAAAAAATAGTAAAACTTTCTAGGTTATATAGAGATAGCCCGAGGATTTGAGTTTATATTGGGATTGTGGTTAAATATCTTTGGATGTCGGGTGACAATCTACATAATCAATTTCAAGAGTTTCAAATGGTGTGCATCATTATGAAACCACAAGGGGTTACTATGGTCAATATAAAGATGAGGGTATTCACTATCTCTCTTGATGTAGTAGATAATGAGGAGTTTTAATAGTACCGATCCACCTTTATTGAGATTTATCATTAACTAAAAATTATTTTCTTCAAGTAAGTAAATATATATGTGGTATTAGGAATTCATAAGGGGAGATTCTCCATGAATGTTGGTAGAGGTTTAAGAAACACCATTCCAGCTACCCTCACCATCATATTTTTGATCAGCTTCTAATCCAATATTTTTATTAGGGGATTGTCTTGATAGATAGGAAAATGATGGATATTGTTTTTAGAGGAGCATTAGTGGATAAGACTCCCCTAGATTTAAGAAATATCATATCAAATATGGACCAAAATTCATAGCAATTTGTTACTAGGGGCTTAATCTATGTTAAACTAGCTATGAAAGTATCTACAACCAATTTTGAGAGTGGTAAATTTAAAAACCAATTATGTGATCCCACCAACATGATGTGGTAGATGTTATAAAAATCTATCCCTTCACAAGTTCAACTATAACTAGTTTTTATAATACAGATGAATTGTGGCATTATATCATCTTTTGATCATTTAAATTATCATTGTCTTTAGTTGAAATAATTACTTGAATCTTGTAATTTAGTATTACTTGGAAAACCATTCCATAATAACCCATATATTCAATTTCTCATCCATAACATTAAATCCATGACTTTTTAATCCCACAATAATTTTAACCAAGGATGGAATTACTAATATAATAATAGAGTTAGTACCAATATTTAACCAAATGTGAATTTCTAGACCAAAAACATTAATCAACATACTATGTATGGTCATAATAAATTTGGTAACCAAGAAGGTGGAAATTTTAGATCCATTAGGAATCAATATAACCAAATAAAACAAAATGTTCAATGAAATTATTCAAACATTCAGGATACTGTTAAGAAAAAAAGAAACCCCTAAAAAATGACATGTACTGTTAAAGAAATTGGTCACTGAAATGGGTCAAATAAAAACTGAAATTTGTAGTTTGAAAAATCAAAGTTATAGTTTTCCATCAGAAGCTGAAGGGGACCTAAGGGGAAGATCGAATAATAGAACTATAATTCTGAGAAGTGTAAATAAAATTAAAAAAAATACTTGGATTAATTCAATGAACAAGATTATAAAACGATAATCCCACTTTTAAAATAAATGAAAACCCACATGTAGAAGACACAAAACCTCCCGTTGAACGAATTTTTGAACCTAATGAACCTACTGTCGAAAACAATATAGAAAAAGAAAAAGAAAATAATGAATAATAAATCAATCTTGAAATAAAATATTGGAATTTTAAAAATTTAATGTGCTCTTGAAATGTGCAGAACAATATTGATGATTCCCTAAAAATGTATAGAGATGCATTGCCTTACCTAATGGGTAGTCCTCCTATTAAGAGTATTATTGACATTTAAGTGAATACGAAAGTGCTCAATAATTTTAGAAAATTCCAATTTTACATCCCTTTGTCAGATTTTGTGAAAAATATCCCTAGATATTCTAAATTTCTTAAGGAAATGTGCACCCAAAAAATGATGTTTAGGGGAGGTGAGAAAGTCAATTTGGGATGGAATGTTTCTTCCCTAATTCAACATTTACTCACTTTTAAGTGCAATGATCGAAGTACATTTTTATTCATTTCGTAATTAGAAACCATAAATTCTAGAATTTAATGTTATATTTTGGATCCTCCATAAATGTTATGCATTATTTTTTTATTTTCATATATGTTGGTCGGAGAGTTCAAAAACTCTAGTGTTGTCATCCATATTGCTAATGAGAGTTTATCTAATCATGTTGGATTCATTGAAGATGTTTTGGTAAGAGTATATAATCATATTTTCCCAATTTATTTTTATGTGTTAGATTTTAATGATGGTAGGTTTAGTACACATGCACACTTCATATTAGGGAGACAATTTTTGAAAAATACTATTTTAATTATCAGTGTTCATAAAGGGACTTTGTATTTGGTGTTTGGAGATAATATGTTTTTTTTATTTTTTAATCAACAAAATATACCGTAGAAGAACATTTTGAAAAAAAATTTAATATGATTAATTGTTTTCAACATATTTCCCCCTTATTTTATCCAATATAATAACCTTTTAATTATATTGAAAATGAAATATTTTTTGTAAGAAGTCTGCTAAAATTGAAAATTCCAAAAAATTTGACGTTTTTTGAAAAAAATTGAATTTTGAGAAAATTGAATGATATATTGACATTTATAAACATAAAATGATGGATATTATAATATTTTTGTTGGAAATTATTTTGGAAAATATGATTATATTTATGAATTTTTTTTGAAAATCTATTTTTTTGGAAATTGGTAGTTTTTTGAGAAATGAGCCAAATGTTTTTGAAACTAGAATAAAATATACTATACTTTAAAATTATATAGATATTAATTGTTTCTTTGATCAAAACTCAAGTAATTACACTATATTTAAATTTAAAACATATCTAAATATTATTGAAGAGTCACCTCATGTTTTTGAATTTGAGTCTAAAATTTCTTTTGAGGATGACACAAATTCATTCATTGAGAACAAACTAACTTCTAGTTTAGGAGTTTGTAATTTTTTATCTTAGAGAATGATTTAAAATCTTGAAAATAACCAAATGAACCAATGAAACCCATTTTTTATAAAGGGGATAAACCCCCAACACTTGAACTTATATATTTACCAGAAAATCTAAAATATTCATACTTGAGAGAGAAACAAAAAATCACTATTATAATTACTAGTGGGATATCTAGTGAAAAATTAAACCAACTATTAGAGGTACTCAAAAAGTGTATAAAGATTATATTATTATCTTTATAAGAATTTTGATGGATTAGTCCTTTGATGTGTATGCAAAAGATAATTTTAGAAGAAAATTACAAACCTGTTAGAAAATTTTGGTGGGGACTAAATCCCAACCTTATAGATGTAGTTAAGAGGGAGTTAAAAACCTTGTTGGGTGTGAATACAATTTATCCAATTTTTAATACCCAACTAGATATTTTAGTACATATCTATCTCAAATGGGGGCATTCATAGTTGTAAAGAGTTAATTTGGAGAATTAGTGCCTACTATGTTTTATAATAAGTGGAGGGTATACATTGGTCATAGGGGTCTGAAATTAGTTATTAAGAAGGAACATTTTCCATAGAATTTACTTGAAAAATTCCATAAAATGTTTTCTAATTAATCCCATTATTACTACTTAGTTGTATTTTTAGGATACTTTCAAAATCTATATTTCTCTACAGGAAAATAAAAAAAAAACTTTCACATGTACTTTTAGTAAATTTTCAAATATGAGAATTTTATTTGGACTATATGAATCCTCTACTACCTTTAAAATATGCATGATTATAATTTTTTTGAGTTTCTTAAGGAATATATTGTGGTGTTTAGGGATGACTTTACATTGTAAGTTCAATCTTTTGAAAGATAAATTAGATGTTTAGGGGCTATTTTTGGAGGGTGTATTTAAATGTACCTTACTTTGAGCTATTAGAAATTACATTTTATGGTTGATCGTAGAATTGTTATTGGTTGTGAAGTGTCTTGGAATGTTATTTTGGGAAATATTTTCAAGGTTGACATTATCACTTCATTTCATTCTCAAAAAACAATAAATGATATTTAATCTTTTATTGTTCATGTTGGGTTCTATGGAAAGTTAATAAAATATTTCATCTAAATTTGTTTGTCACTGAAATTTTTTTACAAAAAATATATTCCTATTATATTTTATGGGAAGTGTGATGAATCCTCTAATGAACATAAACAGAAGCTAGTGATCCACCAATAGTTCAATCACCAAATTGGGAATTTCCTTTTGATCTGAAGAACAATTAATTAGAATTATATTTAGGGGTTTTCAATTTTAGGGTGTAGAAAGGAAATAACATTTCATTGCTTATGATTCTAGAACCCTAGATTCTACCTACTCCTAATACACTACAATAGATAAGGAATTGTTAGCCATTATGTTTTACATTGATAATTTTACGTGTTAACATATAAGATCCAAATTGTGGTTTTCACTTACCATTATACAATTAGATATCTCATGAAGAAGAAATATTAAATACCAAGGATGGATAGATAGATCATATTACTTCAGGAATTTGATCAAGATATCTAAGAAATGAAAGGAATTGAGAACACTATAGTTGTTCATTTGAGTAGGATACCAACTGAGTTATGTTTAGAAAATTTATCTTTTGTAACCATTAGAGAGTTTTCCCTTGGGATAAATTATATTATGATATTTTAGATACAAGAATGTGGTATTCATACATTGTAAATTACTTAGATATTAATGTTACTCCTCATTGTTTTTCTAAGAATAAGTTTTCTAAATTGATCTATGAGTAAAGAAAATATAACTAGGATGATCCTTACTTATCTCATATGAGAAGTGAATAGATTGTTAGGAGATGTATCCTAAAATTTGAAATTTATTCAATGATTAAATTCCACCATAGTTTGAGTTGTAGATGTCACTTTGGTCCAAAGAGAATGAATAGAAAAGTGTCAGATTCAGGCCTATTTTGGATTTTTTTTTCAAATATTCTAATGAGTTCTATAGAACCTGTAAATATTGAAAATTCAAAGGAATAATTTCTCAAATACATGACATGAAATAAAAAACATTTCTATTTTTTAATGTATTGGATAGTTAAGATAATGATTTTATGTCCCCTATTCCTAATTGATTTCGAAATTCCTATATCCTTTTCATTTTATATTATGGGTCTAAGTGGATTGAAGCTATACTAACTAAGGATGATGATGCTAGAGTGTTTTACCTTTTTATCGAGAGTAATAAGTATTTTGGATTTGGGATTCTCTGGATCATTCTAATAGAACAAGGCATTCATTACTATAATAGGAATTTGGAATATTTATTAAAAAGATTCAAGGTTAGTCATAAAGTGTCTACCCCCTATCATCATAAAAAAAATGGGATGGATAAAGCATAAAATAGACATAATAAGCATATTATTAATAAAAACTTTAATCTGAATATGTAGGATTTGTGTTTATTTCTCAAGGATGATTTGTGGCCTTATATGATAACCTATAGGATTTTAATATGGATGGGATAGTTTTTGGAAGATATTTTCATTTGGCTATGGATTTAGTGAATAAATATTTTTGGGATGTATGTCATGAAATTGGAATATGTATGAAGTTGTAAAAGATATGAATATTTTCTTTCAAGAGTTGGAAGAAATGAGAAACAATTATTATGAGAATGTGAGGATTTTTAATGAGAAAAGGGTTGTGAATGATAAGTTTATTTTAGATAAATAATTCTAGATTGGAGATAAACTACTACTTTATAACTCCCGAATTATGTTCTTCCTAGGAAAATTTTATCCCAAATGGGATGGTCTATTTATTGTAAATCAGGTTTCCCCTTTAGTGCTTTAAATATTATAGATCCTGTAAAGGACGTACCATTCACTGAAAATGTAAATAGGTTCAAAAAGTTTATAAAAGTGATTAAGGAACCTCAATGTGAGGAGTTACTCTTTCTAGAAGTTTATTGCCAATTAATATTCTAGCTCGCATATTTCCTTTCTATTTTTTTGTTTAGAATATGTTTTGGGGAAGTTAATAAACTTTTCTAGTATTATTTTTTTTATTTTTTATCAGTGAATAAAGTGGGATTGTTTGGAGGAAGTTGATGCAATATTTTTCACCTTGAGAAATCCTCTAGGGGATGATTTCTGTCATTTAGAGTAGATAATTTTCATTTTCTGGTGGATCCAGAGAAGTTACATACATAAGACAATTAAGTCAACCCATATAATTCTTAAAATTTTGTTATATTTTAGTTGATTTGATATTTCTTATATTTAATGTTAATTTTTTCCATATTTAAGAGATTTAAGCTAACCGACCAGAGATACTTTCTTCAAAGACAATAGGTGTGTATTAGAGAGTTTGAAAAGGAATATAAATCCTTTATATTATGGGAGTTACCAGTTAAAATATAAATCATTTATATGACCTAAAAACCTAATTTATACTACTACTTCTTTAGACTTTATTTAGTTAAAAAATGATTTGGAAGAATTTTTGATTTCTAAAATTAAATGGTCAAACAAGTTGATTACTAAATTTAAGTTCATTATTTTCAAGTTAATGTTAGTGTCAATCCATCCAAGATATTTTTTTCTTAGTTGTTAATCCATTTGAAAACTTACTTGATCATGAAATAGTATATAAGTATCATCTATGAGATGAATTGAAGAAGTGGTAACCAGTTGGAAACATTTCTGTATACTGTGAGTTTTTAATTGTTTGAGATCATGTGGAAAATTTTAAATGAGATTTACTGTTATCCCTTTGAAAATAATATCTCTATGTAGTTATGAATATATATTTAGAACATACTATTGTTGTTGGTTCCCCCAATTAAAAATTCAACATTATGGACAATGTTGCATTTTATGTGTGGAGTAGAGGTCTTAATTGAGTTGAATTTTAATTCACTATTAAATAATAAAAAACCCATTAAATGTTTTTCAAAAATTTATGTTTTTAATTATTACATAGAAATTTTTCAATGGGTGAAACGTTTTCTTAAAATTGTAGGCTATGAAGATTAATCTTTATTAATTTATGGTTTTAATTGAGAAATATTTTTTCTTTCCTTCTTTAAAAAACTATATTCCAATAAAATGTTGAAGAAATTTTATTTAATAATTATTATCATTAAACTTTTTAATTTGGATTTGAATATATGCATCGAAATTGGTTATGAAATTAAAATACTGATCCAGGTTGGACTTTTTACTCTTTATTTCTTAATTTTTTATTCTTTTATTTTTGGGTGAGTTATTTATTCCACCAGTAAATTATCACTTCACCCCCATTCAATAGTAAGTCTATTTATTAGGACTTATTAAATTATGTTATTTTTTGTTTTTTTATAAAGAGAATTTTGGATTTCTAGTTGGATGTATATCAAAGTTTATTAAATTCCATTTAAAAATTTCAATTTCAAATATTTTTTCTTGTAAAATAGTAACCAATTTCACACTAGTAGAATTCATTTTTAGAGAGAATTCACATTTTACTCATTGAGGGAATCCATGAGGGAAAATATTTATAAAAATAAATTCTTTGTGGCATTTCAATTTTCTAGTATTAATATTCATTTTTTTCTACTGAGTTTGTTGGGGGTGAATACATGAGGACATGAAAAGTATTAGTGTGGGTGAATTTTATTTTTTCTTATTTAATTCACATTATTCACATAAATTATGGAGTTTTAATTTATTTTTTTTGTAAAAAATTGCTTATAATGGAATTTTATAAATTAATCTACAAATTATTATTGAAATTATAATTTTATTAAATAATATTTCAGTTTTTTGGTGAATTAGTTGATTTGATGTTCTTTTCTTAGTTATTTCTAAAAATTACTGAGAGTATATATTCAATTTTCTGGGTTTAAATATTTAAATCATAGAATTATTTACTTTTTTATTTTTTTCTTTTTAAATTATCATCTATTCCATTCTTTGAATATTTTATCTTGAAGTTTCATCTCCTATTTTGATTTCAAAATTTTCAATTTATTCTACGTGATTTGTAATTTTAATATTTTCATGTTCATGATTCTAACAATTTTTATTTTGCATTTTTTTATTTCAATTTCTAATTATTTATAATTAATGTTGTTTAAATTTTTAAAATTATAATTTATCATATTAACTTATTTTTAGATTTTTCTTTTTTATTTAATTTATATTAAATTCATTAAATGTATTATGTTACTTATTATGGTCCATAGATTAAATTTACCTAAGAAATATTTAGTTTCAACATATGATTTTTTGAATCAGTAATGTGTAGAGTATGATAAATGTTTAGAGGAGATAATTTGATATTTTATAGCTATCCACGTAAGATAAATTTGGATGAATAAAATATTTATCAACTACTCACATAAAATAAATATTGTTTATGCAAGAAAAATACATTATGAACTATGAGCCTCGTAAGATTATTAATTTGAAAAAGATAAAAGCAAACCACAGAAGATAATTTTTCTTACATGACCTGTGGGATTAAAGTGAACTGAATTCAATTTTCTAAACTAAACTTAGTGAGTCGAGTGAAGAAAAAATAAAACCAGCTAATACTAAGTTCCCTTAAGATATCAACCCATATAAATCCACTCTTGAAGTCAAGGATGAAGGATGAATGAAGTTTATATAAGCATTATGAAATAATATTGATCTATTATTTATGCTGATTCCAGAAATGACGAAGGAAATAGAATATGAAGGAATTACTTTTACACTATTGAAATTAAAGCATGAAGGAAAATCCTAATTTTGGGTTGGTCTTGGTTGAATCTATGTAGGTCTTGACTGAAGTGAATCAGATCAATTCTAGATTATGAATCATATTTGAGTATTATCACCAGTAAGATAATTTATGTTCTTGAGAATTCATAAATTTATTTTTGAAGAGGCTGATTTGGGAAAACAACATTACTATCCTAAAGAAGATAATAGATTACCTCAATTACTTTATAGATGAATCATCACAGCCTTCTTAGATATAGATAAACGTAAATCCAAACACCAACACTATTTTACTAAATGAAAATTGACCGAAACCATTGGCTAAAGATGTCCGAACCAGATAATCGAACAATGATTTTGGGAATGAGAATGTCCAATTCAATAAAATTCAGTACTAAATTATTGATCATGAGTGTATGTATGTATATTTCACTTATTTAGGTTGAATATAGTAGAGTGGGTATTGATGCTCCCCGATGTTGTGGCTATAGGGTTATAGGGTGGTGCACAGAAGGTGTTAAAAATGATTTAATGAATCCTCGGGTATAAATTATGATCTTTGAACTAAAGCAAGGGGAAATCCTTAGAGATGATAAAAAATGCAATAATTTTGGAATGATTTCATATACATTTGAAACTGAATACATGTGTTTCTGCATTACTTTTTAGGAGTGATTTTTTTGAGTCTCATGACACTGATAAAATAAAAGTGACCAATGACACATGGTTGGAGATGAGGCATGAAATTAGATAAATCGATGGACCTTGGACGCGATAAGAAGAAATAATAAAAATAAATAAATTCTATTCTGAAAATAAGAATAATTAGGGGACTAAGAAAACACATGAATACATCTGGAGCAGAAAAATGGGGGAATAATTACAAAAATATTTTATAGACTGCTTGTGGTGGAGGTTCTCATTGCTACTTTTATAAAGATGAAGAGTGAAGTTTCCACCTACACCATGATGATTCCTAGCTATATTTCTAGTTGTGGTAACTAGTGTATTCAAATGGTGATGTCTTTCCGATTTCTAATATCTTTTATTTGACAATTATAATTCCATCTAGTTTATTAAAAATTAAAATTAATTCATTTATTGATGTTTAATTCATCTATAACTTTGATTATTTTATCACCCATTATGATAACGACAGATTACTGATTGATGTGTGTTGATATAAAAATGTGTATTGTAAATTCTGTCTGAGAAATATTTTGAAGTTAATTCCGTTTGTCTAACTTTCTTAATCCTCAATGGAGGACTATGAGTACATAGGGAGTTGACCATGTCATTATACTCAATGATCATTAAGTACATTGATTGATTATTATTGAAAGGTTACCAATGAATGAGTCTTAGGTTCTAAGATCAATTTAATAAACTAAATGAGATGAATGATTAGAGATTTAAATCTCTAAATTTAGAGAGTTGTAATTATGAAATTCTTTTAATATAATGAAGTCACACTGATATATGAGAGTTACTAGTTTAGGATATTGTTTTTTTATTCTGTTAGTTTCTTTGTAGTTTGTTTACTTATTTTTTCATTTTAAATAATTTAGTTTAATTTAATAAATATCCATACTTTATAAATATTAATAGAAAAAATATCTTAAAAATTCATGATAGAGAAAATCCTAAAATTAAATCTTAGAGGATAAAAACTTGGATTAATTTTTAACTATAGTATTTTAGGTAAAAACATGAAGTAGATTTAAAACAACTAAAAATTATACTCTTCAATTACCTCCACCATATATTATTTAAAGTGATAGAAAAATCAAATAAAATTCTTGTAAAAAAAATCTAGTATAGGAAAAATCCTGATCTCAATTAGATTTCTAGGTCAATGCTAAGACATAACTACCTCCACTTTCTCTAGGTAAATTCACATTTCCACCTCCTATATCATATGGTTGAGGGAACACACCTCCAGAATCCAAAAGTTAAACTTCAAAAACATAGAATAAAGGCAATGTGATTAATTAACACTCAATACAATATCTATGTGGTCTACATACTACTCCCTAGTCTAAGAATATACAAAAAATTCAATGAAAAATGCCATAGTGAAGTAGTCTTGGTTGGGATATGTTGGTCGGAGTAGTTTACTCAAGATGGGAGGGGTGAATTGAGTAACTATAAAAATTTCTATTAAAAGAATATTATTTTCAGAATAAATAGTATCCCCAAAAATAGATACAACACAGTTAATCAAGGTTATACTATTATAAGAGTTTGAATTTTTAAACAACTTCTTAAAAGACCGATTAATTCTCAATAATCTTAATTTGTAATATTAATATTACTTTTGAAGTTATCTTACTAAGACAAACCAGTTATAAATTCTTTCCAAGACTAACTATCAAAGTGAAATTGGTGATTTCTGGATTATGGAATAAAGAAGTAAAATTGAAAAGACTAAATTTAAACAACACAACGGATATGAAACAAGTTTTTTAGTCTCAAGTAGAGACCTAATCCACTCCACTTGGTGATCAACTGCCACCAGTCAGTTTATATAAACAAACATTGATCCACACCCTGGATCAGGGTTAACAACAGTACACAGACTGTTCAGGTCACCCAGGGACCTCTTCCACAGTTTTCGAGGGTAAACAAAAATAACAACCAGGACACATAGGGATGTCTTCCACAGTTTTTGTGGGAAAACAAAAATATAAAGAGTTTGGTGTAAGGATTTCAGTATCCTCTAGTTCAGCTCAAGAGTCAGTGTGTGTCAAAACAGATGGGGGCACACCCTACTCATAATGTAAATAAAAAGATGATCACAGTCAAGAAAGAATATAGATATGAGGTTAGAATGCTCTTGTGTGATGTCAATGCAGCTCTAGACTTCTTTGGGTTGAAACAGATAAAGCTTTGAGTCCTTCTTTGGAAGTTATGTAAAAAACAGAGTGTCGCAATTCAACCTATGTTCTTCATGAGTTTTGATAATGCGAAGATGTTCTCTGGATTTTAGTGTACATTGTATGTTCTTCAGCAGAGTCGGATTGCATTCATGTGGCAATGCTTCCTTTTGAAAATATTGCAATATGTTCTTCACGTTCATGCTCAATGGATTTTTTTTCGTTCATTATCGCTCTGTATTGTTCTTGGGAACATTCGCTCTTTATCTTCAAATGTATGAGTTTTAGCTGACAGGTTCCATGTGTTTTACACCTCGTACCTCATACTATCTAATGATTATTCTACAAAGAAACATTAATTATGTCAGTGCATTAGAGGCATCAAATATGACCGTTAGAAATTAAATTGAAAGACGAAAAAATTGTATAAGAAGCAGTGTCACAGTAAGTTATGAAAATGGTGTCTTCTTCACACGGTGTCTAGACTGATCACGGGGTCCGAGTGTCATAGTGTCTCATTTACGGTGTCTTGTTTACGGTGTCTGGTTTATGGTGTCTGGCTTCATGGTGTCTTGCTTCACGGTGTCTTGCTTCTCGTTGTCTTGCTTTGTGGTGTCTTTCTTCACGGTGTCTTGTTTAATGTTTCTAGCTTCACGGTGTCTTGCTTCATGGTGTCTGGTTTACGTTGTCTGGCTTCATGGTGTCTTGCTTCACGGTGTCTTGTACTTAAAAAAATAACTATATTCAGACTTAAATAGTGATATGCATGAAATGAATTGAGCTTAACCGTTATAAAGAATGAGAGAACTTGAAACATAAATACACATGATTGGATATAATTTATAGGAGTTAACTAGGTTGAATAAGATTTGTGATCATTAAAACATGATTAATACTTGAGGATTCCAACAATATCCCCCTTTTTTTTGATCACAAATCATGTACAGTTAAAGTGTAAATTGGATGCAACTATAGAGAAAATAACATATAGAAACTTTATGCAGAAACTTATCCCCCATTTGGGATTATAAAAAAGTTGAAAGAAGAGGGGGAAAACATAGAACATTACATTAATAGTAAACATATTTTAGTACAAAATAAAGGAGAAATACAAAAACAATGGAATTCCCGTCAAAAAGGAGTAATCACTGGTCTTATTCAGGGAATGGACTTCTCTTTGCCTTTATCAGCAATAGAATAGGAAGCCATAGAGATAGTGGTTGATGTAGAAGAAGGCAAAGATGTGGTAGATAAAGAGGGTAAAGGGAGACCTTCAAAGACTGAGGGATCCAAGGTAGGAGCAGTAGAATATCTAGGTAGTTGCTGATC
Organism: Viscum album; assembly: GCA_963277665.1. Classification (NCBI taxonomy): domain Eukaryota; kingdom Viridiplantae; phylum Streptophyta; class Magnoliopsida; order Santalales; family Viscaceae; genus Viscum; species Viscum album. The sequence goes on along the minus strand of OY728143.1, from coordinate 981,147,161 downwards.
AAGAATCACAAGCTTGATCTGACTAAGAGATTGGCCAACAAACATGGTAGTTGAGGCTAAGGAAGATGTGAAGGTAGGAAGCCCAGGTCTGAGAGGTGCATCCACTAGAGCAAAAATTTCTGTACTCTGGACATGAAGATAAGATCTTAGGAGTTTGATGAAGTATGCAATAATCACCCCACCATATTGCATGGATTTCTCAAAGTCATCTTTGTTTTCCATACACTTTTCCAACAATCGGGTAAACTCGGTTAGTTTCTGGACTTGGGTTTTGAAGGCTTAAGTCACAAGAGGAATTTACAAATTCTCTAAAAGGTATTTGAAGTGGTTGGTCATATCAGTCTTGGAGAAAATTTGTTTGAAATAGAAATATACTTTCTTAGAAATCTCTTGGTGGGAATCATTTGCAATCTTGGAGTGAATTGGTACAAGGTCAAGAACTCTATCACTGTTCTTGACAACTTCAGATAAAGAATACGCATTAAAGCCACTGAAAACATTATGATGCTCTTCTTTGAATATAGATCTAAGCAAAGTACTGCCCAAGGAAGGTGTAGAGGATTGACTGGAGGTATTAGAAACTTTGACGACTGTTGTCAGAGATTTCAGCTGATTTAGTACCTTTCAAAGACAACCAGTGTACTCATCAGTGAGTTTATTAAGGTTCACCAAAAGCTCTTTCATATCCTCCAACATTTGTTTGTACCTTTCTGAAACCTTTTCATAAAAGTATTCCAGATAAGGATGAATCTGAGACACAATATCTCGAGGGATTTGAGAAATAGTGGGTGCTAGAGGAGCAGTAATAGGATCTGATCTGGAATACAACTCTTTCTACATGTCTTCAACCATGCTTCTCAGGGATGTGACTTCATTACTGAGAATCTTATTTTTAACTCGTACTTCTTGAATCACATGGACCATCTTAGGTTTTATTTTCTAAATAATATTTTCCAATAATAGTGAGGCATCTCTCTCACTTAAATTTTTCACAAGACGAGTTTGGGAGTTCATAAGTTTCTCAATGCTAGAGAAAAGAGTATCTCCAAATTTCTTCAGATAATACTTACTGACAAAGGACGGCTGTTCAGATAAAGGTTTAGGTGTAGGGATTGGTACAAGGTCAAGTTCAGGTTCTGGTTCCTTCTCAGGTGTAAATTTTGTGAATGATTTTGACTAAAATAGGGAAGAAAGATCAAGCCCGGTTACAATAACCTACTGGGACTCATTCAAATCATAGAAACTCGGAAATTTGTACTGAGTGTCCATAGGACATGACTCAGTTGGATGTGAGGCTTCATCAGACTCAATATTTGGGGTTTTCTCCCCCTCAACAGGTGGTTCCTTCTCAGGATAGAGAGGCTTAGGAGCTTGATCTAAATCTACAGACTCAGTTCTAAGTTCCTCATTCATTTCTTGTCTATCCAACTGAAAGGATAGCTCCATCCCATCATCAGCAGAGGGTATGATTTTAGGAATATATTGTTCCATATGGAGTTCCTCCAGATTGTATTCTTGCACAAAAGGGAGTTCTTCTACTGTATGCTCTTCCATGGCTTGCTTCTCAGATTCTGTGACAACTGATTCTTTTTCAGCCTCGGGTTGGATTTCTAGATTAACATTGTCTCTAGGGGCCGAAACATCTTCTTCAAGAACAACATGAGGAACAATAGTCCTTTCTTCCTCACCAATAAATGCTTCCCTATGTAGTAATTCAACCTCTTCTTCCTCTTCTTTTAAATACTCAACAAGTTCATCTGGTTCCAAACTAGGATAAAAAATGTCTTTTGGACTTGATTGATAATCCACAATATTAAACTTCTCATAAATCTTATCACTATATTCTACCCATTATTTTTTCCAAGGATTCTAGTTTATCTTCATTCTCTTGATGATGGATTTAGAGAGGCAGTACTAACAGTCCATAAGAACTTCTTCATTAGGTCCAACCACACCTTTTTCAAAAAGCATGGATGATATCAAACGAGAGTAGAATATAGAAGTGGACTTGGATGTAACTTTGATCAACTCACACATATGGCGAATGATTTAATTTTACAGGTTGATCTTATGTCCATTTTTATAAGGTGAATCAAAAACACATCTTGATATTTTAACACAGCAAAATCACATTTTCTTGGACTAACTAGATTTTGAACAAACTTAAATAGAAGCCTTGTTTCTCTAACTAGTTCAGCAGTGATTACCCTTCTCTTAGTTCCATTTCCAGTTTGGATTTTCAAAGAATCTTTTAGATCAAAGAAATCGGTTGAAGGTGGAGGTCCTTTCTTATAATCCTCACATATACCTTAATGAGGTGTCCTAAGGCATGAAACCCCTAACCTCGAAGAGAAGGAGCATCATTGGCTATTAACCCAGCTCCTCACAACATAAATTTCACCAGAATCAAAAGAGAACAATACATACTAGTAGATCTGAGCCACTAACCAATGATAGATGGGTCTATTCTCCCTTGAGAACACTCTAACCAGTCTTTTTATTTTAACAATTTTAAGACCAGATATTTTCTAGATAAAAGCCATTCGGGGAAAATTTATTTCTTAGGTACAACATTGTAATTTACCAGATTCTGATTTAATGGTCTTTCGGGTGTCAGTTTAGGTGCAATCTTCTTCTTCTTCGGGCTGCGCTTCTCAGGTGTGGATGATGACAGATGTTTCATTCTTGGAATCCACTAAAGGTTTGAGACAGAGATAGAGAGAGAGTTTCAAGGTTGAAAGGGTTCGAAACGAGTGAATAAGAGAAAGATCGAGTGAAGAATTGAGTGAAATTTTTTGTTTTATCATTTAAGGATTCTATACGTCAGAAAAATAATAACACAGGAAAATAAAAGAGGTGAAATAATCATTACCGCGATACAGGTTTAAAGAAAAACATAATGAATTTTCATGATGAGACTGTGAATGGTCGTTACAGTGAGACAGTGAGTGGTCGTCACAGTGAGATAGTGAGTGGTCATCAAGGTGAGACAGTGAGTGAACTTTTCAATGTGTGTTACGGTGAGACAGTAAATGTCAGACCATAAGTAAAAAGTGCTAACGGTGAGACAGTAAACATAGGAGAGAGTAACTGAGAAACTGTAATCATGAAACAGTAAAGTATTACATAGTAAAATCTCAAACAGTAAGACAAGTAAGATATCTATTTGAGATTTATCATGCCAAGATCATGTATGATGTAGTCTATTGTCTTAGAATTTAATGGTTTAGTTAATATATCAGCAAGTTGATATTCAGTACCAATGAATTCCAAGGAGATATCACCTTTTTGATAATGATCTCTCAAAAAGTGATATCTTACATCAATATGTTTTGTCCTAGAATGTGAAACAAGATTTTTTGAGATGTTAATAGCACTTGTGTTGTCACAATTTATTGGTACATCTCTGAATTGATATCCATAATCTAGTAATGTGTTTTTCATCCACAAAATTTATGCACAATAATTTCCAACAGCTATGTATTCAGCTTCTGCAGTAGATAATGCAACAGAATTTTGTTTCTTTCTAAACCATGATACTAGTGACTTTCTTAAAAGGTGACATGTTCTAGAGGTTCTATTTCTATATAACTTACAACCACCGAAGTCAGCATCAGAATAAATAACTAGTTCAAATGATTGTCCTTTAGGATAGAATAATCCTAGATTGGGTGTATGCTTGAGGTATTTTAAAATTCTTTTTACAACATTTAAATGAGATTCTTTAGGATTTTCTTAAAAATGAGCACACATACACACACTAAACATAACGTCTGAACGACTAGAAGTTAATTAGAGTAAACATCCAATCATTCCTCTATAAGTGGTTTGATCAACAGATTTTTCATCTTCATCAAGATCCAACTTACATGTGGTACTCATGGGAGTGTCACTACTTTTAGTGCTATCCAATCCAAATATTTTAGAATATCTCTAGTGTATTTACTTTGAGTTAAAACAATTCCATCATTATTTTGAAAGATTTGAAATCCATGAAATAATTTTAGTTCACCCATTAAACACATTTCAAATTCGTTTTGCAACATTTTAGAAAAATCAATACATAATGAATTTTTTGAAGATCCAAAAATAATATCATCTACATAGATTTGAAAAACTATAACATCATTAGAAATTCATTTTATAAAGAGGGTATGATCAACTATTCCTTTTGTAAAACCTTAGGAAATGAGAAAAGCACTCAATCTATCATACCAAGCTCTTGGATCTTGCTTTAAACCAAATAAATATTTTGATAGTTTGAAAATATGATTGGGAAACGAGGATTTGTAAATCTAAGAGGTTGTTCAACAAAGACATCCTCAGCTATATACACATTTAAGAATGCACTCTAACATCCATTTGATATAGTTTGAAATCCTGAAGTGCATCATAGGCATGTAGGATTCTGATGGCTTCAAGTCTAGCTACTGGTGAAAGGTCTCATCATAGTCAATTCCTTCTTCTTGACTATAGTCTTGTGCAACTAATATCACCTTGTTCCTAACTATATTTCCAGCTTCATCTACCTTATTTCCAAACACCCATTTAGTGCATATGATGAATGTTTTTTTGGGTCTTTAAAAAGTTTCCAAACTTTGTTTCTTTCAAACTAATTAAGTTATTCTTTAATATCCATTACCCAAAATTCATCATTGGTGGTTTCATCAATCATTTTAGGTTCAAGTTGTGACAAGAAGACTTGATGTTCAACCTGATTTCTAAGAGAATCTCTTGTTTGTGCTCATTTCTCTAAGTCTCCTACAACAACGTCTAAAGGATGGTTTTTAAGGGTTCCAACCTTTATAGAAAAAGGGGGACTAGTGATTTCAGGTTCATCAATAGATTTGTTTTCATTATGACTCGATTGTAGGGAATTTTCAGAATTGGAAGTTTTCACAGATTCTTTCACAGAGAAATTTTAGGATTTTGAGTTGATGTTCAGATATGATACATCATCCTCCATATTTTCTAGAATGGTTCTAGGCTCATGTGGATCTGTTTCATCAAACTTGATATGAATAGATTCTTCCACACATTTAGCTCTCTTATTTAATACTCTATAAGCGTTACTTAATATTGAGTAACCTAAGAAAATTCCATCATCACTTTTGGATTAAAATTTGTCAAGATTATACTTAGTGTTGAGAATAAAGACATTGCAACAAAAAAATCTAAAGTAATTGACCATAGGCTTCCTATTTTTCCAGACTTCATACGTGGTCTTTTTGAGAATTGGTATAATCAAGACTTTATTGATTATGTAGCATGCATCATTAACAGCTTCAGCCTAAAAGTAAATAGGTAAGTCATATTCACTAAGCATTACTCTAGAAATTTATTACAGGGTTCTATTTCTTCTTTCTACAACAACAATCTTCTCAGATATTCTAGGGGCAGAGAAATTGTGACTATAACCATTTTGTGAGAAAAAGGATTCAAACTCTTTATTTTCAAACTCACGGCCATGATCAATTCTTAAAGATTTAATTTTAAGCCCACTAAGATTTTCTACAGAGTTGGAATACTTAGTAAAACAAGAGCAGGCTTCACTTTTGTGAGCCATGAAGAAGGTCTAGGTATATCTAGAAAAATCATCTACCAGAACATAAACATAGTGCTTCCTATTTAAACTTGAAACTCTAGATGGTCCAAACAAATCCATGTGAACCAATTCAAGAGGTTGAAAAGTAGAAACGTTTTTCTCTGTTTTGAAAGATATTTTGTGTAGTTTTCCTTTTTGACAAGGATTATATACTTTCTCATGTGGAAACTCAAGTTTGGGTAAGTCTTTAACTATGCCTTTCTAGTTAGATTTCTAAGGGAGTGAATAGTACAGTGTCCTAGTCTCCTGTGCTAGAGCCACGATTATTTTTGAAATACACTTAAGCATGAATCATTTTGAGAAGATAAAGAATCTAAATTAATAGAATAAACATTTTCATTCCTTGATGCAGAAAATACTAATTCATCTTTAGAATTAAAGACATTACAAGCACCATTTTCAAATTTAACATGATATCCATCATCACATAATTGTGATATACTAAGCAGATTATATTTTAAGCCATTAACAAATAGTACTTTAGAAATTAAAATTGAATTAGTGTTACCAATCTGGCCTAATCCAATGATTTTCCCTTTGCCATTATCTCCAAATGTGACATGTCCTCCATATACTTTTATCATGTTTTTGAAGCATGACTAGTCTCCTATCATGTGCCTTGAACATCCACTGTCCAAGTACCATAGATTTTTTCAGGAGCTCTTTAAGCAGCTTTCCTATAACATGATCAAGCAAAGATAGATTTTGGTACCCATAATCGTTTGGGTCCATTAACATTAGTAATAAATGCTTTAGGAACCCATATTTGTCTCATAAGTTTCCTATAAGCATTATGTAAAATATTTAAAAAATAAACTATATTTGGTCAACAAAAACTTGAAACAATAGAGTATGTATCATGACTTGATCTAGTTGAGTTATGTCCAGAACTGGGAATAAAAATATATGTCCTAGACTTTGAAACAAAATTCGTTCTACCAAGGTTTCCTTTACCAAGTTGATAACCAATTCCTGTATTGAATTTAGTGGAAAATTGTTTTCCTAGCATTTGGGTATGGATATTTTTCCCATTATTGAACTTTTCTAAGTCACTTTTTAATTGCTCATTAGATATTTTTAATACATTGTTTTCTTTGAGCAGTTGAGTCTTTTTCTCCTTTTTAGTAGTAAGTTCAGATTAAACAATTATAGTGAGAGCATGTTGTTTCTTCAATGATTTATATTTATCTTTTAATTCATTGCATGTCTCTTCAAGCATGTTACAGTATTCAAACATTTCTTCATTAGTCATATTTTCAAATTTACTTTCCTCTTTATAATAGTATGATTTATGTACAGAAGAGTTCAGTGTTACCTCAGATGTGTTTTTCATAAAACACATATTGGCTTTGTAATCCTATTCATCATGTGATGTCTCTGAGTCACTTGAACTATCCTCAGAGGAACTCCAGGATGTTTTCATTTCCTTTTTGTACTTCTTTTCCTTGTCCTCATATTTATTGTTATACTAGAGCTTCAGATAGTTGTCCTTTATATGTCCTTTGTGCTTACATTCATAGCATACAATTTTATCAGTTTTGTCACTTATTTTCGAGTCCTTTTTCCAGTTTCCTTTTAGATCATACTTGCCCTTGAAGTTAGGCTTTCTGAAAAAGTTATTCTTTTTGTAAAATCATTTGAATCTTTTGGCTATTTAAGCCATCACCTCATCACTATCAGGTGATGAGTGTTCAGTGGTGGAACATTCTACAAAAGCTTCCAGTTTCCCTTTGTCTTTGTGCTTCGAGAAGGTGGTCTATATTGCTACAGATTTACGTTTTGGTTTATCCTCATCTTCTTTGTTGAATTTCAGCTCTTCATTATACATCATCAGTTTCCCAATGAGTTATTTTACAGGTAGCTTACTGATGTCGCATGATTCTCTAATAGAGACAGAGGTTCCCCTCCATCTATCAGGTAGACATCTAATGATTCGCATGATCGGTTCTTTAGCAGTGACATCTCTTCTAAGAGAAATCATTGTGTTGACAATCTCATTGAACCTCAGAAACATGTCAGAAATAGTCTCATCAGGTTTCATCTTAAAATTATCATATTTTATAGTATAAGTATTAAGTCTCATTTTCTTTACATGAGATGTGCCTTCATGTGAGACAGATAAGGTATCCCAAATATCATGGGCAGTTTTATAAGCAGAAATCCTATTAAATTATTCATCTCCTAAGGAACAGTACAAAGAATTCATGGATTTGCAATTGTTATTATAATCAAGTTTTTTAGGTTCATCCCATGTAATTCTATTAGTAACAGGAAGTTTGTATTCCACTATAATGGATGACCAAATTTCAAAGCCCATACTCTCTAGATGCATTTTCATTTTAATTTTCTATTAAGCATAAATGGTTCCATTAAAGAATGGTGGTCTATTGGTAACATCACCTTCCAATCTAGTGTCTATACTAATGAATTATTTTAAAAGAGCTAGAAATTTATAATTAACAGAAATTTACAGATCTTTAAAGTACAACTACAATCACAGTTGAGTATGATTACACAGAGTCCTAATAAAGAACCCTCTGATACCAAATGTTGGTCGGAGTAGTTTACTCAATAGGGGAGGGGTGAATTGAGTAAATATAAAAATTTCTATTAAAATAATATTATTTTTAAAAGAAAAAGTTTCCCCAAAAATAGATACAGCCTAGTTAATCAAGGTTATACTATTATAAGAGATTTAATTTTTAAACATCTTCTTAAGAGATTGATTAATTCTTAGTAATCTTAATTTGTATTATTAATATTACTTTCTAAGTTATCCTACTAAGACAAACCAGTTATAACTTCTTTCCAAGACTAACTATCAAAGTGAAATTGGTGATTTATGGATTATGAAATAAAGCAGTAAAACAGAGAAGACTAAATTTAATCAGCACAGTGGATATGAAACAAGTGGTTCAGTCTCAAGGTGATACCTAATCCACTCCACTTGGTGATCACCTGCCACCAAGTAGTTTATATAAATAAACTTTGATCCACAAACTGGATCAGGGTTAACAACAGTACACAGACTATCCAGGTCACATAGGGACCTCTTCCATAGTTTTTGTGGGTAAACAAAAATAATAACCAGGCCACACAGGGACCTCTTCCACAGTTTTCATGGGTAACCAAAAATATAAAAATTTTGGTGTAAGGATTTCAGTATCCTCCAATTCAGTTCAGGAGTCATTGTGCATCAAAAAAGATAGGGGAACACACTACTCAGAATGTAAATAAAAAGATGATCATAGTCGAGTAAGAAAATAGACATGAGGTTAGAATTCTCTTATGTGATGTCAATGAAACTCTAGACTTCTTTGTACTGAAGTATATGATTATTTGATTCCTTCTTTGGAATTTCTGTGAAAAACAGAGTGTCGTGATTCAGCTTGTGTTCTTCACAAGTTTTGATAATGCAAATATGTTCTCTAGATTTTAGTGTACTTCATATGTTCTTTAGCAGAGGCAGATTGCACGGATGTGACAATGCTTCCTTTTGAAAATCTTGCAATATTTTCTTCACAGTCGTGCTCACCGGCTTGTTTTTCGTTCAGTATCACTCCGTATTGTTCTTGGGCACATTCGCTCTGTATCTTTGAATGCATGAATTTTAGCCGATAGGTTCCATGTGTTCTGCACCTCGTACCTCATACTATCCGATGATATGTCTAAAAAGAAACATTAATTATGTCAGTGCATTAAAGGAATCCAATATGACCGTTAGAAATTAAATTGAAAGATTACAAAATAGTTTAAGAAACGATGTCACAGTAAGTTATGAAAATGGTGTCTCCTTCACATGGTGTCTAGACTGATCATGGTGTCCAATTGTCACAGTGTATCATTTACAATGTCTTGTTCATGGTGTCTTGTTTACGATGACTGATTTACAGTGTCTGGCTACATCGTGTCTTGCTTCACGGTGTCTTGCTTCACGGTGTCTTGCTTCACATTGTCTGGTTTACGGTGTCTGGCTTCACAGTGTCTTGCTTCACGGTGTCCTGTACTTAGGAAAATAACTGTATTTAGACTTAAATAGTGATATGCATGAAATGGGTTGAGCTTAACCATTATAAAGGATGAGAGAACTTGAAACATAAATACACATTATTGGATATAATTTATAGGAGTTAACGAGGTTGAATAAGATTTTTGATCATTAAAACATGATTAATACATGAGGAGTCCTACAGGATAGAAAATCTATTTCATGAGAGTCATGAACACCTTCAATGCATTCGTAAGTACGAATATAATCAAAATGTACTAATATAACCCATAACTACTTATAAATATTTTTTTGTACACCCTCCAACTTGAACCACAACTGATGATATCCTGATCATTATTCAATCTTGGTGAACCATAAAGAACCTCTCAAATAATCAAAAATATTATCAATTTGTGGTAATGGATTCCTATTCTTTATCATAAAATGGGTTAAATTTTAGTATTCCAAAAACTATCTCAATATACCATCAACCTTATTATAAAACAAAATAAGATCACCCTATGGAGAAGTATTGAGTTGGATAAAACCTTACACCTCAAGATCCTTAAGAAACACCTTCAATCATATCAACTTGGCTAGTGTGATATGGTAAAAAGATATAAATATAGTCTCCACACTCATCACATGATAAATGGAAATATCAATCCTTTTATTATGATAAAACCTTTAGAAATCATTAACAAAAACATCTTGGAAATTGTTTATTAATGGGAGAAAATAGATATAACTACCTCCCAATCCACTATAAAATCCACACCTGAAATATTCACTATAATAGATTCTAATTGAAAGAGGTTTGGTTCGACTATATCTTCCTCTATAACATATTCACCTATAAGGACATACCCCCTCCCATAAGTTAAGTAAAATACAACCACCTATTATATTAACTAATGAGAGACTATAAGTGTGTCATCTAGTTCATACTAAAGATAACATCAATACTTTCTATATGTAGAATGAAGAAATCCAAAAAGTTTTTGTATCCCCAACTACTATGCCACATTCTGGTAATATATGAATATAGTCCAAACTCTTTCTTAGAGGTATATCAAGAGCTAATATACTAGAAGATAAATCCATGGATAACCTTAGTCCTAACACTATATGAGTAGATTTAAATGAATGATATGATTCTATAATAAATAAAGAAACATAAATCACAAAATTAAGAAAAAATATACCTCTCATAGTAGAATGAACTTCTACTCCATTTTCTAGAAACTTGGCCAAAACATAGACACAATTTATAATGGATCTATAGAAATAGCCCCATAACCAATGACTGATATATAGAAGTTACCCCTAAGGAATATGCGACTTAATATTCCTTGTGACCCTTCAATATCTCTTTGACCAGACCTACTAGAAGAAGCCCAATTGTCTTGTTAAGGTCCCACATATGAAGACCAAGAATCACAGGTCTATCTTGAACTTGTTCCTCAACCATATCAAACTATCCATGAGCATAATTTCTAATGGTTCCCTATACCTCCACATGCTGGACAATACCTCAAAAGACCAGTATGTGGGCCCCTATAATGAACCGATCTATCACACTAACAAAAAACCACTTAATACCCTCTATAGGGAGGTAATCAAAATTCTTTTCCCTAGATTTCATGCCTCCCGCCACCCTATCACATCTTATCTGAAATTTTGTTCCTAAAAATAGAGAAGAAATCACCCATTTCACTAGATAGTTCACTACCTAGCTCAACGAAGATACGAAATGAACCTATTGCACTATGCTACACTAGGAATTTCTAAATGGTAAGAGTTTAACTAATCAAATGAGAGTAGAAAATCACATTTAACATACTCAAATGATGGATCACATTTTAACAATGGTGAATATAAAACTTTTAGGCCTTCTAGGATTTTTCCCAACTATAAAAGGATACAAATATTGTGTCTTAATTAATTGGGTTGCATATCTATCACCAATATAACCTTGGAAAAATATCTATAAAAACAAAATATTTATCTATATTTAGTGAAAATGGGAAAAAATACAAAAAAAATAGTTCCTTAAGGGCCTCTTATATCAATCACTGATTCCTCCTTGCCTAAACTATAACTACTCACCATCTCCCAGAAGGTCCCCAAATAATATAAGCCACAAGATTTACCCACCTCTCATCACATGTCTCTATTAGCTTAAATAAAACTTATATGATATTTTTATAATTATATGAATCTTGAGGGCTACCCACACCTTGGAAATATAGAGGAAAATGTTTTTAAGTCTTAACAATTTTTTTACGTTGTTAGGTCCACCTTGATTCACACCGTCACTTCCAACTGGTATTATACAAAAAACCCTAGTTATAAGGGCTTGGTTTCTTGAGAATCATGATCATATATAGAGGCATGATCAATCCTAAATTTTAAAATATCTTGAAGTATAATAGGAGAATTTTGAACCTAAATACATTATCAACTTATTTCATGTGTGTCACTGTGGGATGTTATCAAGGAATGTTTTTTATCAAATTCCAAAACATAGACTTTGAAACACATTTAATAGCATAAATATTAATATAAATTTAAAATTACCAGAGGATCCTTCATATGAAACCCTAGGAGACGCACCCTAAGGGTCTACCCATAAGACACTATCCATTTTAATCTACTACTCACCCAAGGCCTAATCCCGTACCACCTACACTTGTATGTTAGTCAATATCATATATATAAAAACCATTAATACAATAATATTAAATAAATTATATGTTATCAATAAAGTATTTGAGGGAAAAATATATTATTATTGATATTTAGTCAATTTAAACATAATTCTCCTATAGGATTATGAATGTGTTTTATTTATTGTCAACTATGTTTGGAAGAATGATTTTTAGTTGGGTTTTAAATGTTTTTATTTCCAAATAATTGATTCTGGAGGTATTAATAAGATCCATGGATGATAAGAGTAAAATTTAATTGATCTTTTAAGTTTAAGAGCATAAAAAGACCGTGATATTCATGGAATATGATTATAAATAAGTTTAGACGTCCAGTTTATGAAAATATGATGAAGTCATTGAGATGTCTTTTTACCATAATACGTTTCAGCTATTCAGATAGTAGATGAATGAGATACTCTCCTATGTTATAAAAATCACTTTTGAGGAAGACAAAAAATGATTCAAGATAATTTCAATAGAATATATTTTGATTAGGAGTTGATCTAATTAGAATTGAATACTATAAGCCAAAGTTTTAATGCAATATAGGTGAAAAAAATTCAGAGTACTAAAGGAACATATTCTTGTCTGAGTTGATTGAAGTAATAAAAGGCATAATAGGTTATGATGAGTTTAAGTAGTGGAAAAACTAGGAGAATTACATAGTGAAGTTTTTAGAAGTGTATTCACTAGAAGATTCTGAGTGACTTAATATAAAAATTGTGAAGTCATAACCATTTCGAAAATGCTGACCTAGATATTAAAAGTTCATGAAGGAAAGTTGAAGATCCAAGATGTGGTTTTTATAAGAGATAAATAATATTGAAATATAGAATTATATAGGATTGTATGGAGTCAAACAATAATATCATTAGAATATTTTTAAGGATATTAAATGAATACTTTAATTGAGAAATATTTTCAAATTAGAAATCATGTATTCCCAATTTTATTTGAGAAAGTTTGACTGTACAATGGGACCCATCATTAATGTAAATTTTGTTTTTTCTAATAACAATGAGATTTTGAGTGAAGAATTAAATCAGGGGACTATCCTACATCCACAAGAAGATATGTTGGGTCAAAAAGAAGAATACTGTTGGGAAGAGGTGTCTAGAAGATACATAATTGGTAGATTTATGTTATGAAAATTTTAAGTTTATGAGATTATGGAGTTGTGAGTAAAATTCATTTTTATATTTAGAAGTCTTAGAGAGAGTTCTGTATTGTAATAATTTTGGGAGCTAGTATAGTCATATTTTTAGGATATAGAACTATGCAATTCATATTTTATGGTAAAGTATATTACCTATCCAATTCATTATAATTGGTAATTGATTATATTGAAATATTTATGACATCCTGAGAATAGAAGGGAGCATGTTTCCTCATAGAGAACGAACCTCATAAAATCCATCTGCCTTGGTTTCATATTAAATTTTTTATATACATGTGAGAATAATTTTTTATATGATTTTATAGAGACCATAAATTTTTTAACAGGTTAACTTAAATTAAAATGATATTTTAAAAAGGAACCACTAATTTAACACCCCTTTATTAATGTTTAACATGTTCCTAGGTATCAAAATTCATACCAGAGTAGGTTAAATCTTTTGGATCCATTTTTTAAGGATAGAGAAGTTAAACTTAGCTGGAACCCAATGCATCCCTTACTTTTATGGAAAAAATTTTCATAGATGGATGAATAATATGATGCCCTATATCCTATCTCTTGGATTAGAAGTGTTGGATACTGTTTCAATTGGTTTTATACCCAATAAAAATGATATACCATTGAATTTTGTGGAGAAAACCCTAGGAGTGAATGGTAAGGCTTAGAATATGATTCTAAAGTATTTTTCTGAAACATTTTACACTAAATTCATGGTTATTTAATCAGCTAATGAGACTTGGGATAAGATATAACATATCATTAAAGTTAATATCAAAGTAAAGGAGATAAACCTCAAATCTAGAGAATTTAGTTTGAAGGATTGAAAATGGATAATGAGGAAACCATATATGATTATTTCACAAGTTCCAATGAAATAATTAGAAATATCAAGGGATTTAGATACACTATGAAAAACTTAGTTACTATGAAAAAGGATAATAAGGAATTTCCAAAATAGATTCGATTCATAAGTCTTATCCTTGTAGGATAAAGATAATTTATCTATTAATATACTCAAAAACATTTTAGTGGCATATAAAAGAAGGATATCTCTAGTTTTTTTAGAAAAAGTCTAAAGAAGAAATGGAATTTTATACCATGAAGAATTTCAAACTCAATGCATTAAAGGATGAACCTTATGATGAATCAGAAGATGAAGATCATATGAATAAGGAAAAAAAATATAATAATGCATCATATCTCTTGAAATTTATAGAAAGGTAAATGGAAGTACAATAGAAATTTTTAGGTGAAATTCAATGAGTGTGGAAGAGTTGGGAACCTTTCCATTAATCTACCTAAGAATAAATTTTATAAAGATAAATAATATAGAACTGATGAAAAAACACAAAATAATAAGTGAAAAAAGTAATATAAAAAATCAACTAATGTCAAAAGTATTTTTACTTGAAAAAAGACGAATATTTTGATGATAAAAGAAGAAAAAGTGGATTTATAAAAAGTTATATATAATAATGAATAAATTATAGTTAAATTAATAAAATTCATGTATTATTTGAAATATGAGGATACATCAAGTGAATAAGAAGAATAAGGTGAAGTAACTTACTTAGAACATATGATAAAATCTGAATATAAAGCCTGTCTTAAAAAAAACTAGAATAAAGAAGGAACTTGTTCTATTGAAAAGTAAAGTAGATAATAAAATATAAAATTATGTGTATTTCCATTAAATATATAATTTATACATTAATAAAATCAATAAACTCAAGTTAAAGTTAGTCGATATAAAAAAACATTGAAGGAAAATTATTAGAATTATGCTAAAATGGAAGATAAACTGAGCCAGAAACATTTTAAGTATCACGGGGTTGAAAAATATAAATAAGTTAAATGATTATTTCAATATTTAAATAAAATTGAGCGATAAAAATTCACAAGATTATGGAAACACTAGTCCAAAAAAAGTGAATGTTTTTCTTTCAAAATATGAAGATAAATATATTTTAAATAATAAAGTGGGTTTCTAAACTAAAAAATGAGAAATAATAGATTGAGAAAAACGTGATACTGAATTTTTTAGGACCATTAATGTTAGGAATTACTTTTGGAAGAAATATCCCTTATATGAGATGAAAAAGGAATTCATATATATCGATGAACCACTAGAATAGTTATATAAACAAAAATTCTACGAATCTAGAATGTAGAGGCTTGATGGATATTGTTGGTGCTATAGAAAATATGATAAGTATTATTATAATCTATAGAAACACGTTGCTTCTAGGAAGAGAGCATAATTGAGTTAGGGTAACTATCAAAGACAAAAATTTATAACCAAAATATTAAAATCAATATATCATGAAATGAGGAATTATAAGATAATAATTCTTCATGAAAAAATTGTTTTGAATTCCTAGAATAATATTAAAGAATATTCAATCAAACTGGTCATTGTGTAGAATATTTCATGGCCACTCTTCTAAGATATGCTTCAAATAATGGAAGGGAGAAGGAGAAGAGAAAACCAAGAGTGGAAGAACATTCAATTATTATTGAATTATCCCTAAAAATAAGTCAAAAGGGATGTTTTGTATTCTTGATAGATTATTCTCTTCACATATAAAATTAGAGGTTGAAGTCTTGAAAAAATTTGAAGAACATAATAGAGGTCCTATTACCATTAGAAATTATAGTTCCCTAAAAACCAAATGAAGTGACACAACTGTCATAGATAACGATAAGTTAAAGTCCAAGGTTGTTCTATTTTTTGATGGAATTAAACATAACTTACTAATTTTAGGTTGTATATGTGATAATGGAAACAAATTCATCTTTTAGAGAAACTATTATATCATCCATTATTTTTAAAAATAAAAAAAATATTTTCAATGTAGTTAGAACCTTAGGGAATCTTTTTCAGATTTGAGATTAGAGTAACTCTTGTTACCTAAGTGTGGAATAAGAAAATTAGTTATGGGATAGAATACTTGGTCATAATAGCCAAAAAAAGATAAAAAAAATCACAATGGAAGAAGATATGAGAGATTGACCTCTATTAAAAAGAGAAAGAATCCTCAATTTTAAAACTTTTCAGAAATATAAAAAAACTAAAGAAACACATAAAGGGGAATAAATTCTATATACCAAACCTATTGAACTTATAGATTTTATGGTATATGGATTTATGAGTCATTTATATACAAATATTTATTTTCAATTTTCCAATTTTATTGATGAATTCACCCAGATGATGAGTGTTATGTTTGTTAAAAAAACTATGTTATGGGAATTTTTAGGTTTTGTGGAAGGGAAGAAAAAAAGTAATTTGGTGAAAATATCTAAATAAAAAACATGGATAATAGAATGATGTTCACATGAAAATCTTTCTAATGATATATTCTAAATCAAAAAATAAAACATCAATATAACACTCCACAAACCCCTTAGAAAAATTGGGTTGTAGAAAGTAAAAATAGATGATTTTTAGAGATGGGACGGACTATGATTTCAGAGTATAATATCCCTAAATTATTCTAGAGGTAATTAATATATACTACATTCCATGTTCAAAATAGAGTTTTACAAACACTAGAGTCAGACATTACCCCTTACGATATGTTTTTTAAGAAGAAACCAATGGTGAAGTATTTTAATGTGTTCTTATGCCCATACCTAACTAAGATAAAAAATCCACAGATAGATAAAATTGATGAAAAAGTTGAATTAGAAATTTTCCTTGGTTAATTAACCAATTAAAGAAGATATAGGATAAAAAAAATTATTACAAAAAATTATGGAATCATGTGATGTTAAATTTATTAAAAATAATTTCAATCTAATGGTTTAGGAAAACAATGAAACTGATGAGATAATGGATGATGACATGGAATCATTCTGAGGAAATATTGAATAGGGAGGAAATTGTGGGCCTTATATTAAATATAAAAGTTCCAATGAATCATATAATTAATAAGGATCTACGTAAAATAAAAACTCAAAATTTCATACATTCGAGATGTTGATTTAATCAGGTAATATCATTGGAAGTTATGAAGCACTAGTTTAGTTGAGGGGAAAGATTGGAATAGTGAATCAAACTTCACTTATTTCTTAGGTTGAACCTCAATCATATTTTTAATTATTTTATCATTAGTAATGGTTAAAATCTTTGAGTGTAGAGTTAGATCAAATTGAGAAGAATGAATATTAGGAACTTTTCCCAAGACCAAAAGAAGAGAATATTATAAAAAACAAAATGGGAATTTATAAATAAGATCAATGAAAAGGGAGATTATTTATTAAATTGGGAAATTTGGGATTTCAAGGGATATTCATAATTGGAATGTTTTTATTTTTCATAAATATTTTCCCCTATTTCAAGGTGTGAGACCATCCAAATGTTTTGGCCATTTATACTCATTATAAATACATGGTTTATTTGATGGATGTAAAGTTATAATTCATGAAATAAGAAGTCAAATAATAAGTTTATATTTAACACCCATAATGATTCTTTCTTAATTAGGAGGGAAGTATGGTTTGTAAACTCGAGAATGTTTTTTTATGTTAAAGAATTCCCCTCAAGCCTGATACTCTAAAATTGATAGTTTCTTGAGTATATTAAAAATTTATAAAGGAAATGTTGATAGAATCTTATATGTAAAGGTATAAAGTTCAAAAATATTATATTCATTATTTATGTTGATGATATATTGGTTATTGATGACAATGATCATGCATGTAAGGGGTTGTTATAGTAAATGAAATATCACTTTTAATTGTTAATTCGCGGGAATATGAATTTTCTTCATGTGTTATAGGTTGTTAAAAATATAAGTTATATTCTCCAATCATAGGAAAAATATTAAAAGGATATATTGAGGATGTTTAAAATGGTAAATTCAGATGAATTTCATACTCCTATCTCTCTTGGAGTAAATATGAGAAAAGTTAAAATAAAAAAATGTTAATTAGAGAGACTTTCATAATATAATCAGAATATTACTCTATATAACTATATCTTGAAAGAATATTTTGTATTTTGTTGATTTTTATGCCAAATATCTATGTGATATAAAGGAATCACACTTGAAGTATGCTAAGATAATATTGAGGTATGTTAAAAGAATATTAAACTTTGGATTAATGTATCAAAGAAGTGGTAAGTTAATTATAATTGAATTCACATACACTGAGTGGGACGGTGATTCTGATGACCAAAAATCAATGTCTAGAGGAACATTTTTTCTAGGAGAAATTTGTTTTTTATGGAAAATATAAAAACAAAACATAGAAACCATGAGTATAATTGAATAAAAATATGTTTCTTCCACCCATACCTGTACTCAAATTATTTGGATGAAATTTTATCTAGAATATATGAAAGTGATTGTTGAAAATATATTATAATATTTCATTGATAATAAAATTAAAGTTGATCATTAAAATAACCCAATATAATATTCCATATCAAAATATATTGATAGCATCTTTAATTTCATCAAGGATAAATTTTATTCAAGATAATTAAATCTAGATTATATTTCAACAAAGTTAAAAATTCCTGATATTTTTAGTAAATAAATTCCAAGGTATATATATAAGGAACTATGTATAAAACATCATGTTCATCATTCCTCTAACACTTAACAAACATTATGTAAATATATTCCACTATTCATTATATTATGTTGTCAAAGGGGGAGAGTAGTGAAACGCTTTGTGAAAAGGAGGAGTATAAACATTTATTTCATAAAATGATCTGATGATGGAGTCCTTATAAATAATAGAGGAAAAATAAAGAGAATTAATTGAGGGAGTGTATATAAAAGTAAATTATCCAAAGTTATTTGTCTCTGGTAGATGGAATTATATAAAAAAAATCAATTTATTCAGTAGTGTGGTGTCAAAAAATTTCCCCTCGAAAAAAGATATTATAGTATGGAAAGTAAAATCTATTGAGTGGTGAAAAGAGCCATACTACCAACAAATCCAAAGGGGTTATTAAAGTTCCCCTAGGATTATGAATGTGTTGTATTTGTTGTGAATTCTATTTAGAATAATGTTTTTTTGTTGGGATATAAATGTTTATATTTCTAAAGAACTTCTAGAAGTATTTGTAATATCACCAGATAATATGATTCAAAGTTAACCAATTTACGGATGTTGGAATCTTCTTCTTAGAATGTTTGTAAATAATAATTCTTATATTTCTAATGAACTTAATTTTTTATGATAGTATATTATTTTTTATATATTATAATTGGAATGAAATTGGATAAGTATAGAAAAGACGTACCATTAGTTCGAATATGCTACCATTAGTATTAATATGATACTGCTAGTTTAATCATAACACCTAAAGATTCATGACACTAATACTTAAATATTTTCTACCACTATAACTCTTCTATCATCAAAGTAATACTACCATTAGAGCCATGACACCGTCAAGATTTCCCTCACCAGATCTGTAATTGCCAAAACTCTACTGCCACAAGAGTTATGCTACCATCTATTTTTGAAACTCCCAGAGTCCTACTACAACCTGAGTCCTAGTATTTATAGAGTTGTAATACCTCTAATTCAATTCGTCTACCTCAAAAACTTTTCTATAAACATATTTTCTACTGTTACATTAACCTTACAAATGCTAGCTATGATATAATGGCTTATGCTACTCCTGAGTTTTCATACTGCTAGACCATACCACCACCATCCTTGCAACCCTTTCTGTTCTAATTAATTTGAATTTAATTCTTCCAATAGATAGTTTATGGAGTTAATATAGATAATTTCATGTGGTTTTCCTTAATGATTATTACTAAACCATTCCAAAGATTAATTTAATACAGTGTCATATGTTTCTTGTTTAGTACGTGGATCCAAGAAATATTCATTATTATTATTCAAAGAATAATAATATGCAGTGCTATTTATTACAAATGATGTATCTTCTATTTGAGAGTTTCTTGATGCTAACATAGTGAGCACTTACATGTAGAATACATGAAATTATAAAATATTAGAATACAAAAAATATCAAGTTCATTTCTTATATTGAATCAATAAAAGATTTTGAGATTATATTTATATAGAAAAGAGAATTCAATGACACTATATTTTACAAAATATGTTGGATAACTTTTTTAAACTCCACTACAAGTCAAATATGAGAACCGTCAAGCTTTTTAAGAATCATAAACCAAGAGACAATACATTTTTTTTTCTATTTTTTCTAAATATATATTTTATTTAATTTAGACTAGTGTGTTTTATTTCCCCACATATCTGTACACATTGACTCATACGATTAAATTAAGGAATACCCGATATTCTCTCAAACCCTTTTTATATATTTAGCCATAGAATCCATTGAATGAGTCCTTTCATGGAATGTCTTGTATTTCTTCCCATGTATAATTGTGGAAGAGGATTTGATCCTAGTCATCTTGTTCTATTTTTTATAAACCTAATATAGGATGTGGATGTGTTTATTTGTTATAATAATCTTCTTAGTAGTAGGGGATTTCTAAGTGGAGGGGATTATGTCTTGAATTGAGAGTGAACCCCTTGTTTACACCGCTATGTGTTTTAGGTTTTTTTATTTCAAATATTAGACTATATTTTTTTTGAAATCACTAAATAAAACATAATTTGATATTTAATCCTAATGAGTTTATATGTAAAGGATTTGATTAAGTAAATCAACTTCAAAAGATTAGTTAATTTCAAATATTGTTTTAGAGGAGCCCTAATCAAACTTTTAGAAATATTTAAAAAGATAAAACTTATATTAAAATACTCTTTTGATTAACAGGGAATTTTTAATTGAAATTGGGTGATTTTATTTTAACTTTTTTTTTAATTTAGTTCTTATCGAGAACTCAATTCACCCCCCTCTTGATTTACTCACTCTGACAACTATTTTGTACCAAAGGTGTTTAAATATTTTTTCAACTGTCATTTAGTTTTATTTTAAGAATATTAACTATCCATTATTTATAAATTTAGTTCTTTATGGATATTAGACAAGAGGGATCTTCTACCAACAAAACTTTTTATTTTAATGGCACTAACTATGCTCTATGGAAAATAAAAATGAAAATGCATATTAAGAGAATGTGAAATGAAATATGGACTGTTATTATAAACAAATATGGAATACCCAAAAATTCTAGAGCAACTTGGGATAATCTTATATATATGATTATAATAATAACTTTAAATCCATGAATGTTTTGTATTGTTATTTGGATGATGAAGAATTTAATAGGATTTCTTCTTGTATAAATTATATTGATGTTTGGGATACTTTAGCTATTTCTCACAAGGGAATATATAATGTCAAACAAATGAGTTTAAGTTATTATGCTATTAAATATGATAATTTTAATATAAAAATTGATTAACCTATTTCTGAAATGTATCTTTGGTTTACTAAGATCATGAACATAATTCACTCACTGGATAAACCTATTTTGAATAAAGATAAAGTGATGCAACTATTGAGGTTTCTACTAGATAGATGGAGAGGAACTTCAATGTCAATTAGAGAATATTTCAATGTTATAAAGTTACCTATTAAAGAATTGATAGAAAAAATGATGATGTTTGAGGAATAAATCAAAGAAAACAGATAAGAGGAGGATGAAACAGAAATTAAAATCTATATCTTTAAAGATAACTGCTTTAGAGAAAATATTGAAAATACAATATGAAAGTTCAAGTGATGAGGAATCACCAACTAAAAGTGATGAATAGATGACACAACTATCCAAAAAAATTCTAAAAGTTATAATGGAAGAAGAAGTTATTTAGGAAAATAAGTTATAAATGTAAATATGATAATAGAGGAAACTGGATAAAGGATTGGAAGATGGATGATACTCTAAATGAAATAATCCACTATGTGTGTAAGAGGAAAGGTCATGTTGAAGCTGAATGTCCTAAGCTGAAATTAAAAAAGAAATATGATGCTAAAGATAACATATACATGAAAGATATGAAATCCACCTGGAGTTCCTATGACATCAGTTTATGTAATTTGGCCTCAAATCAAGAAAATAAGCATGACAGAGCTAACTAGTGTTTTACAAAAATCATATCTAAGGTACTCAATATTTTCCCTATTTCTCCAATTGATTTACTAATAACCCTAGAGACAAAAACACTAGCGAAAACATGTATAATTAGGAAATATTTTAATACTATAATATTATGTAAGACACATTCAATGATCTTAAATATAAATATAAGACTTACAAAAACAACATTCTTTGACTGCAAGTTTTACATCCGAACTTAGTATTGCGAAAAAGAAAATTGATCATTTAATTAAAGAGAAGAATGAGTTAAAATTTTCTGATGAGAAACTAGTGAAAGATCAAGAAAGATTTATAAATGGGATAAATACACTTACTTAGATGATAGGAAAACATATTAATCCCAAGTATACTATTAGTATTGGTTATCAACCAAGAAAATGGAGTATTTTTTAAAAATAGTTTTATTCCTAGTTCTAGTTTTGATATTAGTTTTTACTATTGTAGAAAAATCAAATTATTTATTTATAAAACTTTATATATACTTATAAGAAACCTTTTAAGAAATTATGGGTTCCTAAATCATAGATTAGTAACATTTATGAACTTAAGAATATTTGGGTACCAAAATAATTTTTAGTGTAATTTTTTTTATAGGAAACATGATTGAAAATCTCTGGTAAGAACTTATGGTACATAGAAAGTGGTTTTTCCAAGCACATGATATATGACTATTTGTGTTTAAAGAATATTATCAAGATGAATGATGGAAATGTCACTTTTGGTGACAATTATAAAGGGAAAATTTTCAACCTTATCCAAATCAATAATTCTAACACTATTTTAATTTCTAATGTTTTATTAATAGATGGTTTAAAGGATATTTATATTATCATATCAAAACTTTGTGATGATGGTTTTTATATTATGTTTGAAAATAATTCCTGTAATTTTTTTTATTCTAAAAATGATTTATTTTTTACTTCCTTGAGATATGATAATATTTATGCTATTAATTTACTCTCTTAATTTTCTCAAAACATTTTATTACTAAGTGTCTTTCATAGGGAATCTTTTCATTGGCATAGGAGACTAGGACATTACAATATTTACTCACTTAAAAAACTTACCCGTAAAGTGTTAGTTAATGATATACCTAATCTAGAACATCAATGTGAGAAAGTCTATAACCCATGTAATAATAGAAAACCCAAAAAATATATTTCAAATCAAGGAAAGAATGTTCAACTTCTCAACCACTGGAGTTGGTTCACATGGACTTGTTTGGAACTTCTAGAGTTTTTTAGTTTAAATGGAAAGAACAATGTTTATGTTCTTATTGATGAATTTTCTAGGTATACTTGGGTATTATTTCTATCTCACAAGATTCAAACCTACTCTTATTTTACCAAGTATAAAAAATATATAGGAAATCTTAGAATAGTTAGGATTAAGATCTTAAGAAGTGATTATGGTCATTAATTATAAAATCAAGACATTGAGTATTTGTTCTCACAAAATAGATATAATAATAGCTTTTATGATCCAAAGAACCCACATCAGAATGAAGTTGTGTAAAGGAGAAATATAATTCTTGAATAAATTTCCTTGAACATTCTTAATAAGTACGACTTAACTCTTTATTTTTAGGCATATTCTATGAATATGGCCTATTACATAATTAATAGAGTTTTAGTTAGACCTCTTTTAAAGGTAACTATTTATGAATTATAGAATGGTAGATGTATAAATTTAATTAATTTAGAGTTTTTGGTTTCAAATTATTTATTCTTAACACTAAACATAATCTTGAAAAAATCTATTCTAAGAGATATGAAATAATTTTCTATTCAAATTCAATTTATAGTAAAGAATATACGGTGTTTAATAAAATAAATTAGATTCTATAAGAATATTTTCATGTAAAATTTGATGAAACAAATCCACATGAGCCAAAGATCTCTTTAAATTACCTTGAGGATGACCCGTCTAGTCTTTATATCATCGCACACCTTTTGAAAATTTTGTCAAACAAGATGAAAAATTGTCTAGTTTTGAGGAGAAACCTAAACCTGAACCTGAATAAGATCATGATATTTATAGACCTTATTTTCTTATAGTAGTTAGGACTAATAAGTAATATCCTTTAGATGCTGTAGTTGGATATCAATATAGAGGTATATAGACTAGAGCTTCTCCTAGAAATCAGGTTGAACATCAATAATTCTTATCATAACTTGAACCCATGAACATCAATGATGTAATTAATAATGAATTATGGGTAGTGTAAATGTAGAAAGAACTTAACAAATTTTAAAGGAATGAATTTCAGTAACTATTATTTATACATAAGGAAACTATGACTATTGGTACTAAGTGGGTGTTTAGAAACAAAGTTAACGAGTCATGAACTATAGTAAGAAATAACGCTAGATTGGTAACCCTAGGATATAGTTAAGATGAGGGTATTAACTATGAGAAAACCTTTGAATCACTCTCTAGACTTGAATCCATTAGAACATTTCTTAATTATGATGTCTATTTGGATTTAAAACTATATCAAATGGATATAAAAACTGAATTATTATATGTTTATATTGTTTAGGATGTTTTTTTAAAAATCCCTTTGATTTTAAAATCACCATTTTCCAAATAATTTTTTAAAATTTACAAAATATTTACATGGTTTAAAAAAACTCTTAGAGATTGGTATGATAGGTTCACCAATTTTCTCATTTTTAAAGTATTGTTTAAAGGCATTGTTGATCCTACTCTTTTTATAAAATTAATTTCAAAGGATGTTTGAGTAGTCCAAATTTACATTGATGATATTATTTTTGGTTCTTTTAAAAATTATCTATGTATTTATTTTTCTAAGACGATGTAAAGAGAATTAGAATTGAGTTTAATGGGTGAACATAAATTCATTATTAGTTTTAAAAATTTTCAAAATAAATATAGAATTATTTTATATCAAAGTATACTAAATACCTTCTAAATTTTTTTGTTTTGAATAACAATAAAAGTAGTGAAACTCTAATAAGTACCACTTGAAAGATAGATCTTGATGAAGGTGGAGATTTAATATATCTAACCAGTTTAAAAGGTGTCATTGGATGATTTCTATACTTAACTACTTGACAACAATAATTCATCTCATTTTCAAGAAAACCCTAAAGAATACCATTTTCATTATGTTAAAAAAAGTTTCAAATACCTAAAATATATAACCAATTTAGGACTACTCTACCCTAAAGGAAAAACATTTAATTTAGTGATTTTTTAAGATATGAATTTTTGTGGATAAATTTTAGATAGAAAAAGGACCTCTGGAATATGTCATCTTTTGGGAAAGTCATTTGTATCTTGTTGTAGTAAAAATAAAATTTCTGTTTCACTATCTACTATTGAAGATGAGTACATAACTATAGGAATTTTCAGTGCAGAAATTTTGTGGATGAAACAAGCATTAATAGATTACGGATATAAATCTAGATAGTTCCCTATAAATTGTGAAAAAACATGTGTGATAAATTTATCTAATAATAAAGTGTCTCATTCTAGTACAAATCATATTGGTGTAAGGCATCACTTTCTGAGAGATCGTTTCCAAAATAGTGATATAACTCTTGAATTCATAGAAAATGAACATCAGGTAGCTGATATTTTTCACATACATTGAATTATGAGAGATTAAGTTACTTTAAACATGAATTAGGAATTATAAATTTTGATTAATATTTAATTATGAAGGAACCACCATTGGGCAAGCCATAAATGGACAAGACACCATTGGACAAGCCACTATTAGACATGCCACCAATGGAAAAGAAACGAATGGTGATCCCCAATAGAAATATACACAATTGGAATGATCCATAATTGGAAATATTCAACATTTGAAAGAGTGACCATTGGAATGATCCACTATTCGAATGATCCACCATTGTAATGATCCCCTATTGGGTGATCTACCAATCTCTGTCTTGTTTTGCTACCGATCTAATTTTTTAGTTTCTAAATTTTTATTCAATTTAGTTGTTTATATTTTATTATATTTTTCAAAATAAAACTCCTTAAAAGAAAAATAATACTTAAAATACAAATTTTAGTGACTCCCTCATTTCACGCATTCTTCTTTGAACCATTTTACCTTATTATTTTATTTTGGCCTTCAACCTTCTTGATAACTTAATTCATATTTTATTTCAATGCAATGTAGAGAGTTAAAAATACCTAAGATTCATCCCCTAAAGGATCTAGGCCTTCACAGAAATCTAGAAGTGTATTGAGTTAAGTTGTTGTCGATCCAAGAAACACCCATCTTATGAACTATGTGGTTATTTCAGTGAAAGAAGTACATGGTGAAAGGATTTTTTCTAGAAAATAGTTTGTAATCAAGGTGATATAGGACAATGGTTTGTTAGATTGGTTCTCAAGAAATGAAATAACTTTTTATCCAAGTTTATTTCTTCAGTTCTAGCAAAACACAAAGTACAATTTGGAGAAAAGAAAGATTTCATTTGAAGTATGATTAATAGACAAGAGGATAGTTTTTTTTGAAGAGAATGAGAAATGTGTATCAATGTATATCATCAGGGTGTTTCTAATTACTACCAAGGATACATTCTAAGTGATATTTTTGTGTTTTTATATGAGGATTTTTTGTAGTATATCACTGGAGATGTTACTATGAGTAGGCATGCTGCTAATAAACTAGATAGAGAATGCATACTCTTGTTTAAGTTCATTCAGCATATTCTATTCCCTTGAATAGGTGATTTCCATATTATAAGATATAAATATTTTTATTTTATTATATTTATTAAATGTGGGGATAAAATAAATCTATGTAGTCATTTTATATATCACATGATGGAGATGTGAAATTCATCTTCGAAGTCAAATTATTTTATTTACCCTAAGATGATTTTAGTAATGTTAGAAGCCAAGGGATTGATAAATTAGGAAGAAGTGGTAGAGGTCAAATATAGTGGTTTATGTTTAAGAAAATTTACCTTTAAAATGATGAAATTTAATTGTAATCCATGGATGAAGAAGTGGTTTGAATATAATGATACACTCTATGGGGACTTTAATCCTGTGGAAAATCCTACTAGACCCAAGAATCTTGGTGGCCCTGGATTAGAGCCAAATGATATTGTGGTTTATTCCAATGAGAAAGAATATGTTGATGATTCTGTGGTTGATTAAGTGGAAGTGGATACTTATTTTGAAGAAGGTATAAATACTAATATTTATAAGAGCCCAAATATGTCATATGGATCTTCTAGTACACTCATTTGAATCCCTGTTAGAGAGAGTTTTTTTGAGTGAAAGAGATGATGAAGATACCGAAGTCTCTAGAGAAGAACATATTACTATTTATTATGGTACTTTTAAATAAGTCTTGAAGTCTTATATGGTTCTAATAATGATTATAATAATGATGATTGATATAATAGTGATGATGAAAATATTAGTGAGGATTGTAATGGTGATAAACATATTCTTAGTGTAGATAATGATGTCGAGAGGACTCAGTCACATCATTCATCTCTTATTGGTTCAGATAGTTCTATAAATGTAGAGATATCTAGTTCCATTAAACTAGTTGGTGATTCTACCTCTATCATAGGTGAGACAAGGAAAAATGTTGAGGGGGAGGAATCCCTAGTTTCCTTTAATCATAAAGTTGATCCGTTATATGCCTATAATATTACTTCTACAAGAGTTGAAGTGACAACACATATCGAGTGGGAGAAGTTCCAAGGGCTTGTACAACTTGCACTAGACTAATTTCAGTATAAAGAAGTATGTGGAGATGATGAAGATCATAGAGATTCAAATATTTGTTCTACCATAGAAGATGATGAGGCATCATACAAGGGGGAGACATACCCTAGTTCTAAATTTCTTAGGATTTCTTATCCTGGCTCAGATGGAGATGATAAAACTGATTATGATCACAATAGTCCACCATTGCATGGTGGATCTGCTGTCTCAGTTTTTGATAGATAAGATCCCAAGGGATCAATAATAGAT
Organism: Viscum album; assembly: GCA_963277665.1. Taxonomy (NCBI): domain Eukaryota; kingdom Viridiplantae; phylum Streptophyta; class Magnoliopsida; order Santalales; family Viscaceae; genus Viscum; species Viscum album. Next base: position 981,118,624 of record OY728143.1, on the reverse strand, counting down.
TAGAATGATGATGATGGGGATTTTAATTTATTTCCTTATGATGTTCCACCTTCTAGATCATATCATATTGAGGTTTTTATGCCTTTTACTAAGAGATTTTATTCACCTATTTTCTTAATGATGCCTCTATGCCTTCATATTTTTTGACCATAGCTGTTTTTTTTGTTTTTAGAAAGATTTTTATTTAAGATTTAAATGTAATGTTGATATCCTAGGTACCTCCAATTACTCAACATAGTGAAGTTTATGGAAGATATCTTTTTGAGTTAGTTTTTTATGATATTCATCCCAAGATGGTTATAAAAATTCAAGAATTTGAATTTGAGAATAGAAGGTTGGACAGTGAAATGGAATCTGTGAGATCTATGATAGAGGATATGAGGACTTCCATTGATTCTAAACATGATGTTCTTTTAAAGAGGATGGAGAGATTACCAGCTATTACTTCTACAACTTCTACTCCAACTCCTTCGACCTCATTTGATGGTGAGATTATCATATGCATAATTATATTAGAGATACAAGCTATTATGGGTGATATCAATACATCTAATCAAGGGGATCTTCACCAGATTTGAAATTAAAGTGATCATTTATATAAATTGGTAAGAGAGTTTTTAAATAAAGCCTAAAGAGATAAAGAAAATCATCACTAAGGGTATCAAGTACTACATTTACCGGATATATATAAAGAATGAGTTGAATTATCAATTAATTTTTTCAGCTAAAAACATTGGAATGTCACCTATTACCATGGTATTAAAGGAAAATGTAAACTAGTTAATGGTAATGATCACTATGCTCAAGTTGTTACTAGAAGAGAAGAAGGAATTATTCATTGATATGAGGAGTGGTGGAAATATAATCATGGATATTGTGAACCTCATGAAACCTTTCTGGTATGTATCTAGTATAGATGTGGTTGCACCTGAGGGAATCCATTTTTCAACACTCGCTACGAAACCTTCTATAGCTCATCTGCCACCTCAGTTTAAACTATTTAATATATCTCTAACTGAATCAGTCAGGAATCTCAAACTAGGGGTGATATGAGAGTTCACTCAGACTACCTCAACACCCTCAACTTCTACCTCAGTGCCTCCTGTCTCTAATAAAGGAAAAGGACATGTTGATCCTACCTCCCAAGATGAGAGTGATTCAGATGAGGATTAGTCTATGATAGGGAAAATGTTTAATTTCCTTGTATTTCTTTTTGGATATAATCTGATGACTTTTATTCTTAATGAAGCCTATCTCTTATTATTCCTATATTATTTCTTTTATATTTAAATTTTGTGGTCTTATCTTTTTGATAATCACAAAAGAGGGATAAATTATTTGTATGGGATTTACGCTTCAAGCTTTCACATTAAAGTTTATATTTTTTTTATTTTCATTTTAATATTTTAATTCTATTTAAATATTTAATATTTTAATCCCACGTTATTACTTTGAAATGTTATGAAAACTGTATCTTTTAAAATTCATATATTTATGCCCTTTTTAAAGACACGTTTTATTAAATTCCATGATCTTTGATCATCAAAAGGGGGATATTGTTGGCACCTCTTTATTTTAATTCTAAAAAATCATAATTCATATGTCTCTAATGAGTTTAAGGTTTTATGATTGTATATTCTTTTTTATAAAGAATAATTGGAAGAAAATTTTACAATTATGGAAGATAGATACAATTTATTAATATATGCTACCATTAGTAAAAATGTTCTACCATTAGTTCAACTATGACACCTCCAGACCAATTCCACCATTAGTTCAAATTTTTCTGCTATTGGAATTATGTTACCATAATATTCATGCTACCGTTGGAGCCATACCATAATCAATAGTGCCATCACAAGATATGACACCACCAAAACTCTACTACCTCTAGATTCATGATATATCAGACTCCTACTACCATCAGTCATTTCCACCACTAGAGTCTTATTACCACCAGTGACAAAATTCCACCAGAGTGGTGATAATGTTAGTTTAATTCTACTTTTTCCAAGAATTTTCTACCATAGAATGTTCTACCATTAGTTTAAAATTTCTACCTCTCGCTATGATACCATTTTCTTGTGTTTTTGCTGAGTTATGATATCGTTGGACCATGCCATTGTTATCCTTGAAACTATTTTTGTTCTACTTTATTTTAATTTAATGCTTCCAATGACTAGTTTATGGAATTAATTCCAACAATTCAACATGACTTTCTTCAATGATTATTCCTAAACAATTCCACAAATTCATTAAATGTAGTTTAAAATGTTTACTATATAGTATGAGAATCTAGGAAATATTTATGATTGTTTTTAAATGGATAATAATATGTGGTGCAATTTATTTTAGAATATGTCCCTAATGCATGAGAGTTTCTAGATACTGATAGAGTGAACACATATATACTGAGTACAAGAGATTGTGAAATAGTGGAATACAAAGAAGACTATGTTCCTTTTTTATAATGAATCAAGAGAATATTTTCATATCATATTCATAAAAAAAGAGAACTACATGACACCATATTTTACTGTAACTTTTGGAGAACTTTTTCGAGATCCTCACTAAGTAAAATATGAGGACCCTCGAGATTCTGAAGCATCACATACCAAGAAACATTACATTTATCTTTCACATTCTATTTTATCTCTCTATTTTTTCTTTAATTTCGAGTAGTGTGTTATACTATACTATATATCGACACATATTTTTTTCTTGATAATAATAACTTTATTACATTTAGCATATCCATGCATATATTTCTCAGTACACTTAATGGAAAACTAGGGAAAGAAAACAAAATAAGGGTGACATCAAATTCTCAGTATGGGTAATATAAAGTGGAAGTCATCATGGATAAATAGGAATAATCAACATGTAAAGGTAAATAGCCGATCACACATTCCATTTAAATAATTAGATAAGGCATAATCAATATGGCAAGGTAAATAACTGAAACACATTTCATTTAATCAATAAACTGAAAATTAAATGAATCCATAGATAATGTAAAATAAATGATCTCATGGATAAATAATGATAAAAATAAATTAATTTTGAATGAATTAATGTTTAATTATTAGATGTCAAATATCTGGAACATATACCACTATACCATAAAGATATATCCTCAAGACAACTTAAACAAATCTGATTCTTCTTGGAAACAAACTCTAAGGGTTTATCACTAACTGATTTTGTCTCATGAGACTACTGATGCCCCAAGGGGATTATTTTCAATAGTCCCCAGACCATGTATTTACATTCTAAATAATTCCTTATATATAAAATAACAGATGAAATTAATAAATAACATGCCTAATCAAATATCTATTTTGAGTAAAAGATATAGATTTTTCAATATTTACTTAGTCAATCAAATAAATTTCAATATCAAAATCACATGTAAAAATTGTATACAATTTAAACAATTAAAATATCCACGATAAATGATATGTATAATTAAGGGATTTAAATGTCTAGTGATTGTAGGAAAGTGGAAATTTTACTGGGAATACAAAAATGAATCAAGGAAGTGAATGTCAATGCTATCCTTAGAAAAATAAATCATAAACCATCCAGAAGAATAATAAGGATGATATCAATAAAAAATATCCCTTATGATTAAAAATAGAGGTTTTTTTGTCATGTATATAATTACTATAAACATTTCTTTTAAAAAATTTCTTGAGGAAAATATCTTTTTCATTAAAAAAACAATTTTAAAATAATTTCATTGAAAATCACATGTCAAGATATAATTTTTTTAAATGGTAAAAATTGTTGAAAACTACTTTGATAAATCATTTTTAATAATTTAAAAACACTTTTGAAAACATTTTTAGAAAACATAGATTTGAAAGAAAATAGAGCTCCGACCAAAGAAAAGAATGAAGTCAGGTTTTATTAAAAAAAATATAAAACATTTCAAGTAAAAAAGGGTGAAAAAATTGTACTTTTACTTGAAAAATATCATAAATAAATAATGGATAATAAAATTAAATTGTTTATTAATGAATTATTAAATAAATTCCTTTAATATAAATTCATGTGTAAGCAATCTTGAATAAAATGAGATTTTGAAGTAAACTCTTAAAATGACCATAACGTTGAAGTAAGAATCAACCAATTAATAAATTATATGTATCAAATGTAAATCCAAATAAAATAATAGATAGTGGAAATTAATTATACACAAAATAATAGAATATTAATGACATCGAGGAAGTAATATAATTCAATGAAAATAAATTGATTTATGAAGTTATTTTTCACATGGTAAAAATTAATTAAAATTAATTTAGATGAAATAATTCAAATTGACAATTAAAATACCTTGAATAAGGTATTATTCATGATATTACATGTTAAATAGGAATTTTATACACCATATAAAATAATTTAGGTCTGTGACATTACAATATTTTTTAATGAAAGGAAATTGAGATGGAATCCCTTACTACTTAATTGATTTTTTGAATTGTGAGATCCATGAAATAATAACATAAAATGAAACCTTTAATATCATTAAATAAATTAAATTCATGATATAACATTTCATAGGGCAGTATATTCACTACACAAAAGAAACAAGTGGTGAATATGACAAAAGCCTCACTGAAATTAAAGTAAGACTAGAAATCCCCTTACATCTATAGCAAAATATGAATCAGAAGCCCCAAAAGTAATAATAATCAAATGGAAAATCTAAATACCATGAATATAAAATAATATATGATATAATATATCAAAATGGGTATTATATACACCACATAAGATAATTAAGTGGTTAACACGACATGTATCTCACAGATGTAAAAAGTGAGAGGAAAATCCATTACCTTATGCTTGCTTTCTGTTGAACACTATTTAAACTCATGTGTAATGTTTATAATAAAGATATTAAATTATAAAATAACAATATTAATATTTCTTATATCATATATTATTCTTTTATAACATTTCATGAACCGTTTGTTAATAAAAATTCATTATTTATATTATTTCGAGTGTTAGTGCCCTGTTTTTTGAGCATGTCTTGATTTGTTATTTTTTCAATCCTATTACTTAGATAATTATTTTATAATATTCATAATTTAAAACATGATTTAAATATTATATATTATTGACATATTTATTTAGTGTAATCTATAATATTTGGAGATAGTAAATTAAATACACCGTTCTTGGTGGCAGTAGGCCATTCGTACGCATGAACACAGTTTCCATTTTAATATCATATTAAAAGAATGAATATTAAATGGTATATATATATATATATATTATAATTATAGTATAATATGAATTTCTTATATATCACATATTTTTATCAAAACCATCCTTAATATAATCTATGTAAACCGTGAATGAATCACATTGCATTGAGGAGGCGGTAGTCCACACGTCCACAAATAGTGTTATCGTTTTCCCACAAAATGAAAAGAATGAAGGTATGAGTTATAAAGTAATTAATAATGCATAAATATATTATAAATATCATATATATTATATATAAACAATAAATACATCATTATTTATAACATCTAAAGGTGGTAATGGAAGAACGAATGACATCAGTTCTTAAGGTGGTAGTCCGCTGTACAAACAAACAATGATTGCATATCCCATTTGATGTAAGTGTGTGAAGGTGTCGGTAAGAGTATTAAAATTAAAACATATAAGTATATTTAAGATAATTATGTTATTATATAATAATTATATAATAACAATTTAAGGAGTATTGAAAAAAATAACACAAAAGTGCTCATTAAAGAATGTTACTTCTTCTTTGTGTAACTCTTTCTAGTTTATACTGAAAGGATTCCATTGTTGGATATATATCGAAATTGATACTTCTAGGATGATGGTATGGTTTTTATAATATTATTTATATTTTTTTTATTACCCAATGGGCTTGAGAGGTGTTAAGAAGTGAGGGGGGTGAGTGCCCTTTTATAGTGGAGGAGGAGTCACACTCCTGTAAATATAAAAAGGTCAAAACTATTAGGAGGTCTCCCATACATAATATTACACAAATAATTAACAGAATTATATAAAAGAGAATATATTTTCAAAATATGGACATAAAATATATTTTTTACAAATTTTTTGGTTATTTGTCCCCTTAAGATCGATGTTTAACCACTAAGTAAACTCATTTTCACCTTAATCACTAGAATTAATTTTAATTTCGTTCACAAATAATTTTAGTGAATAACTAATCTGACTTTAATATACATTATAAATTATTATGATTCAAAATAATGAATCATTTCTTTGACTTCACATCATATAAGTGGTAGAAATTAATTTAAAATTAAGCCTGCAGATGAGATGAGAAGTGAGATTTTAAAGTGGAAATGTTCAAAAGTTCGCTAAGTTTTTAAATCAAAATTCAATATAAAAATGATTCCAATGAACAAAATTGTATCAATTGATTAAAAATTTATCTAATAATACTTTAAAGCCAATTAAAAATATAACTTAACGCTATAAATTATTAAGAAGAAAAGTCAGTTTTCAATTATAATTCAGTATTTTCACTATTCATCAAAAAATTAAAATTAAAAAACCCAAAAGATCACCCTAAGTTAATTTATACATTAAAATTTTAAATATGAATTTTATTTTTTCAAATAAAATTTATAAATTTTCCAATATTTAGTATTAAAATAGGTGCACCATTAAAATGTAGAAAAACTACCCTTTGAGAAATATAGATTTTTTATGCATAAAATTGGATTTGTTCTTATATTTTTCCTATAAAAAAATTGGGCGAATGTAAAAAATAATTTATTGAAAATATAATATATATATATATCATTAATATCATTCAATAATATAAATTAATTTAATTTATTAAGAAAAAATTACTTTGGGTGCATAAAACTAGTTTTTTATTAAAACATTTATTTTACATTCAATTGGTTTTTATATTCATTTCTAATTAATTGATAACCAATGAATTAAATTTATATTTTTGTAAGAAATATATTTCTATAAGTTAGATAATATTATTTATAAATTCTAATTTAACTACTAGGAGGTAATTTTCATTTTAAATAATAATATTAATAGTATCCAGTAAAACATGGTCTTGTTTATAATGCAAGCCATTGAAGAAATTTATTATTGCATGTAACAAAAGATAAATTTGGGATTTCGTGTAGTGAAAGATAAGAATAATGTTTATTGTAATGAAACTTAACCTCAATGTTTCATATAAAATTAGATTATATTGGGGTTTTATATAAATTAAGATAGAAATAGAATTAAATCTATTCTAAAATGAAAATAGTGTAATGTCTTCGGGTTTTACATTCTCCCCACCATAAATAAATTGTGTCCTCACAATTAAAATATGATATCAATAATCAAGTGTTCAATAATTGAAAAAAATACAATTTAAAAACTCACATTGTAAATGATTTAATAAAATATCCTCTTAATAATAGAAAATGAGAAGTTAAAAGGTTCATGTAATAACAAATATCTAGGTTACTATTTAAGAGAGAATTATTGGAATGTGAGAATATAAACTTGGAGGAAAAGCATAAATAATTATAGGGAGTGATTGATATCCTTTATAAAAATAATTTAATGATCAATGGAAAGTATGTGGCCTCAAAACCATAAATATATGATTATTCAAAAGACTATTGATTAAATAAAAATTAAGGTTTAACAAAACATTTTTTAAGGACATTTTCCAAATGTTCAGTAATTATTTTACTATAAAATTATATAAAGAAATATAATTAATTGATATGTTTCTGTAAACATAATTTCATCCTTTGTTTGATCTCTGATCACTTACTCAAGGTAATGGATATACATAAATGAATTTTTTATGCCTTCAACACTAAAAGATTCTTTTAATAGATCGTAAGATCCATAAAAGAGTGAAAAGTTTTTCCTTCTTCCTCTACCATTTTTCAAAAACAAATATACTTGATATGTTTTTATATAAAACTGAAAGTAACACTACTAGTTTATCATGAATATTTTGCTATCATAATTTCTAACTAAAAACAATTACATATTAACTATAACATCAGATTGGCTAGGGGTAGGAACGAATCCCTTATCATTATTCGGTTGTGGGTTTAAAACCGATGGACAAGCTATATATGATGAGTTGTCACCCAATATACTTGTTGTACTTTTTATAAACTATATTAGTATAATTCCAATAATGTTTCTAAAAATTATGATGGGCATCATTGAAATTAAATTAATCCTTAAATAACCTTTTTTTCTAGGGTTTTTAATGAAACCCATTTTTTTACAAACTCTAATAATCCTATTTATATTTCAAAACTTATGTTTATCAATAAATTAAAACATAATTATATAAAATTTAAATGAATTATTCCTAAATTAAAATTTCCACTAAAACCTATACTTTTCATAAATTTATCCAAAAATGTCCTTAATCTTGGTAGAGTCTCATTACATAAAACCTAAAATATTTGTTTAAGTATTTAAACTTATCTTTAATATTAAAATCATAAACCCATGATACTATCTAGATAGGGATGCATTCCTAGGAAAGATCACATAATCTATACATTACCCAAAAAATTTTGATGTTCATCTATACTTATACTTAAAGTGTATCTTAGGGTTATGTTCCCTAATCTAGTTTTTTCTAAATCTAGTTTACAAGGTTTCTAATCAATATGTTATGAGACCAATTATAGAGACCTATACCCCAAAATCTCGGAGCTAGTTCCTTATACCATTACCTTGGAATAATATACAATGGAATAATGTCCTAAAGGACATAACAATTTAGTAGTCTTTGTAAAATAGTTACAATCATGAGTCTTTTATTAAAAATTAATACACAATTACAACACAATTATTTGTTGATAATAATATTATTATTCCAAATAGAATATGCTTGCATATAATTCTTATTACACTTCATGGAATCCTTGGGAAAGGAAAAAAATAAGGGTGAGCTCAAATTCTTATTAAGGATTAAGTACAACAGAATCTATCATTAATAATTAAGCATAATCAACATGGAAAGGTTTGTAAATTCCCACATGTTCCATTTAAATAACTGGGAAAGGAATAATCAATAGGAGAAGGTAAATAATGGAAACTCATGACATTTAATCAATAAATGGATAATGAAATGAATCCATAGATAATATCTAAGTGAAGATATCATTGATAATTAATTATAATAAAAACTAAATTATAAATGAAATCAATGATTAACTATTAGACATCATGTATCTGGAACATGAACCACTATACCATCATGATCTATTCTCAAGGCAGTTTAAACTACTCTAATTATGTTTAAAAACAATCTTGAAGGGTTTATCACCAACTAATTTCATTTTTTAAGACTATAGATGCATTGTGGGGCTTACTTGTAATAGTCCCTAACCAGTGTATTTTCAGTCCAAATAATTCCTTACATATCTAATAATCTTTTTAATTAATAAAGGACACACCTTATAAAATACCCATATTGAGAAAAAGACATAGATTTATCAAACATTACCTAGTCAATCAAATAAAATTCAATGTAAACACAATAAGTAAAAATTATATATAGTTTAAACAATAAACATATCCACGATAAATGATATGGATAATTAGGGGGAATTTAATGTTTAATGATCACAAGAAAGTGAATATTTAAAGGGGAATAAAAAATGAATCATGTAAGAGAATAAAAATACAATCCTTATCCAAGTAAATCATAAACCATCTATAGTAAAAATAAGGATTTTATTAATACAACATATCCCAAGTGTAGTAAAAATAAATGTTTTTTTCATGATAAATAATACTATAAAACAATATTTTAATAAAATTCTTGATGAAAATATCCGTTTTATTTTGAAAAACATTTTGAAAATTAATTTTTTAAAAATTAATTTTGAATAAATAATTTTTTAAAGGGTAAAAACGTATGAAATTTACTTTGAGAAATAATTTTGAAAAGGTTAAAAAATTTGATTTTATTTAAAACAAGGTTTTGGAAAAAAATAGATCTCCGATCGAATAGAGAAATAATGTTGGGTTTTATTATAAAATTTTATAAAAAATTTCATGCACCAAAGAGTGGGAAAATGATACTATTACTTGAAAAATATATTGAATAACTAGTGGATAAGAAAATTAAAGGGTTTATTAAACAATGATCAAATAATTTCTTTTAATGGAAATTCATGTGTAAATAATCCTGATAAAATTATATTTTGAATTAAACCCTTGAAAAGACCATAACGTTGAAGTGAGAATCGACCAATGAATCGATTATGTGTATAAACTATAAATAAAAATAAAATAAGTTAAATTAAAAAAATATATAGTTAAAAGTAATTGTACACATAATCATATAATATCAACGACAATAAGGAGGTAATATAACTCAATGAAAATAAATTGACTTATAAAATCATTTTTTACTTGGTAACTCTTAATTGAAATACCCTTTGATGAAATAATTCAAATTTAAAATTAAAATAATATTAATACAGTAGTATTAATGATATTATGTGTCAAATGGGTAGTTCACACACCATATAAAATTAGTTAGAAGCATAAAATTACAATATGCGTCAATGAAAGGAAATTGAGACATAATCCCTTACTACTTGAGTGACTATTGAATCACGAGATTCATGAAAAAATATAATAAATTAAAACTATTAATATCAGGAAATAAATTAAATTTATGATGTAACATTTCATTGGTTACTATATACACTTCATAAAATAAATGACTTGTGAATATGGCATAAGTCACACCGAAAAATGTGAGACTAGAAATCACCTTACAACTATGGTAACATCTGAATCAGAAGCCCTAATAATAATAATAATAAAATGAATAATTTGAATACCATGAATAAAAAATAATTCATGATATAATATATTAAAATGGTTATTATATACAACATGGAAAAATAGTATGTGGTGAATATGGAATTTGTCTTATAAATGTAAAAAAGTGAGATGAAAATCACTTACCACACACTGCCCTTTGATTGAATGCACTTTAACCTCATTTATAATTGTTTTAATAATTTTATTAACGTATAATATAACCATATTAATATTTATTATATCTTATATTATTTTTTTATAACATATCATGACCGCTAGTTAATAAATGTTCATGATTTTCATTGTTTCGGGTGGTAATTGCCCTGTTTTTTAAGATTTTAACTTTTTATTTATCATTCATATTAATTAGAACATGATCTAATCTTCTCCAAAATGTAAAACATGATTTAAATATAATATATTTTTATTATATACTTATTTATAGTAATCCATAAAATTTTTATATAGGAAATTAAATACACCATTTGTGGAGATTGTATGATGTATGTATGCCAGAACATTGTTTCCATTTTCTTTTCATATTAAAAAAATGAAAATAAATGATATATATATATATATTATAATTACAGTATTATATTAATTTCCTATATATAAAATAGGTTTATTAGAACCATCCTTAATATAGTAAATGCAAAGAGTGAATGAATCCCATCTCTTTGAGGAGACGATAGTTCACACATCCACAAACATTGTTATTATATTTTCCCAAAATGGAAAGCATGAAGGTATGCATTATAAAATAATTAAAAAAGATTAAATAAATTTTTAATATCATATGTGTCACATATAAATAATAAATCTATCATTATTTATAAATTTTAAATGTGGTAGTGTAAGAACAAATGACATCAGTTCATGAGACGATAGTCCACCGTATAAAAAAAGGATGATTACATATCTCATTTTATGGAAGTGTGTGAAATTGTAGGTAAAAATCATAGAATAAAAAAATATATGTATATTTAATATACATAGTTTATTATATAACCATAATACAATAATATTTGGAGTTGATAAAGAAATAAAATAGAAGTGCTCGTAACAAAACATTACCTCTTCTTCAGGTAACTCCTTTTTTTCTTTACAGAAAAAACCTTCCTTGGTTGTAATTATACAAACAGTGATGACTCTAGGATGAATGAGTAATGTTGGGAGATTATTTTTCGGTCTATATATGATCTAAAGGGCTTTATAGGTGGGAATAAGTGAGGGGGTGGGTTCCCTTTTATATTGGAGGAGGAGAGACATTTTTGTAAATGTAAAAAGGAAAACATTGTTGAGAGGTTTCAGTTACCTAATGTGCCTCCAATAATTAATAATATTTTTATACAAGAGAGTATATGGTCTAAATATTTATAGTCAATGGGGTTTTTTGAAAACTTTTATAGGTCACTTGGCCCCTTAATTTTAATGTTTAACCACTATGTAAACTCATTTTCACCTTAATCACTATAATTAATTTTAATTACTTTCTCTAATGTAAAAAAAATGAATTTTTCCTAAGTAGAAATTATATATTATTCTGATTTAAAAAATTGAATCTATTTTTCCAAATTCTAAACAAATAAGTGGGATAAATTATTTTAAAATTAATATCGTAAATAAGACATGAAAGAGGGTTTTTAATGTGAAAATGTTAAAAAGCATAATAAATTTTTATTTCTAAATTCAATATAATAATTATTCCAATGAAATAAGTTGTATTAATATATGTAAAATTTATATAATAATACTTTAAAAATAATTAAAAATATAATTTAACTCTATACATTATGTAGACGAAAATTTAGTTTTCAATTATAATTTAGTTTTTTTCACTATTTATCAAAAAATGAATCTTCACTGAAAAATTAAAAAAAAATTTCCTAAGTAAATTATGAAATTAAACTTTAAAAATAAAGTTTATTTTTTCATACAAAATTTATAAAATTTCTAAATTTAATTTTAAAATAGGTGCATCATTAAAAGGTGGAAAAACTACCTTTAGAAAAATATTGATTTTTATGCATAAAATTGGACTTATTCATATATTATGCCCATGAAACCTATTGAATGAATGTAAAATATAATTTATTAAATATATAATATTTATATTTTATTAATATCATTAAAAATTATAAATCAATTTAATTTATTAAGGTAAAATTCCTTTGGGTGCATACAAATAGTTTTTTATAAAACCATTTCCTTTACATTCAATTGGGTTTTACATTCAATTGTAATTAATTGATAAAAAATTAATTCATTTTAGATTTTAAATCCATATATATTTATGAGTTATTTAATCCTATTTAAAAAATTTAATTTAATTACTATATGGTAATTTTGATTTTAAATATTAATATTAACAGTATTCAAAAAAACTCTGTCTTTCTTGTAACAAAAACCATCGAAGAATGTTCTTATTGTTTGTAGTACAAGATAAATTCTGGTTTCCATTTAGAGCATTCTAAGAATTTTTTTTTGTGAAATGTTAGATATAGTTAATGTTTCATGCAATGTAATTATAAATTTGTGTTTCCTATAAAGAAATATTGGAAAAAAATTAAATTTACTCTAAAAGGAAAAAATTTTAAAGTCTTGGGGTGTTACAAGGTTACTTGATGTCCTGTATTGTATTTGTTCCCATGTATTAATTTGGAAGAGTCTTTGAGCCTATAAATTTTGTGCTACTATTTATATACTAAATGTGGGTTATGGATCCCATAATTTGTTTTAATAATCAGTGTGGCCATAGGTGATTTCCAAGTGGATGGGATTAAGTCTCATATTGAGACTAAACCCCATGTTTACTCCAATTTGTGTTTTAGTTTTATTCTTTGTTTTTAATCTTAATCTATATTTTGTTAAATATATAGAAAAACTTACTTGGATAGTTAATCATGACAAGTGTATATATAAAGGCTTTCATTAAGTAAATAAATTTCAAAAGTTAAAGTAGTTTTAAATATTATTTTAACTGATCCCTAATAATGATTTTGGGAAGTATTATAAAATATAAAACTTATATTATACTAATATTTTTATTAACTGATCATTTTTAATTTAAATTCAGGTATTTTATTTTATCTTATTTTTAATATAAATTTTATTAAGAACTCGATTCACCCCCCTATTGATTTACTAATGCTAAAAAAAGTTGAATTGATGATCATTTGAATATAGTGAGGTTGTCATAACATGATCACAAATAATTTTATAAGTCTGGTTTAGAAGACGATCATGAAGGAATGGATAATTTGTGTTTTACCATAGGATGCTCTAATAGTTTAGTCAAGTGATTCATTTATTTCTCATCAAAGATATAAAAATCCCTTTGGAATAATAAAAAAAGTTATTTAATATTATTTTAATAGAAGATATGTCAATCAAGATTTTATTTGATTAGAATTTGATATTCCAAGCTAGAGTTCAAACACAGTGTATGTGAAATGGGCTCAAAGTGCCGAAATCATGAATTCATGTCAGTGATCGTTGAAATATTAATGGTTGAAGTAGGTTATGTTGAGTTGAAGCATTGGTAAAATTATGAGAATCATGAACTAAAGTCTACATTAGTACATTCACTAAAAGATGCTACATCACTTCATACAAACATTTTGGATTCAGAAAAATTGTGATGATGTTGAATTGGACGTTCAAATTTACTGAAGGAATGTTCATTATTCATTCTAAGTTTTATATATGAGTTGAATAATGTTTATTTTAGATAATTTAAAAGAATTTTATGAATTCAAACTCTGATATGTTTGAAAGATATTGAGGGAATATGACCAAAGACACGAAGTGAGTGGGAGATTAAAATTAGAACCATTATATTCCCCAGTTTTATCAATGAATTTTTATCTATGTAAAGGGTGAAGATCATTCAATTAAATGTTTTTATTGCCGATAATGTTGATATTTTGAGTGTATAATAAAATTAAGAGATTAAATTATATTCACTGAAAAAATATATTGGTTTAAATAAGAATAATAATGATAAATAGTGGTGTTCAAAAGATACATAACTAATAGATACAAGTTATATAAATATAATGTTTTGAATAATGGGGAGTTGTGAGTAGAATATATTTTTTAAAATTTAGAAGTCTCATTGTAAAGTCCATATTGTGATACAGGAGGGAAATAATATAATCCTCTTAAGATGATACAAAGTGTGGTATAAACTACTAATTAAATGATAATTTCTTCCCAAACCATTGTAATTAGTAATTGATTATAATGTAAAATATATAACAAAAAAACCCTAAGAAAAACAAGGAATAAGTTTCCTCATTTGGGATTAACCTTTAAAAATCCGTGAAAATCAAATACTTGTTTAATTTATTGGATACATTTGGGGGTGAGTTTTAGTATAAGAGTGAACATATACCATAAAAAAGTTGCAAGGTTTAACTTGATGTTAAAGGGTATCAAAAAAGGAAACCATTTATTCAACCCCCATTAATTGTTCACACATTATTGGGTATCAAAAATAAATTAACAATCACATAAAAATAATCTTATTTCATGTTAATCTATGTGTTGAATCATGATTCATGAACCCATAAACTCTCCCCACCCCTATCAAGAAGGAAAAAACTATAAACAATTACAAAAAAATATCACTTGAAGAACCACATGAATTTATAACTTTACTACCAATATAAGAAATACCATTTCCTTATAATCTTTAATCTCAACCATACAGGAAATGACCATACACAGGAATGGATTCCCATTCATGTTCTAACCACCTTACCTCTAGTATATAAATCCCACAATAATAAATACAAAGAAAAAAGGGCTTTGGTACCATTTTTAAATTACAAAACATGAATCATATGGTCTATGATAAAGCACGAAATAGCCACATGTGTACCTTCCCATATAAAAGAGGCTAAGGAATAACAATTTGGGATGTAACATAAATTAGAGAGACTATTTCCTCGATATTAGAACACCTTCAATCAAATATAAAATTGAAGTGGTAATAACTAATAAATAAAATAACATGGAATCATAATAGTAAGCCAACCATATTAATATCATCATATGTAATGAAAAGTATATACATTCCAACAATACATCATTAGCTAAAATGATCCCCATATCTAGTGAAGAATATATATAATATTCAAAATATAAAAATAATATCAGAGTAATAATATTAAATATATCCTATGGTATATCTTGCCATATCCTATATCCAAAATATGCTCCATATTATCAATAGACTGTCACATGACCTAACCCATGTTGGGGCTCGAGCATCTACTACCCCAATACTACCTCCATAGGCTAGGGGTGGTGGATAGGTATAGAAGATTATCTAGAATGGGGAGGCATTTTACTAAGTACTTTAATTCATACACATAACCATCTCAATGAAAAAGTGAATAGGGAAGGAGTAAATGATTCAACATTGGTAGAAAGTAAACCAATCATGCATAAAATCTAGGGTGTATAAGTGTACGGTTGTGAAAAATTAAAATTAAAGTTAAAAAATACACACACTATGAGAAATATGTCCCAACGTAACAAAACTATAAAAGTAAACTGTTCAAATATTCCAGATCATGAATCCCAAGTTGTGACCACCATATACGGTCCAAAGTACCAGGTTTCCCTAAGTACATATGAAGTCACTGTCGACCAATCTATCATCTTCATAATAAATGAAACATGCGGGAAAATCCCATGAAAGGGTGAGCATAAACATACCCAGTTGGATGCCCTAAAATCTAAATAGATAGAATTAAGAGATATAATAAGAATAAAGAGACCATAGATGTAAGATACAATTAAAGAGAATAGATGAACCAAAACCAAGAGTGAAAGAAACCTTTTCTAAGAACATGGGGATCAAAATGGTGAGTAGATAAACTACACATCAAATCATCACTTCCTATATTAGGATATTTGACTCATCCAACCATGAGAAGATAAACAAAAAAAGTATGTGGGATACCCCACACGTGTTCGCCTCTCTTGGAAGGAGAGTAACAAAATCCAAGGGTATGAATACAGAAGAATATATATATATATATATATATATATATATATGTCTAGTTAGAGAATCCCAAATGAGAGATTAATGAGATCTCTATCTCACAGATCATCCAAGGAAAAACAGAAACCAAAATTTCCAAATGTCCATTAATGATGCCCAGTATCTCGTGCGTCTTCTCAGAAGTTACCATGCAAGTCAAAACATGACTCATCACTACACCACAATTTCAAGGGTCCATAATCTCAAAGTAAATAACCCATGACCTGGTACAATTGGATGGATTCACACTAATAGATTTCATGGACCCACTACCCAGCTCTACTGGAGGGTACCACTAGGAAGTCGTCGAGTACTCCACTTCACAACTCAACTGGAGGGTGCAACTTGATAGTTATTGAGGACCCCATTTCCCTGCTCTACTGAAGGTTAAAACTTTGTAGTCATAGAGGATTCCACTTAACATATCTACTAGAGGGTAAAAATAGGTAGTCTTCAAGGAAACCACTTCCCAACTCTATTGGAGGGTACAACTCGGTAGTCATTGTGGACTCCACTACCTAGCACTGCGGGAGGGTATAACTTGGTAGTAACTGAGGACTTAATTTCCTATCTCTACTGGAGGGTAAAACTTAATATTCTTCAATAAATACACTACCCATATCCATTGGGGGGGGGGGCACAAATAGTTAGTTTATACTTATAATATATGATCACTATCCTCATCAAGCATCACCCAACCAAGCGTTATGCCTGGAATATTCCACATTGTATATTGAAATCCATAACAAAGGACACCATCACTTTCTATGTGGAATAATACTCAGGATATGCTACTCACATGAGAAAAATCCAAGTTTAGATGAATTAGATTTGGAACCTTGAAGTTTACTCAGAATGAACCAAGGGATACACAACTTGTGGTTCCACTCCTCTGCCTAACCATGTTCCTCTGGCAGGTACACAGATCTCGACCCATGTAGTAATACATACAATGCAGGTAGACTATAAGACATGTAAATACTAACTAGGATCGAGACATATCCCTCTGGTTGTGTCTATGTACATGAAAACATGTCCATTTACTTTGGTACATGATATGTTGCTCTACACGGGGTTCCACCAGTGTGCTCTGTTCGTATCTGTGTACTCTCATACATGGTTGTGTGACTGATTGTGTAGTCCCCCACAAAGTACTTTCTGTGTGGTCCATCACATGGATTGTCCAACTGGGGACAATTAACCTGATGTTTAGGAGGGCTACATGTCATTGCATCCTTATTATTTTCTAACAACCCTAGCCACCACACATTTGGGGATACACACCGTGTAGTCATCCTTGTACATGGCATGTAGTTGGGTTTTATCAAGATTTCCATATTCAATTTCTACTCCTCAAATATGGTCTTAACCTTTTATTTTATCCCTATATCTATCCAAAATTTGTGTATCTATCATCTTCTAGTGGATTTTGCCCTCTGGTGGCCGAAAACTCAACATCCCAAAGCCCTGTTCACGTCACATCACACTGTGCACACCCAGGATCCTTTCGTCTTTAAATATCTGGCCTCTAATAATTGAAATGATCACCTATTCCAAGAAAAATACCAGATGTGGTCTTATTTCTTTGATCCATGCCTCATTCATCGATAAATTGTTTTTTAGGGGCCTGATAGGGACCATAGGGTCCAAATGGTAAAGATTACGAAGAAAAGAGGGGGAAAAGAACAAGAAAAAATGTTGAAACTTACTTTTACAAGCTTTAATGGACAACAATAATGAATAGGAATCTAGTGTTACAAAACATTTAATAATCAATTATGATTTCAGTATGTGGGTGTATTCTCAATTCACAATTGTCACATTTCCAAGAACATGTATTGAACTGGTCAATCAATTTAATCAAAAGGGAGTAAATCACCAATTTATGGGTATTACATAGATATTGGATCATTATTTATCCAATAAAAAACTTTAAAATGATTGAATGATGTACTTTCATTCATTGCATTATGATATTGTCTAATCCGGTGTTTTTTTGTCATCTAATTTGGTTCGCCAATGAAGGAGTAATGGGAAGATCTCCAAAGATCCCATGATTATGAGTCTAAAACTGGGTGAATCTCCATGGTGGAATATTTATAAACATTTGGTTTAGTTTTAAAATGAATGAATAAATTAATCAAATAATTAATTCATCAAATAAACATAACACCAATAAGAAAGGGTTCCAAACTACCCATGCCCACTAATTTTTGGTCTCCCCTAGGGAAAAATGCATTACAGACTCAATAGTGGTCTCATATTTCTGATCCAATATTTCATTTAAGAGTCATAACATTTCCATTAATAATATACACACATGAAATATAAAATATATTTAATATATTTATAAAATTAATTCTATTTACATATGGCCTCAAAATCATACACCGTCTCAACGCCTAACTCTATAAATATATATAGAAATATTTCAAAGTCTTAAAGGGAAAAACCGAGTCTCTAAATCACCACCTCCTTCAATGTTTTTATCCCCAAAAGGAAAAACTAAATTAACTACTTGATATATTTATCCCACATCTGGCTCCCCTGATCCTAGGAACTCTCTTACACATTTTCACATTTCCACGACATGAAAACAAAGGGGATAGTCCATCAAATAAGGGTCTTCTCCTATAGATCCTCAATCTCTAGTGGGTGATTCACAAAGGTGGATTCATCCTTGATGTCTATCTCTCCCTAGTCGATGATGTGAATAGGGTCATGCACGTATCTTCTTAGCTAAGACATGTGGAAGGCACCGTGAACCCACTCCATCTATGGGGGTAGGGAGAGGCAATAAGCAACCTACCCAACCTCTACATGATCTTGAACAACCTGATAAACCAGAGGGATAGATTTCCCCATGTCCGAACCTCCACAATCGTCATCACGGGGAGACTCTTAGAAAAATGTGGTATCCATAATAGAACTCCAAGGCCCTATGATAGTGATCAGTGTAAGATTTTAATTTTCATTGAGTCATCATCATCCATTCATGGATAAACTAGAATTTATCCATTGTTCCCTACAACATATCTATTCCCATATGATACATCTCATCGATCCATGTCTAGTATAAGGGTGACCTTTAGGGTCATCCCAACATTTCCTAAAAAGGCATCATGCTGATGGTAGAGTGGTAGCTATTGTTGTATGCAAACTCTACCAAGGGAAAGTGATCCTCCAAGATCTGAAAAAAGATTAACATGTATTCCCTTAGAAAATACTCTAACACCAAGCTAACACGTTTGTTCTACCCATCTTTCTGTGGGTGAAAGGTTTTACTCTTCCTCATTTGGGTCCCAAATGAATCCTTTGAGCCTATCCACAGTCATGACGTAAACTACACATCATGACCAAAGACAAAAATTGAAAGAACCCGTGAAGGAGAATGATATCCCTTACCTATAAATTCCCCAAATTCTACACCAAACTCTATACCCTGATGGAAAGTAAGTGTTATGACTTAGTGAGTCAATCAAATATCACCCAGATAGAATCATGGATCTTCACTGTATGCAGAATCCCTGTCACAATGTTCATGGATAGGTTGTCCCAATTCCACTTTGGGATCTCAAGGGGTTGAAAAAACCTTCTAGAACATGGTGCTTGTCCTTCACCTATCGACAAGTTAGGAAATGAGAAAAGAAATTAGCTAACCTAATCTTACTCCATACCATAAAAACTGCCAATCAAGGTAATTTTACATCCTACCAACACCAGGATGTACAACTAGGGGAGAAGTGTGGAACTATCACATAACCTCCTCTTTCATCATTACTGGAACCACTATCAACCCCATAGAACAAGATGAAATGACTCACACCTTCATAATTTCCATATAGTGAGTCCCCCATGAATATATAGTTATGTAAGACCCAATAGTTGGTGTCTCCTAGCTGAGACTCTCTCATATGCGTGATAAGTAGAGGAGTCAACACCATTTCTTATAGGAATGTTGTATACTGATGCTCCACCATGATCAGCTGCGAGGAAGAAACCATATGGAAATACAGTTATGACAAGTGAGTTTAGGAATTATTGCTAAGGGAATCTGCTACTATGTTTTTCTTCACTATATTATAGACTATATCGAATTCATAGTCTCATAGGAACTCCAACTAACACCATTGTCTTATGTTCAAGTCTCTCTAAGTGAATATGTACCTGATACTATGATGGTTTGTGTAAACCACAAAGTGCTCCCCAAAAAGGTAGTTCCTTAAAACTACCAAGTCAAAGACTATCGCTGCAAGCTATATGTCATGAGTTGTGTAGTTATGCTCATTTCTTCTCAACTACCTCGACCCGTATCCGATAACTACCTACCACTACATCAACATACATCCAATCTAAGCACTTTGAGGAATCGTAATACACTACGTACTCCTCACCCCAATATGTTATTCTTAACTCTATAACACTCTTCATCCTCAACCTAAACTCCTTGGATTCCCTTTATCAATTCTTAGACTAGGTAATAGATTCCATTTACCTATTAAGTAAGTAAAATGGGCTGAAACTCTGGATAAGTCTACCACAAAACTTATGTATTACCCTTCCAAGACAAGGAATCTATAAACCTTTAACATGACATTGGGTGGATCCCAAGAAAGCACTATATCAATATTCATTGGGTCCATGGATAAACCATGTCCAAAAATGACATTCCCTAGAATGCCAACCTCATGAAACCATAACTGGAACATCAAGAGTTTACCATAAATATGAAGCTCACAAAGAAAATCTAGGACTATCCTCAAGTGCACTGCATGCTCCCCCACTGATGCAGAGTAGATAACCATGTCTTCCATGAAGACAAAAGGAACCGGTCCAAGTATGGATGAAATACCTGGTTCATCAGATCCATATATATCGAGGATGTGTTCATCACAGAAAATGAAATCAGTAGGAACTCATAGTGTCCATAGTGACATTGGAATGCCAAATTTATAATATCAACCTCACAAACCCCCAAATAGGGGTGGCCGGACTATAGATGGGTCTTAGAGAACCATCTCGCACCTTGAAACTGGTCAATGAGGTTGTCAGTCATAAGTAAGAGATACTTGTTCTTTATCATGGCCTTGTTTAGGTGATGATAATCGATGAAAATTCTTATTCTACAACCCACCTTTTTCATGAACAACATTGGAGATTCTGAGAGGGACATATTGTGTCTATTTAAACCCTTCTATTGATTTTCATCTAATTTCAACCGAAGATCTTGGACCTTGGTAAGGGCCATCTGATATGTCCCAAAAGATATCTGAGTGGTTATGGGATGAAATTTTATGACAAAATCCTTCTCCCACCTCAGAATTAGTCCAAGAATGTCTTAAAGGAATACATCCATATAATCATCCACAAATGAAGGAATCCAAATTCCTAAGGAGAATTCTGTACCAAGGGATATACTCATTATCTGATGGGTGATGGGCTGAAGCCTCTTGCTCATAGAACCTATTTTCCCTATCATGAGATCTCTCTTGAAAGAAAAGGAGAATCTCATCCCATCAGTCGATAGAAATTTGAATTGTCTTTGGTGACATTCAATATGATCTCGGAGTATGGAAAAAGAATCCATACCAAAGATTATGTCATAATTTTCTATCTTGATGACCAAAAGGACCCACATGAACCTCTCTCCATCAACAGATAGGTCACACTATCGGGAGGAAAAAGATACAGAAGTAGAATTCCCTATGGGAACCTCCAGATGAATTCGTTGGGCTAACGCCTCAATTGGGAGCTCCAGTTCTTTCATCCTAAGTATAGAGATAAAGGAATGACTAGAACCTATGTCTACAAATACCAAATCAAGAGTAGAAAAATTAGAGATCATAACTTTAATCATATCATGCATTGGGAGTTCATAAGCCTCTAAACCCTACAACTCTCCACTGCCCCATACACCAGCTCCCTGAGCCTCATGTGGGCCACCTAATGGAAGGGGAAGTAGGATATGATATCCTCATCCACCAATGAAATATCATATTTCTTTTCATTTGTCTTCGACTCCCTAGGGACCGCCATATCCTATCATAGGGGATCTCTAATAATGGCACTGCCTCTTCTATGGCGGTCCATCAGGTACCTACCGGTGCTTCTCATTATGTCTGGTCAATCAATATTATGATATATGAACCTGCCCATAACAAGTGAATCACCAACCCTCTATAGGAAGCCTTGGTTCTCTACGCTATCCCAACACCACAAGAGCTTGTTCCTGATCATGATTGCGAAAGGAATTCTTGTTCCAAGATCCTACTGACTGGCACATGCTAGCTACTACATAAGACTCAACTCTGTGATTCCCACCACCAGCTCAAACTATTTCGAATCCCTCTCATAGGAATATCTCTTTCACTAGTTCACTCTCAATCACTCCAAAAATAGGTGGGGATACACATGGGAACCACACTAGAATAAATCTCTCTACAGATTCCCTATTTAAAGTTATGTGATTGGAAGTAGCCATCACAAATCATATTAAGAGAGTATTGGGTATGGCCTGTGAACATCCCTACATACTCATCCACCATCATCACTCCCGTCTATAGCTCTAGTAGCTCTAAAATCTGAACTGAGTTCATGTAGGAGGGATGGTACTCGTCACTAAACAACTGCTAGAAGTCGGGCTAAGAGAGTGTTGACTCATCATGTATCTACGTAACTAGGCTCCACCATCACCGAGTTGCTTCATGGAAAAGGATAGCTAAAATCACAACCACCTAATCGATAAGGGTTCAAATGAGACTAAAGACACAGATCAATGACTCTAGAAGATCCTCTACTGCCTGAGGATCAAGATCACCAAGGAACCTTAGCAGCCTCTGGCACTAGAACTCATGGAGCATGCCAAGACTATGCATATTCTCAGCCTTCTCTACTGGGATGATCAACTACTTAAAATGTATATTTGATACTACCTACCCACCTAGAGGAATGGGTTCATGAGATAGACCATGAACCAAGGTCTCTTTTCTCATCTGATCTTCATCATGATCTAGAGCCAGTACACTGGCTGACTATCATCATGGGGGAATCCTGAAATATTAATCAAGAGATACCTCAATTAGATGGGAATATATATATATAACAACAATGTGGAGGTAACTCAAGAAGGTTTGTCAAGGACTCAATCCTATATGATGAATGTATCATTAAACCCTACAATTGATTAATCGGTATGCTGAGTAGACATGTAGGTAGTCAAGGTCCTTGTGAATGGATACATCAGTCACCCATACCATCACTAGATTCCCTAGATTGAGAGCCTCACTTGAGAAACTTTTTCACTGTTTCCCTAAACCCCACTAAATCCTCCTAATGGGACTAGTCTAAAAAATATACCAATGAATTAACTTTCTATGATAACAATATTTAATGCCTCAACCCAAGATGGGGCTTGAGTCATAACTACCCCAAGCTCACCTCTATAAGCTAGGAGGTGGCGACTAGTGCTGAAGGCATATCTAACATGGGGAGGCCTTTTCCTATGTATGTACACACAAACACACCTTTATATTGATGTAGAAGTGCAGAGGGAAAGAGTAAAATATGTTACACAACTATAAGGTAAACTAATCAAGAATAACCTCTAAGGTGTAAAAGAGTATGAAAATGAAAACTAAAAAGTAAAGGAAAAAAGTACACGCCCCATAAGAAATATGTCCCAAACTAAAAAAATCAGAAAACTAAACTACTCAGAGAGCCCAAATCCTGAATCTAAAGTTGTGACCAATGTATATGTTATAAAGTACCAATTTTCCATAATCTTATCTAAAGTCACTATAAACCTGTCCATCATCTTTATAATACATGTCACGTGCATGAAAATGTAACACTCTGAGATTTTATGAAATATTTTTTTGAATTAATTTTATCTTTAAAATATTTTTCATTTCATGAAACATTGAAAATAGTTTATTAAAGAAATATGATCAGATTTAATTATACGAAACACCAAGTTATCATGCACTACACACAACATAAAGTTTAACTTTCTCTACAAGGAACATCGTGGTTATCATACATTACACAAAAATGTTACCAAACTATAATATATTATTAATAATATTTTTATTTAATATAATAGTATATAAACTATACATTAGGTTTATGGTTATGAATTGGATTAAATAACTTATAAAAATACATGGTTGAATTCATTAGTTACAAATTAATTATAATTGAATACAAGAACAAATTTATTATATTATAAAATATTATTATTATTATAAGATATTTTACACTAATAAATAAAATAATTATAATTAGATAGTGATATTAATTTAATATATTTTTTATATATTTGATAACATTTTTTATATTCATCCAATATATTTGATAGGTATTAGATAAGAAAAACCCAATTTTATACTTAAAAACCTATATTTTTTTAAAAAGTATTTTTACCACCTTTTAATAGAGAACCCATTTTAAATACATTTTTTGAAATTTTATAGATTTAATATGTCAAAATAAAATTAATATTTGAAATTGAAAAATAATAATTAGGCTGGGTAAATTTTTGGCACTTTTCTGTGAATTTTCAATTTTTAATTAATCGTAAAAAATTCTGAATTTTAGTTTAAAACTAGTTTTTATATAATTTATTTATAAAGTAAAAATTAAATTTTAAATTTGTATAAAATGTTAATTAGATAATATTTTTTTCCAATTAATCCAATTTAGTCCATTAGATCAAATTTTACATTGAAATTATATATAAAAACATAGAAAACGTTCAAACGTTCTTACTTTAAAACCTGCATTGTCGACTCTACTACGAGATTATATTTAAATTATTTTTTCCCACATATGTAATTGGAATTTGGAAAAATTAATTCCATATTTTTTATAAAAGTAATTTATAATTTATTATAACGTCAACTAAGTTTTCTTACCAAAAATATTAGTGAAAGTAATTAAAATTAATTACATCAACTAAGGTAAAATCAAGCTTAAATAAGGACTAAACCTTAATCTTAAGGGCCTAAATGGCCAATAAAATTGTCCAGAAGCCATTTTATAACAATATTATTACCCTATAATCACATTTATCTTATTTTTGAAAATATTGGATCCACTTTCTATAGGAAAAACGTGGGTGTAATTCCCTTTCCCAACATTTTCAAGAGTGCAACTCCTCCTCCACTATGAAAAGGCATCGCCTTCTCCCACTTCCTCACAACTCTCAAGAAAATTTGGATCAAACAAGATCTAAAAAAACATCTCTTAAAAATACCTAACTTACTCCTTAAATCCTATCTTTTTTCCAAAATACATCCAAGTAATCCCTTTGGTGCAAACAAAAGGAGTTACCCAATTAAGGGGTAACACCCTCTCTCAGGCCCCAATCTATTATTTTCATTCTCCACCACCACAATTCATCATATTTAATTATTTTATAACAAAATAAATTTCCATAAATATTCAATTATGTTTTTATTGTACATTTTAGAGATAAAATTACCCATACATACAATTAACGGGTAATGAACATACTGGTTATGTGTACAACAAACTACCACCTTACTAAATGATGATTGTACATTTTTTCCTTTATTGCCTCTCATGGTAAGAAATAATGATTGAAACTTTATTTATTTATGTTATATGTTATAATTCTTATTTTTTAAGATATTAAAATTCTTTTACCAAATATATCTTTATAATTTCCATTTGGTGTAAATATGATAATTTCATTTGAGGAAGTGTGGACTACCGCCCCCTCAAAGCGATGTGATTCATTCACACAGTAAATGGAATGTATTACGGATGATTTTAGTGAAATTATATGATATATAAGATATAATAAATATAATATAATAATTATATATATACATATATATACATATATTTCATTTACCTTCTTTATTTCAATATGAAAATTAAACGGAAATAGTGTTCATTTCATATGTATGACCTATCGTCTCCAAGAATAATGTATTTAATTTATGTTGGAACCAGGGTCTTTTAAGAATGATTTGACGTACGATTTGTGTCAGTTGTCAATCCTCAGTGGAAGTTCAGAATGTGTACCAGCAAAGAGATCATACCATTCAAGCAGATAATAGTAGTGAAGGTGGCTCCATTTCCCAATGTTTGCCAAATTTTTGGGCCTGAAAATTGACAAATAAAGAAAAGTGTTTTTGAAAAAGGGACTTGCGCGCTGAGGTCTTGGAGGATAGGATACTTGCGCACCATATGTTTTTGAGGATCAGAACATCAAAATATGGCAAAGGGATAAGGGTCACGCAAGTGTTGGTTAGGTCGCGCAAGTGGACTTGCACGTCGTAAAAGAACTTGCATGCTGGTACCTAGAAGGATTCGGACTTGTGCGCCTATTGTTTTCAAAGAACAGAACATCAAAATTTGGATAAGGAAAGAAGGTCGCACAAGTATTGGTTGGGTCGTGCAAGTGAGTTGCACGATAGAGGTTACGGGAGACGAGACTTGCGCTCCAATGAGGGACTTGCGTGCCTTCGCGCAGGGGGTCCAGTTTGCCTATAAATACAGGTCGACCCCTCCTCATTTATTACAGAGTTCAAGACTTTGTGATTGTTTGAGCTCTCGTCGCGTAGGTGGTTGAGATGCGCAAGTGGTATTTGGGTCGCACAAGTAGAGCTTACGTGCCGGTTGTTGGCTGCGCGCCCAAGGCGGTTTGGGAGAGAAAGGAAGTGGACCGTGGGCGTGGTACTCACGACTGGATTCATATCTCAAGAAGTTGGAATTCAAAATATTAGGAGTTGATCACAATCTCTATGTGAATAATTCTCCGAAAGATCAATTCATGCTTCTAGTCTACGTTGATGATATCATATTTGGTGGCAGTGGGCAGAAATCAGTGGATTAATTTTCCAACCACATGAAATCAGAATTTGAAATGTCTATGATTGGGGAGCTCACATATTTCTTGGGGCTGCAAGTGATTCAAAAGATGGAATACACTTTCATTTCTCATGAAAAATATGCAAGAGATATGCTGAAGACGTTTAATATGCAAGACTGCAAACCAATGTCAACTCCGATTGCAGTTGGAACTAAACCTGGAAAGCATGAGGATGGGAACTCTGTTGATCCCACTATGTACGGGAGGATCATTGGAAGCCTACTGTACTTGACAGCGACAAGGCCATATATTGTCTTTACAACATGCCTTGCTTCCTGCTTTCAGAGTAATCCAAAAGAGGAACATATGGCAGCAGTAAAAAGAATCATGAGGTACATTCAAGGTACACATAACTTCGGGTAATTTTTTGCTGCAGGCAGGGACAGTGAATTATCAGCGTTTTCTGATGCTGACTGGACTAGTGATGTAGTAGACAGAAAGTACACTAGTGGTGGAGCTTTCTATATTGGGCAGAAATGTGTTGGCTAGTTGAGCAAGAAACAAGAAAGTACTTCTCTTAGTACTACTGAAGCTGAGTATATCTCTGCCACAAAGGAATAAACTCAACTACATTGGATGAAGAAGCAACTAACAGATATTGGTGATAAGGTGCGGCAACCAATGGTGATTTACTGTGATAACAAAAGCTCAATTGATCTTACGAAGAATTCGGTTCAGCATTCTCGTACAAAACATATTGAAATACGGTATCATTTTATCAAAGAAAAGGTCGAACAAGGCGTGATTAGAATGGACCATGTTGGAACTGATGAGCAAGTGGCTGATATCCTGACCAATCCACTATCCGCGGTTGTTTTTGAGAAGCATCGGTTGAACCTCGGTGTTTAACCACCTCCTACTGCATAAGGAGGCTCCGGAAAATCCATCTCCCCATTTGTTATAACTGTTTTTATCTGTTTATGGCTGTGATGCAGGTTTATGGGGGAGATACTATCCAGGGAGAGTATGGTTTGAGTTGAATGTTGAAAAACTTATCGGTATTTGGATTTATTGTCAATGGGGGAGAAAGGAATAAATTCAAGGAAAGCACTACTTTTGTGATGAGAAGTATAAGAAGGAAAACATCGGGCATCATAGCGAATTCCAAAAACATTAGAACCCAATTCAAGATTCCTCTCTTGTTTTCTACACTGAGAATTGCTCACATGGACTTAGAGTGTTGGCTGAGTTGATTCCTTCATTTTTGGAATCCACATGGATGGAGATCTATTGAATTTATTTCTTGATTGCCAATAAACCCAAAGGGGGAGATTGTTGGAACCAGGGTCTTCTAAGAATGATTTGGCGTACGGTTTGTGTTTGTTGTCAATCCTCAGTGGAAGTTCAGAATGTGTACCAGTAAAGAGATCATACCGTTCAAGAAAACAACAGTAGTGAAGGTGACGCCGTTTCCTAGTGTTTGCCAAATTTTTGGGCCTGAAAATCGACAAATAAAGAAAAGTGTTTTTGGAAAATGGACTTGCGCGCCGAGGTCTTGGAGGATAGGAAACTTGCACACCATATTTTTTTGAGGATCAGAACATCAAAATATGGAAAAGGGATAAGGGTCGCACAAGTGTTGGTTAGGTCATGCAAGTGGACTTGCGCGCCGTGAAAGAACTTGCGCACTGGTACCTAGAAGGATTCGGACTTGTGCACCTATTGTTTTCCAAGAACAGAACTTTAAAATTTGGCTAAGGAAAGAAGGTCACACAAGTATTGGTTGGTCGCGCAAGTGAGTTGCGTGACAGAGGTTACGGGAGATGAGACCTACGCGCCAATGAGGGACTTTCACACCTCCATGTAGTGGGTCCAGTTTTCTTATAAATACAGGTCGGACCCTCCCCATTTCTTACAGATATGAAGACTTAGTGATTGTTCGAGCTCTCGTCGCTCAGGTGGTTGAGACGCGCAAGTGGTAGTTGGGTCGCACAAGTAGAGCTTGTGCGTCGGTTGTTGGCTGCACGCCCAAGGTTGTTTGGGAGAGAAAGGAAGTGGACCGCGCAAGTTTGTTGTTGGGGAAGGAATCGTCGCTTAGGTTCTTTGGTTACACTTGCGCGCCAGTTTGGACTTGCGCGCCCTATTGGGACTTGCACGCCTGGCTTGGTGAAGCATGCCATGTATTGGTGAAGCCCACCGGTCTGTTTGGAGCTGCACAAAAGCCGAGAGATTACCCGATACATTTGGGGAAAATTGATATTCATCTTCTGCTAAGAATTGGACTTCAATAGAGCATCTACATACAACATAGAATGCATTCTTATGCAATGATGAAGAGACCTTCATGTCTATAAACTGAGTGTGACTTCACCAACGACAGTGAGCTTGGGGGAGTCAACGGGAGTGAGCCGAGGGAAGCAGTGAGCTATCCCTGAACCTTTGTAAAGGCAGTGAGCCTGGGATAGAGTGTCTGTGCCCAAACCTTTGTAATCCACAACTAGTGAAGATTAGTGGAATCGGGTACGACCGACAACTTGTTGGCATATTCTCCTTGGACGTATCCCTTAGTGGTGAACCAAGTAAAAAGTGTTATGTATTCTCTGTGCATGTTTATATTTTCTTTATATTCACAATCATCATATAAGTTCAACAAGTTTCTACCAACGTGGGAACAAGATCCATCACATTAAAATAAAAAGTTGTCACCCTGATTCACCCCTCCCCTCTCAGGATGTCCTGAGGTCCTTCAATTTAATAATTATATATTATATTGATTATTATAATAAATATTATTGAATAAAAATTATATTTATATCATGTTTTATATTATGTAAATAATGAATAATTATATGGACCAAAGATATGACAAATTAAGACACATGTGAAAAAAGTGAATATTACCTAAAGCGTATCCTTAACATGGTCTTATTAACAAGTGGGTAATTTAAAGTCATAATAAAACCATATATTGTATTAGATATAAGAATATGGTTCTATGTAATATTTATAATAAATTTATATTTATTATATAGCAGGTTTGTATGAGTACAACAAGAGTCAAGACATAAGTTAAGGGGATTTCATCTCACTTTTTATTTCTATGAGATACATACTTTATTCACCACCCATTTCTTATGAGTGGTATTTATAATTAACATGGATTTATTATATGATTCTTATACTTAAATTTATATTTATCTAAATATACATTTTATTACATTTCATTTATGGTATTTATGTCTCAAAAGTTACCAAATCAGTAAAAGCAATTGTCTCAATTTTCCTTCATTGAGACTCATGCCATGTTATTCACCTACATTTTTCCATGAGGTGTATATAATTAATTTGAAATGTTATATCATGAATGTTATTATTTTAATTATATTTTATTATACATGTAATTTAGTTTTATTACATGGGGAGTATGGTTCAAAGTTACAAAGTGGTAATAGTTTATTGAAACAATCTCATCAGTTTTAGAGATTGTTTTTGTTTATGGTTACTTTGATGAAATATTATTATCCATATCTCAAGATAATTAATTAATATTATTATAAAACTTTATTAATAATTTAATCATATTTTGGTACCATATTTATACTCTTTGGTACATAATATAGTTAAGAAAGTGTTTTTCTAAAAGCTCGACTTTACCCTCTCTTCAGTCAGAAATCTATATTCCTTCAAAACCATGTTTTCTAAAAATGGTCTCTAAGAATACTATAATATTTTTCAATAATCATTATAATGGATTTTTTTTCCTTTTTTACCAATGTTTTGAAATTAATATTCTCATTTCTTTTAAAAAAAGGCATTTTTCTAACCTTTTACCATGTAAAAGGAATGTTCTTACCTCATATGATATTTATGGATTTACCTGATATCATTTTTGTAAAGATTAATTTTCATGTTTAAAAGGTTACTTTTCATGATAATGTTATTAAAAATAATTTTCAAAGAAATTATTTTCAAAATGTTTTCAAGATTTATATGTTTATATATTATTTTTCAAGGAAAATGGTTTCCAAAAACTTTTCAAGATTCTTTTATAAATATTAAAGGAAAATGAATTTCAAATGAATTTCAAGCCTTATTTTTAAGTTTTAAAAGTATTTTCCAAGAAATAGTTTTCAAATGTGTTTTAATCTCTATTTATATGTTTTAAAATAAAAAGGTTTGAAAATTGTTTTCAAATATTTATTTATAAGATTTCAAGTTTAATTTCAAGAAAATTGGTTTTAGAAATGTTTCTATTTTTTAAAGAGTTTTTTATAGAAGAAAGGAGGTTCTTCTTATGAAATTTTTTCAGAATATGTTTTGAAGTTATTATCCATATAATATGACATTCATTGATGTTACTCATTCTATTCTAGGAAATTATCCAAATGTTCCATTCATATCTTTTACTGAATTGTTTATGTTTTGGTGGAATGATACTTATAACACCAATTTCTATTCCACAGGTTATGTGTTTTTGTAACAGCTCCTTTTCATGGTTTATCCTTTGGTGAAATTATTATGAAACCTATCCTTTTTCTATATGTTATGATGTGATAAAATGTTAATGATACCCATTTCATTTCATGGGTTATGATAGAATGTTTATAAAAACCATCTTTTTTATGGGTCATCATATGATGTAAATTTTATTGTCTTGTGAAACATGTATGAATGATTTTATTATGAGATTGGTGGGAACTATATCCCCCTTTAATGCATTGGGTAATGATGAATGAATCCTGGATATAAATGTTATGTGTGAACCAGATTACATGTTCACTATGTTATTCATGGACTTTGTTACATGACCATATAGTATGCATGAACCTGATTGCATGTTCACAATGTCACATGAGAAACCGATTTCTTGTTCATAACATTATGTGTAGACTTGGTTGAATTTCTATAATTCTATGAGAGGACTTTATTTATTGTCATTAACATAATTTTTGAACCTATTTCTACTTATACATGTTCACTATGTTATACGTTGATGTGTATGCCACCATTCCATTTATTATTCCTACGTTATGATTTCTTATCTTACACCCATTATTTTTTTATGATTCATGTCTTATGAACACAAAATATTAATTTCATGATTCCTTTTTATGATATTTGATATTTAGGGTATGGTCCTATAATGATCATAATCACATTTATATACCCTTATTTTTATGATGTGAATACACATTTCTTTTATTTACCCTTAATGAGCATTTGAGATCACCCCTTTATTATATTTCCTTTTCCTAGGTTATGAAGAAAGGTTTTTAATTAGAATTACTAAGGGAGAAAATATTTATTGGAAACATTGAATATATTTTACTTAGATAGAGTATTTTTATTCCAATTTTTCGATGGAACTAAACTAATACAATCATTTGAAGTCCATTTGTATAATGTTTTTTTCCTGTAAGAGTGATGTAATGTTAATATATGAAAAATTTGGGTCAATATAGTTTGTATCAGAGCAAAGTTTTAGTTAACCTTTAAAAACTAGGATGATAAAACTTTAGAAAGTTCCCTAGGGAGGTTTCTAAGTATATTTCTAGGGATGTATCTAAGGATAAGTATAAGTATATGTTAACATTTTGTAAAATATTATGAAATTTTGGTTAAGGATAAAGTGATTGGTTTCTTAGAAATAAATCCCTGTTTGGATACTACAAGTGGATGTGCTTCTGGAACAGATGTACCTAGGGGTACCAGCTTCTAAAAGATGTTCTGGGCTTGAATAGGGGTTATATGGTACACAAAAATGGGCCTTTCATCACACTTTATTTGAAACTTCTAGGGGATATGATTTGGGACTTCATAAAAGCTTAACGGACCATCATGAAGGATTTAAATAGGATTTGGTTATAAATAACCTAGCATAAACATGAGGAGTCATAGTTTAAGAAATGTGTCATAATTTAGACATTATATAATTTATTTTCATGATTATGTGATTCTTCACTATGATAATTGTTTCTTACTCAATTCTACCTAATTTTATTCAATATAAGGAACCAGAAGGAACTAGGCTAGTATTTAATGTGATGGAAAAGTTTCTAATGAATAGTCAATTGGGATGATCACTGGTGTGAAGAATATTTTGATCATGCCTAATCAGTTTTCAAGGAATATGGTTAAGAATTTGTACCTTAACCAACTCCCAGACTCCCCAAGGAAGATAAATATAAATTTCATTGAGAGTTCATGTATTGTAGTTCTTGGAGGAAAGAATATTTTGTTTCCTTTGTATGAATAATGTGTAAAAAATCACCCAAGTGAATGTCTTAGAGTAACAAGAAGATATTTTGACTATAGAAAAAATGATCAAAAAAAAGTAACTGCAAAGGGAAAATGAAAAGTTCAGTTAAAGCATTGAATGGGAATGTTGGCATCCCTAAGGTATTATCAATTGACTTCTACTTTAAATGCGAAAATTATGGGCATTATGGAGATTGATTTCATATATGGAATGTTTATGAAGATAATCAGCAAGGTAGTTCAAGTAATGGGTTTTATGTTGATGATGAAGAGACCACAAATGATACGTTAATGGTATGTGACGATCTTCTAGTATTTTTTACATTAAACATAATAATAATGATTATATTGAGGTTTAGGAACCTTAATATGTGATTCATATTTCATATTCTAGGAAATATGTATTATGGAAGAAGTTGAAGAATCTTGATTAATGGTTTAATAATAAAATTGGATGAATAAAGTATTTATGTTTTGGAATTCAAATATTTTGTTATACGAATCATGAAATATATATGTATTTTTAGTATGATTTTTCATTAAAGATTAAAAAAATATGTGAATGGCGGTGAAGAAATATAAAATTAATTTCATGTAAGGGTTATATTTTGATTAAGGTAATGTAACCCTTAATTAATGCCTGCCACTGAGATAATGATTTTTGGATAAATATATATTGGATATGAATTAGTAAATTGGATGGTGCAGATTACCTAGAAACTGATCATTGAAAAAGTGATCTATGTAATCACATATAATGTTTAAAAATTGTTGGAATTAAGGAATATATCCAATAATATTTTGAATAAGGATTTATGGTAATATAGTTTATTACCACCTTTCAAGAGAATGATTTATGAAGGTACTCACATGTTTGGAATGTGACAACCAAGTGGTACCTTGTGTTATACAAGGGATCAATGTTAAGATGTTTTCATGAATTTCTTTCTAAAACATTGTATTTTCATATTTTGGAATGTTTATAAGGTTAACCATTCATGGAATGATTATGCTAAACTTTAGAAGAATTATTTATGTATTGAAATTGTATTCAAAACTTTAGTTAAAAGGCAATTTAGCGTTTATCCTTATTTCAAGGATGTCTATCATATTTTTTTTAAAAATTAAATTTTTTTGGTTTTAAAAAATAAAATATTTTATGTCAGGTGACAACCAATCATGTCTGATAAGTCCATGGTTCTTAAACTAATGATCTATGGATGATTAGGGTTTCACTCCTACCACTGGTCTACTCAATTTCCTGGTTAATGCCTTATTATGTTTGTTGAAAAAATCTTAATGATGAACTATTAGAATTAATATTTTATTTTTATATATTAATGTATGAACCATATGCAATTTGAATAATAAATAGAGGAAAATAGTTATACTTTTCCATTATTTTATAGTCTTTAAGATCTGCTAAAATTTTATTTTATTACTTCAGGGAGCAAAGTTAATTTCTGGGAATCCATTTATTGATGTAATGAATGATTTAAAAATATATAAAAGAACCAATGAATGATTTTTTATAGAAATATATCATGTAATTATATTTTATTATATTATTGGTCAATAAAATAATTAATCAATATTTGTATAATGATAAAAAATGTGTTTTCCTAATACCTTAATTATTACTGAATCAATGGCCTTTTAAATCATTATAGATTTTTGAATTTGAGGCCCACAAATTTTCATTGATTGTTTTATTATTAGTCATTTAAGGATGGAGTTTCCTCCACCACCTCCTCCAGGTCCTCCAGGTCCTCCAGATTATCCACCCCCAGTGATTTTTTTAGATGTAATAAACATTTGAGTTCTTCGTTTATTGTTATATTAACTATTTAAAATTCCTCTTTCATATTGGTACGAATATTACGTGATTTGATTTTTTTTATTTTTTTAAATATATTATTACTTATTAGTATTATTTTTTAATGTGTGCTTATTTTAGTAATATTACTTTTAATATTTTATATTTACTGTTAATATTGAGAAGTTTATAAATTTATAATTTTATTAATATTAATATTATTAATATTATTTTTTCATAAATATGTATGTTTATTTTAATAATAATATTATTATATTAATTTTTTATATTAATAATATTAGTACTACTATTATTATTTTTTGATATTAATATTTCATAATTATATTATATATTTTTATTATTATTAATATTATAATAATATAATTTATTTATATTATTAATATTAATACTATTATTATATAGATAATTTAATAATAATAATATTATATTAATTTTTTGTATTATTAATATTAGTATTATTATATTATATTATATTATTTATATTCATATTATTATTATTTTATATTAATATTTCATAATTATATTATATATATATTTTTATTTATATTCTAATAATATATTTTTTTTATATTATTAATAATAATATTATTTTTATATAATATTATATGATTTGTAATAATTATTTTATTTTATTTTATTTTTTAATATTTACGACGCGAACATTTGCGACGAGATTTCTTATCGTAAATTTTTTATTACTGTACCATTTGCGACGGGACGAATACCCGTGGGAAAAACCTTCTGCGACAGTCCGTCGCAAATACCTTCCTCGCAAGTATTTTTTTAAATTTCGCATTTGTGATGGGATTCTGACCCATCACAACTAATATATCTGCGACGGCCCATCACAAATACCTTTTTTATATATAAACAAAAAATCATTTGCGATGGGGGAAAAATACTGACGCAAATACTCTTTTTGCGACGGGACCGCCACAAAAACATCTATTTGCGACGCCGTTTTCGGCAACGAGCAATTTGCGACGGAGCCCTGTCACAAAAGACCTTTTGCGAAGGGATCCCGTCACAAATCACCCTTTGCAAATATTCAGTTATCCTGTAGTGTATGTGTATTCCCAATTATATGCTACTTTCTGTAACCGTTATGGTTCTAACATTCTCTTTTAAGGTATGTTCTAGTATTTATTTTTACGATGTTGGTTTTTATGAATGAAAATTTAAGTTATTGAACTTTTGATAACCCAGAAAATATTTTAGGCTGAAATTAATTATAAGTGGGGTAGAATTTAACATCATGAAATTTTGTGAAATATTTTTTTTGAATTAATTTAATATTTTAAATTTTTTTCATTTTATGCAACACTGAAAATAGATTTTTTAAAGTAATAAGATTAGCTTGTATTATATGAAATACCAAGTTATCATGCACAACATGCAACATAATGTTTAACATTATCTACAATGAACACTGATGTTAGCATACATTACATGAAATATTGAATTTCCTCAATGACTTGCATAACATGCAAGACCGAGTGTTACCAAACTATAACATATTAATAAATATATTTTTATTAATATAATTAGATATTAACTAGTTGTTAATTTTATGTTTATTAGTAGGATTAAATAACTTATGATAATGTATGGTTGAATTAATTATTCACAAATTAATTAGTGCTGAATATAAAAACCAATTGAATATGAAGGAAAATATTATTATTATTATATACTTTTTACACTAATAAATTAAATTAATTATAATTAGTTAGTGATATTAATGTAATATATATGTTATGTATTCAATCAAATATTTTTTATATTAATCAAATATATTTTATAGACATTAGATAAGAACAAACCTAATTTTATGCTTAAACCCTATAATTTTTATAAAGGTATTTTTACCACCTTTTAATGGTAAACCCATTTTAAATCCAATTTCTGGAACTTTTAAGCCCTAACATAATAAAACAAACTTCATATTTGATATTTTAACATAATAATTATATTATTGTAAATATTTTGTATTTTAATGTAAAGTTTCTTTTTTTAATGAATAGTGAAAATACTGAATTTTTGTTCAAAAATTATTTTTCCTATAATTTATTTATAAATTAAATTAAATTTTAAATTGTTTTAAATGTTTTATTAGAAAATATTTTTGTCTGTTAATCCAATTTAGGTCATTAGAACCAATTGCACATTGAAATTGGATATAGAAACATAGCAAACTTTTGAACATTTTTACTTTTAAAACCCATATTTTCGACGCAGCTGCGGGATTAAATTTAAATTAATTTCTACCACTTATGTGATTTAAATTTAAAAAAATGTATTCCATATTTGTAATATGAATAATTTATAATTTATAATAAGGTTAAATGAGTTTTTTTACCAAAAATATTAGTGAAATTACTTAAAATTAATTACATCAATTATGGTAAAATTATGATTAACTAAGGACTAAACATTAAACTTATCAGCCTAAATGACCTATAAACTTGTAAAAAATCCATTTTATGGATATATTTAGGCCTTATAATTGCTTTTATTTACTTTTTATCATTATTTCGTAAAATGTTCATGTGAAGAACATGGGTGGAATTCCCTTTCCCAAAATTTACAACAATGTGACTCCACCTACACTATAAAAAGGTCTCCTCTCCTCCACGTACTCACAAATCTCAAGACACTTAGGATCAACCAATATCTACCCAAATATATTCTAAAAATCCATACCTTCCTCCTTTAATCCTAACTTTGGTCATAAGTCCATCCAAGGAATCTCATCATTGCCAACCAAAAGTAGTTTCCTGATTTAGAGGTGACTCCCTACCTCAAGCTCCTTTCATTTTTTTTATTTCTCCACCACTTCAATTCATCTTATTCCATTGTTGTATAAAAAATACAGTATCTTAAATAAACTAGGATTTTTATTATTATGAGGTTTCATCCTAAACTTACACACAAACTCATCTAATAGGTAATAAACATATTTTTTATCTGTACGATGAACTACCACCTCACTAAATGACGATTGCTCATTTTTCCTTTACTGTCTCTCATGGTTAAAATTATGATAGACACTATATTTATATATATTATATATTATATTTATTACGCCTTTATGAATATTTAATCCTTTTAACACACATATATTTATACTTTCCCTTTGGTGTAAATATGATAATTTGTTTTGAGAGAGTGTGGACTACCACCCACTCAAAGCAATGTGATTCATTCACACACTAGATGAAATGTATTAAGGGTGATTTTAGTGAAATTATATGATATATATGATATAATAATTCTACTAGAATATGTAAATTTATACATATATAAAAATATATTTCATTTATATATTTTCTTTTAGTACGACAATTAAATAGAGACAACGTTCATGCATACATACAACCTATTGTCTCCAAGAATAATGTATTCAATTTCATAATTATATATTCTATAGATTATTATAATAAAATTATACAGAATATAAATGATAATTATATAATTTTTTTTATTCTTTAAATCATGATATAAGTATAAGGACCATTGATATAACAAATTAATACACATGCGAAAAACAAAGCGAATATTACTTGAAGCATAAGTTTAACATTGAATTATTAAGAAGTGGGTAATATAAAGTCATAATAAAACCTTATATGGTATTATATATAGGAATATGATTCTGTGATATATTTATAATAAATTTATAT
Source organism: Viscum album (assembly GCA_963277665.1). Taxonomy (NCBI): domain Eukaryota; kingdom Viridiplantae; phylum Streptophyta; class Magnoliopsida; order Santalales; family Viscaceae; genus Viscum; species Viscum album. Next base: position 981,079,088 of record OY728143.1, on the reverse strand, counting down.
TTATTATACTAGAGGTTTGTATGAGTTGGGAGAGATTCAAGATACAAAGTAAGGAGATTTCATTTGACCTTTTTATTTCTGTGAGATACATCCTTTATTTACCACTCATTCCATTTGATCGGTGTGTATACTAACCATGGATGTATTTTATTATTGTTATAATTAAATTAATGGGTATTCTCATATCCATTTTATGAAATTTATTTCATGGTATTTATGTTTCAAAAGTTACTAAATCATTAATACAATTCTTGTGTCAATTTTCCATCTTTGAGACACATGCAATGTTATACACCTATATTTTCCCATTAGGTGTAGAAAATACATTTGAAATGTTATATCATGAATCTAATTATTTTTATAATATTTTAATGTTTATGCACTTTTATTTTATTTACATGGGGAGTATGGTACATTGATACAATGTAGTAAGAGTTTATTGAATCAATCTCATAGATTTTCGAGAATATTTATATTTATGAATCCTTTGATGGAATATTATGATACTTATCTCAAGAACATTCATGAATATTATTTTCCTTTGGTTATTCATGATTTATTAACTTATTGGAACCATTTTACAACTCTTTGGTACATAATATAGTTACAAAAGTGTTTTTTAGAGATCTGACTTTACCCTCTCTTCAGTTGGAAATCTGTGTTCCTTTAAAACCATGTTTTCTAAATTGGGTCTCCAAGAATATTCTATTATTATTCTTATATAATTAAATGGAATTTTTTACCTTTTTAATAATTTATAAATGGTTTCAATGTAATATTCTTATCAATTTCTAAATAAGGATATTTTCCAACCTTTTACCATTGAAAAGGTGTTCTATTTTTACCTCACATGACATGTATAGATTTACTAGCCATCATTTATGAATAGAATACATAGCATGTTTAAAAGGATAATATTTACGAAAATGTTTTAAAAATTAATTTTTAAAGAATTTGTTTTCAAAATGGTTTCAAGATTTATATGTTTTCAAATAATTCTTTAAGAAAAATTGTTTTGAAAATGATTTAAAAAATATTTATAAGTTTTCAAGGAAAATGGTTTTCAAATTTTTTTCAATATTATTTTATAAATTTTCAAGGAAAATGGTTTTCAAATGATTTTCAATCATTATTTATTTTTTTGAAAGGTAATTGGAATAAATGGTTTTCAAAATGTTTTCAAGATCAATTTATATGTTTTCAATAAAAATGGTTTCCAAAATGTTTTCAATGATTTATTTATAATATTTCATGTTTACTTTCAAGAAAATGGGTTTCAAAAGGTTTTTATGTTTTAATGATAATTTTACAGATAATAAATGATATTTTCTTCAAAAAATGTTTTTAAAATATCTTTCCAAGTTATTCTCCATATAAGTTGAAATCCGTTGATGTTACTCATTCCCTTATACGAAATGATCCAATGGTTCTGTTCATATCCTTTCTTGAATGGTTTATGTTTTGAATAAATGATGCTTTTGAAAACCATTTCTATTCCATGAGTTATATATTTTTTTTTGAAGTTAATTATTTTCATAGGTTATGATTTTTTGAGATTTTTATCAAACCAATGTCTTTTCCATAGGTTATGATGTGTTGAAATAATAATGATACCCATTTCATTTTACGGGTTATGATAGGATGTTTATAAAACCCATATTTTTTAAGGTTCATGATATTATGGAAGTTTTATTATCTTGTGGAACATATATGAATGATTTTATTATAAGATGGGTGGGACCTATATCTACCCCCAATGCATTGGTTAATTATGGATGACTTATGAGTATAAATTTTATGCATGAACCTAATTACATGTTCACAATGTTATGAGTGGACTTGGTTTCATGTCTATAAGGTTATGCATGAAACTGATTTCATGTTCACAATTTTATGTGATAACATGATTCTATGTTCACAATACTATGCATGGACATAGTTGCTTGACCATAAGTCTGTGAGTGTGTCTGATTTTATTTCCTTAACTTATTGTGTGAACCCATTTCTACTTATACATGATCACTATGTTATACATTGATGTGTATTTCACCATTCCATAACTTATTCCTATGTTATGATTTCCTGAATTATGCTCTTGATTTCCATATGATGCATGTCTTTTGAACTATAAATATTTATTCCATGATTCATTTATTTGATCTTTGATATGTAGGGTATGGTATTCTAATGATCATGATCACATTCTTATACCCTTATATTCATTATATGCATACAGATTTCTTTTATTTACCCTTAATTAGAATTTGAACTCACCCATTTCTTATGTTTCCTTTATCTAGGTTATAAATAATGATTTTTAATTAGAATTATTAATGGGGAAGATATTTTTGGGAAATATTGAAGATCTTTCACTGAGTTAGAGTATTGTTTTCCAAAGTTTCCAAAGGCACTAAACTAATAAGGTCTTTGGGAGTCCATTTGAATAATGTTTTAAGTATTCAATATAAGTGATGTAATGTTAATGTATGAAAGGAAAGGATTGCTATAGAAAATCCCAAGTAGGGGTGAGTACATACATACCCAGTAGGATACCGCAAAAACTGAATGGGGAGTAGAAATATATACAACACAAATGAAAATATAATACATGCAAGATATAATAAAAGATAACAGATTAACCCAAACCAAGAGTGAAATTAAACTTTTCCCTAAACAAGGGACTCAACATAGTGTGTGGCTAAACTACACATTGAGTCTTCGTTACTATAAAAGGATAATAGAATCATCCAACCTCGAGAATCTAAAAATATAAAGCACATTACATACCCCACACATCTTCACCACTCATGGAAGGAAAGTAATGAATTTCCATTGTATAGATATAGAAGAATATATATATGTTCAGTCAAATATGCCCAAATGAGATAGTAAGAGAATCTACATCTCACAACTTAGCCTAGGAATAAGTGTAACCAATAGTTCCAATAGTCCATCAATGATTTCCAATATCTCATACATCTTCTCAGACATAATCATGCATGTCAAACCACACCTAATCACTATTCCACAGAGTCGAGGGGCCAAAAACTCGAAGTAGAGTACCCATTCCCAAGTAAAATAGGAGGGATCCACTTTAATAGTGATCAAGGATACACTACCCAACTCAAATGGAGGGTACCACTTGTTAGACGTTAAAGAATAAAATTCCCAACTCTACTGGAGGTTACTACTTGGTAGTCATTGAGGACTCCACTGCCCAGCTCTACAGGAGTGTAAAACATAGTATTTATCAAGGAATCCACTTCTCATCTATGCTGGAGGGTATAACATGGGAGTCATGGAGGACTGCACTACCTAGCTCTATCAGAGGGTAAAAATAGAAGTCATCGAGGATGAAATTTCACATCTCTACTAGAGTGTATAACTTTTTAATCATAGAGGACTTCACTTATTTTCTCTACTAAAGTGTACAACTTAGTTTTCATTGAGGTCTCCACTGCAAAGCTCTTCTAGAGGGTACAACTATGTAGTCTTTGGTGATCTGGAAAGATCAATATCATTATCAGGCATCGCCTAGCCAATATTCATACCCATAACATTCAACAACATATCTTGAAACCCACAACAGATGGAACCATTATGTTCTACGTGAAAAAAAAATTCAGGATAGTCTACTCAAGGGAAAAAATATGAGTTCAAATGAAGGAGATATGAAACCCTAAAGTTTCTTCAAATGGAACCATGGTATACACAGGGTGTTAGGGGACCCACATGATGTGTGGTCTTGATCCATTTCATGGTCATGTCCCTCTATCCAGTGCATGAATCCTAAAATATATAGTAGTATACACCATGTAGGTGGACTACAGGGTGTGTCCCAACTAACTGGGAGCGAGCCATGTCCCTCTACCCATTTCCATGAAGATGAATCCATGTGCAAGTACTTGGGTGCATGATGTGATGCTCTACATAGGGTGCCATCTGTATGCTCTAGTTAGGTTTTTTAGTTCAGTACATGTATATGTACTCCCACATAGAGGCCTACCTGTATGTTTCATCACAAAACTCATCCACTATAGGACGAGGTATACAACCTGTTGGATGCATACACGCCATTCCATCTTTATGATTTCCCAAAACCCTATCCACCACACTTAAGGGTATATATGCCATGTGTTCATCTTTGTACACGATGTGTGGTCAAGTTTTTCACTAGATTCTCAGGTTCGATTTCTATACCTCAAATATGACCTGTGCTTAAATTTTTATCCCTATATCTGGATAAAATTTGTGGATCTATCATCCAACAGTGGATTCTGGGCCTATGGTGGTCAGAAAGTCAACATCCTGAATCCCTATTCATATCACATCACACAACACATGCCTGATCTCCTTTAAACTTTTAAGACATGGTTTATGATCATTGAAACAATAATCCATGAATTATAAATATCCTAGATCTGGACTTATTTCATCGATCTATGCCTCATTCTTCAATCTGCTACAATTATAGGGGTCCGATCAGGCTGGGTACCACCCAAAATTGTAATACTAGTTCTGTGGGATCTAACTAGTGAATAATGTGATGAAAAATAGGAGGACAAATCACAAGAAGAAAGGCTTAAACATTGTTGTACAAGATTTCTTGCCAAATTATCAATAGTGGGCATCTTTGGTTAGGAAAAATTGAATAATCAATTAATAATTCAGTACGTGGGTGCATGATCCATTCAAAATTGGTTCAGATCCAAGAATAGGGATTGATCTTATCAATATATTTAATCAAAGGGGAATAAATAACTGATTGATGATTACTACCTTGATATTGGATCATTCCATTTCAAATGATTAAAATATGTCGCTTTATTTACTATGCTCTGATCTACTCTGATCTAGTTTTTCATTTTCTTCTAATTTTGTTCACCAATGTAGGAGGAAGGAGAGGCTCTCAACGGATCTCAAGATCATGAGACTAACCCTACATGAATCTCCATGGTAGCATATTATAAAAATTTCATTTAGGTAAAAAATTAATGAAAAATTTAAATAAATAAATAAATAATCCACTGAACATACCTCAAATGAGAGAGGGATTAGAATGCCCTATGCTGACCTATTTAAGTCGTGCTTAGCATAAACAACGCATTACAGAAACAATTGTGGTGTCAAATTTCTGATTTATGCTTCCATTTAGGATTTATCCTATTTTCTTCAATAATCTACATGAGAGATATATAAAATATATTTAATATTTTTATAAAATATATTTCGAGAAAACCAGACCTCCGAATCGCATTTTGTATCATCTCCTATCGCAGTAAATATATAAAGAAATATTTCAAAATATAACAAGAAAAAAACCAAGTCTCTACATCCTGACACAAGGCTTTCCCCCTAATCCTAATTAGCCTATACATGTAAGGGGTTACTCATGCAGGGTGTGGATAATATAACCTAGTAGGAAAACACAAACAAAATCCTTAACATAAGTGAAAAAAATATGAGTGTGGATGAACTTATGAAAACATAAATAAATAAATGATAAAAAAAACATTCACACTGGTCAGGTCATCATGTATTAACAAATTCACTATGAACCCTAACCATACCTATGGAAATTAATGTGAAAGGAAGGAAGTTATAAATATATAATAAGAACCAGACACCAATATCCAAAAAATTATCAAAGGAGGGAATTCTTATAGCTAACCACTCACCCATGTTGAACCTCCCCCTCAAGGGAAGGTCACATGACTATATCTCATACACACTAATCATCAAAGAAGTCATTTAAGGAAGGAATCACAATATATAGCCTATTGTGTAATCTAAACAATCCCACTAGGGAAATTTCACTTGGCTACACCACACATCAACCCCCAAGGAATCCATTTTTGGAAGGCATAATTATAGCTAACCCCCACATAAGTTAAATCATCCCTTCAGGGTAAGGTTCCATGGATACTCCACACATGTTATCACATATAACTGAAAAAAATTCATCAATGATACTAATAAAACCAATAAGGACTACAATATACTCTAAAACGATCCTATATAAAAACAAATGAAAAAAATATCATTTAATCCATTCTCACTCATGAATATCTTTATAATTAAAAGTAGACAACATCCACACCCATAGGCAATGCTGAAAAGTCAGTAAATCCATAATAAATACCTAGAAAATTAAATCTATGCCTAATGAAAATATAACTAAAAACCTACCTCAAAACACAAAATATGTTATGACTATATCATACTCAATTCACTTCACCCCTATCCACCCTACAAAGGGTTAATTCTATAAATTATGGATCATCTTTCCACTTTTATACCCAAATAGAACAATATCATGAAATCAGTTGTACCAACATGATTGGAAGGTCATAAAACCATATAAACATGCTAGAAAATGGTAATGAAATCTACCTAAATATTAATGAATCTCACTTACCAATCCATGCCAATTGATCCAAGACAAAACCAACAAATCCTTAAACTTAGAAGTAAAACACTTGAGTTTGGTATTTGAGTTGTATTATTGAGACCAATTGAGAACAATAACCACTAATGTCTTATATGGAGTGAGATATACAATGGAATAAACATTTCAACCAAAAAATCTTTAAACATGGGGTATAAAAGCTTAGAAGAACTTGAGAGAGCCAAAGAAGACCAAAAATTTTGTTCGGATCATTTGGATGCCAGGAGAGGAAGAGGGGAGTGTTAAAAGAGTTATGATGGGGAAATGAAAAAATGTCCCCTAAGAATACAACCTTGTGATCATTGGGTAATCAATATAACTCTACTCGGTTCTTGGTGGACTTATCAAGATCCCTATTTATCGCCACTAGACACTTAGTTGGGATCCAACCCCTAAAATGCTATTTCTTATGCCAAAAAGTACTCAATGTCTCTACACTGGGCAACTGGTACCCTCCTAATACATTTTAATAGAGGGTAAACTCATACCCTTCTCCAAAACACTCCCATTCCCCACTACCCCTTAGTATAACTCAAGTCATTGAATAATATTTTTTTAAAATGAGCCTCGAATTCATACATGAAATTTCATTATTGTTACAATATTATATTTTAATCATTTTACATTATTCCTTTTATTTTTTTGTTTCCTATTGTTGGATGTATTTAATTAAAATTCTTTACATACTATTCATGATAACTTAAATGTGATTCACATTAAAATATATTTTTTGAAAAGATAACCATTACTCTTCAATCATAATCTGCTCAATACTTTGTGAGTTTTAAAAAGGATTGAACATACATATTCACCTCGATTAACGATCATGAAAAACTTTATTATGACCATAGTTGTTTGAAAAATATCATGAATTATAGAAATTCCAGTCAAAACCACTTAATTTATTTTTTTGATCACCGTCACCTTTATTCCTAGAATCATTCATGACCACTCATATCCTTCAAGAATATTAATTTTTTTATTATTATAACCTTTATTGGAAGTGAATGATTATGTTCAAATATTTGAAAATCTATTTAAGTGATGTATGATTTTCAGAGTTGTTTTACTTGATATAATTTGAGTTTATTCATATCAACTTCATTAACAGTTTGCCAATTTTTTTAAAATTACTCTAATAATAAAAATATATCATTTTTTGTCAAAATTAATTAATATTTCTAAATAAACACATTAAAACAAAATAAACCTAATTTTAAGACATTAAAAAAGGAATTGTTATATGTGGACCAATCCTATTCCCCCTTTTAATCATTACAAATATAGATAGTTTAATAATGGATAAATATTAAAGTAAAATTTTGGGAAAATTATTGGAGTAAAAAAATTTCACAACTATAAGATAATAATATATTTATTAACATAATAACATGATCTTCACCCATAAAATATTTATCCCCATTTTTAACCATAAAGGACAAATATTTATAGAAATCGAAAAAAGTTGACATTAATGTATAGAATAGAGTTATGTGGAAATAATATAAAAAAATATAAATATAATTCCATTGAAAAGTATATAGAAAATAATTACACAATAATGAAATTTTATCTTTAGAAATTAGATATAAAATGTGTTAGTTTAATCATAATAAACATCGACATCAATAAAAAGACATTTTAAAAGAATGATTGCTTAAATGAAACTTAGATAAATATTTATAGATACAGAATGTATATAATTTCTAAATTAAGAATAAAATGTAAATATAATTAATACACATTAGTGTGAATGCTTTATATATAGTGACCTTGACCCAATTGTATAAAAATTACATGACTTAAAAAAATATATCATTACAACACATTCCCAATAATTTTTATGTCTAGTTTTTTAGAGAATTAAGATAAAAATTTACTAAAAAATCTCTTTTATTTTTTAACTACGAAAATGTTTCCTTTCCACTATAATAGAAAACACTTAATCCATAAAATGTCTCCAACATATCCTATAAAATATTCTCATAATATAACCTTCTAGACACATATTATGTATTACCTTTATTTATAACTTGTAAAAATAGAAACATAAGAAAGATGTGAGCTTAGATGACCAATAAGGGAAAATATATGTGAGAATAATCCAAAATCAAAAGTGAGTATAAGATGTGAGTATTGGAATAATCAATATACATAAAAAAATAATTAACCAATAAATATTGTGTTATAAATAATGGAATAAATATTAATATAAAATGTAATAATAATCAAAAGAGTGTGTTAATAAACATTATCCATGTGAAAAAATATATAGTAATGAAAATAAAGAAAAAAAATTGAACCATATTTTTTACTTCGGAACCAAAATTAGTATAGGGAAAATTAATTTGATGAGCCACACCATTAGTGCCTACACTTATGAGAAAAAAATGGTACTCATGAATAAATTATCTAATGTGATATATACTTTTAAACAATTCATTACCTGGTAATAGAGGACCTCACCCATCATCATCCACTCATATAAGTTCCAATTTAAAATCTTTCACTTGTCACATCATAAAGAACCCATGGAAAGAAAATGGGTTTCATAAATATTTCCAAATGATTATTTCTAAATTTTTTATCATAAACAACCCAATGAAAGAAAATCATTTTCATTCAAAAAATAATAAAATACCCATTAAAATAAAACGAGATTCACTAAACATATCTTAAATAACCAATGAAAATAAAATGGGTTACAATGAAATCATGTAACTTTATAAGTAAATACCATTCAATCAATATAATAAATCATATGGTATTTACACAATATAGATAAATTATATATAGTTAGGAAAATTATTATTCCCAATAAATTGATATATAAAATCTAGGTCAACTCCCTTCAATCAATGGAATCAAGAGTAGGGTATTCACAGTGGAAAATCACTAAAAGAAAAATTATGGTCATAAACTGAAAATGGTTAGGAAAGAAAAAGGTAGTGATGGATTATTTCTCAAAAAGATAATAAATTACATAATCCATAAAAATAAAGAAGGAGTATGGTTGAAAAACAAAATATCCAATGTGTAACAAATGCATCCCATAAAGATGTTGATATATATAAAAAAATCTTCGTAAAAGAATGTTTCGAACAATATCACCCAATAAAGGCTCGAAAATCAAATTTTCTGATACCATGTTTTAAATCGCACAAATTATATATATATACATACATATATATATATATATATATATTAGCAAATAAATAATTTAGTATATATCTCATCAGTAATCCTTTTTAATTTTAAAATAAAAATGGAGGTGGAAATATAATGGAGAATTTTAGAAAACATTTTTAACAATGGCGTAAAATAAAAAACTACATGTTACATTCAAAAGTAAATTTTGAAAATGTATAGTGAAAGATTTTGAATAATTGAAATTTAAAAAACAAAATCTCCAATAGTGTAGAATTAATAATTACATAAAGTTTTATATAGGAAATTTTAATCCAATGATACACAATTTGATAATGAAAGTAAATGAACATTTTTAATACTTTAAAAATACATTTATATAGAACCAAAATTGTAAAATGATAATTAAAAAATTTTTTGTATTAAAAACTCATTTTCATAAATAGGATTCTAAAATACCATATAATATAATATTAATTTGGGATAACCCAAGAATGTATGTATATTTTTCAAGATAAAAATTTATAATTCAATGAAATGAGATTTGATTTGTCCACATCCCTTACGTACAAATTACTCTATAAAGAATGAAATATTTGAAAATAGTTTTATATGGTGTAAATGTAAAAAATTATAGAATACAACATAATAGAATCAAATGAAATATTTTTTGAATAATATATGAAATAATTTTAAGATAATAGAAATAACTATATGAACAAAAATTGGGTTTCCCAAAACACTTACTCTTGGGGTAACACTTGAGTCAAAAGATGATTGAAGAAATAAACCTGATCTAAATCAGTTTATCCCAAAAATTAAAATGAAGTAATATACAGAACATTCATGGTGTATAAAATAATAGAACACTATATAAATTAAACATGATACATAACATGTAACTTGGCTCAAAGAATTAGTATTGGGACTACTAATACCCTTAAGACTTGAGTAACACATTAATAAAAAACCCTTGAAAGAGTAGGATTATAGTTGAACTAAAAATAGAATTATTAAAATATAATTCCTGATATTATATCTAAAATAGGTAGTATATACATAAGATAAATGAAATTAGGTGCATAATACCACACATGTCTTAAAGAGAGGAATTCGACAGGAAAACCGATATTGTTATCCAGATCTATTCCGCACTTATAAAAAATGTACTAAAGAATTAAATTATGTTCATTAAATATATAACCATGAACCATATTCATAACCTAATAAATTTATAAACATAATTTATAATCATTATATATATATATGCTATTTTTTACCCATTTTTAACACTGGGTGGTAGTAATCTTCATCGCTTTGAACTAGTTTCATAAAAACGATGTTAATATATTTTATTTTTACAAATTACATAACTATAAGATCATATAAGCTACTAAAAAAATATTTTCCATGATATTTTATAAATCTATAATTCCATTCCATGGTAGTTTGGATTATGATCCAAGAGGTTGAAATTGACAAGGAGCATATTTTAATGTTTCTTAATGAATTAAGGATCATTTCATAATTAATGAGTTAAATTTTCCTATAAACTTACAAAAAAATTTTATTTACATATTTTTATAATTATATACTAGTAAAGAAGTTATAATTTTCTTCCATGATTTAAATTCATGGTATTGTTCAATTAGGTGGTTAAACCCACCCAAATATCAAACTACCATGATTAATGGATTATTATGTGGTTGTTTAGTGGTAATATCATTATAACATATTTATAAAGATCGTTTTTAGTGTTTACTAGTGTGATATATAAAAATTTAAAATAATTAAAAATGATAATATATTTTATATAAATTCATTACTTATAAAGAAGAGATCATTTTTCTCTCAGTTTACTCGTTTTAAATGATTAAATTAACGATAATTGTTTGTTGATCATATCTTTAATAAGTTATAAAATATTACACAATGTAACCTTAATAATATCATAAACTTCATATTTATCCTTAAATTTTATACTCATTACCATCCATATATGGTGTTTATAAAAAAAAGGAATACTATTCATTCTATGGTGGTGATAGTATACACATACGCATAGTTAAAGAATTAATTTTCCATAAAATGGGAGAAATTAGTAATTTGTTTTAATGTTTCATAATAATTTAAATAATTTAAATATAATAATAATTTAATAAATTCCACTTATATACCATCTTTATAAGGTAGTGAATGAAAATTAAACACATTGTACTATGGAGGAGGTAGTCTGCCCAATGAACATATATAGTTTCATTTTTCTTAATGGAAATGTTAAAAAGTGATTAATGATTATTTCCAAATCATAATAACATTAATTACATAAAAAATAATTATTTAATTACATATGGTTTTGAAAATTATAATTTTAAAAATAAAAATATAAAATAAATATGTTAAGAAAAAAATGATTTTTCATATAGAGAACTTTAAGATTTCCTTGGAAGATTAGTTGTAAATTGATTAAATAGGATAATAAATTATAATGATAAGTTCAAGAGAGTGAAATATTATTATAGGAGAAAGAAATTAGGCAGGATTTTAGGATGAAAACTAATTTTTAGGATATTCTTTAAGGGGTTGTGAGGGGCCCCGATTATAAATGCTGTGAATGACATTTTTGGTAAATACTTCAACTTAATATAAATTGAGCATATGTTAGACATGTCAAATGGATCCAAAATTGATAATTAATTGAGTGGGTAAGAGATAAGTTCACAAAATACCTTATAAAAACAATTTTTATCACGTTTTTATCATTTTTAAATCCATCCAAACCTTAAATTATTACTCTTAGAGTTTTAGATTTTTCCATGGTAATAAGTCTTTTTCTATGTTTACTTAATCTTTATTATTAAAAATAAAGTAGTATTTTTCTAGATAATTTGGATTAATTAATTATAAATATTAATTTTTTTATTTGATTCAATTTATAAAAGTGATAAATATTAATTTTAAGATAAAAATATATAATGTATTAAAGAAATTTTTTGATAAAATATTACTTATGTTATAAAATGTCAAATATGATTTTGTAAATTAATTTACTTTAAAATTATAATTTGATATATAAAATAAAAATTCGGTCTTATAAATAGTTTTAATGAATTTAAAATTCATATTTATCTAATAATAATGTCATAAAAGTCTTGTTATTTGCAAAAATGGTATTTTGTACTATTAACCTAAAAATCATTCTTTTCAGAAAAATCCCAAAAACCCATTTTAATATTTTATTATAATTATTAATCCAAAAGTGATGTTCTTATTTTAAAATTATATTTCTAATATTTTATAAATCAATATTTCAATAAAATTACAAAATATCGTGAACAACTGTTTATATTGGAAAATTGTTTTTTAATTATTAACTATTAAATATTATTATCTCTAATAAAATAATAATTAAATATTTGGTGATATATTATTAATATCAAAAATATATTTAATTATTTTCTATTCATAATATATTTAGTTTCTTGAAATAGAACACCAATTTTAGAAATAAAATATTTCTTGAGCATAAAATGATTTTCTTAATTATTTTAGCAATACGAATTAAATTTAATTCATATTAAAAGTATCCTTTATTTTATTTATATATATATATATAAATATAAAATTTGTTATTATTAATAATCCCCACTAATTAAATGTCTCTATTTTAACAATCATACTTAATATTTTTATTTTTATTGATATATATTACAATTTCGTTATAGTTCTATGTTTTGAGAAGAGAAAGAAAGAAAACACATTTAGTTAATTTAAAGGAATTCATATATCAAAATCTATATGTGTTCCATTGTAATATTATCTTGAAGATGTATCAAATTCCTCAAGTATTTTGTTCCCTTTTTTAGTATAAGGAAGATTAGATAAAGTAGGGTATGGATAAAAGGATTCCTTGGTATGGTATAATGGATAGGTAAAAAAATATTTCAGGGATTAAATGTTGTAAAAGAAAAAAGGAACACTATTCTTAAACCATTTAATCTTATTCATAAACTCATTCAATGTAACTGAGTATTTTGGAAATAATTTAGATCCATAAATGAATAATTTCTTAATCCTTTTCTTGATCTAATCGTTTTTCCAAAAATCTTGTTACACCACCCACTATGTTCACGTTATTTGTGAATTATTGGGAAAATATCATTATTTTTAAATATTTATTCAATAATTTAAATTTATTATACATTTAATTTTTGTTATAAAATTGGGACTTCATTTCATTTATAGTTTTTACCTCCCCATTAAATTGTTGCGAGTCTTTCAAATTTCTTTACCAAATTTTTTAAAAAAATGGTTTTATTCCATTGAATTTGGGAAGTGTTTCTATTCATATTGGTATTTATATTATATAAAATTATATTTTCAAAATATATTAAATCTTATATAAAATAAAATATGATTTTATGGAAAAAAATTGATCCTCATATCCAGTGAACATTTTATCAATGACGTTCATAAGAAAATGGGTGTCTATTAAAATATTTTCAGGGGATGAAACTAAAGTAATATATCTAATGATTTTATAATATGATATTTTATTTCTTAAATAATACCTTCCATTACACTTCAAAAATTTAAAACATGAGAAATATACAAAATCTATCAAGGTTTTTCCTGAACCTTATATCTAACCAATCTGATGATACATGGAAAATCTATTACTGGAGTAATTAGTAATATTTTTGGTGAGGTATAAGAAATGACACCCAATAACTTAGATACATCCCCCTATTTACTCTCTAACTCACCCAAATTGGACTTAATTAAGAGAAATATTTGGAAATATTTTGAAAACAACTTCAAAAAAATGTACTTAGTGGAAATCTAAATGCCATATTCATTGGTTCCCTATTTAGTCACCATATGATGTTCAAAATATATTTTTAATTGCTTTCAAAATTTACACTAAAAAGTTAATATATTTAATAAAATTAAAAATGGAATACTAAAAATAAGTGTAATCTTCTAATCTATAATAGATAATAAATGAAATGATATAATAGAAATAGTCTCAGAATGGTTAAAATTATAGTATCCAATTAATAAAAAATTTATAATCTATGAGGTCTACTAATAAATGGAAATCAATGGGTAATTTTATATTTATAATTTGTGGAATATTTTCAACAAATTTACTTTTAGGTTCTTCAATATTTATAAAAGTAGTTTCACCCATCACTATGACTTATCTAACATATTATATGCAATTTTATGCATTTAATATGATATTTTACACATGTACATTATTTATATGTGATAGAAGTAATATATGATAATTTTTTATCTTTATTGAGTGTTCTTTGGTATCAACATCACCATATTAAAGAGGATAATTATTAATAAGTCCTTATATGTTTTTGTTTCCAATCACTTCTATTAAATAATTATTTTCTTTTAAAAATATCATTGAAAATTAAATATTGGAAGTTCACTGTGTATCAGTTAACTAATAAAAACTATTAATCCTCTTAGGGGTAATATATTATATATATCCACCTTAATTGGTGCATCTATATCCTCATAAATGTCTCCCTATGATTATGGAAGCAATTCATAATGTTGTTTTAGCAGCTCATACTTTTACTCATCCTCCTATTATTCTAAATTCTATTCAATTGGATCTTTTTATTTTTTATGAAATAATTCAATAAGAGTGATAATTAGTTCCTCGCCTTATATAATAAATCCATCATGTTCACTAACTTGGTTTGTTAGGCCATTGGGTGTATTAGGATGAGTGGTAGAAGAATATTTCTTATAGGATTTCTTATCATATCTAACCTATATCATCCTCCATGTGGTCTAACCTACTATTATATTAATAAAATTTACTTAGATTAAACATATACAATATGTCATGTTTAAATATGTCTCACATTTTTCAACCAATTTTTTATCCTAAAGAGTTAGAAAAATGAATTTTTCAAATGGTAGTGTGAGTAGAATGGGGGAATATTTTTAAACCTTATCCATATATCATTCCAGAAATCTAAAAATATCGATTCTTTAACCAATCTTAATTATGTAAATAAAAAAGTAATATTAATTCCTTAGTGTATAAAAAAATTTTTTTAGGGATAACCAAATATTGTACAAACTTCATCAAAATTTTATTTTTTTTACAATTCATATCAACACTCTTGGGTCTCCTCACTTTAACAATTCTAGTTAGTAAGGTCGATGTAACATTGACTTTAAAATGATAATTATTCAGAGGATTTTAGATTGATATGTTCCTAAAGTTATGAGGTAATATAACTATAATTTTCCATTCCTTTACCGTAAGCTCGACAGCCACTCCATCCATTTTTGATTTAATAACTTCATTATTCTTCCTCAAAATGGAAGGGGCATTAATGTAAAACTCACTTTTTAGTAATATATAATATAAATTTCTAATAAATATCTTGGTTAAATTGTTTTTTCATAAACAATATAATATCACAAATCTTATTGAGCCAAGCCACTTGAAATATCAAATCATCTTAGTCATTACCATTCATTCCATCAAATATGGATTCACCATTACAAACAATGTTAGAACAATAGATTGTGAATACATTAAGGTTACTTACTCACCACATGAATCCAAATAACTTCTCTTATTTTTTTCATTGTTTAAGGTTTCAAATAAAAAGGATAAAAGAGACCAGGGTTTGAAATAAAGATATATATAGATATGGTTTTGAATCAAATTTCATATTTATGGATATTGAAATGTGCTTAAAATATTCTAAATAAGTAGTGTAAAAATAATTTAAGATGGATAAAAATATAAAATCCTAATTTAAAATGTAATTAATATAAATAAATTAAAGTATAATATCATAAACACATTATATAAAAATATTCACAATTGATTGTTGACTTATTTATGATAACTCTTAGTCATAGTGAACCACTAGAGAAGGTATATTCATGTGTCTATGGGTTAAAAAAACAAAAAAAAACTATAATTCATAAATACTAAAAATCAAATAATGTAATAGTAATAAATTAATATTTAAGTAATAAATAAATAATTAGGCTCGCAAGTTATTATAATTTATAAATAATAAACAAAAAATGAAACACTTAATAATAATTGATTATCTCCTGTTCATGTATTATTTAAATAGTTATATTGTTATTCAAACTCAGGATAAAGTAAAGAAAATAAGTTGAAATGTAGTGGTAATGAATTATAAAATGATATAACCTTTTTGAAAATGATCTATTAACAAATGATATTTTTCATCAACAAGCTTTGTCTAGGAAAAAGATAATTTTTTTTTATAAATTTTAATAGAAATTGTGTTGTTTTAATTTATAGTGCCACATATATATTGGAAACCAAATTACAATAATGTTTTTTATACATAAAATTTGTGCAAAAAAAAAATACAAAAAAATTTGTTTTCCATTTTAGTAATTGGAAGGAATAAATTTTTTTGTTATACCATGTAATTAATAAATTACCAAAAATTAACATGTTCTAGAGACTCTATTTCTCTTTATATTATGACTTCTATATTAGACACTATAATAAAAAAATAAAATAAAATAATTTCCTTTTGAGTAAATTAATTTAATAGTCAAAATATTCTTTAGATATTTAAAATTACATTCCATGAACCTAAGTGATATTACTTAGGGTTTTCTTGAAGAATAAAATATATAAAAATAGAAAACATTTTATCAACCTAACTAAGGGTAATTTATAAATGAATTTAAATCATACCTTAATATAGTGACCACTTAAATGGATTTCTAGTTTTATCAATAACAGTTTTATACTATGTATTCCTGAGAGTGTCACTTCCACTGTGGTATCTATTACAAAATGGTTTACAATATCTATGATACAATTACATTGATTAAAAAAATTACTATTTTTCATTTTTTAAATTCTACATTCTAGTAATTTTTTTAATTCCCCATATTAAACTCATTTTTAATTTATTTTTCAAAAGATATATATATTTTTTATTTCTATTGGGTTGGTTCAGAAACCTGGGGGTGAGGGGGTAAACCATGTGTTTCTAAATATTTTACGAAATTCTAAATTCTATTTTATATTTTAACCCATTTTGTATTTGAAACTATACCACTTATTAGAATGTTAATGGACCTACTTAACACTATTTAATCACATATATGACATATAATTTAGGAAATTATTAAAGTATGACACATGTGTTTTTACAAGGTCCAAACTCAGAGTGGGAAACCTACTCTTTATTATTATTGGGATGCCTGATTTAATAATTCTACACTATATGTATTATCATAAAAATAAATTTGGTTTTCCATGACTCCTCCTAAAACCATGTTCACTATATTAAATAGGTGAGGTCACTATATTAGAAAAACATTTTCCACTATATTATACGGGTGAAAATATCCTCTCTCATAGGTTCTTTATACTGGTATCATACTAGAATTCAAATAACCCCAAACCTTAATGTAGCTCACTGATCTATTTATGGATATCAGTACATCCAACTCATCAAACTGATTCCTCACATCAGAATGTCTTCAAATTCCTTTAAATATTCAATAACCATTGTATGAATCTCAATCTCTGTTTCTTATTAAAACATTAATATCTTATTTATAAATTATTTTTTGGGAACTCTCAACTCTATTTTTTATAATCCAAACCCCATGAAATATTACCGAATGAGTATAAAATAAAGTGAAAAACTCTATTATCTATTAAGGTGATGAAAAAATTAAACAATTGGGTTTGACCTTGCTCACTACATGTAACACCATATATGAAGTCTTCCTTTGGTCTTCTTATTATTCTACTTTTTATCTTTTAGCTTTGAACAACTATGTATTGTAAAATGTAATTTATTTTATTATTCAATACCAATAATTTTTTGTCCTTCATCATATGTACATGTAATGCTTCTCCCTAAATAGGTCTTACTTATATTATCATTTCTCAACACCACACCACTACTAACTTCCCCTATATTTTCATTTTTTATTTTTTCATATCTTAAATTTTTATATGACTTAAATACTTTATATTAAAGGGTATTCAATTTTTTACCTTATTTAAATAGTATATAAATAGAAGTATTTTAGATATCGCATGCAAGAAAAAATATCTCAACCACCTGAACCAACTCATCAAGGATCCACCAAATATCTATGATCTCCTTTTTTGAAGTGAATTCATTTGATAGTTTTTCCACATTTTTGTTATTTTTAATTACTCGTCTCGATAATTTTTACCAAAATAAAATTTTCCTTTTATTTATCATTTTCTATAATTTTCTTTATAGAATAGATCTTTAGTTAGCCTAGAATCCTTGACACTATATTCTTTTTATGACAAAACTACACAACATCCAAACTTAAACAATATTCATAGTTGTATGCAAAATACATCAGCAGTAACTGGTTAGATATTCCTATAGAAACATGAGATCTCCTTTTAAAACTAGTATAAATTATATCTAAATATATATATATGAATTGGAACCTAACTTCAACCTTAATATAATTTGATTATTTAGGAATCATAAAGTATTTTATATTTTAAAAACTATAGTTCTTCCTTTTCACCAACTGATTTATTTTCATCCTTAGAATAATTATTTTGGGAAATCATAGTTTTATCCATCATTATTATTCATCTTCAAAAAATTGATGATCAGTATATCAATCAATTAGATTGAATCACACACATTATTATGATTTTTGATTTTTATAACATGGAGGTACAACCTTTGGACCCCCCCATTCATTTTATTTTTCATAATTTTTAATTTAAGAATATTCATTTTTCATTCCATAGAGTTCAAAAAACGTTCCAAGTGTTTTAATCTATGTAGCCCTTTTATCTGTTTTTGTAAGGTTCAATTAACCATTAAATTTTTATAATGTTTTTAAACCTTAATATGTGTCTAATAATCCTCATAAGCTCAAATTTAGTGTTTATTCTATTCCCAAAATCTCAAAATTCCACACCGATGTACCTTAAAAGTCTCTTTATATTGTTCATTGTACCCTATAAAGTCAATGTTTTCACTAAATTTAGTGTTTTTCAATTTTACCCTATAAGGTTTATATTGAACATATTGAGATATATAAAATCTATAAAGTTTAGTTTTGTACCATATGAAGTCAATCATAGGGTTCAAGCATTTTACAATTTTCATTTATGATCAACCATAAAAAGTGAATCGTACCCTAAAATGTTCATTTTTTTCACAATGGTTTGTACCTTATAATGTTTAAGGAACACTAAAAACAATATACCAATATACCTTTTTAATATTGGTTTTATCATATTATAGATACCCTAATACCCTAAAATTTTCAAATGGTTTATTTCTTTTCCGTTTTTCACTTCTTCATAGAATTCCAAACCGATCCAAATTCAAAAAAACATAATCAATACAAATCAAGGGAATTTCAATCACCCAAGATCACCTTATAATATCTCTAAATTAATTATATTAATTATTAAAATATTATAGAAACTTTTAAGATTCATCCAAAGGTGTTTTATTTTATGTAAATACTTATGTTTTAGTATTTCAATATATCACACTGTATTTATAACTTTAGCCTCAAAATAAATTATTTTTAGCCTTTATAAAGGTGATTATTATTACTATAATAACAAAATTTATGATAGATCATTATATGATGGGTTCTGTACAATTTAGTTTAGATTCATCCAATCATTGAACCTGTTTAAAAATATATAGCTTCTATAAGTTGTCCTTCACATGTTCAACAACTATCTCATTCTCATAAATTCACTTACAATGTAAAGTATTATATACTATGCTAATAAAACATTCAGAAATATTTGTTTTACATGAGTAATATCTCTATAATTATTATATTTTTTGTTCTCTCCTTGAATATGTCTACCCAATGATTGAAGGGTAGTAAATATTCGTTATTCTATACTAAAGTACATGGGAAACATATTCATCCTCCCAAAATCAACCAAATTTAATCAATACATAAATATTGATACTTATGAAAAATAAATACAACCAAGAAATAAATTTTCACTTCAATATTCCCATATGTGTTTGTTGTTAAAACCAACAAATTACTTCAAACCTTAGTGTATTTCAATATTTATTAACTTATTATTTATAATTAATGAAAAAGTAAAATGACTTATCACCTTTAATGATACCATGGGTGTAGGGAATATAAGGAAAAATATTTCCCCTATATTTACTCATCTAATTTTTAGAAAAACATATTTTTTCCCTTGGTTTTGTTCTTCCCCTTAATGAATGATTGACCCATTTTCTATTTGAGATAAGGGTAGAATTACATTTTATTTTTTCAATGAGCCATACATTAATAAAAATTAAGTATTTATGGGATAACCCATTCTATAAAAATAGTGAATAATTGGGATTAATAAAATACTCCAAATTTGACACCAACACCAAAATTCACTTATCATGAGTTGATCAAGTAAAATTTCAATATTTTGTGTGAACCTATACTCAAATTCACTAAACACATAATAGCATTTCATGTGAAATATTTATGCCCCCATTTTTTATTATATAATCACTCTCACAATTTAAACATATTCAATATAAAATAAAAAAATGTTAGGAGAGTGAAAATCAAACCTTATCATTCAGATTTTGAATGGGCTATTAAGATTATAGATTTGATAGAAAATTATATAATTGTGGTAGCCTATTTTTTTTGATATATCCCCCTCAATGGGATGATATCTATATAACACAACAGTTATTTCAAATCATGAATAATATAGATTATATTCTGATACTAATTTTGATATTAATAAAAATCAATATACTCTATGATGGACAATCCTTTGTTCTTTCAAAAAAATTAAAACTTTAATTATTTATTTCTTTTCATGATTGAAATTCATTTATATTAATTTGAGAATAATAATACTTATATTGGAATAGGATATATCTTCATAATCTCCTTAATGTGGCAAATAGGGTTGCAAGTTTTCATTAAACCCATAAACCATCTTCTTTGAATCTTTAATATACAAAAAAAATTTCATGATTTATTTATCCATAGTTTTCTAGACTAGAATGTCATTGGAAATAATGGATTCCTTATTTAATTGTACTTTATTTTAGTTGGGATTGGATTATTTACACCGGTAGGAAAATATTTTTTTTCAACTTAATTTTTTTTATTATCCTTTTCAAAGAAGGCTAAACATACTATCAAAAATTTCTTTTTCACATTCTCTACCTTCTTTTTTGCGTATTTGATACATACTTGTATTAGTAGTCTTAATATTAACGGTAATTAGTGATTTTCCTTTATTCTTCATTTTTACAATTTAAAAAAATCATACATTTGATATCCATGTGTCCTACCTAGTTTTACCCTATACATACATCCTTATATACTTTTGGGTTATCCTTCCTCAACAACCTCCCTATAAATTCATATTATTTAATTAGAGTGTCAACCAATATTCCAATTCTTATATCCCTTTCTTGAGTTTTATATTTTATTTTATATTCCGTCCCAATCACTTTGACATTGATATTTTTGTCAATTTTTCAATGGTCTATAATGTGACATCTCTTACCAAAATAGAAGAATATTCATTTGTATGGTGTGACATTGTTTTTTTTATCATTTTTCATCATTAATATATTGGGATTAGTTTCTTCAGCTCTTTTCGTTTGGGTTTTTAAAAAGGAAGACTTATCATCCTCCTTCCCTTCACTTACTAGTGTGGTATTATTTTATAATTAGAATATGTTTTTTGGACTGGAATATTCCAATATTCTTCATAGCAATGATCATGTATACAATATTACTCAAAAAATATTTCAAAAATTTCAAATCAATTCCTTAATGATATATTATTTCTATTAGGTTTCTTATCAATTTTAACACTATTACCCATTTATCCATGCTTAACATAACTTCCAAATATTTATATATTACTCCATAAATATATGTATTTTTGTCCAAACCACCATCAACAATAACACATTCCAAAAAATATTGTTATTTTCTCTTAAAAAATATTATGTTCAAATTTTCCTTGATGAAATTTTTGTAAAGAATCCCCCAATTTGTAGGCTTTATTTGGGGATCTATTTTCTTATACATTCCTATATTCACCCTTTATGATGTGGTGAATTTACTAGAATTTTTTCCCTCCACATATTTCTTAATTTCTAATTTTGTCCTAGAATAAAAGATAAAATAGTTTGAATGAAAAATGAATTGTTAGGAAATTGTGATACCTTATTCATTGAGCATGGAGTGGATATATCTACAAACAATCTTTAGATCCTATTCCAAAATTTTGAGTCTTATAAAAAATAATATTTTTCTCTAAAATTTTGTATGGATGCATTCTTTTTCTCTTCTTGTTGGGATGTTGTAGTTATTTCCTTTTTCAGATTTTTCTATTTTATTTACAACTCAAGAAACTTCATGTTGAGATAATAATTTTCATTCTAAACCAAGATCAATATGTATTAACATTATCTATTCACCTTTATAACTTTATTCTCATGAATCCTAAATGTTTTTATAATTAATTATAAGGTTTTGTTATCTTATTTTCTTTTGCATCCAGCTGGTCATCCCTGACATTCATTATAACTTTATAGAATTACTTTAATATAAAAATCACTTATTTGGAAAATTTCTCCAAAAATAATCTCTAAAAATATATCTTTTTAATTATTTATAAATCATTCAACATTTCCATTACAAATTTGAGAAGATCTCTCTTTATGTTTAACCATATTTGGGAGTGTGTTGCATCTACGCACCTTTCCAACTTCTACATTATCCATTACAATGGTTTCATTTTATACCTGTGAATTTTCATCTTTTATCCCTTTTATATATAAATATATATATATTTTACATCCTAAAGAGGTATATTCTTTAAATAATATTTGATTTTAGAATAAAAATCACTAAGTTATTCACTTGAATCATATTCTTTATATCTTGGACTTAATTCACTAGATGAATAATCTCTAATAGATCTAACGTGAAATATACCGCACTATCTACCATCATCTATTTTTTATTAATCTTTATTATTTAAGATTTTTTTTACAAGATTTTTCCTTTATTCTTTCTATTTTTCAAGGTCTTAGCTGAAACCACTAAATCAGCACTAATAAGGATATTGTCATGAACTAGATCTGGTCACCATCATAACCGACACCTGGCCTAGTCTGTGGAAAGGGCCGAAGGGAGGCCCCAATACTAATAGGTTGGAACAAGTTCCCAGCTATCACAAAATGTTATTTCAGAATGTTTTACCCAAGTTTATAAACATAAAACAACAAACAAATCAAATATAATAAATTCAAATTCTTCAAAACAATCCACCTTTTAGAAAAATTCATAATTGAGTTACATAATTTAAGACAATTCTCAAATACTATAAGATATGATGAATCCCAAAATGGAAATCCCAAAAACCTCCTCATGGTAAGAGGTACCTCCCTCAATCCATCTCCAAGACACAACACCAAGAAGGACCGATAAAAACCCGAACTATTGGCCGTAAAAGCTTTACCCAAACTTGTGACAAAATAACTAAGTCTACTTACAATGGAAGTTGTATGTAGGGTGTGAGACAGATTCTAGTAGGATTCCACCACTAAAATATTCCTTGTGATAAACATTTAAAGATGAATAGCTTTCAAATTTTCATAAAAATTAAATGCTAATAAGAATTTTTATGAGATGAAACTTTATATAAAAATAGTTCCAAGTAGGATACTTTAAAAAAATAAACACTTTTAAATAGAATGACAAAGCTACTAATTTTTCCATCCAAACATACTGTAGGTCGAAAGTAAGCTTGATGTATCTAGTGAGCATAAGGAAAAGGAAAATAAACCCTAGGCACTAGCTCGCTCTGGGTCCCAAGTACCTCGTATCTCATTGAATGTAACAATACAAATATTTGTTATCATGCACATGAGCCACTAGTAGGGATAAAACCCATAACCTAGTGGTCCCCTGAAATCATCATCATCATCATCATCATACTTTATTTAGTGTTTTTATCCTCAAACATACTATGTGAAACTAGGGTCAAACCCCACAGGATCACTAGTATACTAGTACACATCTACCCAACTAGATACCTTTGGTTTTCTCCCTTGTGCTAAAGCAAGTTCCACAAGCCATGAAATACAATTTGCACATGACAATAGTAGTTTCAAGTCACACCCATACCAAACAGCTCACACACATGTCACATAATACTTCTTTCAAACAAAAATATTCATTTTTCCACATCATACCCACACAAAAAATCCCACAAACGTGTTTTGTACCTTTCTTGAAATTTGATAAATCATTTCAGAAATTTATAAAGCATTTTAAAAATGTTTCAAATCTTAAATCACCACTTTACCTTTCAAAAAACCATCTTATGTGAACACACTCACCGAAATAGTACATGTACATCCTTTTCCCACTTTTTGAACTCAATAAATCACTAGCAATTTTCATAAAACAATCCCATGGTGTATAACCATGTTTTTCACACAAAACCCACTTCAAAACCTTCTTTCAAGGCCAAAATCACCCCAATACTAATAAAAAATAGAGTTTGTAGCCCTTGCTATTGAAATAGTGGGTTCCCTAGAGCCAGCTATGCAGTATTTATGATTACTATATCATGTGTACAATTATTTATGCCTGATGTCATCTTACCATTATAGTATACACTTTTCTGCATCCACTATTATAATGGTAATGTCCAAAGGTTAATTATCATGTTGAGTGGTTATAGAAGATCCCATGCTATAATGAGAACCTCAATATACCATGACATTAATCTTAAATATATGTTTTATGGCCTAGATACATCTTACTTACTAGAAACAGTAGATGTTTGACTGTCAGGTGCTGGGGGCTCATAGGAATTGATACTTCTTCTCATGAAGTTAACAATTGGTGATCTCAAGTAGTGAGAGTATGAGGATAGACTCGCCAATAGGAACACCACATGTTTTGGGTTTCATTGGTTGTTCTTATATACCGACATGTGTATTGGTTTATTGACTTGAGATCATTACCAATGTATACCATTTAATTGCGTACTTTGATTCAAGGAAAAAACCATGTAATTGAAATTGTGATGAGGTAGCTTATGTTGGGTGCGTAGTTGGTGGTATGACTTTGGTTGAATTATCAAGAAAGGATTTTTCACTTCCAAGTGCAGGAAGTTGTATATCTCACGCTTGGTTGATCAGGATGGTGCTGCCTTCATATTTCTTTGGCCAATTAGTACAAAGGTAAATCCATCTGAATAAATAAAAAAACAATAAAGTATGAAAATTCCGATGACCCAAGTGTGTTTCATTCTTTATGAGATATTTATTGACAAAGATATTATAGAACATAGTCAGTGTTCGTAGGCTGGTAGTCATTGATATGACTATCCTTATCTCTTTATGGGCCATGATGGGTTGCTAGACTCCACTCTTGGTATGTGGATTTTATTCAATTCTATCAAGATAAAGTCCTAGAGTGTCACACACAATAGCGTAATCAAGAATCCAACTTGTTTATTTGAATATGTATATGAACATAGTGGGCCCCTTTATGTGGTCCGAGTGTTGTCCAAGTTTTTGATTACCAAAAGAATTAAATAAATTTATTAATATTCAAATTATGAATATTTGGGATTGAATTTATTTAATGTATTTAAAAATTTAGTAAATGCGAGAAAATATTAATCGAACGAATATTATTTTAATATTTAAGGTTCATTTAATATTAATTAGGATAACGGGTCAAGTTAAATGGGTCAGATTTTATCACGTAATATATTTTATATATTAAAAGTATTTGATAAAATAATCAATAATATTGATGCATTTTAGATCATAAAAATTATTTATTTAGTGGACATTGAAATAAAAGGGGTATGGGGAACCCAGCTGGGTGTTTATCAAATCCCCTATTAATATAAGAGGAGGCTCTCTCACATGAGTTTTTAATCACTATTCATTAACTTTAATGGAATTAATGTGGTGAGCCTCTCTCTCCTCCCACTCTCTAGAGAGTGAATCTCTTGATCCAAGAATATCAGATTAAGATCTCTCTTCAGCATCGAAGGAATCTCAATGCGGGGATAATTGGGATGTCGAAGTGTCGTCAAATCTCTACACTAGCACCAAAAATTTGATGATTGACACTCCCTTGAGTTTTTAAAACATGTTTGAATGATCAATAGAGTTCCTACATTGGATCCTTTAAGAAATGATCACCATCAACTAGTTACAGTTGACCGCAGCTTCAGATTTGAAATGAGTATGTTTTTATTTTTGTTTTGTGCTCCTTATAATTTATGCGAGATCCTCAAATCTATCCAGTGCTCGAATCTTCAGCGAGGATATGTTCCTTCATCCCACTAATGAAAGTATTAAAATCTCCATCCCAGCAGCTTCTGCTGCGGATGCTAGAACCTATCATTGGTATCATAGGGATTGCTTAAATTTTCTGATCCTATAAAATTAAATTTTCATTAAAATTTATTATAGGGTTCAACAATGATCTGATTTGTTCAAACCGCACATTTATCCAATCTCAAATGACCATGTTATAGCCTTTTTAAATTTTCTAATTGATTGAATTCATGGTTTGATCATGAGTATTAAATTTTATTCATTTCAAAGGATCGATCAAGTTTAGATCATTCATTGGATATGATTGCAATTATATGAAAAACTATAAATGTTATAATTTAATAATTGTCATAATAATTGTATTATTGTAATAATATTTATTTTATTATTATAATAATATAATAATAATATATTATTATTTTATTAAAAAAAATTTATTATTATTAAATTCAAAGGTTATTTGAATGGCCATTAGAAAGACAAAATATATGTGGAAAGATTTATGAATACTTGACTCATGTAAAAAAAGGATACTTAAAAAGGGAAGGAGACTTAAAGGGGGAGGATACTTAAAAAGGTAAAAAAACATTCAAGGGGGTCGGGCGGTGGGCCAAGCAATCAAGCCAAAAAGGGGGAGTTTCATAGGAGGTCTGTGCGAAGCCCCTCTTCTCCATCAGCACAAGCCTAGGCTGCATCCTGTAACCACTAGGCCAGGCTCCCTAGACTGGCACGCAGTAAGGCTGCTGCATCCCTCCTAGAATGGCCAAGCCACATGTGGCTCCCCTGGATGGCACCTTGGTTGCTGTATGGCCTTCCCGCCATCTACAGAGACCCAACGTTGGAGCACTGCCTGAGTCCCCTCCCTATCCTGCTTCGGCCGAGGCACCACCGCCTTTCCCAACACTAGGCCGTATGCCGACCGCCTCCACAACCCTCACCATACCCAGGCTCCCCATGGCCATGGACCATCCAATAGTCTTCTTTCGTCGCCTCCCCCTACCTGAGTCTCTGGTCCCCTTCCTTGGTGCAACAAACCAGAATCAATCGACTGCCTCGACAGCCTACATCAATGCACCTCCCCCACCATACCGGATCGTCCCATCTCACTGCAAACTGACATCTCCGGCCTCCTCCAACCATGCATGGATCCCCAAACAGACACAAACGCCGTAACATGCCACCCGCAGCCCTCTGCCGCTTTGGTGCTACTCTAGCCATATCCCAAGCGGACGCCCCCATGGCCTTGCACCCTGCCTGTCAGCGCCTTCCAAGCCGAGAAACCACCAACGTGCTACCTAACTACTCCCCTCAATGGCACACTGCCTCAGGTGCCTTCTGCACAGGAATACGACCTCCCACTACAACATGATGCAACCACCGCCCTCTTTCACAGCCCCACACCCATTCGAAATGTAGCATTACTTTGTCTGCACATTTTTACTTTTGAAAGTGGGTTCCCTATACCCAACTTGTTTTTTACTTTGATTACTGTTACATGTATTAAGTTTGTTTTTATACATGTTTTTATCTTTCCATGATAGTGTAGATACTTCTGCATCCACTTTGTTTATGGCAATGTCCTTAGATTACCCATCAAATCGAATGGTTATAGAAGGTCCCAGACTATAATGAGAACCCTGAGATGCCATGATAGTAATCATAAAGTAATGTCCTATGGTCCAGTTACATCATTCTGAAAGGAAAGAGATGATGTGTGACCATCAGGTGCTGGGGGATCATAAGAATTGAGTCTTCTTCTCATGAAGTTCACACATGATGATCTCTAGCTATTGAGATCATGAGGACAGACCTGCTCAATAGGAACACCACATGTTTCTGGTGTCATTAGTCGTTCCAATATATAGACATGTGTAATGGTCTCCTGACTTGATATCGTTATCAATGAATGTCATTTAATTATGTACATTTTATATAATGAGAAAACCATGGAGGCAAAGTCATGGTGAGATAGTTTGTATCAGGTACATCATTAATGGCCTGACATTGATTGAATGATTGACAATGTATTTGTTGCTTTTGAGTTCAGGAAGAGATATCTTGGGCCTGGTTGATTAGGATGGTTGCACCTTCAATAAATCCATGGCCATGGTAGTTGAAGGTAAGACCATCTAGACAAATCAACGAAAAAAATAATGAAAATAAATAATGATGACACTAAGTATGCATTCTGCTTTATTGAGATATCGATGATGAAGAGATTAGATTACACCGATAGTGTTCGTGGGAAGGCAGTCATTGCTTTCACTTTGCCTTATCTCTATAGGGGCCTCGATGGGTTTCTAGACCCCACTCTAGGTCGGTGATATTATGCACTGCTATTGAGATAAGGTCCTAGAGGGTCACACACGATAGTACATTGAGAATCTGCCTTATTCTGGGAATATGAATTTAGAACTTGGTGGGACCTGCTAAAGGGTCCGAGCACTATCCAAGTTCTATGGATCCCCAAATAATAAATAAATTCATTAATTATTCGAGTTTAGAATAATTCCTTGAATTTATTTATAACATGTATTTACAAGTTATATAGTAAATACACATATTAATATTATTCGACTGGATTTAAATATCCTAGGTTTGTTTAATATTAACAGGAGGAATGAGTCAAGTTAAAGACTCAAATTTATCACATAATATATTTATATATTACAAGTAAGTGATAAATTGTGAATATTATTTATGGCATAATTTTATTTGTCATAAATAATTATTTATATCGCTTATATAGTAGACATCTATTACAGGGGGGTCGGGAACCTACACCACATGTTTTAAACACTCCCTATATAAGTGAGAGAGAGGCTCTCCCATGATGACTATTCATGTGTCATGATTGAGATCATCCCTCTCCTCCTGGAATTTAGAGAGAGAGACTCTCAAGAAAAGAAGGATATTCAAGATCATCCATCCCAGAACGAAGCTTTCTCCTTTGCGGTGATCATCGCTGCGTTGAAGTGAGCATCGAAGATCTGCGCTAGCACCCAGATATTGAAAAATGGCGTGCAAGCAGATTTGTGAGGTGTGTGTGGACGAACTAGAGGTCTTCAACGTCGGAGTCATTGAGCAACGATCGACGGCGTCCTGCATGTCAATTCTGAACAAGGTAAATGTTGATTTTAATTTTTTTGCTCCTTATGAACCTTGCAAGATCCTCGGACCAAGCTGGGACAAGATCACTGGAGTTGACAGGGTTATGTCACTCTGGTGAAGCAGAAAATTTTAACTTCCTGGTACACCGGCTTCCGCTACGCAATCTCGGTACCCTACTGTTGTATCAGAGGGATCACAAGGTTTTTTTGAGTCCAAAACATTAAAATTCATTAAATTTAATTGAGGGGTGTTAAAATGGTTCATTCGGATTCGATCGCACGTCGTTTTGTTTTTGAATGATCAAGTAGCGATCATTTAAAATTTTTAATCGGATCAATGTCATGTTTTTCCATTCATTTGATGTTAATCTAAAATTGGGAATTAATATCAAAAAATATATTTTATTATAAAATCTTTTATAATAAATATTTAATTATATTTTATAATAAATATCGTATTCTATTTTTATAATAATAAAATATAAAGGGAGGAAGACCAAGACCCCAAATGAGGGTCTTCTTACTTTTAATTTAAAAAAAAGGGGAGAGAATAAAAGACCCCAAAATGGGGTCTTATCCTTTTATTTAAAAAGGAGGGGGGGGGGTTGGAATTTTTGTCTAAATGAAAAATTGAAAAAAAGGGAAAAGAAGACCCCAAATGGGGTCTCCTCTCACACGGTGCACAGGAGGGAGGAAACCCTAGCACCTCCCCCCACCGGAACTCCTCCACGCCGGCCTCCGCCGGACCAGCTCCATCTGGCTAACCTGACCCAGCACCGGTCTCCTGCCTCATGCCAGACCCCGAGCCTGCACCGGCACCAGCACTGTGCCAGACCCCCTCCGAGTCGACCTCCCTTTCGCGCTGAGCCCCTCCAGCCAGAAGTTGCGGCCCGTGCCGACCTCCCCTCCGCCAGATCAGCTCCGTCCGGCCACCTCGCCCCGTGTCGGCCTCTTCCTCCTCCGCACCGGACGTGGCCTAGCCGGCTGCCGAACCCTCGCGCCGGACCTCTTCCATCCGACTACCCCGAGCCTATGCCGGACTGGATAGCCACCTCGCCGGCTCGCCGGAGCAGCGGGTTGCTGACCATGTGGCTGGTCGACCTCTTTCTCAGCCTCCTTCCTCTCCCCTCAGACCATGCAGGGAGATACAACCGTCGCGAGAATCATTGGACGCTGTGGTCATTCCACGGTCATGTCGTGGTCGGGCCGCGGTCACATCGCGATCACGCTACAGTTCCAGGATGACATCCCGCAGTGGTACGCAGTCTCTCCAGACTCCTCCTCGGCTAGAGGTAACCCTGCACTGAATTAATTTTAATTAATTCAGTTTTAAAATTAAATTAATTAGAATTAATTTAGGGGTTGAAATTATTTTAATCTGAAAATATTAATTTAATTTAAGTTTAGAATGAAATTAATGGTTTAATTTAGTTTAATTTTTGGAATTAAAATTAAATTAAAGTAATGGAACTGATAAAAATAAATTATTTTAATTTAATCAAATTCATTTAATTTATTAGAACACCCTCACATAATTTAAATTTATTGAAATTTAATTTTATTGAGCTTTTACCCCGACTGGTCTTGAGCTATTGACCGACCTGTCTATGTCTGACATTTATTTATTTATTTTATTATTTATTCAATGCATGTGATGATTGTAATATCTAATTAGATAAATGACGGTCTTTGAATAATCTTTTAATTCAAATATATATAAGGGAATGCGCTTCCATTGCACTGGTTGTATTTTGTACCCCAGACCCCCTCGCCTGCGTGCGAGTATATTTGTATTTATACAGTGACGATCCAAGAGGCAGTCCCCGCCATGTTGAGGCGGTAGTCCAGACTAGAGTTGGGCGCTTTGGACTGGGGCAAGCAACGACACGAGTCATGTATCGACTCAGGTATGGATACCCCTAGGTGATGATTGATCAATTACCGATCGATCATTATAGAATGATAAAGACCAGTCGGAATGTGTGATTTACTTTATGCACAGTTTATTATTTTATGCATCTGCATGATTATTGCATGATCACATAGGATATTAAACAAGATAAAATTCATAAAGGTGTGAATAATATTCTATTTCATGTTTAGTTGTGAGCATGACAATCCTGTTTGAACATAATAAATAGAAAAGGGATTATATTAATCAAATAATACTAAAAATCCCTCAAAGATATATTAAGTTTAAATGCCTTCCATTTGTCACATCTAAACAAAACTGGTTGTTTGGGTACTCATCAGCCTTAGTTGAGAGTGACTCTTACTACCTGAGCATTTCCATGTGAGAAATGGGTCGACTTAACTAAAGTGAGTAGTCACAGATTATCCTTAGCTAACTTTCTATCACATTAGAGGAAAGAGGTTGATGAATCAAGTTCAGATTCCAAAAGCGAGGACTTTACTCAACAACACAAGGAACCACAAGAACAAGTGGTTGGCTAGCATAGTTCCTACCTTGAAACCCTCCAAGTAGTGTCGTAGCCCTAGATTGTGGACTACGAGGGAGGTTTTAAGGATTCTTGCCACTAGAATGCTCTTGTGATAGAGTATTTCGAATCTAATAGTGAGGACTATTAAGGTTCGTTAAAATAGTGGAAGACATTAAATGGTATAATAATTTATTAATCATAAAATGTCAAAAGGTAATCAAGACAAAGTACTAACTGCTAAATGTTTATCTGATGTAGATTCAAAATTGAAATCACAGACACCACAAGTACTTTATCACTGCGATCGATCTTGGATAAAGAAAATATCCTAACTGGCAATAAATTCTAAGAGTGGTACAGACGCTTGTGCATAGTACTACACCAAGAAAGGAAGTTATATGTGCTGGAAAACCCAATTCCTACTAAGCCTCCTCAAGGGGAAAGCAAGACGGAAAAAGATAAGTGGAAAAAGCTTGTAGACGATGCGATTGATGTACAATGCATCATGTTGTCATCCATGTCCATCAAATTTCTAAAATGCATGAGGAAGAGGACGCCTATGGGATGCTTTCACATCTCCAAGAACTATATGAGGAGAGGGCTAGGCAAGAAAGGTATGAGATCTCAAGTGCACTTTATAATTGTAGGCTAGAAGAAGGGCACCAATCCGGTCATCATATACTCAAAATGATTGGGTATATTGAGAGTCTTGAAGCCCTTGGGTTCAAAGTAAACCAAGAACTAGTAGTGGGTCTTATTTTTCCTCTTTACCATCAAGCTTCTCGACATTTATTATCAATTATAATATGAATGATATGAAAAAGTTTCTCCTGGATCTTTTGGATTTAGTTAGCCAAGCTGATAAGGACATGAAAAACACCAATTCAACTATCCTTATGGTGAACAAGAAAAAAAAGGGCAAGGCAAAGGGGTCTAAGGCCATGTTTAGGACAAAGACACCAATACATCATCCTACAAAGAAGACAATGATTCAGAGGCAAAGTAATGAGTAGGAAGCTATCTGCTTTGGATGTGGCAAGAAAGGACACTGGAAGAAGAATTGCAGAGCTAGGAAGAAGAAGCAAGATGGTGCTTCTACTTCAGGTATTTTTGTCATTTAATGCAATCAATCTTTATATATAAGTTTGGTATTGGATACGACATGTGGTTCACACATTTGTTTTCATATACTAGAACCATGTTGGTTAAAGAAGATTGAAAAAGGTCAAGGGGATCTCTGAGCTGCAAATGGTGCAAGTCTGGTAACCTTGGAAGTGAGAGACTATCACTTGACTTTATCAACTGGTTTGGTTCCTGTTTTAAACAATTGATATTATGTACTGTCTGTTACCAAGAACATTATCTCTATGTCAAGTTTAGACACTAAGGGTTTTTATTTCAAGTTTTGAAATAAAAGTTGTCTCTTTTATAAGGATAACATATGTTATGGTATGACACATCTTAACAATGGTTTATATGTGATAGAACTAGAAAACTCAGTAATGGAAATCAATGACAAAAATAGCCAACATGACTCCAATAATACCCGCCTATGGCACTTTAGGCTTGGTTATGTAAATGAGAAGCGATTACGAAGATTACATCAAGAAGGGTATCTAGACTCGGTACAGTTAGAACCCTTATATGTATGTCAAGCTTGTTTACAAGGAAAGATGAACAAATCACCTTTCTCAAGAAAGGGGAAATGAGCCAATGTAGTGCTGGAATTAATACATACCGATGTATGTGGTCCATTTCTAGTAGAGGCAAGGGGTGCTTTTCTATACTTCATTACTTTTATCGATGATTATAGTTGGTATGGATATATCTACTTAATGTAGTATAAGTCAGATTCCTTTCATTGCTTTAATGAATACCAAAATGAAGTAGAAACCCAACTTGATAAGAAGATAAAAGCACTTCGCTCAGATTGAGGTAGAGAATATATTAACCAAGCTTTCATTGATCACTTTAAGGAGTTTGGGATAGTATCCCAACTCACTCCTCATTTTACACCACAATGGAATGGTGTTAGTGAAAGGAGGAATATGACCATACTTGACATAGGCAGATCAATGATGAGTCATACAACTCTTCCATTATCCTTTTGGGGATGAGGCTTGCAGACAGCAACATATAACCTTAACCCAGTACCAACTAAAGCTGTATATGGGATTCCATATCAGTTATGGTATGGAAAGAAACCCAATCAAACACACATTCATGTGTGAGGATGCAAGGCATTTGTCAAGACTTTACCAAGTAAAAAATTAGCATATAGAAGCACTAAGTGCATATTTATAGGTTATCCTAAGGAAACTAGAGGATACTACTTATATAACACATTAGATAGAAAATTCATTGTGGTAAGATATGCCACATTTCTAGAAAGGGATAAAATTTCTACTGGAAATAGTGGGAGCAAGATTGACTTTGATGAAGTTAATGCAGCATATGCACAAGAGTTTGTAGAGGAAAAATCTCCACAAGAGCAAGTGGAATAAGAAATTGTTCATTAGACACAGATACTGCATAGATCTACGCAAGAGGTTAGATAACCATAGAGTTAAGGTTTTCTTGTCACTGAGTTAGGTGACACAATAATCATTGAGGATGATGAAACTCTAACCTACAAAGAAGCAGTAGAAGGCAAAGAAGCTACTACATGGCAAGAAGGCATGAATTATGAGATGGAGTCCATGTACCAAAATCATGTTTGGATTTTGGTAGACCCTCCAGCTGATGTAAATCCCATTGGATGCAAATGGGTATTCAAGAAGAAGCTGGACATGGATGGAAAGGTTAATACATTTAAAGAAAGACTGGTTGCAAAGGGTTTCTAACAACGTCAAGGCATTGACTATGATGAAACCTTCTCACCAGTGGTAATGCTTAAATCCATTAGAATATTGCTTGCAATAGCAGCCTTTCATGATTATGAAATTTGGAAAATGGATTTCAAAACTGGTTTTCTAAATGGGAAGTTGGTTTAAGATGTCTATATGACTCAACCTGAAGGGTTTATTAAGTCAAATAATGCCAATAAAGTATGAAAGTTGTAGAGAACCATTTATGGATTATAGTAGGAATCAAGATCATGGAATGTATGCTTTGATGAGGCCATAAGAGATTTTGGTTTTATAAAAAATGAAAGTGAACCATGTGTCTATAAAAAGGTTGAAGGGAATGCTATCGTTTTCCAAGTTTTATATGTTGACGACATATTAATCATGGAAAATGAGGTGCAAGTATTACAGTCAGTTAAAACTTGGTTAAATGAATGCTTCTCCCTGAAAGACTTAGGTGAAGCAGCCTACATTCTTAGGATAAAGATCTATCTAGATAGATCTCAAAGACTGCTTGGCCTAAGTCAAAGTACATATATTGACAAGGTACTCAAAAGTTACAATATGAATCAATCCAAGAGAAGATTGTTACCTATGTCACATGATGTAAATCTCTCCAATAAAATGTGTCCACATACACTGGAGGAGATTGAATGAATGAGTAGAGTCCTTTATGCTTCAGTAGTGGGTTCTATCATGCATGCCATGCTATGTACTAGGTTTGATGTTTCCTTTGCTTTAAGCATGGTGGGCAGATATCAAGCCAATCTAGGTGAGTTGCACTGGACAAATGTTAAAACTATCCTAAAGTACTTAAGGCGTACTAAGGAAATGTTCTTGGTGTACGGAGGACATGAAGAACTATTTGTGAGGGGATACACTGATGCTAGTCTCTAGACAAATGATGATGATATGAAATCACAGTCTGGATACATCATTTGCCTAAATGGTGGTGTAGTGAGCTGGAGAAGCTCAATGCAAGCTGTGGTTGTTGATTCTACAGCAGAGTCTGAATATATTACAGCTTCCGATGCAGCAAAGGAATCTGTCCTGATATGTAGATTTATCTCAGACATTGGTGTTGTACCTAGCAGTGCAGACCATGTTCCAGTATATTGTGATAATAATATTGTATTGGTTCTTTCCAAGGAGCCCAGGTCTAACTAGAGGAAAAATCATATTCTTTGGAAATTTCATCTCTTAAGGGATTCTACTCAAAGATGTGATGTGATAGTTAGTAGAGTAGCCACAGAGGACAACATGGAAGACCCCTTGACTAAAGATATTTCTTAGTAGAAGCATGATTTACATGTGAGAGCTAGCAGATTGAAACCTATTAGAAGTTGGTTCTAGTGCTAGTGGGAATGTTGAAAGTGGGTTCCCTAGACCCAACTTGTTTTGTAATTTGATTAGTGTTACATGTACTCAGTTTGTTTTTATACATGTGTTTATCTTTCCATGATAGTTTAGATACTTCTGCATCAACTTTTTTTATGGAAATTTCCTTAGATTACCTGTCGCATCGAATGGTTATAGTAGGTCCCATGCTATAATGAGAACCATGAGATGCCATGACAATAATCTTAATGTAACGTCCTATGGTCTAGTTACATCATTCTGAAAGGACAAAGATGATGTGTGACCATCAGGTGCCGGGGGCTCATAAGCATTGAGACTTCTTCTCATGAGGTTCACACCTGATGATCTCTAGCTATTGAGATCATGAGGATAGACCTGCTCAATAAGAAAACCATATGTTTCTGGGGTCTTTGGTCATTCCTATCTATGAACATGTGTAATGGTCTCCTGACTTGAGATCATTATCATTGAATGTCATTTAATTACGTACATTTGATATAAGGTGAAAACCATGGTGACAAAGTCATGGTGAGGTAGTTTGTATCAGGTACGTCAATAATGGAATGACACTGATTGAATGATTGAGAAAGGATTTTTCGCTTCTGAGTTCAGGAAGAGATATCTCTGGCCTGGTTGATTAGAATGGTTTCACCTTCAATAAATCCATGGACATGGTAGTCGAAGGGAAGACCATCCAGAAAAATCAACAAACAGAATAAAAAAATAAAAAATTATGACACTAAGTATGAATTCTTCTTTATTTTGATATCGATGATGAAGAGATTAGATTACACCGAACGTGTTTGTAGGAAGGAAGTCGTTACTTTGACTTTGACTTATCTCTATAGGGGCCTCGATGGGTTGCTAGACCCCGCTCTAGGTCAGTGATATTATTCACTACTATTAAGATAAGGGCCTAGAGGGTCACACACGATAGCGCCTTGATAATCTTCCATATTCTGGGAATATGAATTTAGAACTTGCTGGTCCCCACCAAAGGTTCCGAGCACTATCAAAGTTCTATGGATCACCAAAGAATAAATAAATTCATTAATTATTTTATTTTAGAATAATTTGTTGAATTTTTTTATAACATGTATTTACAAGTTATATAGTAAATACATGTATTAATATTATTCGACTGGATTTAAATATCCAAGGTTTTTTTAATATTAACAGGAGGAATGAGTCAAGTTAAAGACTCAAATTTATCACGTAATATATTTATATATTACAAGTAAATAATAAATTGTAAATATTATTTATGGCATAATTTTATTTGTCATAAATAATTATTTCTATCGCTATATAGCAGACGTCTATTACACGGGGGCTGGGAACCTACACCACATGTTTTAAACACTCCCTATATAAGTGAGAGAGAGGCTTTCCATGATGACTATTCATGTGTCAAGATTGGGAGTATCTCTATCCTCCTGGAATTTAGAGAGATAGAATCTCAAGAAAAGAAGGATCTTCAAAATCATCCATCCCGGATCGAAGATTTCTCCTTTGCGGTGATCATCGCTGTGCTGAAGTGAGCATCAAAGATCCGAGCTAGCACCCTGATCTTGACGAATGGCGCATGTGTAGATTTGCGAGGCGTGTGTGGACGATCTAGAGGGCTTCGACGTCGGAGTCTTCGAGCAACGATCACCAACATCCTGCACGTCAATTATGAACAAGGTAAATTTTCAGTTTAATATTTGTGCTCCTTATGAACCTTGCAAGATCCTCAGACCAA
The DNA here is from genome assembly GCA_963277665.1 of Viscum album. NCBI lineage: Eukaryota > Viridiplantae > Streptophyta > Magnoliopsida > Santalales > Viscaceae > Viscum > Viscum album. Next base: position 981,040,582 of record OY728143.1, on the reverse strand, counting down.
GCCGGGACAGGATCACCGAAGTTGATAAGGTTATGTCACTCCGGTGAAGCAGAAAATTTTAAATTCCTGGCCCACCGACTTCCGCTACGCAGTCCCGGTACCCAACATTTATATAAATAAAAAATGGTCCTGAAGCGGTCTGAGTGGACCTGCCCAACCAAGAACAAGTTTGGGTGGATTAGACCAACCCCGTTTGGATATACTTGGCCAGGCATGGCCTACGCGGGTTTGGCCCAACTCGCATAGGCCACACAATGTTGCTTCGGGGACCGAAAATTTACATTAATCAAAATAATTAATTTAATTAATTTAATTTTAGTATATAAATTATATTAATTAAAATTAATTTTTGTTATTTAATTTCATACCTGGAGATATAAATTATTTTGATTTTGTTATGAAATTAAATTTATGAATTTAATTTAATTTTGGAATTATAAAATAAATTAACCAGAGAACTGATATATAATTCCCTTATTTGAATTATTAAATTCATTTAGTTTAATTTAGATAACCCTCATACATAATTAATCCATTTTAATTTTATCGCACTTTATTTTACCCACCAGTTGGTCTTGATCATTGACCCGTGTTTGTTTACATTTTTTTAATTAATTATTTAATTGTGTGTGATGATTGTAATTAATTAAATAGATGGTCTTCACATTATCAATCTCTTTTGGTTAAAAAGGTATAAAGACTTGTGTGTCTAATTTATCTGGTGTACATTTATACCCTAATTCTCCCTCTCCTGTACACGAGTATAATTGTACTTCAGAAGAAGACGATGAATGACATGGACCCTGCCCTGATGAGGTAGTGTTTGATTTCCAAGATGATACAAGACGACACATGGATCCTGCCAAGATGAGGTGGTACTCCAAGACGTGACATGGACCCCACCAAGATAAGGTTATACTTCAAATGCAAAGCGAACATACAAGATGAGGGCAGGCCTCATCATGAGTCAAGGTTCGACTCAGGTACGATTCCCTTAGGCTGTTTAGATTCTCAAGACCAGTCAGGTAATATTTTAACTTTATGAATTTATTTATTATTTTATGCTTTTTAAAACAGCGGGAAAATATATAAAATAATAGATAATAAAATTCACAAAGAAGTGGCGTATTTTTTTCAATTAATGTTCTATTATGAGCGTGATAGCATTGATGAAAACGTTTAATATAAATGTATTACATTCTTCGAGAGAAAAAAACAAAACACTCAAAGAAATATTAAGCCACCACAACCTTCCATCATTCATGTTTGAACAAAATCGAGTGTTTGGGGTTCCGATCATGCCATAAATAAGGGCAGCTCTTACTATCGGGGAGTTCTTATTAGGGTTGTGGGTCGACATAAGTAAAATTGCAGTAAAGAAATATTTAAAACTAAGTTTTTTTTAATTTTAGAGGCAAGCATTGAGTAAACTAAGAAATGATTTTTGAATCTGAGACTTCACTCAACAGACAAGGGAACCACGAGTTAATGCAGTTGGCCAGCCAAAAGCCTACCTTGGACCCTCCGAGTAGTGGTATAGACATAGCCTATATACTATGATGAAGGTTCAAGGATAATTTCCACTAGAATACTCAAAAGATGGTGTATTCAAATTCTAGTACAGAGGGATCCTAGAATTCAAAAAATTAGTGCGAGAAATTTAATGATTAAATTAATCAGTAATGTCACTTTTGGTAATCAACATTAAATGTACAATATGCTAATGTTTATTTGTAGATAACAACAAGTAAGACCACAAGTAAAAATCTGATAAATATTGGACAAAGCTAATGCCCAAACTAGAATGAAATTCCTAGTGTAGTACAGGGACTTGTGCACATTACTACTATAACATAAATTCAGGGTTCTTGTGTCCCAACCTATTAGGCCTCCTCAGGAAATTAGGTTGTAAAATTTCTTACAGGAGACTCATCAATTAAGCATATGATGGTTATTTCATAATGCTATCATCAATATCTGACATTAGTTGAGGTTGATACATCATGACATGAATGATGTTACTTGTAGTCTCATCTCCAAGAAGTTTCCAAAGAGAAAGTAGAGCAAGATTTGAATGAAATGATTGCACTCAATTTGTGCAAAGTGAAAGAAAGTTCATAATCTTTCATGTCATCCCATTATTATAACTTTTACACCCAATTTCTCTAGTTTCATTTAAGGATAAAAATGAATGGTATAGAGTAAGCGCTTTATTACCTTTAAGGTAACATTATCCAAGTAATAAGAATATTAAAGATAACATCATCTTTTGTTCCTATGGAGAATAAATTGAATGACAAGGAGAAAAGGCCTATGTAATGTTATTACCAAGGATCCTTTTTCATGTCCTTCAAAAAAAGTGGTTGGTTATTTAATAAGAGGTTATTTTCATAACATATATTGAAATAATTTTATGGACATTTAAAAAACACAATGAACTAAAATACAAGAACCAAGTACCTGCTTCTCGTTCATTTTATATTCATAAAATAAAAGTATTTATTTCTCACATACTTCTTGGGTATTAAATACAATATGATTTTCACATATATGTATTTAAATATAGTAATAAAGTAAGTATAAGAACATTATTAGATGTAAAGTGTCTTCTCTGAGAAGCTGAGAATGGGTGAATCCTAAGTCAGCAGTGATAAACACGTAACTTCTAATTACCATGTGATTGACTCAAATTGTAAAAGTTTCTGAGTATAACCAAAAAATTTATCTCACATTCCATTGGGACATAATGATACATTATTCCATGTTTTGTAATGAATGTTTTTTATGGTGTCTCATACTCATCAAATAGTTCAGACATACTTGAATCAAAGGAAATGCATGATGAATATAAAAATATAAGACTTATCCAGGTGTGGCAAGATGATTCTTTTTCAAGTAAAACTAAATGTGGACATCAATAATATACCCAGTTTGGAATTTTGGCTCAGTAAAACTAAACACCATTGGTATTATTGATATCTTTAGTTGAGACAAAGAAACCTTTAAAAACAAAGGTGTGCCACAAAGCTTCTGGGGTCAGTTCAACAAGAGAGTGTGAACTATTCCAAAGGAAAGATAGATGTAAAGATACATCATAAGATACCTTTAAGTCATTAAGTAATATAATAGTGAAGTAAATTCATGGTCAAAAGATATGACTTACTTCGGATTGGCATGCCGAAGAATATCTTGACTATGAAATTGTTGATCATGATAATGTTGCTTGGAGTAATTTCTAAACGCATGTTACCTTATCTATATCATGTTATTGATGTTAATATGGTCGGTCAATGATGAATCTTACATATTGAAATTGATCAACAAAATTTAGCATGGAGAAATTCCTAAACGCACATTTTATATATCAGAGTTATGATGTATGAGGTATCAATGTTGCCAGTTGTAGAAACGTCTATTATATTTCATGATGTGATTTTCAAATAACAATGTAATCCCATAACCAATATTCTAACTAAAATAACAAATTGACATCATAAGAGTCACAGTATGATGGAAAATCCATTAATTCATAGGATGTGTTTAGATGCAAAGTGTTTCTTAGGATTCAAACAAACATGCATCAAGTTAAACATGTTGTGCATCTAAGGTAATTATCCTAATATCTACATAGGATATTACCTAAATATGTAACATAGAAAAATTGTTGTCAAGTATTAGACTACATTTCTATTTATGGTTTCACATATCTATTATAGATAGTGGGAGTTAAATTGACTTGGACTTAGTCAATGCTCGAGATGCATAAAAATTTGGCATAGGAAAAAGTTCCACAAGTACATGTGGAATAGGAATGTTCCAGTGACACATACTACATAGGAATAATGAAACCATTGTGATGATTTTATATTCACCATGGCCAGTGATACATTAATAATTAAGATTAATAAATCCTACAAGTAAGGAGTATATGGTAATTATCTAATATTGACAAGATCAATTAAAATTCAGTAATGGATTCCATGTATAAAATTGAAAAGGGTCTTATAAATTGAATATTGCGGTGGGTATTCCTATGAGATGATACATGGATGGTAAAAGCATGGTACTAATAAGGCTCAATTGGTTATACCATTTCAGAATGCCTAATTCCATTAGAATTTTACTTGTCATATCTAACCTTCAATACCATTAAAATGGCCATTGGATATCAAAATCAACTTTCAGGGAAGGTGTCTATATGATACACCCAGAAAGGGATAATGAAACCATCTAATGCCAATGAAGGTTTCAAGTTACTAAAATCCAGTTATGGGTTAATTTATGAAATAGGATATTAGAGCATTCATTTGGAATGAATGTTTTCCATGTATCTATTGAATGTAAATGGGAGTGCCAATGTTTTCCAAAAGGAATATGTTTAGAAACATATGAAAACAAATCTTGGTATTATAGTTAGATAGGATCAGGATAAAAGTAATTCTCCAATTATTGATATAATGTAGCAACCTAAGTTATAGAGAACAGGATCTACTGAGGTAGATCTAATAGTTTCTTGGACCTATTCAATCATACATAAAGTGACATTGTATTGAAAAATACAAATTGGTATAATTTAAGTTCAAAATTGTTATCAATTTCACATGGATTAATGTATTCAGGTTAACATGTTTGGATCATGGAGGAGATTAAAGTTGGGAGTTGAGTTCCATACACTTTAGTGATGGATCAATCACATATTCCATAATATGTACAATAATTGATATTTCTAGAATATACATTATAGTAGGTAGATATCAATTATTTCTAGGAGCACTGCAAGTGGTGTAGTTAGAACTATCATCTTGTACTTCAGTGAGTACAAATGACATGTACCTGATATATGGAGAAGATTATATACTAGTTATGGTGGGGCACAAACTAGTAATATTTATATAAATTTGATCTAGTATCATAGTTAGGAAAAGGTGATGATTGAGTCAAGATCATAAAATCCAGTGGTAGTCATACCTACAAATACTGAGTACGTTGCAACTTCTATGGAAGCTAAGAAGTAGTTAAATTGAAGGACTTATTCCAGTTCCTGTAATCACACATGGTGAGAAAAGTATTATCATAATGTGAATAATGATATTATTACTATCCAATTTGTCAAGTTATGAAAAAGGAAAAAAGTGATATACTCAGGTATACCATATCTGGAGAAGTTTTACTCAAGGAGAAGAGGTCGTACACAATAGATATTTCACACGGTGAAAATTTGGAAGGCCTAGCAATCAAATTCATAACTCATCAGAAGAATGATTTTCATTATTTGAGTAGCTAATAAGTTTGGTTAGCATGTTGTCTCCAGTACAAGTGAGAGTGTTGTAATAGTTGGTGCCTGAGACCTAACTATGTAGTACTTTTGATTACGATATCATGGGTACTGTTAGTAAGGCATGATGTCATCTTACCATTATAGTGTAGACTTTTCTTCATCGACTATTATAATGGTAATTTCCAAAGGTTTATTGTCATGTAGAGAGGTTATAACAGATCCTAGTCTATAATGAGAACCTCGAGAAACCATGACATTAATCTTAAATATATTTTCTATGGTATAGAAACATCTTACTGACTGGACACAGTAGATGTTTGACTATGAGGTGCTGGGGGATCATAATAATTGAGACTTCTTCTCATGAAGTTCACACTTGGTGATCTCTAGTAGTGAGATCATTTAGACATACCCGCTAATAGGAACATCACATGTTTTGGGTGTCATTGGTTGTTCCTATCTATGGAAATGTGTATTGGTGTTTTGACTAGAGATCATTTCCAATGTATACTATTTTATTGCATACTTTGATGGAAGAAAAAAACCATGGTATTTAAATATTGGAGAGATAGATTGTGTTTGGTGCATCGTTGGTGGTATGACTTTGGTTGAATGATCAAGAAAGGATTTGTCACTTCCAAGTTTAGAAAGATGTATATCTTAGAACCAATTGATTAGGATGGTGTTGCCTTCATAAATATTTGTCCAAAGCAGTACAAAGGTAAATCCTTTTAGATATATCAACAAATAATAATGAAAAAAAAGGAAAATGACACAAGTGTGAATCCTTCTTTATGAGATATTTAATGACAAATGGATTATAACACATAGTCAATATTCGTAGGTTGGTTGTCATTGTTGTGACTATCCTTTTCTCTTTAGTAGCCATGTAAAATTTCTATACTCTACTCTTTGTCTATGGATTTTATTCACTTACATCGAGATAAGGGTCTGTAGGGTCATACACAATAGCGTATTCAAGAATCCACCCTATTCAGTTCAATAGGTATACATACATAGTGGGACCCACCATGGGGTCCGAGTGTTGTCCATGTTTTGGATCATCAAAAAAATTAAATAAATTCCTTAATATTCAAGTTATGAATATTTTGGATTGAATTGATTTAATTTATTTACATGTTTTGTAAATATAAAAAAATATTAATCGAACATATATTATTTTAATATTTAAGGTTCGTTTAATATTAAGAGGGATAATTAGTTGAGTTAAATGGCTCAGATTTTATCACGTAATATATTTTATATATTATAAGTATGTGATAAAATAATAAATAATATTGATGTAGTTTAGATTGTCAAAATTATTTATTTAATTGATGTTTAAATAAATGAGTGCCAGGGTACCCAATTAGGTATTTATCAACTCCAATATAAATATTGGAAGAGGATCTCTCACATGAGATTATAATCACTCATCATTCACTTTCATGTAATGAATGTTGAGAGCCTCTCGGTCCTATTGCTCTATAGAGAGGGAAACTGTTCATCCAATAAGATCAGATCAAGATATTTATTCAACATCGAAGGAATCTCAATGCAGTGAATGTCAGGACATCGAAAGCGCCATCAGATCTCTATGCTAGCACCCAGAATTTGATGATCTATGCTCTCATGGGTTTTTGAAGCACGTGTGGATGATATAGAGTGTTCCTTATTTGGATCCTTCAAGTGATCATCACCATTGACTAGTTGCTGTCGACCACAACTTTGAATTTGAAATGGGTACATTTTTATATTTATTTTTTTCTCCTTATAATTTGTGCAAGATCCTAGGACCTATCTGGGGCTCGGATTGTTAGCAGCGACAAGTTCCGTCATCCTACCAAAGAAAACTATAAAATCTTGAGCCCAACAGCTTCTGATACAGGGCCTGTAACCTATCACTAGCAAAATTTATTAAACCACTTTCAAATGTTATCAAATTACATCAAATGATACAATAAAAGATACACAAGGAAAACACTCATTTTCAAAAAAATCTGCAACTTTGAAACTAAACTCTTAATCAATAATACCAAAAATGGTTCCCATACCAGACATAATTTAAGAGGACCATGAAAAAAATATGAATGAAGTAAACCTAACCCATCTTAGTATTCATGCACATAGAACCACCTAACTTTTCTATCAAAACACCAATTCATTGTGAGAAACTTCAACAGCACCACCGCCGCCCCACAAGGGAGTGAAATCCATCCTCAAACCCCAATATTTGACCAAGAAGACTCTAAAGAAAACCCCAGGTACAAACCCTAACCTTTCTACGTTTTATAACTTCATGAAAGTGGTAGAAAATCCTAAGGAGAAGGATGTAAATGAAGAGAGAAGCAATTACTTGAAGAAATTTTGAGTAAAACGACCCAAATACACTAGTAGCTAAATTTCCAAACTGCAAAAAATGCATGTGAGTTTCTAATAAGGTTGAGGAGGTCATATAGGAACTGGAATGGGGGGAAAGATTAAAAACTGAAGGAGTTATAAAAGAAACAATTTACCTCTTCAAATCTGTGAGATTTGAGAAATCTGGAGATGTTTCACTCAAATTCATGATGAATATGAGCTCTAAAGATGAGGAGGAGAGAATGGGGGAGTGTATTGGGTAAGTGTGCTTGGGTGGGTGTTGGAATCAACTAAAATATTTTAAACTTTAATGAGATATTATAGAATTAAAAAACAAATTTAAAGTATGAAATATTCTTTGGGGCTGGCTAATACCTTAATAAAAAACCCAAATCCATTATGATTGTGGATTCCTATGAGGTCCAAATGGATATGGTTGTTTTAATATACCAGGGGATGCTAATTGGGAAGTGTAATGGGTGTAAAATATTGAAAAATGAAAGATTTATAATAGAAAAAATGGGTTTTTAAATCTGGAAATGGGCACACATTTTGGACCAAGTAAGGAAAAATCACCATTTCCTCCAAATATGTATTGGAAACCCCCACAAAAAAAGTAAGAATGAAAATTAAATTAAAAAATACCTTTAAAATAAGTCATATATGTGACAATTCCCCCCACCACAAATAATTTCACCCTTAGAAAAACACAAGAAGACCAAAAGCAAAAACCAAAACCTAACCAAAAGGTCGAAATGGACTCCTTTTCCAAGCATCGCCCCCAAAGGACAAAACACCTCCAGTGATCAATTAAGGAAGGAATACTCTCAAAAAAAACTTACACCACTTTCCTAAAACAATAAATCACATTAAGACTTTATACCAAAACAAAAATCCTCAAACACTAACTAAACATGACTCAAGAAATTTTCCCAAATGAACAATAACATCGAACAAGGTTACACTTACCTTACTTTCACTAAACATTTTGGTGCTCTCTAATCTGAATGTTTACCCATGGAATATGTCTGTAGTTAGAAACACCCAATTGATACTACCTACCACCATGTCAAGAACAAGTACAAATATGAGTTATAAGTATGGGGGGACAAAAATGGGCTCCCCACCATAAGATACAACCTAATGTTTTCCTGAGACAGAATCAGTGCACTAACAGGGGGAGGCCCAAATGGACTCCCTGGTACAAGGGGTAGATATACATTAGAATTTTCCAAAATAACATGCATAAGACTCATAGTTGGTCTCTCCACCTTAAGAACCAACCATCTTAACTCACCAGCATGGTCTGACACAAAACGATACCAAAATTTAAAGAGTTAGAAAACCACATGATTTGTCCGCACAGTTTGGGAAACCATGTGGTAACTGTGGGATCCTTTTATCTACATGGTTTTCTGGGGCATGGTTACTACTACATACACACTAAAACAATCTAAAAAAATCTAAAACCTTTCTATAAAAACTCAATGGAAACCAAAGGGGGAAGGAATAGAATTTGGCGATAACATGGACATGAGGTCCTACCACCTCTTCCCATCGAACGGGAACAAAAAAACAAAGATGACAACACCATAGGTTTAAACTATTCCCATATTTCATAACGAGTTTATGACTTTGTATAAGGGTTTGAAAAACCTTGGGATTTCCTATGACTACACGCTAACTTCACTGTGGGACCTATGGTTAGAGCTCAAATTATTGAAGTGTATTCAACCTTACAATTAGGCTTTGGAAACCCCCTGAATGAAATTTATCAATTCAGTTCCATGAAAAATATAACCTGATCCCAGATGGGTTTTCCAAGACATAACACATTCCAAACTAACATTAACCTAACCCAACATTTCACTGAAATAAGTTCTTAGAAAAGGAACACACATAACCCCTCATTTCTTCGGATGAGAAACATAAAGAGGAAAGGATATATAGAAACACCTTCCTCTAAACAAAGGATGTTGAGATTCCCTGAAAGTAGACACAATTCTGACCAAACAAAGAATCAAAAAAGATTGTACAACTTCACCTTTACAATAAAACGATCAAATGGAATAACAAGGAATCACCAAATATGACTATTACGACTGATAGAAATAATACATGGAAAGGGAACTTATGCCAAGTCCCCAAAAAACACAAAATTCTTGAAAGTGGCAATAACATCCTCTCATGACATGATTTACTACATTGGTGGTTTAACACGAACCCCTACTTTGAAGAGACTATGAAGGACCTAAAGGCTCTCTTAGAAAAAATCCACTCTAACTACCTTAGACTACATTAATCTTCAAGGAATCAGGTAACTTAATAAACTAATGTCTCTTTCAACCTCCTAAAACCAGTCTACCAATACAAGAGGATCCAAAAAACCAAGAAATGAAAATTGTGTAGACTCAATCTACAAAAAAAGAGAAAAATATTCCTTATATTGAACAACTGGAGGATCTTCCAAAAACGAAACAATCCGAGTTTCACTTCAGTTGTGCACTAACCATTAATGGGGCAATACCTTATCCAATGAGAGAACCCAAGGACCCCACCAAGATGGTCCATTGGTCAAAACTTTCCACAAAATAGAACTAAACAGACGAGTGTAACCACCATAAATTCTTCTCGGACTTTTCTAATAAGAGACCACTAACCAGCCCTTCAACCCAACTTTCCGACCAAACACAAACTGAAAACACCGTTCAAACAAGAGGGGTTCTTGGACTCAAAAAATCCCACAATTAAAAAATTTAAAAAAACACATAAGACACACCATCCCAAACCAGTCATCAAGAAATCATGTTGTCCTTTAAAACCATCTCTTTGAAAAAAAAAATAGTTCAGCAGTTAGCGTATCAACCAATGGTACCCCATGGGAATCACACATGAATGTTTCTATGCCACACCGGGCACCCTCCTCATATCCATCTCGACACTCATCCAAACATTTATCATCCCATGTAACCCCATGCATGTGGTCTCCCATGGAAATACCAGAGTTTAATGCAAAAATTATGTCCACTTTTCAAAACCAAAATAATCAACTAATACTTAATTTTTTCTCAGGATCGCTAACAATGAAATCAAAATACGAATTTAAATCTTACCAAACTTTTCTTCTTGAAAGGACCAATCATTAAAATAAGAACTCAATTTTAATTTATGAACATTAATTTCAAATCATCTGATCCCATTTTAAAACACTCCCAGTTTTATGAAAACCCCCTTTCATCAACTTCCATTCCTTTGAAAAATCATCTCTTCATATTTAAAATAGGGTTCCAGTGATTCGTAAAACTTCTCAAATTATCACAAATCATTTAGTAAGAACTCAACTTCAAATCATGTACATTAATTTCAAAACATTTCATCCCCTTTCAAAACACTTATAATTTCATGACAAACTACATTTCATAAATCCATATTAAATTGGGAACTCAACTCTTCTCATTTGGAAACATGATTAAACAATTTCATAAAACTTTTCAAATGACATCTAGTTACCAAATCAAAATCCCTTTCCAAACTCCACACATGACCTCCAAAACATTCCATCCCATTAAATCACCTTTCAATAGTTTAGAAAACTCCCTTGGAAACACTTTTTAAAAACCAACTTTAACAAAGTTCTTGAATTCAAAAGAGGTGTAAACATAACATTTTCCATTTCAAAACAATCCTGAAAATTCAGTTCTACCATTTCAAAAATCAATCCACTTCCTCTTTACTAAAAAATCATTTCATAAAAGTTCACATTTCTTAAATATAGTCAATTTTTATTTAAAATCAAGTCCAAAGATTCCAACATGAAGATAAACAAGACAATGCGAGAGGAAATTAGTTTCAGTGGGTGAATTGGACATATGGTTGGTGGACATATTCCAATCACTTCACCATCAGGAAGAGTGTTCTAGAAAAATATACTCATCTCCACATTGCTTGCTAGGCCCTATGAGATCACTGAGACCATTATCCCAACACTCTTCATTTCCCCAAATCATCATTAAACCAATAAAACCAAAGGACTAAGATAAATACCCACTTCCCCTAGAGAATTAAATCACGTCATGAGGTGTGCTGTCCAGGCACACAACTTATAATCAGAATGTCATGCACCATCAATCATAACTCCAGACTATCCCGAATCTTCCACAAATAACATGACCCAAGATAGCGAACCTCCTCTGATACCATTTTGTCACAAACCAGATCTGGTCTCCATCAAAAACAGCACCCGGCCCAGCCCATGGAAAGGAACAAAGGGAATTACCAATCCCCACAGGCTGTAAAATGTTTTTGGGTATCACAAAATAGAATTTGGGAATTATTTGCATGAGTTTATAAACATAAAACCACAAACAAATCCAACATAACAAATCTGGATTTTTCAAAACAAACCATGTATTACAAAAATCCAAAATTGAGTTAGATAATTTAAAAAAATTATCAAAGACAATAACAAATGAAGAATTCCAAAATAGACATCCCAAGAACCTACTAGTGTAAAGAGGCACCACCCTAAAGACTTCTCCACGACACTGCACTAAGAAGAACTGATAGAAACTCAAACCATTGGCAGTGAAATATTTACCCAAACCTATGACAAAATAACCCAGTCTACTTACACCCAATGGTGTAAGTAGAATGTGAGACAAATCCTAGTAGGATTCCACAAATAAATGATTCCATGTGATAAACATTCAAAGATGAAAAACTTTCAATTTTTCATAAACATGAAATGATAATAACAATTTTAAAGATATGTAACTTTAAATAAAAACACTTTTCATGTGGTATACTTTGATGAATCAAAACATTAAAATAGAATTCCAAAGCTACTGAGTTTTCTAGACAAACATACCATATTAAAAATTTAATAATAAAGTATATAATGAGCACAATAAATAGGAAAATAAACCCTAGGCACTAGGCCACTATGGGTCCCAGGTACCTCGTATCTCTATAAAATTAACCATACAAATATCTGTTCTCATGCACACGAGGCACTAGTAGAAATCATACCCATAACCTAGTGGTCCTCCATAATCATCATCATCATCATCATCATAGTTTAGTTAGTGTTTCCATTGTCAAAATTTCTACATGAATGTGGGGCCAAACCGCACGGGATCGCTAGCAAACTAGTACACGTCCACCCACCTAGATACCCAGGTTTTTCCTCTTGTGCTCAAACAAATTCTATAAACAATGAAATTAAATTTTCAAATGAAAATACCATTTCAAAGTCACACACACCAAAAATCCCACACACATGTCATATAATACTTCTTTTGCAAAAAAATAATCATTTTTCATATCATACTCACACAAAACAGCCCAAAAACATGTTTTATGCCTTTCTTGAAATTCAATAAATCATTTTAAAAATTTATAAAACATTCTGAAAATGTTTGAAATAATAAATAACCACTTTATCTTTCCAAAACCCATCTTAATGGAACATACTCAACAAAATAGTACATGTACATCCTTTTCCCACTTTTTTTAACTCAATAAATCACTTACAATTTTAATAAATCAATCCCAATGGGTATAACCATGTTTCGCACACAAAACCCACTTCAAAACCCTCTTTAAAGGCCAAAATCACCCCAATACCGATAGAAAATAGAGTTCTAAGATCTAATAACATTTATTAAAACACATTCCAATGTTATCAAATTACCTCAAATGATACAACAAAATATGCACATGGAAAAAACACATTTTTGAAAAATTATGCAACATTGAAACTAAATGCTTAATCAACAGTACCAAAAATGGTTCCCACACCAAAAAACATGCAATATGATCATGAAAAAAATATGAATGAAGTAATTCTAACTCATCCTAGGATTTTGACACATGGAACCACCTACCTTTTGTGTCAAAACACCAACTAGTTGTGCAAAACTTCAACCGCACCACCACCACACCACAAAAGAGTGAAATCCAACCCAAAAACCCCAATATTTGACCAAAAAGACACCCATGAAAACCCTAGGTATGAACCCGAACTTATAAAATTTTTAGAACTTCATGAAAGTTGGAGGAAACCCTAAGTAGATGAAAAGAAATGAACAGATAAACACTTACTTGAATAAATCTTGAATAAAATGACCCAAATACACCAGTGGATGAATTTAAAAATAGCCAAAAATGAAATTGGGGTTCTATTAAGGATGAGGAGGTCATTTAGGAAATATAATGGGGGAAAAAGAGTAAATATTTCATGATTTATAAAATAAACAATTTACCTCTTCAAATATGGGATATTTGAGAAACCTAGATAAGTTTTGCTGAACTTTGCGATGAATATGGGCTCCAAAGAGGGGGAGGAGAGAATGAGGGCGCTCCTTGGGTAAGGGGGCTCTAGTGAGAGTTATAATCAATGAAAAAAATTAAAAATATAATATTATATTAAATAATTAGGAAAATTTAAATTAGGAAATGGGCTTTCAAGTTGGCCCAATACCTTAATAAAAAAAACCCAAAATCCATCATGATTATGGATTCTTATGTGGTCCAAATGAATATGGTTGTTGAAGTGCAATGTGTTTCATTTGTTGTCAATAAGGCATGATGTTGTCATAAGATGAATGGATTTCAAGGAATGTAAAGATGTGAATGACAAAGGATGTTATGATGGTGTTGGTGATGAATGGACGATGGCCATTGTGTTAAGATGAATGTCACTTAGGAGATTCACTAAGTGGCATAAATTTTTATGGTTGAAACATTCATCAATGTTAATATCAGACGATTGTAGAACTGATCTTAATGTTTCAATACTTGTATCATGATGATACTAAGTTACACCACATGAAGAATGGATGATGATGGAGCATCATCATTATATCTGACGATTGTTGAGGTGATCATTAAGTTCATAGAACTTGTATCCTGATGATACAAAGTCACAACAATGTTAGAAGGCCGTGTATTGTATTGAAAATGCATGATGAGATGAAAGGGATCCATACACAAGTTCTAAGTGGATGAAGTGGTTTAATGAAGTCCATGCACTATCACTTAGTGCATGTGAATTAGAAGTTGATCCAACTTGATCTCTGATTGGATCAATGAAGAACATTGAAGATTTGTTTGATTCAGGAGCTTCGGTTGATGAAGACCCTTCGGGAATTCCACCTCCTAAGACTAGAATATATGTTAAGGAGGATGGGAGGAATTCTAATGAAGAAGTATAGTTGATGAAGAAGAATGGCTTGGGAGAAGATGAAGAAGTTGCATTTGGAATTTTCACTTGGTTACTTTGTTTTTATACAAAGTCCTAAGTGTTTTACTTAGCAAAAAAGAAGCCACCAAGGGCCATCCACGGGTTCAACCCCATGGCACATGTGGGCCTAAGCGCCACGCCCATGGGGGATCCCATATAGCAAGCCCAAGACGTCAGGAGGCCACGCGGTGATCAAATCCGAGCAGCAGGGGCGCATAGCGCGCGCCCGTGAGAGGCAGCGTGGGCGCCAGTGGCGCGCCCGAGTGGCAGGGGTGGGTGCAAGAGCGCGCCCACAGAGAGAACACGGTGCGGGGCGGCACCGTGGAGGAGGAAGTTCAACTGGCCGTCTATGGGAGCGGCTGGTTGATAAGCCATGGAAAATCCACGTCTCGTTTCGATGTGGGACGAAGATTTTTGCCGCGGATGGAATCTGAGCCGCTCGTTCGATCGCACGGCCGATCTCCGCCGCTCATCGCATCTCGCCGCTCGAGATCTTATCTCGGCCGTCCAAGTTCATTCAATGCACGGATCCAACGGTGCTGATCTTATCTTCTTCCCCGAGCTCGGCTGAGGCCTCCCCGCGCATTCCCTCAGCCACCAAAGAACCAGGCGCCCTCCGAGCAAGCCAAATCGTGTTTCCGGCCATCTCTGACGAAGATGAAGACTCCATTCGGTTCGTCTGGCCCTACTTAACCTATCCATGCATAAATATGGGTTTTCATGTAACAAATGAAGAATTTCGTGTTCGGCCGAAGCAACCCGAAGGTGCGAGGCCATGTTGATTGATGCTTTTCATGGATGAAGGCCATGCATGCGTTTTCATGCACAAGAACGTGAAGAAAGGGCATAAATGGAACCCACGGGGAAACTGAGGAGAAAAACAATATTTTATGAAATCATGAAATACCGAGATATTCGGGAGTTTGGATTTGTATCCCGCGGAAGAGGTGAAGAATTCCTTGCCTATAAAAAGAGGCCTAGGCTCTCGGTTTTCTTGCTGATAATCTGAGAAGTCCCGTGAGAGCTCCAAGCCTCACGAAGCCAAACCTGAGTGCACCACTTGCGCGGCAGAAGCCCTGAGCTCCCCTAGCTCTGTAAGGTTCCTTTTGCGCACTCCTTGCACGAAAGAAGAGAAGAGGAGAAGACCCTGCGCGCCTCACTTGTGCGACAGGAAGACCCGTGGCTGCTTGCACCTGCGGTGTTATACCCTGCACGCCCGCGGCTACCCATTGCATCACCTTGTGTTCTTTGAGGCTTGCGCGGAAGAAGACTCCTTGAACCCTTGGAGCTTGCGCGACAGAAGTGTCTGCACCCTTGAGCGGCTCATACCTTTCGCTATTTGAAGAAGAATTGGAAGTAGCCGCACCCCTTGCGCGCCCTTCACATTGGTAGGAGGTTTGGGTAGTATGAATTACACACCTTGTGTGTGTGTGCTTAATAGAGACTACACCCTAGCCGTGTGTGTGAAAGGAGGAGAGGAAGACCACAACTAAATCCAAGTTGTGTGTGCAAGAGGAAGAGGAAGGCCAAGCCTTGTGTTTTCTAATTGAACAAAGGAAGTGTGTGTGCAAACAAAGGACCAAAGAGGCCGTATCCAATTGTGTGCAAGAAGAGGAAAGAGGCCAAGCTTAAGTGTGTGCAAAACGAAGAACAAATTGTGTGTGCTAAACAAAGTGGAGAGGCCGAACCTTAGTGTGTACAAAGTGATGTTCACACATTTAATAAGAACAAGACCCACACTAAATAACAACACATTTGTGAGTGTGTAAACAGAAAGAACAAAGTGTGAAGAAGGAAGAAGTTGTGTGTGCTAAAAGTATTTACACCCATTGTGGGTTTATCACACCAAGGAGAAAAAGGGGAGTGCATGCTTGCATGCATGCATGTGCACACGTGAACAAAGCTAAATCAGGCTGTGTGCATCTGAGTTGTCCAAGACCAAGAGTTCTTGAAGAGAATTAAGAGGCCATGCAGTCAATGCACGAGGAAGCAGAGATACCATGCACTCAGTGCATGAAGTTGCTCTGAAGTGAGACTGAAGCCAGACTGAAGTTAATGAAATCAGATGCCTGAGTTTTTCAGTAGATTGAGAAGAGCCTGATTAACAGAAGTGATCAGAAGTCATGAGGAAGATCAACAGACCTTTTCAGAGGCTGTTGAAGATTCTTGAAGAGAGAGGCCAGGTTATCCTTAGAAGAAGGAGATAAAGCCTGAGCAAGACGAGAAGACCTAATCAAATCAAGTGATCAGAGGTACAGTGTAGAGACCCGTATCTTGACATACATGGACATTACATTACATTTGCGGAATACTTAGTACATAACAAAAACACACACACAAGGACCGTAATAGTTTAGTGTCTTTGGAAACTCGGAATATAATCTTCTAATCGTGGTGAAAGATCTTCAACATCTCCCATAAAGATCTTCTTTTTTTATACCTAAAACCTTTCTTTATATCCTGGGGAAAAGAAAACATAAAATGGTGAGCTCAAATGCTCAGTAAGGGTAAACAAAAGAAATATCAATCACATCATATACATAAGCACATAACTTTTGGAAATCTTAACCTGCAAAAGAGATCATAATTTCATAACATGGGGTAAATCATGGCAGTGAAATGTAATCACAATAATCATAACATAAAACATGAAACTTTGTGGCATTCACACATAATCATAGAAAATCATTTCTTGTTAGTCAAGACTCATTGCCAAGACTATCTTAGTGGCCAAAGTCCCTTTCTGAATCGAGTAACCCTCGTTTTAGTCCTGTTTCACTGAACCGGTATAACCTACCATTCCAACCATGTCTATCTCATGAGATATAAAATCTTTACCCAATGCATTGGAGGGAGATATAGGTCCCACCCATCTCATAATGATACCATTCTTATGTGTGCCACAAAATCATAAATCATACATCATTGCATAACCCATGTAATACAAATGGGAATCTTAAACATCATGACATCATAAAACAATTCATTAACGATAAAGGAATTCATAAAAATAATTCCATCACAACATAATAAAATCAATGTAATAATAGGGATAAAAACATAACCCTTTATTATCTTAGATGGAAAATAATTTTGATAAAACACTTGAAATGAATTCTTGAGGAAAATATCCTTTCTTCTTTAAAATCAATTTCTTTTCACCAAATGTCATGAATCTTTAAAAGAAAAGGATTTTCTTGAAAATAGTCATGAAATATTTTTGTGGAAGCTTCATGAAAATATGGATTTATAAAACCGTAAAAATCCATTTATGCCATATAAGTTAAAAAAACATTCTTCTCGTACTTTTGTCGGGAAAGCCAAAAAGTACCTCGTACAAAAAAAACGACAAAAGATTCCTTTCATATTCTTTACTAAAAACTCACCTAAGGGTAAAATTGGATATAAACTATTGTAGAAGGATGGAAATAATATTACATATTGAAGAAACATGGATGTGGATGATAAAATACACCCCAGTAAATACCAAAGTATAAACAATCTCGGATAAAAATGAGATTGTGATATTTCCCTTACCTTAGGTCCGATTTGCTTCGTATGTGTCCGAACCTCCTGTATAATGATTTAAATAATGTCATTGACTTATTATAGAATCATATTCATTGTTATGATATCATATATGGTTCACTTATGACATTATATTACCCGTTCTTTTGTAAATTCCATGTTAAAGAAGCGTTTTGGGTAAAATCGTTTCATTTATCGTAGGTGTTTTGAATTGTTGTTCTTGACATTATTATTACTTATATCATGATTTACTTACTTCCAGAATATAAAATTTGATTTATATATCATATATATTCAGTATATATATATATAATAGATAGATAAAATGAAAAACACCGTTCATGGAGATGGTAGTCCGTACGTACGCATGAACGCTGTTTTCCATTCCTTATTGTCTTGAAATGGAAGTAAGTAGATGACATACATATATATATATACATAATCCAGTAGCTTGATAATGTCATATATTTCATTATTATTTCTTATATATACTTTATAATCATTCTTAAATGGTTAACATGGAGAATGAATCTCATCGCGTCGTGGAGACGGTAGTCCGTACGTACGCACGAGCGATGATATCATTTTCATAAATATTGAATTGAATCGGAGTGGATTATACAATATATCGGAATCAATATGATGTTGTAATAACTATGTATAGTTATTTTTTACACCATTATACCCATCCATGTAAGGTGGTGGTGGAAAATAGATTACACCACGGCGTGGAGACGGTATTCCGTACGTACGCACGCGCGGTGATTTCTTTTTCCGTAGGATGGATAGATTGTGAAATAGGGTTGTTTCATACTTATAATAACATATCAGTATATGAGTAATACTGATGTTATTACTTCATAATGAAACAACCTAAGAAGAAGAAGTGGAAGAAGAAATAAAGATGAAAGAATTGGTAACGGTAATTACCTCTTCTTTGAAGCGCCTCTTTGAGACCTCCTCTTAGGGCACAAAAATTGGTCTTTGAGGAAGACCAGAACCTCTAGGATGTTTCTAGGGAAGTGTAGAAGAGATTTTGGCAGGTTTTGGCCGAGCTTGAGTGCTCAAATTGGTGTGAGGAGGAGGGGGAGGAGGTGCCCTTTTATAAGGGAGGAGAGGGGCACCTTAGGAATATCTCAAAATATTATTTTATATTAAAGTCAAAATCGGTTTATAATGGCTCCAAAGGGTCTTATTTCAAAGATAAAGTGGGGATGGGTAGAAATCCTATCAACCAATAAGATTTAGACAAGTTTAGGGTATTATTTTAACCTTATCAATTAGATTTAACTCTAAGTTAAATAATTTAACTTTTACCATGTCTTTTTGTTTTCTTTCACTATATGGTTAATAAACTTACTATAACATGCCAAACGAACCCCAAATTGTTTATTATTAATATATATATCCTTATCTAAGTCATTTGGCCGAACCTTAGATTTTTAGGAATAAAATAACAATTAATAATATAATATTTGATTTAAAAACTATTTTGTGTCAATTTTGACACTATTTGATATATGATTTTTGTGAAAGTCATAACAGAATTATATGTTGGAAACAAGTTGATTAAATCAACATTAATATATCATAGTAACCTATAAAATTAGTGGAATGCATAAAAAGTCTTAAATTACAGTTATTTTGGTATTTATATTATCAATTATGTCAATATTTCATTAATAAGATAATTACTGCATCATCTTTGTGTCATAAATAAATTAAATTATTTGATGTCTAAAAATTACAAATAAAATACCATCATGTATGAAATCTTTTTATCTTTCTAATTAATATTTACAATCGAATTTATCTTATGTATAACCCCATATTATAAATGCTTTACTTATTAAACTTTGATTTTAACTATTTTAACCCTTCTTTAAATAAATTAATAATAAATGTCCTAATCTAATCCAAGTGGACCTAAATGGTCATATTTTATTCCTAAGTTTGTTTTTGGTCGAATTACACTTTTCCAATAGAATTAGGACATGTGTTAGGGTAATATTAATATTATATTTACCCTTAGTTACCCAATTTACTATTAACCGCGGTAAAAAAAAGTAAAAAGTTACTATTCACCAAAAAATTATTTTCATCTCATTGAACCACATTTTAGTCCTTGATATTAACCGTGTCTCTCGGATTTTCGAAATTCCATTCACAGAAGCGGTAAAATTAAGTTTTATGCAAAATTCAGTTTTTAACCTACCACTTAGTGGTTTCACTATTCATCAAAAATTGAAAGTTTTCAGAAAAATACCAAAATTTCACCCTAGGCTAATTTCGATATTCTGAGTCCAAAAATGAAGTCCATTTTGAAAAATAAAATTTATAAAATTTCAAAAAGTGATTATTACTATTCATAACGGCTAGTTTTAATAGCATATCATTGTTTAGTGAAACTCGGTATTGCGTATTACACACGCTATCGAGGAAGGTCGTGATTGCGTGTAATGCAAGGCAAGTCAAGGATGCGTGTTGTGCAAGCTCCTTTTGGTGTAGAGTACAACACAAGACTTTTATAAAATTAAAAAGAATATTTTTTTATAAAATCTTGGGCTGTTACATTCTACCCCCCTTAAAATGAATTTCGCCCTCGAAATTCGTCGGGGTTATAAATGGTTTACTATTCGAAAGTTTCTTTAATAGAAACCCACATCGTAAAAAGGAATATCAAAACCAATATTTAAAAACAAAAGTATGAAACGTAACGGTTACCCAAATAAACTAATCATCGGGTTTCCACATAGGTGAAAATATGGATATGGAAGAGAAATCTAACCATCATGTTCTGATGGAGAGTGGTAGAGAACATGGCTATGGAAAAGCCAGTAATCACAAAGCCATAAATTTGTGACGATCTAGGGTACCATCTGATTCATCAGATATAAGGGCACTAGGACAACATTTTTGGTTTTCAAGATCACTTCCCTAAAGTTGAAGAATTTGAATTAGAATAAATACTTACTTTATTTTGGTACAATCTCACTATTGTTCATGCCTTGAACAATTTCCACTTCATCTCTTATATAAATGAAGTTGAATTTGTTATTCGTGAAGTGTTAGCAGATCATGTGATAGAATGATGGGTCATTCCATCTGTCTCGAACAAAAGGTTAGCAAAAATTATATACATAAGTCGATATATAGTGAGATTAATCATATATGGTTCCTAAAATGGACTTATACTTCATATATCATACTGCTTAATATAATAAAACTAGTTTCTTCTAAACAGGGACTTCCTGTAGGTCAGTGGTAGGCGATAAAGGCCAGTCGCACTTCGGTTGTGGGTTTGATTTCCACAGCCTTGTCCGACGCGATGGGCTGCCGCCCGTCCTGCAGGTTGTCCTTTTCTAAAACTATATTACTATAACATCCCATCAATAATATCGAAAAAACAAACAATACTAACTTATGTCCAACATAATCCATTCCAATCTTTTAGGCTTATCCATAATACTGCAGTCGACTCTCATAATATAGTGAAAATGATTACCAGATATTTAACACCATCATCGATCCCCATATATCATAAGATATGTTTTGTTGGTCACATTCCAAACATTCAAAGTCCTTAATAGTGTATTCTCTTGAATACCTTAGTGAAAACATGAATACAGTTAAAAGTTAACACCTTCCACATACTAAAATCCTCAAAATTCTATATACTCAAACCATGATATCACTTAGTCCTTATATCAATCATGAGCTCATGAATACAATCAAACATCTCATTATCATCTTATCCCTTCATTATGCACATATCATCTACATTCCAAAAATATCTGAATAACCTTTCATGGATACTTGTACCATTAATCATACACTTTCAAAACTCAAGGAAGGACAACAGTGTAATAATCCTTAGATGTCTCTTTATTCCATAGTACCATGAGATTACTTATACAACATTACACATGATAAACAAGTCATCATTCCACTACATTCTTAAACCGTTGACCGAGCTTCAACAAAAAATTTCATCTCACATATCATTTGTAGTCTCTTCATCATCATCCACATAAATACTACCCATATGACCATACTGATTCTCTTCATGAGTCTTTCCCTTAGGGAATTTGTTTGCATAATGCCCATACATTCCACATTTAAAACACTTAACCATTTTTGATGTCGTAGCAATACCATTATCCTCATCCATGGTGTTAGCCGACCCTTTTCCTTTGCACTTACTTGCTTTGTGTCCTTCTTTTCCACACCCAAAGCATCTTCCAGTTCCCTTGAAACATTCTCCTTGATTCCTCTTCCCACATGATTTACATGAGGGAAATTGAACTTTCTTTCCTCTATGGTCATCATGAAACTCCATCTTTCTCTTATTAGCTGAGTCAGGAAACTTACCAAATTTTACTTTATTGATCATATTATGAGATTGCTGATTCGGCATAATAATGATTTTTGGACTTCCAAATCCCATTTCATTTGGTTTCTCATGAAGAATATCATTCCATTGTCCATCATATCCTCCATTATCATGAATCATCTTGTTTCCAGCCATTTTCTAAAACCCAAAAAGAATAGTGTGAGAGGCAAAATAATGCTAGGGAAAATAACATAGTAAAGGGGGAGTACCCTTAATATCTAACATCTTAGGTTAAATTCTAAGATCGGTATCGTAGTTCTAGGATTATATCCTATACGTATACGTATCCTTAGGGACATCCCTAGACATACCTTAGAAATATCTCTAGGGATCTCACTAATGTTTTCGCATCCTAGTTTCCAAAGGTTGACTAAACCTTTGCTCTGATACCAACTGTAGAGACCCGTATCTTGACGTACATGGACATTACATTACATTTGCGGAATACTTAGTACATAACAAAAAAACACACACAAGGACCGTAATAGTTTAGTGTCTTTGGAAACTCGGAATATAATCTTCTAATCGTGGTGAAAGATCTTCAACATCTCCCATAAAGATCTTCTTTTTTTTATACCTAAAACCTTTCTTTATATCCTAGGGAAATGAAAGCATAAAAGGGTGAGATCAAATGCTCAGTAAGGGTAAACAAAAGAAATATCAATCGCATCATATACATAAGCACATAACTTTTGGAAATCTTAACCTGCAAAAGAGATCATAATTTCATAACATGGGGTAAATCATGGCAGTGAAATGTAATCACAATAATCATAACATAAAACATGAAACTTTTTGGAATTCACACATAATCATAGAGAATCATTTCTTGTTAGTCAAGACTCATTGCCAAGACTATCTTAGTGGACAAAGTCCCTTTCTGAATCGAGTAACCCTCGTTTTAGTCCTGTTTCACTGAACCGGTATAACCTACCATTCCAGCCATGTATATCTCATGAGATTAAAATCTTTACCCAATGCATTGGAGGGAGATATAGGTCCCACCCATCTCATAATGATACCATTCTTATGTGTGCCACAAAATCATAAATCATACATCATTGCATAACCCATGTAATCCAAATGGGAATCTTAAACATCATGACATCATAAAACAATTCATAAACGATAAAGGAATTCATAAAAATAATTCCATCACAACATAATCAAATCAATGTAATAATAGGGATAAAAACAGAACCATTTATTATCTTAGATGGAAAATAATTTTTATAAAACACATGAAATGAATTCTTGAGGAAAATATCCTTTCTTCTTTAAAATCAATTTATTTTTACCAAATGTCATGAATCTTTAAAAGAAAAGGATTTTCTTGAAAATAGTCATGAAATATTTTTGTGGAAGCTTCATGAAAATATGGATTTATAAAACCGTAAAAATCCATTTATGCCATATAAGTTAAAAAAACATTCTTCTCGTACTTTTGTCGGGAAAGCCAAAAAGTACCTCGTACAAAAAAATGACAAAAGATTCCTTTCATATTCTTTACTAAAAACTCACCTAAGGGTAAAATTGGATATAAACTATTGTAGAAGGATGGAAATAATATTACATATTGAAGAAACATGGATTTGGATGATAAAATACACCCCAGTAAATACCAAAGTGTAAACAATCTCGGATAAAAATGAGATTGTGATATTTCCCTTACCTTAGGTCCGATTTACTTCGTATGTGTCCGAACCTCCTGTATAATGATTTAAATAATGTCATTGACTTATTATAGAATCATATTCATTGTTATGATATCATATATGGTTCACTTATGACATTATATTACCCGTTCTTTTGTAAATTCCATGTTAAAGAAGCGTTTTGGGTAAAATCGTTTCATTTATCGTAGGTGTTTTGACTTGTTGTTCTTGACATTATTATTACTTATATCATGATTTACTTACTTCCAGAATATAAAATTTGATTTATATATCATATAAATTCAGTATATATATATATAATAGATAGATAAAATGAAAAACACCGTTCATGGAGACGGTAGTCCGTACGTACGCATGAACGCTGTTTTCCATTCCTTATTGTCTTGAAATGGAAGTAAGTAGATGACATACATATATATATATATATATACATAATCCAGTAGCTTTATAATGTCATATATTTCATTATTATTTCTTATATATACTTTATAATCATTCTTAAATGGTTAACATGGAGAATGAATCTCATCGCGTCGTGGAGACGGTAGTCCGTACGTATGCACGGGCGATGATATCATTTTCATAAATATTGAATTGAATCGGAGTGGATTATACAATATATCGGAATCAATATGATGTTGTAATAACTATTTATAGTTATTCTTTACACCATTATACCCATCCATGTAAGGTGGTGGTGGAAAATAGATTACACCACGGCGTGGAGACGATATTCCGTACGTACGCACGCGCGGTGATTTCTTTTTCCGTAGGATGGATAGATTGTGAAATAGGGTTGTTTCATATTTATAATAACATATCAGTATATGAGTAATACTGATGTTATTACTTCATAATGAAACAACCTAAGAATAAGAAGTGGAAGAAGAAATAAAGATGAAAGAATTGGTAACGGTAATTACCTCTTCTTTGAAGCGCCTTTTTGAGACCTCCTCTTAGGGCACTAAAATTGGTCTTTGAGGAAGACCAGAACCTCTAGGATGTTTCTAGGGAAGTGGAGAAGAGATTTTGGCAGGGGTTGGCCGAGCTTGAGTGCTCAAATTGGAGTGAGGAGGAGGGGGAGGAGGTGCCCTTTTATAAGGGAGGAGAGGGGTACCTTAGGAATATCTCAAAATATTATTTTATATTAAAGTCAAAATCGGTTTATAATGGCTCCAAAGGGTCTTATTTCGAAGCTAAGGTGGGGATGGGTCGAAATCCTATCAACCAATAAGATTTAGACAAGTTAGGGTATTATTTTAACCTTATCAATTAGATTTAACTCTAAGTTAAATAATTTAACTTTTACCATGTCTTTTTGTTTTCTTTCACTATATGGTTAATAAACTTACTATAACATGCCAAACGAACCCCAAATTGTTTATTATTAATATATATATCCTTATCTAAGTCATTTGGCCGAACCTTAGATTTTTAGGAATAAAATAACAATTAATAATATAATATTTGATTTAAAAACTATTTTGTCTCAATTTTGACACTATTTGATATATGATTTTTGTGAAAGTCATAACAGAATTATATGTTCGAAAAAAGTTTATTAAATCAACATTAATATATCATAGTAACCTAGAAAATTAGTGGAATTCATAAAAAGTCTTAAATTACATTTATTTTGGTATTTATATTATCAATTATGTCAATATTTCATTAATAAGATAATTACTGCATCATCTTTGTGTCATAAATAAATTAAATTATTTGATGTCTAAAAATTACAAATAAAATACCATCATGTAGGAAATCTTCTTAGATTTCTAATGAATATTTACAATCGAATTTATCTTATGTATAACCCCATATTATAAATGATTTACTTGTTAAACTTTGATTTTAACTATTTTAACCCTTCTTTAAATAAATTAATAATAAATGTCCTTATCTAATCCAAGTGGACCTAAATGGTCATATTTTATTCCTAAGTTTGTTTTTGGTCGAATTAAACTTTTCCAATAGAATTAGGACATGTGTTAGGGTAATATTAATATCATATTTACCCTTAGTTACCCAATTTACTATTAACCGCGGTAAAAAAAAGTAAAAAGTTACTATTCACCAAAAAATTATTTTCATCTCATTGAACCACATTTTAGTCCTTGATATTAACCGTGTCTCTCGGATTTTCGAAATTCCATTCACAGAAGCGGTAAAATTAAGTTTTATGCAAAATCCAGTTTTTAACCTACCACTTAGTGGTTTCACTATTCATCAAAAATTGAAATTTTTCAGAAAAATACCAAAATTTCACCCTAGGCTAATTTCGATATTCTGAGTCCAAAAATGAAGTCCATTTTGAAAAATAAAATGTATAAAATTTCAAAAAGTGATTATTAATATTCATAACGGCTAGTTTTAATAGCATATCATTGTTTAGTGAAACTCGGTATTGCGTATTACACACGCTATCGAGGAAGGTCGTGGTTGCGTGTAATGCAAGGCAAGTCAAGGTTGCGTGTTGTGCAAGCTCCTTTTGGTGTAGCGTACAACACAAGACTTTAATAAAATTAAAAAGAATATTTTTTTATAAAATCTTGGGCTGTTACATACAGAGCAAGGCCAGCAGTCTTTATCCCAGACTATTGAGGATACTTGAAGAACTTAAATAGAAGAAGAGCTACTCGTGTGACTCGAGGAGCCAGGAGAAGCCCCCTGTGAAACTCAGGGCGGAAGAAGTCTTCAGTGGGATTCTGGAGCAGGCCAGTGGTACTCTGGTAACACTGTGAGACGCAGTATAAAGACCCTCCTGTGGGACTCCGGAGAGATACAGTGGGACTCTGTATCGACCATTGTAATACTAACAGATTATAATGGAGAAACCATGTTGGGGCGTATAACCAACATGGCAAGGACATAGGCCTTTGGTGCCGAACCTTGTAAATCCTTGTGTCCGGTGCCTTTTCATTACTGCATCATTCGGGAAAGGTTGATAGATACAAGAAGAGTGGATCGAGGCCTTAACAAGCCATAGAGGTTTAATTGATAAAGAATCAATTAGTAAAAAGTTTTAAAGGATCACTGATTCACCCCCTCCCCCTCTCAGTGATTCACACTGATCTGGGAACTTCAATTGGTATCAGAGCGAAGGTTACCTGTAAAAGATCCAAGGGAGTCTTTATGAAGTGCAGATTTGAGGAAGTGAGTGAATACCCTCAAGTGGAGATATCTGCCAAGACTCAGAAAAACAGGATGAAGAAACAGGCCAAGAAGATGAAGAAAAAGATTGTTGCTGATAGAGAAACACCTGACAATTCCTTTTATCACTCTTCTGGTGAAGCCTGTCCTAGTTGTGATGATGATGGAAGAATCAATGATCTTCTAAATGCAATCGAATATCTTCGGAAGACAGTCCCCAGGGAAGTAGCAATGTGTATTACTACAGGCATCCTTGATCTTCAAGAAGAAAAATTACAGCTAGAAGAAGAAGCCAATGCAATGGAAGATCATTTGGCAAAAAAGGTTGGCATAACCAACACTCTCAGAAAGCTGGTGAAGGCTAAAGATGAAACCGTTTCTCTTTGAAATGAAAGATATGAAGTCACTGCTGAAGAATTGCAAAGAAGCCTTTCTGAGAAAGAATTCTTTAAGACAATGGTCAAAGAAGTTTTCCATGCACTGGAAAAGAGGCACAGAGTGTCAATGATTGTCAGAGATGCTCAACTTGAAGACAAAGTAAACAGGGTGAAGGAGCTTGACAATTCATTACAAGAAATGAAGAAGGTGCATGAAGACCAGATGAAATAGCTGGAAGAAAAATGGGAAGTTAGGCTAAGATTTGTTGAGGATGAGAAGAACTCTCTCAATGTGAAATGCTTAGAACTGGAGGTGATATTGAAAAATCAGCAATCACCCAAAGCCATAGCCTCCCAGTCAGCTGAAAGGAGAAATGTTGCTACTCAAGTATGCATTGAGAAGGATGATTCTAAAAGAAAGACATCCTCTAATGAAAGGGAAACATATTCTAAAAAGAAGGTACCATCCATTCCATCTTGTACTCATGCTTCTAAAAGTGTTTCTACTAAAAGTGCAGGATGGAAGAATGAATCCAAACAAGTATGGATGAAGGCAGTGAAGAAAGAATGCTCTCTTGAAACAACACAGCAAGTCAAGAAAAGTACCCAACAATCAGAAGGACTGAAGAGGTCAATATTTGTGGGTCAGTGTTGGTGCTGTAACAAGTATGTGCACTATGCAAAGGATTGTTGGTACAATCCGCTGAATGTCAAAGCACAAAGGAATCCCATGCCAAGGGAGAGCAAGCCAGAAGAAAAGAAGCAGCATCCACAGGTCTAGAGACATCTGTTTACTACAAATAGATTTGGATTACTTGACAACATCTGGGATGATTGCAAAAGTGGTCAAAAGGATATATGTCAATCTCCAACTGTATCCAGAGCTAAAAAGAAGAAAAGATCACAGAACCTGGCCCAGAAAGAATCCTTGGGAAGCAAGCATAAGAAAGTGGAAGATGCTCCCAAGAAGATTATGAAAAAGGAAGAGAAGACCTTGGAGTCTAAATCTAAGAAGGGTGATGTATCCAGAAGGACCGCCAAGAAGAAAACATGCTTCTACCGTGGAAAGAAAGGACATATCATGGATCTTTGTAAACAATCCATCAAATTCAATAGAGGCAGACTGGACTCAAACAGATAATCAATCCAGATGAAGCAGAAGGGATTGGTTGAAAACAAGTTGCCTAAGAAAGGTAGCTTGAAAGCATCAAAGGAACCATGTGGAATATCCAGAACTGAGGCCACACTTCCAAGTGACTTACTAGTCAAATGGCCAAATCAGTTGCAACTTGCCAAAGATCTGCAAAGAGCTGAAGATGAAGTTCTGGAAATTGCTAAGGCAAAAGGGAAGAAGAATATTTCACATGAAGATGTTTTGAGATCCACACCAGCACCAACATCATTGAAGATAAAATGTGCAAGTGTGAAGAATGGTGAAAATGGGACATCTCGGTTGAGAGAATCTTCTCAACCTTGTTGTTCACATTGATGAACCAAGGAGGTTCCATCTTATTCCCTAATCACTTGTATTTACATGTGCTAACATTGCAGGGAATTGAAGATGATGATCATTCTCAACTCGAGGATGGTTTGGAAAGAATGGAGTGCACCCCTTGAGGGGGAGCCAATCTGGAGAAGATGGTATTCTAAGATTTAATACCATCTTGAGAAAAGATGAAGTTATTCCAATCATACTTTCATCCCTTGTTTCTTAATTGTATTCATCATGACAATTAAGGGGGAGTATTGATTGAAGGCAAATGGTTCAAAGGGGGAGCTTTATATGTGCACCTGAACTTTCTAATGAGTTTTGTGAAGCATGTGCAGGATTTAGCAATTTATTGTTATATCTGAAAAATTTCAAACCCCTGGAAGCTAAGCATGATCTCACATGTATAGTAAAATGTGGACAACATTGAAAAATCTTGGTTACATCACTCTTGTTTTCTACACCGGGTTAGCCCACGTAGACTTAGAGTTGATCTACTAAAGGTTCTTTGCTAAAGAGAACATGTGACATCATCCCTCTCTTAGTGCTTTTCAAGAAGATGCTATTCGAAGGGAGGAAGAGATATTTTGGAAGAGAGCCACACCACATCTTTGCATTTGATTGCCAATAAGGGGGAGAAAAGATTGGCACACATATTGACCCATTCATATGTGCTGAAGAAGTGTATTGACAACAAATACAAAGGGGTAGATTGAAGTGAAATGTGTTGCATTTGTTGTCAATAAGGCATGATGTTGTCATAAGATGAATGGATGTCAAGGAATTTCAAGATGTGAATGACAAAGGATGTTATGATGGTGTTGGTGATGAATGGAGGATGGCCATTGTGTCAAGATGAATGTCACTTAGGAGATTAACTAAGTGGCATAACTGTTTATGGTTGAAACATTCATCCATGTTAATATCAGACGATTGTAGAACTGATCTTAATGTTTCAATACTTGTATCAAGATGATACTAAGTTACACCACTTGAAGAATGGATGATGATGGAGCATCATCATTATATCTGACGATTGTTGAGGTGATCTTTAAGTTCATAGAACTTGTATCCTGATGATACAAAGTCACAACAATGTTAGAAGGCAGTGTATTGTATTGACAATGCATGAGGAGATGAAAGGGATCCATCCACAAGTTCTAAGAGGATGAAGTGGTTTAATGAAGTCCATGCACTATAACTTAGTGCATGTGAATTAGAAGTTGATCCAACTTGATCTCTGATTGGATCAATGAAGAACATTGAAGATTTGTTTGATTCAGGAGATTCGGTTGATGAAGACCCTTCGTGAATTACACCTCCTAAGACTAGAATATATGTTAAGGAGGATGGGAGGAATTCTAATGAAGAAGTAGAGTTGATGAAAAAGAATGGCTTGGGAGAAGATGAAGAAGTGGCATTTGGCATTTTCACTTGGTTACTTTGTTTTTATACAAAGTACTAAGTGTTTTACTTAGAAAAAAAGAAGCCACCAAGGGCTAGCCATGGGTTCAACCCCAAGGCACATGTGGGCCAAAGCGCCACGCCCATGGGGGATCCCATGGAGCAAGCCCAAGGCATCAGGAGGCCACGCGGTGATCAAATCCGCGCGGCAGGGGTGCATAGCGCGCGCCCGCGAGAGGGAGCGTGGGCGCCAGTGGTGCGCCCGAGTGGCAGGGGTGGGCGCAAGAGCGCGCCCGCAGAGAGAACTCTGTGCGGGGTGACACCGTGGAGGAGGAAGTTCAACTGGCCGTCTATGGGAGTGGATGGTTGATAGGCCGTGGAAAATCCATGTCCCGTTTCGATGTGGGACGAAGATTTTTACCGCGGATTGAATCTGAGCCGCTCGTTCGATCTCACGGCCGATCTCCGCCGCTCATCGCATCTCGCCGCTCGAGATCTTATCCCGGCCGTCCAAGTTCATTCAATGCATGGATCCAACGGTGCTAAGCTTATCTTCTTCCCCGAGCTCGGCTGAGGCCTCCCCGCGCATTCCCACAGCCACCAACGAACCAGGCGCCCTCCGAGTAAGCCAAATCGTGTTTCCGGCCATCTCCGACGAAGATGAAGACTCCATTCGGTTCGTCTGGCCCTACTGAACCTATCCATGCATAAATATGGGTTTGCAGGTAACAAATGAAGAATTTCGTGTTCGGCCGAAGCAACCCGAAGGTGCGAGGCCATGTTGATTGATGCTTTGCATGGATGAAGGCCATGCATGCGTTTTCATGCACAAGAACGTGAAGAAAGGGCATAAATGGAACCCACGGGGAAACTGAGGAGAAAAACAAGATTTTATGAAATATTAAAATCCCGAGATATTCGGGAGTTTGGATTTGTATCCCGCGGAAGAGGTGAAGAATTCCTTGCCTATAAAAAGAGGCCGAGGCTCTCGGTTTGCTTGGTGATAATCTGAGAAGTCCCGTGAGATCTCCAAGCCTCATGAAGCCAAACATGCGCGCACCACTTGCGCGACAGAAGCCCGGAGCTCCCCTAGCTCCGTAAGGTTCCTTTTGCGCACTCCTTGCGCGAAATAAGAGAAGAGGAGAAGACCCTGCGCGCCTCACTTGTGCGACAGGAAGACCCGTGGCCGCTTGCACCCGCGGTGTTATACCCTACGCGCCTGCGGCTACCCATTGCATCACCTTGTGTTCTTTGAGGCTTGCGCGGAAGAAGACTCCTTGCACCCTTGGAGATTGCGCGACAGAAGTGTCTGCACCCTTGCGCGGCTCATACCTTGCGCTCTTTGAAGAAGAAGTGGAAGTGGCCACACCCCTTGCGCGCCCTTCACATTGGTAGGAGGTTTGGGTAGTATGAATTACACACCTTGTGTGTGTGTTCTTAATAGAGACTACACCCTAGCCGTGTGTGTGCAAGGAGGAGAGGAAGACCACAACTAAATCCAAGTTGTGTGTGCAAGAGGAAGAGGAAAGCCAAGCCTTGTGTTTGCTAATTGAAAAAAGGAAGTGTGTGTGTAAATAAAGGACCAAAGAGGCCGTAGCCAATTGTGTGCAAGAAGAGGAAAGAGGCCAAGCTTAAGTGTGTGCAAAACGAAGAACAAATTGTGTGTGCTAAACAAAGTGGAGAGGCCGAACCTTAGTGTGTACAAAGTGATGTGCACACTTTGAAGAAGAACAAGACCCACACTAAAGAACAACACATTTGTGAGTGTGTAAACAAAAAGAACAAAGTGTGAAGAAGGAAGAAGGTGTGTGTGCTAAAAGTATTTACACCCATTGTGGGTTTATCACACCAAGGAGAAAAATGGGAGTGCATGCTTGCATGCATGCACGTGCACACGTGAACAAAGCTAAATCAGGCTGTGTGCATCTGAGTTGTCCAAGACCAAGAGTTCTTGAAGAGAATTAAGAGGCCATGCAGTCAATGCATGAGGAAGCAGAGATACCACGCACTCAGTGCATGGAGTTGTTCTGAAGTGAGACTGAAGCCAGACTGAAGTTAATGAAATCAGATGCCTAAGTTTTTCAGTAGATTGAGAAGAGCCTGATCAATAGAAGTGATCAAAAGTCGTGAGCAAGACCAACAGACCTTTTCAGAGGCTGTTGAAGATTCTTGAAGAGAGTGGCCAGGTCATCCTTAGAAGAAGGAGATAAAGCCTGAGCAAGACGAGAAGACCTGATCAACTCAAGTGATCAGAGGTACAGAGCAAGGCTAGCAGTCTTTATCCTAGACTATTGAGGATACTTGAAGAACTTAAAGAGAAGAAGAGCTACTCGTGTGACTCGATGAGCCAGGAGAAGCCCCCTGTGAGACTCATGGCGGAAGAAGTCTTCAGTGGGATTCTGGAGCAGGCCAGTGGGACTCTGGTAACACTGTGAGACGCAGTATAAAGACCCTCCTGTGGGACTCAGGAGAGATACAGTGGGACTTTGTATCGACCGTTGTAATACTAACAGATTATAATGGAGAAACCATGTTGGGGCGTATAACCAACATGGCAAGGACGCGGGCCTTTGGTGCCGAACCTTGTAAATACTTGTGTCCGGTGCCTTTTCATTACTGCATCATTCGGGAAAGGTTGAGAGATACAAGAAGAGTGGATCGAGGCCTTAACAAGCCATAGAGGTTTAATTGATAAAGAATCAATTAGTAAAAAGTTTTAAAGGATCACTGATTCATCCCCTCCCCCTCTCAGTGATTCACACTGATCTGGGCACTTCATTTGTTTTAATATAGCAGGGGATACCAACTAGGAAGTGTAATGGGTATAAAATTTTGGAAAATGAATGATTTATAAAGGAAAAAAATTGTTTTTTAAACTTGGAAATAGTCTCACAGTTTGGACCAAAACATGAAAACTCACCCTTTCCTCAAAACATGTATGGGTAACCCCCACAAAAAAGTAAGAATGGAAATTAAATGAAAAGATAACTTTGAAATATGTCATGGATGTGACATATATAAACATATTATTCCATATATGGTCATTATTTAAACATTTCAAATATTCACTTCATATATTTCAAATAAAAAAATTGGGGGAATAAAATATAAAACAAATCAAATGGAACCTTGTCCTATAATATTAATTAATAGTCCTAATGCACTGATGAAAAATCTTGGGAGGGGGGATGAATATGGTGTTTCCAAATATTTTAACAAATTCAAAATTATATTTTGTATTTTAACCCATTTGGTATTCATGTCTATAAAACTTATTTGTATGTAAATGGACCGGCTCAACTCTCGCTAATCACATATATCACATGAAATGTAGGAATGCATTAAAGTATGGAGCACATGTATTTACATGGTTTGTCTCTGATGTGGGAAACCTATTTTTGCTATGATCGGGATGTTTGTGTCATATATTCTCCACTATAAATATTATCATGAAAATATAGTGGGTTATCTAGGTATTATACTAAAACCATGTTAACCATATTACAAAAGTGGGGTTACTATATTACATAGGTGATTGTCCACTATTAAAAAAGTGAATAGTTAAAATCACATGAGTTATTTATACTGATATTGTACTAGTATTTAAAAATATTTATTAATCTTAAAGTTGATCATTAATCTATCCAGGGATATACCTACAACCAAGAAACATATCTACTTCTTCAAATCATAGAGCCTTCAACTGCCTTTGAATCATTAAGAACTACTGTATGTAACCCAGTCTCTATTTCTCATCACAACTTCATGTTCTTATTTATAAAGTATTTTATGTAAATTATTAACTCAGTATTCAAAAAACATAAACCTGTAAAATTATACCATGTGGGTATATAATTATTTTTTTCTCTCTAGAGTCTTGAAAGGTGATGAAAACATAAAAGACATGGGTTTTCACTTGCTCACAACATGAAACACCTCAAAAGACGATAGTATTACTCTCATTATCATTTGTATTTGACTAACTAGGTGTGAGTGGATTTATCTTATTCAAAAGGTTTTATACTTTATCATAGGTTTAAATTATTATTCTTCCTTTTTAGGTTATTTTTTTAATAATTTATCAATACCACACCTCTAAAATCTTAACTTTTTTTCCTTTTTTTATCTTCTCATCTAAATTTTTCTCTCTCTTTGATACATGATATATAACTAACTTGAATTTTTATAAAATTTTCATATTTTATATATAGAAATATTTAAAAATTTATATTCAATGAAAAATAGCTCCACCATATACACCAACTCATTGATGATCCTCCAGATCTCTATGATATCCTTTTTCTTAAGAAGCTACACATGAGATTGTTCCCAGATTCTCTTAATTTTTTTAATACACTACAATAAAGATTATTAAAAAAATAAAATTTTCCATTTACTTATCATTTTTATCTTATTTTCTTATAAAAATAAATATCCATTTATCCAAATATCTTCATCAATATTTTATTAGTCAAAAAATAGATCCAATACACCTATACGTAAATAATATTCACAACAGTATAAAAAATATAGTAGCATCAACTAATTAACTCTTCCTCTTGTAACATGGGTTATCATTTTAAGAACTATACCAAAGATATTTAAATTTATACACATCATATATAAAATCATATTTAAACTTCTTCTCTTTTAATTTTTCATGAATCACAAAGTCTTTTAATATTTTAAATGACAAATTTCATATCTTATGTCAAAAAATTTTATTTTCCTCCATAGAATAATTATTTTGGTAAATAAAAATTTCATTCAACTTTGATATTATCCTTATATACATAAATATTTCCACCTCACCCAATAATCTTGAATCACACACCACTTTAGGTGTTTGTGACTTTTAAAACACAAAGATAAAAACTTTGATATCATTTGATATATTTTCTTCTTAAAAATATTTAATTCTATAATACTTATTTTTTAATCTACAGAGTTCAAAAAATTTTATAAGTGTTGAATAATATAAATTCTTTTGATCTATCTTTGTATGTTTGTTTATAAATTATGATGTCTCTAGGAAACCCAATGAACTATATCGTATGATTCACGCCATTCCAAAAATCATGTAAATTGAATCAGGTGTTCCTAACGATGTATCTTCATATGGTTCATTATACTTTATGAAGTATTCTTCCTCACTTAGTGCCTAGTTTATAAATTTTACACTATGAGGGTTATATGTACTTTATTAATTTCTATGAACTCTATGATATCCATACATTTACTTTATGAAGTCCATCATAAGTTAATGAATTTTCCAAATTTTTATTATGATTGACACTATAAAAGTGAATTATACCGTATGAATTTCATTTCTTAGAATGGTTAATACATTAATGGGTTCAATAAACCTTATTAATTTCTTAAAAAATGTACCCAACATTGATGGATCATACCATATAATGTATACCCTTAAAACTTAAGAAGTTACTAGCTTTATTCCTTTTCTATCTTTCACTTATTCATAACATTCCAAACTTCTTCAAATTCAAAAATCCATGATCAAATAACTTCAAGGGATTATTAATCACTATATATCATCTTATAAAAACCCTAAAATAATTATAAAAATTATTTTAATAATTAAAAATTCTGTAATATTATTCCATAAGGTGTTTTTGAATTTATAAATACTTCTCTTTAAGTTCTTCAATGTAGCTCACTACACTTATACCCTCAATAAAAAAATGATTCACTCTTAGCCTTCATACAAGTGATGTTTATCACTTTAAATGGTATCCTTAATTATAAATCATCATATGATGGGTTCTCCATTATTCCAAATTGGTTATCCCAATCATTGAATCTGTTTAATTCTTTTTAAATATATCTTATACAATTGATACAACAAAAGTTCAATAGCCATATCCTTCTCATATTTTCAATTATAATATAACATGTTGAAATAATTTCTTCTCCGGGATTCATCAAATGTCTTTCAATTGTGTAAAAACACTACAACCATTATATTTAATGGATTCTCCTTAAATCTATCTAGCCAGCTATTCAAGGGAAGTAAGTCTTTATCCTTATTTATACAAGAACATGGGAATCATCTCTATCATCTTTCATTGAGTGGATACTCCCTCCATTTCCCAAATTTCATCAAGACATACATATTTTCACATATTGACAAAAAATACATAAAATCAACCAAAGGAAAATTCCAAAATACATTACAAAAATAAGTTTTTGTAGAGAAAAAAATATTGTCATAAAATTATATTCAATCTCTCAAAATATTTTCCTAAATTATTTTTATAAAACATGTTAGATTATATTGACATTTTAAAATCATTTTTTATAATAAAATAGCTATATTTATTATACCAATCCATATGAGACTATTTTAAACCATATAAATATTTATATAATTTCAAAACATGATTTGAAAAATGATTATATTTAAATCTAATGTTTTATTTGATAAAAAATTCATCAAGAATAAATTGATTAAAAAAATATTTAAATATATTTTATAAATCTTGGAATTAAAATTAGATGTATAATTAGGAAATATTCTAATGGATTTAAGTCTAAAAACTGGTGTAAATATTTATTTATAATTTATACCACACTCTTTACAAAAACATTACATAACTATCATGGATTTGTTTCTAACAAAATTTACTAGTTATTCACCTCTGTTCTAAACCACCTAATTAATAATAATAGTAAGGTATCCCTAAGGTTTATAAAATAATTTTAAAAATATATTTATCTCAAATTAATAAAATATTCTTTCATAACACTTTATTAA
Organism: Viscum album; assembly: GCA_963277665.1. Lineage (NCBI taxonomy): Eukaryota > Viridiplantae > Streptophyta > Magnoliopsida > Santalales > Viscaceae > Viscum > Viscum album. The sequence goes on along the minus strand of OY728143.1, from coordinate 981,002,905 downwards.
TTCATATAATTGATTACTTTTATATTTTATTAGGTTAAATCTATAATAATTAATCTTTCTGTTCAACCAGTTTTTTCAAAAAATAATAGGTTTTATGTTCCTTATAAAATCACATATTAACACTTAAAATTGATGATTTTTTATGGACTTATAGATTTTTTAAAATATATTATTCGATATTCCAAGTCATCATCATGGTTTAAGAGGTTTGTTTGGCCTCTAAAATTATCTTTTTTATTTAAATAAGAATTATGGTAATTGGGTTTTAGTTTTATATGTAATTTTATATTAATTGTTTTTTGAATTTTTAATTTATTTTATAACATACATGTTTGTTTTACTATAGGTTTAAAAACCAAGGTTAATAGTTTCATTTGACTCAGGTGAAAAATCATCTAATTTCCATTTTTGTATCTAGAATAAGTAATTTACAACCATAGACAATAAATAAATTAGCCCTTTTCGTTATTTTATTTTATAATTTTCAAGGATATTTTATTTAAAGGTAGTGTAAATAGTACCCTGTTGATAATATAACAATATTCACTTAAATCCTCCACAAAAAAATTAACAAATAAAGTCATTATAATAGATAATGGAATGATAAAAAGGAATTTATGATTGTATCTATAATATCATTAAATTGAATCAAATTATTTATTTTCAAACTCTTAATAATTGTTACTTTTTAATAACTTTATGGAAATTCTACTAAGACTATAAAATATATTTAAAAATTTAGAAAATCAAACACATGTTTCAATGATGTGAGTAAGAAAATATACCACAATGTATCATAAAATTCCATAAAAATGACACAAGAATATTTATTACCATATATTCTAGAAAATATTAAATTCCCAAATAAGTCTATGTGAACTATATCTTGAGGTTGAGATATTGAAACCTTTTCATTGGATTTGAAATAAATTCTACAATTCTTACCATTTCAAAATGGTTAAAAATATTAATGTTTAAGAATTATATATTTACAAGATCTATAAATGACCATATCTTAGTTAGATTTCAAACTAATTGAATATTACAATGTATAAGTCTCCCATATTGGAGAAAATATTTTCTATGAAATGTTCTTAAACTAGAAAAATGGTAAGAATGTAAAAAAACTAATTAATAATACAAAAATCCTCTTTTCACTATTTAATAAAATCTAAATATTTCTTGTAGGAACAAATCATTCATTAATTATTTATAAATCCCCATATAATATTTATCATTACAAAATTGATGAATATTAAGAAAATTATACTTTAATCCATTAATAAAATAAAAAATAAAAATATGTAATGATTTATAAATTACAACTTAATCAAGATCAATGATTTTAATTTTTTCCACTATCTCCTAGAGTTGCATGTTTAACTTAAATTATTACCAAACATTTGAAACTTCAATAGTACTAGTCATGCATCTTAAATACTTAGTATTTAAGTAAAATAAATTTTTTCTGATTCTATTTAAACATATATATAATCAATGTTTAATTCAATAAATATTTTTGTACCCAAATATTCTTGGGTTTATAATATGTAATCAGGGTTTTCTGAGATTATAACTTTTTAATAGGTATTTCATAAATTTAGAAAATATATATTTTTAAAAATCTCCCTTTATTCCATAAATTTGTATACTCTCATCATATTATAGATAGATCCATGACTTACAATCCAAAATAAATTATAAATTATCACTATAATGATATTTATATATCTAAATAAAGGCACAAAATAAATTTCATATTTTTTTTCTAATACCCTTTTTGGTAATATAATATGTTTTTCAAGTTGAATGGTTTATGGGATCCAAGAATTTTATTCATTCTATATCTACCTTTATTTAATATTTCAACGTTCTTCCTAAATTTCTCCTTCACAACCTTTATAATATGATTATCTATTTCTATAGATGTTTTTCTAGAATTTATTCTAAGAAAACAACCCCTTTCATTATAATTAAACCATGAGTCTTCTAGGGATTCTTATATTTCACATTTACCTAATTAATATATTTCTCTAGAATGAAAAAAATATTCCATTAATTCATCATTAGAAAAAATACAATCATTCTTCATTTCAAAGTTAAATGAAATAGAGGCATAAAGTACTTCACTGTGGAAATCCATAAAAAATAAATTTGATTTATCATTTTTTACATAACTTTCATCCAAACTGAATCACTAGAGATGTAATCTAAAGAATTATAGTTAATATATTTCATATATTTCTTTTAAAAATTTCATTTTCCTTGTTAATTTTTATATTTATTCTTTGTATATGTAACATCTCGAGTTTTTTAGTCGGGTAACAAACTGCTCCCTTTTTCAATTTTTGAAATAATGGCTCTAACTTTTTATAATATACTCATTAGAATAAAATTTCAAGAGTTCCATCATCTTTATTTAATGTTTTTTAATTAGGGTTAGAGGATTGGAGAGTGCCTAAGGTGTTCGTGTTGGTTTCAAGAGCATTGGAGGCCAGAAACTAGAGTTTTGGTATTGCAGGACAAGGCACAATGTTTAGGGTAAACCATGCATCACCTTCTAGCTAAATTCATAGAACATTTTTGAATTTCACTATAGTTTGTTTAAACCATTCGAGTGAGGTGCATATCTATGAGAAGTTATCTACAATAACTATATAGGGATTCAATAGAGTTTTCACATGGTTATGGTAAACTGTGTGCAAGCCATGTGAGGGAGAACTTTTGGGAAGTAGCTCAACAATGTAGCTTGCACGGTTGATAGACAATATGGAAAACCATGTGAGTATAATGTTTGTTCTATATAGAGTGTTTTTTATGTTTTCCTTTTTTATTATTTTTCTCTCATTTCCCCTTCTTGGTTACACACACAATAAAGGGATACCCTCCCTTTCTTCCTCCCATTGATTTTGATCCATCTTATTCCTCAGTCATATATTCTTAGATCTGTTGGTGGCATTAGGATCACACTTGTAAGTCTCTCCTCATCCATAATTTCTTTTCACATTGTTTTTCCTCATAGAGTACTAAATATATTTGATCCATTTCTCTATATTTTCAGGGAAATTAATAGAAACTCAGATATACTCCAATATTCTTTGAATTGGATCTTGATATTGGGTGCGCCTACATATATGGGTCCAAGGTAGAAGGTTCATAACTACTTTATCTTTTATTGGACGTTTTCAGGGCCTGAATTTTACAGTGCATTTGGTATTTTGAGCGAGAACCACTTATACTCGTTTCTTTATATCAAAATGATAGTGTGACCCTATGGGATGCCTGAGGACATGCCCAACCGTTTTCTACTCGATCAAAGATGGGTTAGAGGCCCTCTCTCATTGGGGTTATTTGGTAGGGGTTCTAAATCCATTAAACTATTCAGTTTAATTTATTTTTTGTTTGGTTATTTGATTTTGAGGCATTCAAGTACTCTATATTAAGATGATATGTTTTTTAGTTATGAAATTCAATATCATTGAATTTAATTTCTCGTTTAAAGTGAGTTTCTTTATATATATGTGCTTTCTTATTATGATATGAATATAATGAGACCTAAGGGGTAATGAAGGTCTTGGACTGAGGGATTTAGGTGGCATGGCCATCGAGATTGAGGTGATGTAGATCGTCTGGTGTGGCTTGGCCTATATACATGGGTGGTGTTGACCATTGGTTGGGTGTCATGGATGTCAGATTGTGGTGGTGAGTCCATTAGGTTAGGCATAACCCATGATATTGGGATGGTAAGGCCACTATATTTGAGAGCCATGTTCACTGGGGCATGAGGTGACAGATTGATGTGGCTTAGGATTTTTTTGTTGATTGATGCTCACCTATGATGGCCAAAGCGCAGAATTCAGTCATGTGCACATAGGTAGAATCTATGATGAGGTATTTCAGACCACTCAAGTGGGTATAGGCTCTCGATAGTGAAACTTTGGAAATGTGTTTATGGTTCTTACCATAGAAATCCACATGAAAAGTGAGAATACTTTGGTTGATAATGATGAGGCTATCGATTGGGGGATGAGCCTCACTATAGTGAGGTCATGGGATTGAATTGTTTTAGGAGAAATATTATCACCATTTCTCAATATATTGTTCTATGTGCTGAAAATGTTTTTTATTTGAGGAAATATATCACTGTGCCTCTAGATTTCATGCCATAGGCCGAAGAGTGCTTCTTTCAAACAGGAGTCCTAGGGACCGATTACTATTTTTTTGGGAATGCCTTTAACACATCAGTACTTATTCAAACACAAGGTGAAAGGAGGAACTAGTTATCGAGTTACAAGTTTGAAGTAGAACATGAGGGTTCACCTAGGTTGTACTACATCAGAGGATACCTTAGACAAAGGGCCAAGGATCCTTCCATTCAGATATTTCCGCATTGTTTAAGGTAGTTGATGGATTCTTTGATCCTATTGAGCACTAATGAATCCTTGTTTATTTATGAATTGTTCTTATGATTGGTTTTTTATTCATGCTTGATTTAATAATAATGTTGGGTAAGAACCTTTGTGTGGTTTCCTACTGAGACTCATTCTTACACCCTACATGGGCCCTTCAAGAGGCTAGTAGATGTTATGTATTTACATTTAGGTATGGGATCATCTTCAAGAGATGGTTATTAGTGTAAATTTGGAATGTTATGTTGGTATTGTACCTTGAGGAGATGATTAACTAGAGTCTCTATTTTACTTTAACTTTTGTTATGACTTTTATCAGTATGATTGTTTTGTATATGTATATAGCTAATGAGGTTTTCGGTGGGAGACCCTTCCAGATATTGTTTGTATAGTATATTGTGTATGCATGCTCTGTTGTTTTGGTTTTGCTACAAGTGGCATGATTTCATGTTGATATGTTTATTATTCTAATGAAATAGTTTATTTATTACTTCTGCTATTGTATATTGATTGTGATTCTACATTTGATGGTTTTGGTTTGAGTCTGCGGAGTGGTTTGTTTCCATTGAATGTTATATATATATATATATATATATATATTACTTGGACCAATATATTATTAGTCCTAGAGGGAATATCCTCCCCACTATACAAATTTAAACCCCTGATTCTAGTTGACAACATTTGTTGTTTAGGGAGGTGTGCCTAATTCTAGTAGCCCTATGACCAAGAACACTATTTAAAAGTGGAATTTTTGTCAGGGTTTCTATAAGTGGTATTAGATCATTTCATAATTAGGATTAAATAGCAACTTTTGACTGGATACTAATGATATTAAGACTTTATTTTCTTTTCTGTTGGTCTTACAATTTGTGTCATGGTATATTAGAGATGATGTTGTGGTTGGAACGGGGTTTATAAGTTGTGCTTGGGTTTTTATAGCCCCATGTATGATGGAAAAACCATGTTTTCGAGGGTGGTAAATGTTGTTATATTTTTCTCTTTTACAGTTTATATGATTTTCCCCTAGGGTGGATTTTTTTAAATGTGATGTTATTGGTTGTGATTATGAGCCTTGACCTAGTGAGGTAATGTAGAACTTTATGTTCTATTTTTCACTTTTTACAATTTATATGATTTTCACCTGGGGTGTATTTTTTGAAATATGTTGTTATTGGTTTTGATTGTGAACCTGGACCTGGTGTGGTAATAGAGACCTTGAACCTTCTCCCAATGAGGCAAGGTTGGATTTATTTCTTTTTTGGTTTTTTATAGGCACATTTTAGGGTATTTCAATCTTAGAAATGCATGTATGCCTTGTAAAATGACTATTCCATGTGATAAATGTCAAATGCATTGATAAATGTGAAATTCGATTATTTAAAGGCCCTTGATATGTGAAATCTGATATGAAATTTCTATATTCTAGTATATATAAAAATATATATTTTAATTTCATGATCTATGTGAATTAGTCCAATCTCTTATACGAGATGATAGGTAATTCAGCATGGGGTGTTTTGTACCACCAGGTTGGGGGACAGGGTCATCAGAGTAAGGGAATGATGGTTTATAGGATGATCATGGACCAAGGATTATATAATAATTAGATATATTAATTTTGGGTAAGGAGGCCTTTATTGGGGACTCCATGTGGCATGTCTGTAGTGGGATAGAGTAAGGGAAGCGAGTTGATGTTTCCTTTTTACAGCTATCCCTATTAGTGGATTTATATATTTGGACTTTCTGACCATTGATGGTATTAAGAAAGTTCCTCTTAAACAACATGATGGAGCATTAGGTGGGAGATGATTCAGTTTTATGAGAGCAAAATCAGGTTTAGACTCCTAAGGGGAAGGTCAAGATGGTTTAGTATCAGGTACTGGATTTGAGGCAGGATGGAGGATAGGTTCCAGATCAGGTTCATGTAGTGGTAGTTTATCCACCAGATTTCACAGCATTTGAGTCATGGATTGATGGGAAGATTTATGCTATCATGGTTTAGGTTATCCAGGTTATCGACATGGGTGCTCATGGGGTAGAGTAATCTATGGATTACCTCACTCAGAAGTTTCAGTCACATCACCCACCACTTTTTTAGGGTGAGTGTGGTCCACAGGCAGCTGAAAAATGGGTTGAGAGCATGAAGATATTATCCGAGAAGTTGGAGATACCTCTAGGAAGGATGGTCAAATTGGAAACCTTTATTCTCATAATACCAACAATTTGTTGGTGGGATATGCAGATGTAGGTAGGTAGACATGGGGGATTGGATTGAAAGGATTTTTCGGCCAGGTTCTTCCTATACTTCTTCCTAGAGATGCTATGGCATGAAAGGGATCATGAGTTCTTGAGACATCAGTAAAGTGACTTTTTTTTCATGGACTATACATTGAATTTCACTAAGATATCTCTCTTTTCACCTGAAATTGTGAGATATAACACCTTGAGGGTGAGGGTCTTTGAGGATGGTTTACATCATGCCATTCGGGTGCAAGTGAAAAACTTTTAGTTGGCCTCATTCTCATAGGCGGTGAACTAGAAATTCATATCTAAGGGAAAACTGGGAGATAGGTCATACTATATCTAATTTATAGCTTTAGGTGATGTTAGTGGAGAAATTTCAGGTGGTACGAAATGAGGTTGTGATGAGTTTTAGTATACCAGTTAGTCCAAAGACTTACCTAGACCACATCAGAGTGGGTATTCTATGGTTTTTTCCAGTGTGTGTAGCTAGGACATGTCCTAACTTAGTGTGAGAGGCCTCCAAAGGTGTGTTGAGTATGTGGATAGGTCAGCCACCTCTACAAGTTATACAGGAATCCTACTCATGTAGTAGTAATATAAGGATTGAGATAGACACAGATGTCAAAGATCGGTTCAGAATCAGTACTAGGTGAATGTAGATGAGGTTAAACTACACGCATAGGTCATGTCAAAGACAACATGACCCAATAGCGGGGTTAGAGGCTAGAGGATGGTGTAGAACCATAGCCAGGTTAGGTATCAACCAGTCGATCATCAGGTTAAGTGAACACTATAGAGATTATAAGGGCTGAGCAGCCTAGTGAGCCGATGACCGTTAGTGGTACACCAAGGGTATCACATGTTTCCTTTTCTATTTCCTTTGACATGGAATTTGGTGGAATATTCGTTTTGAGTGAAAAAGGTGTGTAAGATATATATGGACTAACCATACACTGGTTAATAGGTTAGAACTAGCCTGGGTGTGTTATTTATATACATCTGAGGTTCGAGGTCCCAGGTTCTACGTGTTGAGCATCATTGGATACCGGTTTCTACGGTACGTTGGCCCTGGGTCATTGATGGATATTTATTATTTTAGGTGATATGAATCTAAAAATGATTATGATTTAGTACTTGGTTTTAGTGTGAGGCACCATGACTTATTTGAGTATCTATGGTGATGTGGGACCTTGTAGTGCCATATGTGACATGGGATCGAGGTGGGCCCCGATACCGTGTGTGATGTGGATGGCTGTTTGGTATGACACAAGGGTTCCATGTATGGTGCGTGAGTGATGATGCATCATGGGAGGACCTCTAAGTCTTGGAATAATCATTGAACCAATTGATTTTTTGAACTTTGGTCAGGAAGGATAGGGGTAGGTCACTCCTATGGTAGGGATCCCCATCATGAGGTGATCGGCCTATACCCTAGAGACTGAGGTAGTCTAGGTTTGTTTATAAATGTATGGGTATGTTCATTACCTCCTCAAGGTTTTATTTTATAGCTCTATGAAGAGAAATGTTATGGTGGGGACATTGTAACATCCCATGTTTTTGAGTTGGGTCGAAAACCTCTTCCTTTTTCAATTTTTGAAATAGAGGCTATCCCATTTTTTAATCTGCTCATCAGAATAAAATCATGAGATTTCCATTTTTCTATATCATATTTTTTCATGGTTTTAGAGTCCTACAGAGTGAATAAGTTGTTTGGATGGGTTTCCAGTGCAACAGAGGCCCAAAACTCATATTTTGGAATAGTAGGATACGACACACAATTTAGGGTAAACCGTGCAACACCTTCCATCTGACCATGTGACACATTTTTGAAATGTCCTATGGTTTGTGTAAACTGGGTGAGTTTGTAAAAAATTCATGTGAGGTTCTCTATAGTAATTTATGATATCTTCTACATGGTTTTTATATGGTTAGGAAAAAACATGCACAAGCTATGTGGTGGAGCCCTTTTGGGAAGTTGCACAACACTGTTGCTCACATTATTTGGAAAACTGAGGCTGTGAACCATGAAGCCTATTCATGTTGTTTTTCTATGTTTTTATTTTTCTTTTTTTATTATTTATCTCCTATTTCTCTTTCTTCACCACATTCACAGCAAAAAGAGACCCTCTCTTCCTTCCTCTTATAGATTTGGTTCCATCTTCTTCCTCAGTCATCCATTTTTAGATCTGTGGGTGGCATTGGGATCGTATTGGTAAGGCTATACTCATCCATCCTTACTTTACTATTTGTTTTCACCTTGTGGAGTGCTAAATATATTTGATCATTTTCACCTTATTATCATGGATCACGATGGGAACTCATATATTCTCCAATCCTCTTTGAACTGGAGCATGATATTGTGTGTGCCTACCTCTAAGAGTCCAAGATAGGTGGTTCATCAATTCATATGTGTTTTTGAAAATGTTGGGGGGTGAATTGTAATGTGAATTTGGGTATTTTTAGAGATACCCTTTTATAAATGTTGGTTCATATAAAAATGACCATGTGGCCTTATGGGATTCCCATGGGCATAACCAACCGTTTTCTACTCGAGAGAGGCTAGGTTAGAGGGAGTCACCACTTGGGGTGGTTTGGACAGGGGTTCCAAATCCTTTTAAATTATTATGTTTAATTTATATTAGTTAGGTTTTTTCATTATGAGTTATTCAATACCCTTATATTAAGTTGATATGTTTGTTTAGTTATGCAATTCAATATTACTAAATTTAATTTCTTGTTTAAATTGAGCTACTTTATATATATATATATAAATATATATATATCGTTACTTTTGATGAGATGAATATGATGAGACCTAAGGGTTCATGATGGGATTGTCTTGAGGTATTGAAGATGCATTTCCATAACTATTGAGGCGATGTATATCATTTGGTTGGGTTTAGCCTGAATACTTGGGTGGTGTAGACCATCAATTGGGTGTCATGGATTCCAGATTGAGGTGGAGAGGACATCCGGTTGCAAATGGACCATTATATTAGGATTTAAAGACCAACATATTTGAGCGACATGGTCATAGGGTCATGAGGTTACCATTATAAGTGGATTAGGATTTTAATTGGTACCTTCCACTCACCCATGGTGAAAAAAGATCTGAATTAAGTCATGTTCACACAGGTTGACTCCATTTTGAGGTGGGTTTAACCACTTGAGTGGGTAGAGGCCCTAGGTAGTTCAAAATTAGAAATTTATTTGGGGGTGTTTGTTATAGAAATCCGTGTGGAAGTTGAGGAGCCTTCAGTTGATAAAGATAAGGCTTTTGGTTGTGGGTTGAGGCAAGCTGTATTGAGGCTGTGGGCCTGAATTTATTTTGGGGAACAAATATCACCATTTCTCAGGACATTGTGTTGTAATATGATGTTGATTTTTATTTGACTATATATATCACTATGGCTCTAGATGTTAGGCCATGGACCCATGAGTGCTTTTGAGTAGGGGTTTGAGGGACCAGTTAAAATTGGTCTGGGCATGCCTTCCAAACATCAGTACTTATTGAGACACGGGGTGTTAGGATGCATGTTGTGATAGGTTACTAGTCTAAGGGGGATCTTGAAGTTTTTCCTAGGCTATACTACTTCAGAGGATACATTGAGCCAATGTCCAATGATTATTTCGTTCAGATTTTCTGGCATTGGCCAAGGTATGTGATTGTTTCTTGGTTGTTGTTCAACACCAGGTAAGTCTTATTTATTTATACATTATACTAATTATTCATTTATTATTTAAGCATGATTAAATACTTATGTTGGGTATGAACCTTTGGGTGGTATCCTATGAAGACTCATTCTCACAACCTATATGGGCCCTTCGGGTTTCATGCAGATTTTATGTCTTTATGTTCAGGTAAGAGATTGACTTCAGGAGTTAGTTAATAGTAACTATTTGGCATGGGATGTTGTCAGGGGACCTTGATCATGGTTATCTAGAGTTTCTATTTTATTTTCTATTTTTTTATTTCTTGTATCATCATGCTTGTTTTTTATTTTTATATAGCTAACGAGGTCTTACATAGGCGGACCTTCTGGATATAGTTTGTATGTCCTGTTATGTTTGCATGATATATTTTTTTAGTTATACTAAAACTAGTATTATATCATGTTTTTATTTTTATTATTCTACATCAATTGTTTATTTATTTCTTCCACTATTTTATATTGATTGTGCTTCTGCCTTTGGTGGTCCTTGTTCGGGTATCATGAGTCATTTATTTCCATTGCATGTTATATATATATATATATATATATATTACTCAGAATAGTATATTAACATTCTCAGAGGGTATAGGCCCCCAAGTATACAACTTTACACCCTCACTTCTAGTCTATAGCCTTTGTAACCTAGGTAGGTGTTCCTAAGGAGAGTATCCCTTCAGAATAGAGAACTATTTAAAAGTGGCATCTGGGTCAGGGATGCTACAATATAGCCATCCTTGATATGTTATTTTCACTTATACTCATAGATATTATCTTTAACATATAATCTATAATTATTATGATATAATTTCTAAATATATATTCCATTAAGTTAGATAACCTCTAAAAATATTACTTATTTTTTTTTAAATTTCTTGAATCTTATAGTTAAGTAAGGCATATCATCAATATCATCTTCATATTCTAATCTTTTAGTCTCTAACATCAAAATATATCTCATTTTTTGATGATTTAATATCAATATTCTATTGAGTCATTTTTCAAGATAAATTCTTTTAAATGTTTTGATAAATTATAATATACTTTTTAGTTTTTAATGCTCACATAATTTTTTTAATTGAAAACTATCTTTCTAAATGATATTTCTTCCAAGTCATAATCATTTTGAATTAACACACAACATAATCTAGGATTTTTATAAATGAATTATTTTTTTTGAGGTGAATTTGAAGAAGTTGGTGCTATGACTGAGATATCTCAAAGACCTTGAAGAGTTTTTGAAGAGGTGAAACTTATGTTTGTTATTTTTCATTGTATAACCACTGAGTCTCTCATACTATATTTTTTATCTTACCAAAAATAGGGTTAGAGAAGTCTTGGGTATAAGGACTTGGTTCTTCTAATGACTTGATTAATAAATCTATGGGGTATGAGCTAGATGGTTCCAATATTCTAGATTAAAGATGTTCTGATTAGGAACATGGTGAATCCATATTAAGCTACTGTTTTACTGGTCTCTTTGGGTCAAAAGAAAAGTGTTCTTGTCTTAAGTACCATTTTATCCTTTATTATATAATATTTTTTAGGGATTTATGGATTTTTATTCATAATATCATCATTTTATTACAATTTGGTTCTTATAAACAATATTTTTTCTTATTCCAATATTTTTTTTATTCGAAATAGAGTTTTACATATTCTAAATTATATTAACTCTACCGTGTTACTTAGTTTACTATCTTTAGTTAGTAATGATAGTTCATAGTTCTTCAAAATCATGTTTATTTAAATATGTAAATTTAATAATATTGTTAATGTATTTAATTCACCCCTACTTTAAGTTTCTATACTAAAACAACAGTTGATATCAGATCTAGTCTTTATATTTTTCTTAAAAAAACCATATAGTAGTGGAAATTTTTTCTTATGTAATGGAAATAGATTTCTGTAAAGATAGATAATTAAAATTTGAATCAATAACCTTTCTTTATTGGTAATTATTAAAAATATTGGTAAAATATAATGAATCGTTTTGTTATTAATAAAAAATTTAACAATTATAATATATTTGTTGGAGCTTTCAAGATTCTAAATAAATCTATTTTGAACTTCACTCAATTTTAGAAGATATAATATTAATCGAATTAAAATGCTTGAATTATAAATTTATGTTAAATGACAAGAAATATCTACTACTAATTTTTTATGTTAGATAGCTAATGGAATTTGGAAGGATCATGAAGTGACATATTTTATAAAATCTAATGTTCTTTATACTGGAAGATATATGTTTCATGCTGATATTAAACACAAAATTGGCTTAGATTATTTTAGTGGGGGGGGGGGGGAGGGAGGTGAATCAATATGAATATTAATTCAAAAATTCTTCCATCCCCACTGGATCTTGAATTATTCATTATTAGGTTCACTTATTTTTCTCTTTAGTGTTTATATTGATCTTATCTTATCCAAATTTATCTAATGACAATTTATAGAAAGTAAAGAAAGAGAGGATGTACAAGGAAAAATATATTTTTACTTGATTAAACCTCACGGGTCTACATCCATGGAGCATAAAAATGCAATGTTATTGTGTAATAGATCCACTAACGTGCACTACTATTGGTTTAGGATAAGTCACTCCTTCTTGGTCTCACCGCCCTTAACATGTTTTAGGTAGATGCACTATCTACCTGGTATCACATGCCTTACAATTCCCTATTATGATAAATATATTTAAAGGAAATAATCGGATATTAGGATAAGTAAAAATATCTTCTATTTTATAGAGTTTAATCAATGAATGATAGGTGACTTTTAACTTCATGTGCTATTTCAAGACATTGATGTGAAAAAAACTTCAAGCATCACAATTCCATGCGAGATCATAGAAACTTATATTCACTTTGGAACGACCTTTAATATATTCCAAGTATTTATTTCACTTCCTAGGATGTAGAAGTGAATAATATCCTTATGCAAGTAATATCGAATGGTATAGATCCTTTTACGTTTTCTTCTTCTTTGTCATTATATTCTAAAGTTATATATAGTAATGGTATTTCTCATAGGGTAATTTAGGTGCATATATCATTGATAAATACCCTATAATGTTACACATACATGATACCCTAACATGTAACCCCTTATGGGATATCTTGGTGTGTAACTCCTACATGAGATCCTAGAAAAAGACCCTTTCATGAGACACTCTTGTGAGACTCTGTCATGAGACCCCTTTGTGTGAGTCCTTCTCTAGACCTTGTTCAGTTCATGTGGATCATACGACATTTTTGGATCATTCAAATCATGATACCTTGTTTAAATCATATTGATTGTGAGACCTTATTCAGTTTATACAGATCATAAGACCTTATTCAGATAATGTGGATCACGAGACATTGTTCAGGTTATGTGGATCATGTGATATCAACAGGGCTACATATGAATGAAAACATATTGTGCATACTTCTCTTTGGAAGATACCATTTTAACACCCCTTATCAAGAATTTTTTTTCTGATTATGTGGATCACATGATTCTGGTGTAACACTTCATTATGATCATGTGAAATAACCATAGATTTTCAATCATGTATACTCATTATTTTCATGTGAAAACCTTCTCCAAAATTTTCATTAGATAAGTATTTTTAAGAAAAACATTATCACCTCTTAAGGATTGGTCATTGTGTATTTATAGGGAAAAGTCCACTTCCTTAACTCTATAAATAATAGACACCATCCATTCCACTACCTCTATAATTTCAATCATTCACATTGTGTGATCACTTCACATGATAACTTATTACTGTAACAAGTGTTTATCATGAGAATCATCATTTTCTTTAGGAACTTCGCATGATCAAATAATGAGATACAAATACGATAATGTGGACAATGACATTATCTTCAAGTTATTTTCATTACCCCATCACAAGATCAAATAAAAATCATGGGGTGTTAGAAACATTGTATTTAAGTGCTTCGTGAGATTCCATCGCAATATGCAAAGACAATCTGGAGGTCATATGATTTTGAATGATCATGTTATATCTCAATCACTTCCATATCCTTTTTATTCATGTGATTCACATGATTTATCCATGATTATAATAACCCAGTCTTAATGTAAATAAACAACACATCAATTTTATAGAATACTTAAAACATTATACCAATATATGCCAATTGACCATACTAGTCTAGTGCCTTTGGAATCATGGAAAAATTAGAACTGGTACATAATTGAGCTACAATATCAGCAACTAGGTTATTCTATAATATCACCCTTTTTAGACACATCAAACATAATTCATATCTTGATAACCTAGGGTAATGAAAACAAAAAAATGGGTGATCTAAAATTCTAAGGTAGGGTAAATAAGGGAGACATGTAAGAATAAACCTAAGAAAAGGGTTACGAGAATGTGATCATAACATTAAAAGATCACAAACTTCATATCATAAGCTCATAAACATGAATCATGGAATAAATCATGATAGATCATAGGAAATTAATCAAAAGGAAATAAAGAACATAATCCATAAAATCATAACATAGGAATAAAAATGGAATTGTGGCAGACACATAAGAATATAAAATTATTTCAATAGTTGGAATGGAATTGCTTCCAAGGCCATATTAGTGTCATGGGTTTACTCCCCATATGATCTTGGTAGTCATGGTTTAATCCCATTTCCATATTAATAGAATTATTTTACTCCTCATTCCATCTTGGTCATTATTATTCACTCCCATTTCCATCTTAGCAGCATGAGTTCACTCCGCATTCCATCTTTGTAGTCATGGATCAATATTATGTCCATATTAGTAGTCAAGGTTTAATTGCAACACCATATTAGTATTTATCATGAGATATTAATCGCTACCAAATGAATTGGAAGGGGATATAGGTCTCACCCATCTCATAGTGAAATATTAGAAACATGTGCCACAAAATCACAAACAATCAAATCATAACCCATGCAATGAAATGGGTACCATAAACACGTAATATTATCATAAAAAATTTCAAGGAGATAGGTTTCATAATAATTTTATGAAATCATAACCCATGGAAAGAAATGGGTTTCATAAACGCACATCCCTTTAAAGATATATAGATTTCATAAACATATAACCCATGAAAGTTAAATGGGTTTCATAATCTTATAAACTTTGGAAGAGAAACAAATTTCTTAAACATCACGACATCAAAACATAACCAATTTAGATAAAAAATATGAATGGAACCTTTAGATAATTTCATATAAAGGCATGAGTAACATAAAATAATTTCATTTTAGATGGAAAATAATTTCAAAATATATTTTAAAAAACAATTCATGAGAAAAATATGATTTTTTCTTTAAAAAAAAAGTTTTAGAAAAAATAAAACATTTTAAGAACAAATTTCCAAGAAATAAAATTGAAAAATTATAAAGAAATATCAAAAAAATTTGAAAAAAAATTTCTTTGAAAAATTACAAAATAATCTTGATTTTTTTAAATCATTTTCCTTGAATACTTATAAATGAATCATGAAATTGTTTTTGAAAACCATTTTTCTTTAAAACATATAAAAGAACCCTAAAAATATTTTTAAAATCATTTTCCTTGAAAACTTATAAATGAATCCTAAAAAACATTTTGAAGGTAATTTTACTTGAAAACCTATAAAATAATTTTGAAATAATTTTGAAAACCATTTT
Source organism: Viscum album (assembly GCA_963277665.1). NCBI lineage: Eukaryota > Viridiplantae > Streptophyta > Magnoliopsida > Santalales > Viscaceae > Viscum > Viscum album. The sequence goes on along the minus strand of OY728143.1, from coordinate 980,986,864 downwards.
CCTCCAAAACTTATAAAATAAGATTAAAATCATTTTGAAAACCATTTTTCTTGAAAAATAATAAAAAAACTTGAAAATATTATTAAAACATTTTTTTAAAATTAATTTCAATAAAATTTCTCAATAATTAACCTTTTAAACATGAAAAGTAAGCTTCACAGAAATGATGGAGGGTAAATCCATACACATCGTACGAGGTATAAAGAACATTCATTTTCCATGGTTAAAGGTTAGAAAAATTCCTTGTTCATAAAGCAACAAGAATATTTCTTTTAAGAAATTAGTAAAATATTAAAAGGATAAAAATGAATTATAAATATTATATGAGAATAGTTGAATATTATTGGAAACCCCTTTTAAAAAACAAGGTTTTGAAGGAAAACCAATTTCTAACCAAATAGAGGGTAAAGTAGAACTTTCTTAGAAACATTTTATTAAATATAATATATACCAAAGAGTAAAAATATAGTAAAAATACATTAATATATCATGAATAACCATAAGAGAAGAAAATTCATGAGTGTTCTTGAAATATGGATCATAATATTTCATAAATGGAAGCGTAATCATAAACAATCTTGATAAACAATAAGGTTGTTTCAATAAACATTTTATCAGTTAGAAACTTTAAATCACACTCCTCATATAAGAAAATGAAATGAAATTAATCTTATAATATATTGAAAATTAGTATATCCCTGATATAACATTTCAAATGGAAGTATAGACACCTCAAAAAAGAATTAAGTTCATAACAACACATGGGTCTCAAAGAAGGAAGATTGAGAAAAAAAAAATAACTTAACAATTTGGTAACATTTGAGACATAAACACAATGAAAGGATGATCATAGAATTGATATATAGATACCCATAAAATAAATTATAAAAATCATATAATACATTAATGGGAAATATATACACCACATAAACAAAATTAATGGTGAACATGGCATGTATCTCACAGATATAGAAAGTGATATGAAATTTACCTTACCTTTTTCTTTGACTCTCATTGTACTCGCACGAAACTCATTTATAATAAATAAGAGTTTATTATAAATATATTACAAAAAAATATTATCATGTCTAATACTATATATATTTTTATTATGTCTTTATATTTCCAGTTTTTTGTGCTTTCATTTTAAGGTTACACTTCAGGTAATATTGAATTTGTTTTTGACATGTGTCTTAATTTGTTATATCTTTAGTCCATATAATTATATCATGATTTCCCGAATGTAAAACATGATATAAATATAGTTTTTATATTATTTATATGTGTATTATAATAATAAATATAATATATAATCATGTTATGAAATACACCGTTCATGGAGACAGTAGGTCATATGTGCATATGAACGTTGTTTCCATTTTTTATTATTGTATTCTAAGAAGGAAATAAAATTACATATATTTATATATTATAATTATATTATAATTATTATTTCATATAAATACCATGTAATTTCACAAAAAAAATCTCTAATATATTCCATGTATGGTGTGAATGAATCACATCATTTTGACGGGGTGATAGTCCACACCTCCTTAAATGAAATTATGTTTTTTGAACAAAATGGGAAGTATAAATGATTGTATTGTAAAATAATTAAATAATCTTAAATACATAATAAGTATTATATATTTCATATATATATAGAGTGTTCATAATAACTCGCACTATGAGAGGTGGTAAATGGAGAATAAACAATCATCATTTCATGATGCGATAATCCACCATACACATAAATTGTGTGTTCATTACCCATTATATGGAGGTATATGTAAGTGTAGGTTAGTAATTTAGAATAATTTTTTTTCAGTATATTTATATGTAATATGTAATGTTGATTGCGTGGAGAAATAAAATAAAATAAATAAGCTTGAGGGAGGGTGTTACCTCTAAATCGGGTAAATCCTTTTGGTTTTCACCAAAAAGCTTCTCTGTAAGTAATTATAACCAAATTTATGCTTCTAGGAGGAAGGGAAGGAATTTGGGACATTTATTGGGAATATATTTCCCAAATATAATTTCTTTATATGTTTGATTAAGATCGAGAGGTGGTGGCATTTTATTGGGAATGGAAAAGACACACTTGGCATTTTTGAAAGCAAGTTTATTGTACCCATGTTTTTACCTAAAGAAGCCATAAAAAACTAACCAAACTCAATAATGGATGGTTTATGGTCGAAATGTGGCCCTAAAATTAGTTTTGGAAAATTGTATAGGTCCTTTGGGTCCTTAATTTTAAGGTTTACTCTTTTTTTAAGCATAATTTTACCTTAACCAAGGAAATTAATTTTAATTACATTCACTAATAAGTTTGGTAAAAAAATAATTTTACCTTATTAGACATTATAAGTTATGATAATTAAAAATTATAAATCCATTTTTGAAAATTAAAAACATATTAGTGGAACAAATTGATTTAATATTAATTGTGTAGATGGGACAACAATGCAGGTTCTTATCATAAAAATGTCAAAAATTTTGCAATGTTTTTATAGAAAATTTCCACATGAAATTGATTAAAATGAAATAAATTATATTTTTTTTAAAAAATATTATCTAATTAATATTTTAATATAATTTAAAATATTATTTAACCTTATAATAAAATTATATTAAAAATGTTGTTTTGAAATTTTTTTTGTATTTTTTACTTTTCATTAAAAAAACCTTATAGAAAAATATTAAATAAATTTAAGAAACACATTTTTATGTTTCAACATCGAAGATGAGGTTTATTTTTACATATAAAATCTATAAAATTTCCATATATTAGATTTAAAATTGGTTCTCTAATGAATGGTGGTAAAACTACCTTTTTTAAAATATTAGTTTTAAGCTTAAAAAATGGATTTGTTCTTAACTTATGACTATCAAATACATTGAATGAATACAAAAAATATTTTATTGAATATATAAAATATATTTTACATTAATATCACTCATGAATTAATTTAATTTATTAGAGTAAAAAAACTTCTTGACCATAAAAATAATAATATTTCCCTTTATATTCAATATGTTTTCAGATTCATTTATAATTTATTGGTAACCTATGAATTCATATTATATTTGTGTAAACCGTATATTTTAATAAATAAGTTAATAATATTCATAAAAATATATTTAATAGCTATGTTATATATTATTTTATTATATAAAAACATTTAAATAATATAACATTATTTAGTAAAACTCAGTTTTTTTGTTATGAAATCCATCTAAGAATGTTAGTAATGTGTATAATGTAAGATATCCTCTGTGTTCTATTTATAGTAAGATAAAACTTATGTGGTGTGTTGTGAATTATTAACCTTGTATTTCATACAATACAATCTAAAATTAGTGCTAAAAAATAGACTATTTTCTCTATTGATTGAAATGAAATATATTAATAAGATTAAATTAATTCAAAAAAATTCACAAAATCTCGTAGTTTTACGTGAAACACCCCTAAAAATGAATTCTCCTTTGAAATTCATCTGGGTTATTAATGGTTTAATACTTGAAATTTACTTTCATAGAAACCCACATTATAAAAATAAATACTAAAACTTCGTTTAAAAAGGAAACTTGAAAACATAATGGCTAACCAAAGTAACTCAAAAATAGATTCCCATATAGAAGAACATAGGTGCGAAGTGAAAATATGAAGTTGTAAGAAAAGTGTAAATATTCATAGGGAGTGATTGAGGTCATAAATGAAAAATATGTAAATGATCAATGAATATTTGAGGGATTCAAATTAATAAATCTATGATGATTTAAAATGACATTGGTTCAAACAAAATTAAGGTATTAAGACAACATTTTATTTCTAGATCATTTTCCTAAAGTTGAACAATTTTCATGAAAAGATATACACGCTTGGTTTCCTGAAAACCTCATTCTTTTTTGTTCCTTGATCCACTTCACCTCTTTCTCCAAAAATGAAGATAAATTTTTCATTCCTAAAGTATTAACAGATCATGAGATCAATGATATTCCATCCCATTTGTAATCATTTTTCAATAAAACAAATTTTTTTGATAATTATATCCAATATTCAAAAATTATTTTGTGGTGAGACAACACTTTTATCTTACTGACTTCATCCTAAGTATAACTTAAAATTCCAGAAGTGGATAACCTTATAACCCTTCTGTAAGATGAAAATCCAAATCTGTAGAATGAATTTCATGAAATTAGCTTCACATTGAACCCCCAAAATATCACAATGTATCTCTTTGTTGTCACATTCCTAACATGTGAATACCCTTATAGTATATTCTCTTTAAACATTGGAATAACCGTAATTTCCATAAATCCTTTTGGAAAACATGCATTCTTCCTTATTCCAAAGGGCACTGGATATATTACCTAATTCTAAGATAACATATACCTCTTTTTTAATAAATCTTTTTTCAGTTATGAGGTCATAAATACTATCCAATCCAAACCAATTGTCTCTTTATTCAATCTAAAAATAATTCTCTATATAACTTGAACACATTAAAGGTTACCTTACCTTAAACAAAATACCACAATTCTATTAAATAAATTTTTTATGTCTTAATAACCTTTAAAAATTTAGTTTTTAATACTTAATGAAAACTTCTACTAAAAATACTTACATATTCATGATTTATAAAATATAATATTGTAATTCCAAAACATAAATAGTTCATTCATCCCACTTTATTCTTAAACCATTACTTGGGATTCATCAACTTATTCCTTGAAAACTCTTTCCTAGAATATGTAATATTAATCATGTCTTATGATTACTCAAAATCAATCTAATCATTTTTCTTATGCTTAGTATAGACAATAATTGAAGAACATCACATATCTTTCACATGTAATTCATAGTCTATTTATATTCAACAGTATAACCAATACTCATACAACCTTACTAATTAAATTAATATAATTTAAACTTAGGAAATATATTTTTATTGTGCCAATAAATTCCACATCTAAAAAATTCAATTTTAAAAAAGTTTCTTATTGACCCTTCCATTGACTAAAACTATAAATCATAGTGTGAGAAACATTTATCATAATGGAAAACCACATAATCATGAAAAAAACACTTATAGGATGTCTAAATCATGGATCCATCTTCTTTAATATATGACACCTAAGGTTTATATTAGGTTATTCATAGTTATCTTAAACTTAATTCCTTTATGATGGTTCATAAAGAGTTTGTGCATTCCCAAATCATATCTCCTAGGAGTGTTAAACTAGGTGTACAATATAGTCCATTTTCTTGTACCAGGTTATGCTGAGTTTGGACTAACACACCTTTTTGGAGTTTTTACTCCTAGGTACATCTGTGCGAGAGCCACATCAACTTATAGTATCCATGTATGGATTCTTTTCTAGGAAACCACCCAATCAATCCTTTACAAAAATTCTATGACATTTTCCAATATTTGTTCTTTTCCATAGACTTATCCTTATAAATATTCTTAGGGATATCACTAAACTTTTATCACACTAGTTTCCAAATTTTAACTAAAACCTTTTTCTAATACCAACTATGAAAACCCTATGTTGAATTACCTAGAAATTAAATCACTTTTGTGGAATACATACAACATTATACAAACATATGCCAAAAGTTCATACTATGCTAGTTCTTTTGGAAACATTGAAACATAAACACTAGTACATAATTGAGAAACATTATCTTCCACTAGATTATTTTCAACTATAACCCTTCATAGACACATCAAACAAAATAATATCCTCATATCCTAAGGGAATGGAAACATAATAATGGGTGATCTCAAATTATTAGTCCGTTTAAATAAGGGATACATGTTAGAATAAACCTAGGAATAGGGGTACGACAACGTGATCAAAAATTTGAAGATCATACCTTGCATATCATAAGATATAAACATGAATAATGATATAAATATTGGTAGTTCATAAGACATAATCATAAGGAAATAAAGAAAATAATCCATGAATGCACAACATAGGAATAAAACATTGAATTGTGGAAGAAACATTAGAATATAATATTATTTCCTTAGTTGTCAAGGCATTACTTCCAAGGCCATATTAATATCAAAGGCCCACTACCCATACCATCTTGTTAGTCAGGGTTCACTCCCATGTCAATTTTAGTGTAATGATTTCACTCCCTATACCATATTTGTAGTTATTGTTCACTCCCATGTCCATATTAGTAGCATGTTTTCACTCCTCATACCATCTTGGTAGTCATGGTTCAATCCCATGTCCATATTCATAGTGAAATTTCACTCCCTTTTTCATCTTAGTCCATCTCATGAGATATAAATCTTTACCCAATGCATTGGAAGTAGATATAGGTCCCACCCATCTCATAGTAAAATCATACATATCTGTTCCATACAATCATAAATAGTTATATAATTACCAATGAAATGAAATGGGCATCATAAACATGTAATCTTATTATAACATGTTATAAGGATGTAGGTTTCAAAATAATTTCATCAAATCATAACCTATGAAATGAAGTGGGTTTCATATACATACATCCCGAGGAAGAGAAATGTATTTCATAAACATATAACCCATGAAAAAGATACAGTTTTTTTAAATATATAACCCATTTAAGTGAAATGAGTTTCATAAACATCATGACATCAAAACATAACCCATTCATAGAAAGAATATTAATGGAATCTTTAGATAATTTCATTTAAAGGCATGAGTAACATTAACAGATGTCATCTTAGATAGAAAATAATTTCTAAATATCTTTTAAAAAATATTTCTTGAGGAGAATATTTTTTCTTCTTTGTAAAATACATTTTGAAAAACATAATTAATTTTGAGAACAATTTTCATGAAAATTATTGAAAACATAAAAAATAATGATTGAAAAAATCTTGAAAACCATTTTCCTTGAAAACTTATAAAAGAAAATCTTGAAATCATTTTGAAATCCATTTTTCTTGAAAACTAATAAAATAATCTTGAAAACATTTTGATAACCATTTTCCTTAAAAAATTATAAAATAAGTATGAAAAAATTTTGGAAGCCATTTACCATGAAAACTTATGAAAGAACCTTGAAATTATTTTGAAAACTATTCTCATTGAAAACTTATTAAAGAAGTTTGAAATCATTTTCAAAACATTTTCCTTGAAAAAATATTAAAGAAACATGAAAATATTTTGAATCTTTTTTGAAACTTAATTTTAATTTTTTTTTCATAAAAATAAACCCTTTGAACATATAAATTATGCTTCATAGATTTGAAGGCAGGTAAATTAGTACATGCCATAAAAGGTATAAAGAATATTCTTTTTTCCATGGTAAAAAGTTTATAAAAATTCCTTGTTTGAAAAGTGACAAGAAGTTTCATTTAAAATAATTGGTAAAAGAGAAAGGGTAAAAATTTATTTTAAAGACTATAGGATAATAATATAATATTCTTGGAAACACTTTTTATAAAACATGGTTTTGAAGGAATACAAATTTCTGAAATAAGAGAAGTTAAATTCGGGCTTTCTTAAAAACAAATTATTAAATATCATATATAAAAAATAGTGGAAAAATGGTACAAATATATGAATAGACCATGAATAACTATAGGATAATAAAATTCATTAGTGTTATTGAATTATGGATTATAATATTTCATCAATCGAAGCATAATCACAAACAATCTCGATAAAAGATGACATTGTTTAAATAAACATCTTATCCCTTAGTAACTTTGAATCACTGTACTCGTGTAAGAAAATTAAATTACATGAAGCTTGTAATATCATTAAAAGAATTAGATTCATTATATAACATGTAAAATGAAATTATACAAATCTTAAAAAAGGATGTTGGTTCCCAACAAAACATGAGTCTCAAAAAAGGAAAATTGAGATAAACTAACTTACCAATTTGGTATCTTTTGACACATAAACCCCACGAAATAATGATCATAGAATTAATACATAGATAAACATAAATATAATAGTAATAAAAATAAAATAAATTCTTGGGAATTAAATACACCTCATAAAAAATAATGGTGAATGTGCCTTGTATCTCACTGATATAGAAAGTAAGATGAAATTTTCCTTACCTTGTTCCTTGACTCTCATCGTACACGTAAAAACCACCTATATAATAAATATAAGTTTATTTTAAATCTATCCATAACCATATTATTATATCTAATATAATATATTGTTTTATTATGAATTTATATTACCCGTTTGTTAATGGTTTGATGTTAAGGTTACACTTCGGGTAATATTCACTTTGTTTTTCGCATGTATCTTAATTTGTTATATATTTGGTCCATATACTTATATAATGATTTAAATAATGTAAAAAATGATATAAATATTATTTATAATTATTATATTTTTGTTATAATAATCTAAAAAATATATAATAATGAAATGGAATAAACATTTCATGGAGACGGTATGCCGTACATACGTATGAATAGTGTTTTCATTTTTATTGTGGTATTGAAAGATAGAAAGAGAATGAAATATATTTATATATATATTAATTATAATTATATTATAATTATAATTTCATATATATAATATAATTTCACTAAAAAAATCCTTAATACATTCTATGTATGGTGTGAACAGATCATATAGATTTGAGGGGGCTGCCGTCCACACTACCTCAAATGTAATCATCATTTTTACACAAAATGGAATGTATAAAGATATGTGTTGTAAAATAATTAAATAAGATTAAATAAATAATAAGTATCATATATGTCAAATATAAATAGTGTTTCTATAATAATACTCACCATTAGAGGCAGTAAAGGAAGAACGAACAATGATCATTTCATGAGGTGGTAGTTGACCATACATGTAAATTGTATGTTCATTGCCCATTAGTTAGAGGTTTTTGCAAGTTTAGGTAAAAAAATTGTGTAAAAATATCTTAGTATATTTAGGATATTAGATTTTTGGTATTATAATGCAATAAGTAATGATTATGTGGTGGAGAAAGAAAATAAAATAAAAGAATTTGAGGGAGGGTGTTGCCTCTTAATCGGGTAAATCATTTTGGTTTGCACCAAAGGGATTCCTTGAAAGGATTTATGACCAAAGTGAGGATTCATGAAGGAATATGGGATTTCTGAGAATTTTATTGGGCAGTTATTGTCCAAACCTAATTGGTTTGAGAGGTTTGAAAAAGAGGGAGAGGTGATGGTCTTTTATAGGAAAGGGAAAGGGCACACTTGACATTTTTAAAAAGAAGCTAGGTGTACCAACATTTGTATCTAAAATAGTCATAAAAACAAACAAAAATAAATAATATAAGGTTTATGAATGTAATATGGAAATACAATTGGTTGTGGACAAGTTTATATGTCATTTGGGCCTTTAAGTTTAATGTTTATTCCCATGTTAAGCTTAATTTTACCTTAATCGATGCAATTGGTTTTAATTATTTTCTCTAATATTTATTGTAAGAAAATAATATTAACTTATTATAAATTATGAATTATTATTACTCCAAATATTTAATCCATTTTTCCAAATTAAAAATATAGGAGTGTCAGAAATTAGTTTAAAATTTATCCTTCTCACGAGATGACAATGTAGGTTTTTATTGTAAAAATATATGAACGTTTGCTATGTTTTTATTTCCAATTTAAAAGTGAAAATGATTCCACTATACTAAATTGAATTATTTGATAAAAAATAATCTAATTAAACATTTAAACAAATTTAAAATATAATTTAATCTTATAGAAAAATTATATGAAAAATCAGTTTTGAATTAAAATTTTGTATTTTTAAATGTTTATTAAAAAATGAAACCTTACATAGAAATACAAAAAATTTATCCTAACCTAATTTTTATGTTTCTATTTCAAAGATAAATTTTATTTGGACATATTGAACTTTAAAATTTCCAAAAATTAGATTTAAATTGTGTTCCTTATTAAAAGGTGGTACAAATACCTTTATTAAAATATAGGGTTTTAAGCATAAAATTGGGTTTTTTCTTATCATTTTCTATAAACTCTATTGAATTAATATAAAAAATATTTTTAAACAAATAATATATATATTAAATTAACATCAATGAATAATTAATTAATTTATTTTTTTGTAAAATAGATTTTTGACCATAAAAATAATAATATTTCCCTTCATATTCAATCAGATTTCATATTGTTTTTTAATTAATTGGTTACCTATGAATTATTATTATATTTTTTTAAACCATATATTTTTATAAATGATTTAATAATATTCAAAACCACTAATTTAACAGATATTTTATATATTATTTTATTAAATATTAACATTTTAATAATATATTGTTATTTTGTAAAAATCAGTTTTGCATGTTATGCAAGCCATCAGGGAAAATCAGTCTTTTGTATAATGTAACCTAACCTTAGTGTTCCATTTAGGGTAAGATAAAACTTTTTTTTTGTGTGTAGTATAGTTTTAAGCTGGGGTTCCATATAATGAAATCCAAACATAGTGCTATAAAATAGACTTTTTTGAGTGTTTTATGAAATAAAAATTATCAAAAAGATTAAATTAATTCGAAATTTCCATTCACAAAATCTCAGGGTGTTACAATGAGATCCTATAAAAATCATGTGGTGTTTTCATGTGCATCTCATGATATCTTTGAAAGATCCGTTCAACCATTCATGCTTTGTGAGTCTAATTTAGAAATTCACACTCCAAGAGATCAGTTTAAACACTAGTACTTTATGAGATTAGTTTATACATTGACATTACATGAGACCAATTCATACATTTTTTCTCCACAAGATTACTTTATAAATTAAAACTTCACAAGATCAGTTCAGAAATATCTGCTATGTGAGATTAAGCATTCACTCTTCACAATATCATATGTTTTTCATTATGTGGGATCATATATTCACATTCTGAATGATCATACATTTGCACTCACTCTTTCATGGCTCCTTTGGAAACTATACTTTTTCAACAATCTCAAACCTTTTCAACAAACACAATCAACCAAAAATGACGACCCATAATTATTTTTTCCAATAACCCCCACCATTGGGTTTGTTGAAAACATTTATAATCATTAAGAACAAACATGTTGACAAGTCATGAACATGTAAAACCATGCGCCTTCTACGACCATTGATAGTGATCAAGTATATTCTTAACACATATTCTATGTCCAAATAAGTCATGATCATTTTAAGAAATTAGAGTATCATGAAAACTTCAATGATGAATCACTTTATTCTTAGACCTATCAGTGGAAACCCTCTCGATACAAAAATATTGAACAAGCCCAGTCTTCGAGATCACATCTTAACCATCACATGCCTTCTAATTTTATCATGAGCCCTAAGTAAGATCTTTTTCATGATTATACTTTGTTGAGAGTTGTGTTTAACATCTTCATATTTAAAACCCCCTTATTTATCTATAACATATATCAGCTTCTCCCCCTGTATTGATTAATTCATTTTCTCCCCCTTTGTCAGTGAACCCAATGGACACTCTATTATAGTCTGCAACTTGTTTAATAACACATTTCACTATATAGGGGAAAACACACCATACCTTGGGGATATGGCAGTTTCACATCCACACTTTTCAAGTGTGGGGAGTCAACTGAACTCTAAGAGTCAGTTAATGTCATTAAAATGCTTCTTTGTGTATGACCTTCATTGGGATGTTTTCAACCTATAGTTTAGTAGGAACATACTCCAGCTTCACATTCTCTGACTCTAATTTCTTCTTGATAAAGTTATATTTTTTTTAATATTCTTTATACGTGAAATATGGACTTTATTTTTTCTAAGATTTATTAAACATGAATTATCACAATGGATATTGATCAAAGACATTAATTTAATATCCCCCTTCCTCATAGATTTAAATAGGGGATTCATTCATTTATGAATTTAATCCCCAGAAGTTAATTATCTCCATACATCAGATTTTTGATAATCTATAAAATAATTAGGGGATACATATTATTCATTTCTAATTTGAAATCCAAATAAAGAGAAGTTACTATTACGCTTTGATTGTGTAATTCTTCTTATCCCATGATGCACCATAGGTTGATATCTAAGGACCACCTAGAAATGTCAAATATTTACAATTTCACCATTGACACTATATATAAATTTAAATTGATACTTTGATAACTTTATCCCTTTTCAAGATAAGAGTCGTATTATTATTTAATGCTAAATAGTAATAAAATATTTTTAGCAAGTGAAATTACCATTTGTAATAGAGTCATTGAAAGATCCTATAAGCCTACCAAGTTATAAGTATTTTTAAGAAACGTGAGTTTATTCCAATAAATTAAAATTTTGTTAATGTCACTCAATTAATTAAATTTATTATAGTAGAATGGATTTTCTCATTTCTTCATAGGACTCTCTTTTTTTATGAGGATATAACACCTAAAGTGCTTATCACCATATCTCCTTGAAAAACTCTATATTTTAACTTATTAAGATCATGAATACAGATTATGGTGCAGAATCTATAATTTGAATTACTCTTTAGAATGGGGATAACACTTGTATGAATCAATATTTATTTTCCCTCATAGCTCCTTGGTATCCTAAAAACAGCCAGATAATACTCAATTTTTAGAAAAAAAAACAAATAAACATGAACCGAGACATAATACCAAATTTGAAATTAAATAGTTTGGATTCTTTTTATTGCATGCATCTCCATTAAACTTATGTACCCATTACCTTTTAACACATGCACACACCATGGATTGTATCCCCCCCTTAATCCTAAAAAACTTCTAGTAGATATGAGAAACATTTAACACATGTGGATATAGATACCTATGGAATCCTCAAGAATATGATTTTGGTCGATCATGACAGATCAACCATTTGATACATTATTACAATGCAATGTACTGTTTCTATGCTTGTTCCAACAACCCACTAAACATCAAATCTTCTTTCCATATAACTAGATATTATCTATATGCATGATTAGTATTCTTCCACTATGTAAGTTTTTTAGGATTGGCCTTTTTCACAAAATGGGGTTTATACCTACTAGTAAAAATTTATTTATTTGATGATCCACCTATACACCATTCATTATAATTAATTCTCTAAACAAGAATATTTACACTATTCATTTTCTATTTTTACATCCCCCATTAGAGGAATCTTTCTCTTGCCTTTACTTCTCAACATGTAGCATGACACATGAATTTATTGAAGAATTCATTATTATTTTTTCTTTTATTTATTATCATACTCACCTCACCATTTATTGTTGGGGTGAGTATTTCACTAAAATTATGTTATTCTTAATCCAAAATAGAAAAAATACTTCTTTATTATTATAGTTCAATTCAAATTCTTTCCAAGAGAGCGGTTGTGAGTGTAACATAGGAGGTGATTAGTGTAACTTTTATCTAACTATTTGTGTTTCTTATGAGTATATAAATATATCTTTCAACTTATCATGTTGTATTATAATATTATATTTTTCATTATACAATACTTTAGTTGGGGATCCTTTTTTGGTTTGCTTAACTATCCCTACTTTATTTTAGCAGTAATATATTATGAAATGGACAGGACTAGAACATAAAAAACATCTATCAATAAAAAAATACCTCGAGTAATCATTTCTCAGTTGATATGTTAATAAAGATAGAGTTATTATTTATAAATTTATTCCTTAGGATTCTTGATACGTACTCATGGTATTTACTAGTCTTCGAAACTAGCAGCAATTTCTGGATACTTTCTTCTAAAATAAACTTATTTTAAATTTTACAAGATTCTTATGCTTATTATCAGATTTTAAAATATTTCTATCTTCACAAAACAAATATATTCCAAAGTCTCAAAACAAAAAATTGAAATATGACCATGAATCCCCTAAAAATAGAACATATAGTAATCACCTCTTGTGTAATTCTTTTTAGACTTGTTCCATCACCTACATGATTTTACCTATTTCTATAACTATTAATGGGAGAGGGTTTATCATAGACAATACCATATTTTCCTATATATAATGGCCTCTGGGATGAGACAATCCTTTCATGTTTTTTCTTAAAAACATCATATTTTCTTTTTTTATTTCATTAATACCTACCAAAAGATAATCAAATAATAAATGAAAATAATATTTTAATTTGGGGTTGTCATTTTAATTTTATTATGCCACTCCATTCTTGTTTGATTCTAGTTCATCTACCAATTATTGTATCTTCTAATCACCTGATTCAAGTATGAAATTAAGTTCTCCCTTGAGACTTCTCCCACTACTCATATCATCTTTAAATTCCCGTGAATGAATATCCACCAAGTCACTTTTATCCTCTATTTTAAAATTCATCTGAGCAATAGTGTCTTTAAAGAACCCATTCTCTTATTGTAGGCATTAATTCTCAGGTACCAATTTCAACATGTCTATATCAATATCATCATTTATGGATTCCAAATTATGAATTTATTCTGAGTTTTTATTCTTTCCCTTATCATCACCTTGGAGTTTTTTAGATCTTCATCTTTGGTATGATTATTCTTTATTATATCTATGGAAACATCAACAATAAATTTTTATACCTTTTATCTTGTTGAATTCAATATCCTACACCTGGATCCAAATATATTTAGAATACTTTTCTTATTTCAATTAATGAAAAAAATCCCTTTTTTTATGGGCAACATATAGTTTTGGAATTCATGGAATTTATTCATCATCAGTAGTTCCAACATCACTTGGAGTATTATGTTCTTGACTCATTCCTATAAAGTCCCTGAATGAGTAAATATTTTCACTTTATAATTCATCCAAACAATTATTCGGTGCATTGATGGTTTCCTTCAACTGAGTCAAACTCTTTTAATAGATACATCTGCACCAAGTAATCCCACCAGAAATATTTTTCTTATTCGAATGTCATCCCTTTTCTATTAAACTAAGATAAAAGAAAACTAAAACTTGAATTCCAACTGTATAATATACATTTTTCGAGAAAACAATTCCAATAAAATAAACCTATCATTTGATAACAATTTTTAGGAACAAAATGGGATTAGATGTCCTGGGGGGTGTTAATCATTTTTTGAGAAAAGCAATCAAAGATTCAAATATATAAGGCAAATTACAAGAGTCTAAAGGAGGAAATTTTAAACTTGTCTCTATTAAGAAAATCAGTAAAATCCTCACCAGGTGTGGTCAGGTGCACTCTAGAGGCTTCAGAGATACCCTTGGAAGCAAGCCTATCAGCAACAGAGTTGGCTTCATGATATACGTCAGTAATGATAAAGTTCTTGGAGGCAAGAATTTCAAAGCATTTGATCCATTTCAGGGTGAGTTTCCAGGCAAGGTGGATCTGATTTTTTCGGACAGCTTGCACTATAGTAGAAGAATCACTTTCAAACCAGAGATCATTCCAATTTCTTTGATGAGCCATATCCACTGCATTAATAAGGTCCATCATCTTAGCTTCAAGGGCAGTGACATGACCACAAGAGCCATAGGAGCCTTCAAGAAAGTTTCTATTTTCATCATGGAACACAATGCCATAACCAGCTGGTCCAGGATTTCCTTTTGAGGTACCATCAAGATTGCATTTGATCCAACCTGTAAAGGGAGGGATCCAAAAAATTTCTATAGTGCCTTAAGGTTTGGGGAAGTTACCTGACAAATGTATCCTCCTCAGGACTACACCAATAGACCATGTACTATTTATTATGAGGGTCACTTACTTTTTTATTTAGTGTTTATATTGATATTTTTATTCTAAAACATTACATGACAATGATTCATATCATGTAAAGAAAAAAACCACAAGGTCCCACATATTTTTACTTGGTTCACCCTCATTGAGCTATATACGGAGAGCATACAAAGGGACTGCCCCAATGTATCAAATCCACTAAAGTGCACTATTTTTTATTTAGGATAGGTCACTCCTACCTGTTCTTACAAAACATAAAATGTTTAAGTTAGATGTACTATATCATTAGGATCACTTCTCTAACACTTCCCTCTTATTATGAATTCTTTATAAACAAAAAATTGGTACACATGCCCAAGAACAATATCTTCTATTATTGAGAGTTAAACCAAATGTATGATATGTTCCCTAAAACATGACATGATCTTTCATAGACTTGATATAAAAATATAATCAAGCATCACCATTCCATGAAATATCATGGAAACTCCTCCTCACTTTGGATGTACCTTAAAGAGAATCTATGTCTTCCTTTTACTGCCTTGGATATATCATCGAATAAACTTGTTCTCGAAGTATTGTGGAGTGGTGTAAATCCATTGTCTTATTCTTCTTATAAATTCAGATATGGAAATTATCTTTTTTATAGGTTAATTCTAGTATGTATCTCCTTGAAAAATATCATATTGTGTTACACTTGAGTAATTTCCAAACATGTAACACCTTGTGGGAGATCCGGGTGCGTAACCCTTTTACGAGATCCGGGTACGAGACCCCTTTGTGAAACACCATCATGAGACCCCGACATGGGACTCCATAAAAAGATATTATTTAAATCATATAGATTGGAAAAAATTTATTCATATTATTCATATCATGATACCTTGTTCCGATCATATAGATTTTGAGACCTTATTCAGTTCCAACATATCACAAGGCCTTATCAAGATCATGTGGATGGAGAGTCCTTGTTCAGGCCACGCAGATTGTGTGATATCAAAGGATCTGTATATGCAAGAAAACACCCTGCATATAATTCTATTCACAGGATACCATCCTAATCCCCCTTTACAATTTCTTTTGATTATGCGGATCATGTAATTTTGACTCAATACTTCATTATTCTCAAAATAAACACTTACATGATGTCAATCATGTGCACTCCTTTGCATCATGAAAAACCCCTTCCCTAGGATTTACTTTAGTTGAGTTTTTTAAAAAAACCTTATAACCTATTAATGATTGGTCATTGGGTATTTGTAAGAAAAATTCCACCACCTTAAACACAAAATCGTAGAAATAATTCCTTTCCAATGCCTCTACAATTAGCATCATGTACTTCACATGATCACTTTACATGATCACATGATAGATGTTTTAATTGAGTTGAATGATCATTTTAATTATATTTATGAGAATCATGTGATCACATCATAGGATCCAAAGAAAATATTTTGGTTATCACCATTTTCTTCTAGTGCTTCGTGTGACCCCATCATGAGATCAAATGAAGATCATGCGGTGTTAGTGACATTTTCTTCAAGATATTTGTGATAAGTCATCATGAGATCCAATGAAAATCATGTGATTGTGTGATTTTGAATGAAAACATGATATCACCATTATTTTTATGTTATTTTTCTTCATATACTTCAAATGATATCTCTACAAGATCCTCTGATAATCATGCGGTTTCTTCAAGAACATCCCATGATCTCTCCATGAGATTAGATCAAACAGTTCACACTATGAGATTAGTTCAGACATTCATGCTCAGAGAGACTAGTTACGATATTCATGATTCAAAGGATCATTTTATAAATTCTCACTCCATGATACTAATTCACACATTCCCACTCTGAGAGATTATTTTATACATTTTTTCATTATGAGATCTTTTATGAAATTCTCACTCTATGAGATCAGACATTCACGCTCTCTGTGATCAAATATTTTGTACTCTATGAGATCATATATTTATACTCCACGATATCAGACATTCGTACTAACTATTTCACAACTACTTTGACAACCGGTCTTATTCAACAACCTCAATCCTTGTCAACAAACAAAATCCACCAAAAAACACCAAAATAGGTTTTTTTTTTCAACAAGTTATTATTGGATGTTTGATTTATTACCTAGGGAATCAAAGGAACATATGTATAAAAGGTTTATGAATACTATAAATATTATGCATAATATTAGGTAGTTTGATATTAATGATAATAATATGTTTGAGAATATCATTGATGTAGTAATAAAATAATGGATGTCTAAGAGGATAACAAAGGAAAACTACAAAAATATCACCAATTGAAGTCATTATGAGTTTATCAAAACATTAATACAACATGAAAATTGAGGAAACCTAATAATTTGATTCATATATTATATAATATTAGATAAATATTCAAAAATTCTCATAAAACAACACTCCATAGAACTATAACACCCCAAGCATCAACAACACACTTTTTTAAAATAATTCAGTAGCTTGTACTACACACAACATTCAGTTCAAGCACACCATGACCTATCAAACTAGTTGTTTAAAAAGTGGTTATGAATAGTATTAACATAATTTTTTATTTAATATATTCCATTTAATTTTAAAATTCATTTGACATGCTTCTTAGAGATAATATCAGAACAAATTAAGTTTTTCAGATAAAAGAATTATTTTTTTAAAAAAATAAAGTTTTATCACCTTTTAATGGCGAACAATTTTTAAATCAAATATTTGAAACTTTTATATATTAAATTTCATTTTTTTATATAAGTGGGATATAAAAATTTAATTTGGATAAGTTTTGGTGTTTTATGATAACTTTCATATTTTAACGAATACAAATAAATACTACATTTTAATTCAAACCTTTTTTTCATATAATTTATTTATATTGAAAGATAATCCATTTAATTGGTTTTAAAGTATAATTAGATTATGTTTTTATAATTTTATATAATTTATGTCATTGGAATTAATTTCACATTGAAATTTGATATAAACACGTTTCAATATTTAAAGGTTTTTACTTTTAAAAAACCCATTTTCTCATTTTGAAAACATGGATTATTATTAAATTAATTATTAAAAATTATGTGTTTTTAATTTAAAAAAAGTTATTTCATATTTTTAATCATAAGTTAAAAATTATAAAAATATGACCATTTTATTTTTGGACATTTTGAAAGGTAACTTCTGTAATAATTTGTATTTACCATGGTTAAAGGTAAATAGGGTAATTTAAGGTTAAAAAATATTATAATAATATAAAACTACAATAACACGGGTAATAATCTTATAGGATGAGTTACGGGCAACCTAAAAAATCAATAGTCTTAACTTTTGGCCTTTCGGAGCCACTTGGGTGTGATAATGACATTTAATTTAAAGGAAAGTGAAATATAACATAAAAATGTATCTTGTAACTAAAATAATTTTAATATGGGGTTTTATAAGTGATATATTAAAATATAAATAGAAATTATAAAGATAAAAAATATTTACTACATAATGGTTATTTATTTTTAATTTTTATGAATTATATAATTAAATTTAATTATGACACAACGATGATGAAATAATAGAGTTATTAATAAAAGAATAAAATAAATGATATTATAAATATTAAAATAAATATTATTTGAAATATTTTATGGAATAAATGAATTTTATGGATGACAATAACATATTTGGATTGTATTAATTTATTTTTTAAAGGAATTATGTTTTTATGACTAACAATAATCATGTATTAAATAGTGTCAAAAATTAACATAAATGAGATTTTAAAATAAATACTATTCTAAAAATTGATATAAAAGTCATAAAAATATAAGGCTTAAAAAACTAACTTTTCTAGTGATAAAATTGTCACAAATGATTCAATTTAGGTTCTTTACTATTTTATAGTAACGATATTAACCAAATAGTGTAAAAATACAAAAAGACATGGTAGGAGTTAAACTATTTAACTTAGGGTTAAATCTAAAAGATAAGGTTGATTTTTCGACCTAAAAATGTCTAAAAAATATTGTTTGAGGGAATTTAGATCCATAATCATCTTATACTCGAACTAAAACTCTTTAGAGAAATTATAAATCAAAAATAAATTTATGATAAATTAACATTTCAATATTTTTCTAAAGTGCCCCTCACATCTCTTATAAAAGGGAATTTTTTTCTTTCTCATTAATTCACACAACCAATGCCCTCTGGATCTACCAAACTAAACCAATTTCCTCTCCCAACATTCCCAGAATAGTCCTATATGATATAATATATGTTTAAATCCAACCTGTGGACTCTTTTTGTTCAAATAAAAAGGACACACCCGAAAAAGAGGTAATTATTTTATCACCTCTTTCAAAATTCTTTTCTTCTTAACTTCCTATTTCTATGTTGTTTCAATACTAAAATAAAAAAGCCATTTAATAATAAATTATTTTATTAATTATATTTACAATATAACCATTTTTCTTATTTTATCCATCTTATGAATAAAAATATCACCTTATGTGTGTACGTACAACTTACTATCTCCACGTCGTGGTGTAATTTCTTATTATACTCTACTTTATTTGGATGGGTATAATGATGAGTATTAAGGATATAAGTAATAAATATAACATTATATTTTTTATGAACAATAAATATTCCATCCAATTCCATACAATTTCATCATTAAGGAAATGATATCGTCGCTCGTGCATATATATGGCTTACCGTCTCCACGATGCGATGCGACTCATCTTCCACATTCACCATCCAAGAATGATTATAAAAATATATATTATTAATAAGTGTAAAATATATGAAATAATAATTCTACTAGGATAATATATATATATATATATATGTTTTTGTGTGTGTGTGTGTGTATATATGTCATTCATTCACTTCCACTCAATACAATAAGAAAACGGAAACAACATTCATGCATACATACGACCTACCTTCTCCATGAACTGTGTGTAGAATTTAATTTATCTATCTATTATATATATTTATATAAATAATATATATGATATAAAAATCAATTTTTCCATTCTGGAATCATGTAAATTATGATCTATGTAATAATATTAAGCATAACAAGTTCAAACACATATGACAAAAAAGCGATTATTACACAAAACATTTATTTAACTAAAAAATTATTAATAAATGGGTAATATAAAGTCATAAATGAATATTATATGATAGAATACATATTATTATTGTTCTTTAATAATTTAATAATATGTTTTAAAACTGTATATAGGTGTTTTGGAATGTACGGAGAGTATCAGTCCTAAGGTAAGGGAATTTTGTCTCACATTTAATTTTCGTATGATTTAAGCCAAGTTCACCTCCTATTTCTTATGTGTGGTGTATGTACTGCCCCTATTATATTCGATATCATGAATAAATTTATATTCATTTTATTGAGAGATTCATTTTAAGATATTGAGTTTATTATTTTAATGTTCAAAGTGGTATGAGACACTTTGAATGTTTAAAGAATTAATCCTTTCTCCATTTCAATATTCATGTTATTATTTTATATAAATAATTATATGGTTATAAAAGGATTATAATGAAAATTTTATGCATATTTTTTATTTCATTAATATGTCTTCAAAATGAGTATTTTTAAGGTTTTATGTAAGGGTTAATTTCACAATCTCTTTATTATACGAGGTTGTTTATATGTAAGTATCTACTGGTACATATTTATCATCCACATCCATGTTTTTTAATAATGTATTTCAAAATATTATTACTATTACTATACTATTGTTTAAATTCATTTATACCCAAGTTTTAATTTTTATAAAACTTTTTGAATGGAATATTTTGGTCATTTTCCAAATGAGGTACTTTAATACATTTTCAAAAAATTAAGGAAATAATATTTTTTTAACTTATATGGTGTGAGTGTATATTTTCCTTCATTATAACACATTATAATTTAGAAGCATTATTCACAAGCATACACGATTATTTTTAAAAGAATTTTTTTCTTTTATAATTTCATGACTTTTAAATAATTTCAAATTAAAAGAAGGGATATTTTTCTCAAATAGTTTTAATGATTTTATTAGATTACATTAATCTATGTTAACATCATTTTTTGGATTTAAAGATTAATTGTGGATGATTTATTATGATTCAATCATCTATATTATATTAAAGTTTTTATGATATGTTTGACTATGGTTTTTCTATTTCTATACCATTAATGGTTTATGGTTAAAGTATTAATATTTAATATGCTAGTTTTAATACAAATGTTTATGTTATGCTTCCCCCATTTCATAAGATGAATGCATTGGACATTGTAAGTGTCAGGCGGGGCCTACTATATCCCCTCAATGCATTGGTAGGGATCATGAGACAATTATGTTTGGATTTTTTGGAATTTATTTCCTAATTATGTGTAGTGTCTTGGCCAAAGCCTTACCAATATATTTAAGATGTCCCACATTATGCATTACCTCATTATGAGATTAGTTATTGATATTACATGTGACTATTCAACTTGTATAATATCCATGAGAATGTTTAGATAAAATCATATGATTTATTATTTCCATATTATGGTGAAGATAATGTTTTAAAATGATTTTGTTTTAGTTTTATAGCTTGAAATAAATATTTATGCTTATTTATGATAGTTTACACTATATTGTAATCCTTAGTGGTAATCTGAGCCCACCCCATTCTTATTTTTAATTTTACCTAGGACGTGAAGCAATATATTAGGATAGAACTTCAGGGATAGTATAAGGGATCTGAGATTTTTCAAATGGGATAATTTGTTGTTTTTCATTTCAAGTTGTAATGTAAAAATTATTTTTGTATATTTTAATTCCAAGGATACTAAAATGATCGGTCCATCAGGATTTTATTTTCTTATAATCATGCCAATGTAATAAAACAATGCATCAAATCTAGGAAACTAGGTTCAAGGCATTAAAGTTGGTATTAGTGTAAGTTTAGTATAATCTCTGGAAACTATATTTAGAAAAAAACATTGATTCGGGAACATTACCTTAATATAGAATTTGAGGATAAATATATAAGAACATCCTCTAATTTTGGTACGGTTGATATTATGTGTGTATTAATGAAAATACATCCCTATGAGGATTCTAAAAATGGAAGTGGTTATAGAACATATATATTGAGGGGAGAAAAATCCAACAAGGTGTTTTGGTCTTGACTCAGGGTAACTTGGTACATGAAAACTGTGCCTACTGCGCACCTGGTTTGACACTCTCAGGGGATATGTTTAGGATAATTCAAATTTTCTTTAAGAACCATTATCAATAATTTATGAGTAATTATTTCCCCAAAGAAACCAATTTTTGATTATGAGACTAGATATATGAAAATATTCAATTTAATTTATGCATTTTTTCTAACCTAGTGTATTTTTTCATTTAGAAAAGGTGCTTTGTGGATGGAATGACAACTCCCCCAATGCACAAGTTCCAAAGTGTGAGATGGATCCCATCTTTCATGGTTTTATGCCAATATTTCAAGGGGAAATACTATCCCATTTATTTTTATCATATGAGGATATGGTATCATGGGTTAATAAGATAAGTAAAGAATTCTAAAAGACTTATGGATTTTAAGGGAAACAAGATAATAAGAGAATGGTAGATAAAAAGACGGATACAGGGAAGAAGGGAAAGAAGGATTTTCCCACATATGATAACCGTGGAAAGAATCTCCCTAGTAAAGTCTTGAATGGAATGAGGGTATGTTATAAGTTTTTAGAAAAAGGTTACCATTTTCATGATTTCATGGGTAAGAAAAAGGTTTTTAATGTACAATGCATTAGTTGGAAGGTTATGAGAGACTATGCAAATCAATGTCCCAATATTTAAAGGAATATACCCCATATGATACTATTGTATAATGAAAAGTTTTGATATTGCTGCAAATTATGTCAAATGATTAATATTTTTATTCAAGAATTATTTAATTTGAATAAATTTTTATCAATGTATTAGTTATAAAAATTATGGAGTATATAAGTGTTGTACTACAGTACTATTTGATTAAGTATTTGAGATTGTATGGTACCAAGAAAAGTGACACAGTTTCAAGTTAAATGTTTTTGGAAAATATATTATTGGGGGAAAGATAACCCTTGATATGTTTCTGATACAGATATAATGTTGTTATAGTAAAGAGATTATTGATTTGGATAAAGTATATTGGATATTATTGACTATCTTGGAACTAATTAATGGTTTGTTTATTCCATCATTGATGGAGTTTACATCATTCTTGAATTTAAGGAGTATATCCAATACTCTATGTTTTATGTAAGCAATAAGGAAACATAAAAGTATTAAATAAGAATTTATGGTAATTCAAGATATTACCATGTTTTAAGAGAATACATGATGAAGGTATTCACATGTATTTTATGTGACCTTCATAAATATTTTTTTGACTGTGAGTTTGGATAGAATTATTTTGGATAATCCTAAAGGTTGCAATGGATTAATTTAGACATGGGATACTATTTTTTATGGTTAAAAACATTATTAAGATTATATTTCAAAAGTTATAATAATATAGTTTTAAGAAAAGGGAAACCTGTGGGTTGGAGGACAACCCATCTCTTCGGACAAGGGTGCGGGAATTGAACCCACAACCGAAGTGCGACAAGACTTTATCACCTACCACTTTCCTATAGGAATTCCCAAGTTACTATAACAAAATTTTCTTTATTTAAACGGTATAAGATCATTATTTTAATCATATAAAATTAGGAAAAATAAAATATTTTTGAGTTTATTATCTTTTAGAGAGAAGGATTAATTTGTAGTAGAAATTAGTTAAAGGATGTGACTCTACTTGTCATGTAAGTATTATTCCATTTTATCTTATTCAATTAAGTAATTAATTCTTAAAATTTAGGTAAAGGATCTCAGAATCAAAAAATGTTTTCCCAGTACTTTCTTTTTAGATGAATACAATAGTCGCTTAGATCATCATAGAATTTTATCTTTGTGAATGTTAACTTTTTTCTGACCATGTTCTCTATCAGTATACATCATAACATGATGGATAGATTTATATTATACATATATCTTTACTTATATGGAATCCTAGCATGTATTATATTGGATGACCTTTGTACTTCTGTTTTTTTATTTTAAAATTGAGGTCTCATTAATCCATTTTCTGATATGGGATTTCAATAAATATTTGAATTGTAAAAACCATAGTTTTTGATTCCATGTTTAAATTTATAGGACACAATTTATTAAAGGAGGGGAGAATATAAAACCCCAGGCTTCTACGATATGATTTTTTTAAAATAATTCAATAGTTTGCGCTACACGCCACACCGAGTTTGAGTGCACCACAACCTGTCAAACTAGCCATTCAGAAAGAGGTTATGAATATTATTGACAACATATTGAATTTTATATATTCCATATAATTTCAACATTCAAATTATTTGTTTCTTATACATAATATAATAACTAATTCATTTTTTTTAATACAATAAGTATTTTTCAGAAAATGAAGTGTTACCGCCTTTTATTGAAGAACCACTTTTAAACAAAATATTTCACCTGTTTATATATTCAATTTTACAATATAAACTTTTTATTTAGAATAAGGACATAAAACATTAGTTTGGATAAATTTTTGGTTGTTTTTGATAACTTTCATATTTGAATGAATAATGAAAAATAAAACATTTTAATTTGAAACTAATTTTTCATCTAATTTATTTATATTGTTATATTACCCTTTTAATTGGATTTAAAGTATATCTAGATTAAATTTTTTTAATTTAATATAATTTAGGTCATTGAATGTAATTTCACAATGAAATTTTATATAATTACATTTCAATATTTTAATGGTTTTAATTTTTTAAAAAACCAGTTTTCTTGTTTTAACAATGAGGATGATTTTTAATTTAATTAATAAAAATTTTGTGTTTTAAAGTATAAAAATAGATTTTACATTTGGAATCATAAGGTCCAAAGTATTTAAATAGGACCCTTTTTTTGTCATTATGAATAGTAACATTAGTAAATATTTTTTATTTTCCACAGTTAATGCTAAATATGGTAAATTAAGGTAAAAATAATATAATAATAATATAAAACAACCTAAAATGTGTCATAATATTATTGGATGAGTCATGGGTGACCAAATAAAATCCTTAGGCAGAACTTTTAGGCCTTGCAAGCCACTTGGGTGTGATAATGACATTTTATGACATTTAATTTAAAGTAAAGGGAAATATAACATAAAAATATATCTTCATACTATTTTTTTAATATGGGGTTATTTATGAGATCTCGTAAACTATAAATAGTAATTATAAATATAAAAATATTTAATAAAATATTTTTATTTATTTGTAATATTTAGGAATTAAATAATTAAATTTAATTATGACATAATGATGATCCAATGATAGAGTTATTTATAAAAGAATAAAATAAATGATATTATAAATATTAAAATAAATATTATTTGAAATATTTGATGCCATACAAGAATTTTTTGGATGACTACCACATTTTAGGATTTAATGAATTCATTTTTTTTTCAAAAGAATCAAGTTTTTATGTCTTTATCAATAATCATGTATTAAATAGTGTAAAAAATTGACGTAAATGAGATTTTAAAATAAATATTATTCTATTAAATGATATAAAAGTTATAAAAATATAATATTTTGAAAGAAACATGGATAGTGATAAAATCTTCATAAATGATACACTTTAGGTTCTATTGTAATTTTATAGTAACTATATTAACCATGTAGTGTAAAAATACAAGAAGACATGGTAAGAGTTAAACTATTAAACTAAGGGTTAAATCTAAAAGATAAGGTTAATTTTATGACCTAAATAAGAATAAAACATTTTGGATAAGATGATTTTGACCTATCATTAATTCAAACCTCCAAATCCATTTTTATTCCTCCAAACCCTACCCATTTCCTATCTCACCATCCCTCAAATCATCTTATAGGACACAATTTGGTTAGAAATCGATCCTATAGAGTCCTTTTGTGCAAATCAAAAGGAGACACCCAAAAAGAGGTAATTGTATTATCACGTCTTTCAAAGTTCTTTTCTTCTCATAATTTCTCTTTACATTTTTTTTTGATTCTAAAATAATAAATAAGGTTTCTTATAAATTATTATATGTCATTATAAATATGGAAAAACAATATTTTTCATTTTATCTATCCTATAAAAAACAATATCACTATGCGTGCGTTCGTACGACTTACCATCTTCACACCGTGGTGTAATTTTTTATTCCTCTATAATTTATTTGGATGGGTATAATGATGAGTATAATTGATATAATTAATAAATAATGAATTATATTGTATCATTAAAATTCATATTCCATCCAATTTCATATCATTTAACTATTAAGGAAATGATATCATCGCTCGTTTGTACGTACGACTTACTGTCTCCACGACGCCATGAGACTCATCTTCCATGTTCACCGTCAAAGAATGATTATAATAATATATATTATTAATAAGTGTGAAATATAAGACATAATGATGATACTGGGATGATATATATATATATATATATATTTACATATATTTCATTCACCCACTTCCATTCGATACAATAAGAAAACCAAAACAACATTCATGCGTGCGTATGACCTACTATCTCCAAGAATGGTGCATATAATTTCATTTATCTATCTATTATATATATTTATATACATAATATATATGATATATAAATCATGTTTTTCATTATTGAACAATGTGAATTATGATCTATGTAATAATATCAAGAATAACAAGTTAAAACACGTACGATAAACAAAGAGATTATTACCCAAAACATTGATTTAACTTGAAAATTAATAATAAATAGGTAATATAAATTCATAAGTGAATCATAAATGATGCCATAAAAATTATTATGTTTCTGTTAGAAGTTAATAACATGTTTTGAAACATTATACCTGGGTTTTGGACAAATACGGAGAGTATCAAACCTAAGGTAAGGGAATTCGATCTCACTTTTAATTTTCATGAGATATAAGCCATGTTCACCACCTATTTCTTGTGTGTGGTGTATGTATTTCCCATTCTATATTAAATATCACGAATAAATTTATCTTAATGGTATTTATAGTATCATTTTAAGATATTGAGTTTATTATTTAAATGATCAAAGTGTTATGGGACACTTTGAATGTTTAAATAATTAATCATTTACCCATTTCAATATTCATGATATTATTTTACATAATTAATTATATGGATATAAAAGGATTATAAAGCAAATTTTATTTATATTTTAAATTTCATTAATATTTTTTCAGAAGGAGTATTTTTAAGGTTTTATGTAAGGGTTAATTTTAGAATCTCTTTTTTATCTGAGGTTGTTTATACCTAAGTACCTATTGGGACATCTTTATCACCCACATACATGTTTTATAAAAATGTATTTCAAAATATTATTAATATTCCTAGACTATTGTTTAAATTAATTTATCCCCATTTTTGAATACTTATAAAACATTTTAAAGGAATATTTCTGTGATTTTCCAAATGAGGTACTTTAAGACCTTTTCGAAAAAATTAAGGAATGAATGTTTTTTAACTTATATGGAGTGAGTAGCTATTTTCAGCCACTGTAAAGCCTTAACAATTTGAAGCATCAATTAAAAGCATAAAAGGAAATTTTGAAAAGAAATTTTTTCTTCATAATTTCTTGGATTTTAAATAATTTCACAGTAAAAATTGGGATATTTCTCTCAAAGGGTTTTAATGATTTTATTAAATTACCTTCATCTATGTCAACATCCTTTATTGGATTTTATACTTAATGGTGGCTGATTTATTATGATTCAATATTCTGTATTGTATTGAATGTTTTAAGATATTTTTGACTATGGATGGACTATTTCTATACCATTCATGGTTTATGGTTAAAGTATTAACATTTCTTATGTCAGTTTTAATACGAATGTTTATGTTATGTTCCACCCTTTTCATAAGAGTTATGAATTGGACTTTGTACGTATTGGGTGGGACCTGCTATTACCCCTCGATGCATCAGTAGGTCTCATGAGACAATTATGCTTGGGTTTTGGCTAATTAATTAAATAACTATGTATGATATCTTGGCCTAAGTCTTCATAGTATGTTTAAGATGTCCCTCATTTTTCATAACCTCATTATTAGATTAGTTATTGATATAACATGTGATTATTAGACTTTTAGAATATCAATGATAATGTTTCGATGGAATTATATGATTTATTATTTACATATTATTCAGAAGAAAATATTTTAAATGGATTCTATTTTTGTTTTATATGTTGCCCTAAACATTATGCTTATTTATGATTCTTTCATCTGTATTGGTATCCCTACAGAGCATCTGAGCTCACCCCTTTCTTATGTTTCATTTTCCATGGATGTGAAGAAGTATATTATGATGGACTTACACAGATAGTCTCAAGGATATGATTTTTTTTCAAAGGGTATAATATATTGTTTTTTATTTCAAGATGTAATGTAAAACTTATGTTTTTATCTAGTAATTCCAAGGCTATTAAACTGATAAGTCCTTCAGGATTTTATTTTAATGTTATCATGCCAATGTAATAAAATAATGCACCATATATGGTAAACTAGTGCTAGAGAATTACAAGAACTATAATGTTTTAGAGTCTTAATAGACTAGATACATAGTCATATTATTTCATGAAAAATATTCAACATATTTCTCAGATATCTTCTCACATAGTACACATCTTAGAAATTCCCTACTTAAAACCTTTCTTTATTACCTAGGGAAAAGAATTATTAGATAGTGCGAGCTCAAATTATCAGTATTAAACATTGATAATAATTGTCCATATGATAAGAATAAGTATATGTGAATATGATCATAGATTAGAATAATCATACCAAATCGGTTAAAGATAATTAGTAATAAATTATGGAATAATTATTTTTCATAAAAAAATACATAAGTTATATGTTTGTGGAATCTATAAAAATAAATAATGATCCATGTGAAAATATCACAAGAATAATAAATAATTTGTTACCATACACATAAGTATAGAGAATAACTTCCATTGTCAAGGATCACATCCAAGTATATCATAGTGGATCTGGTTTAATCCACATTCCATCATTCCCTTAGTCATGTTTCACTACAAAGACTATCATAAGGGATAGAACATTTCTAAATTAGATTCACTCTCCTTTCTAGACTATTTTATCTATTTAGGTATATATCTTTACCCAATGCATTGGACAGATATATAATACCTGGTCTACTCATCAAATAATAGAAAACATATTTATGAGTGCAATAAGATAATAAAACATTAACAATATCATCATTTAATCTTATCATATTCCATGGAAAGGAAACATGTTTCAAAAAAATTTTATCATTTCATAATAACATAACTTGTGGAAAATAAATAGGTCTAAAAAAAGTTTCATCATAATATAATTAATACATGGGAAAGAAATGAGATTCATAGAATTATCCTTAAATAATAATCCTCAAAATCCATCTATTGAAAGAAATTGAATGGTATTATAAGATTATATCCCCAATAGAGCATAAAAAACCCTGAAAGATGTTGATATAGATGAAAAATACATTTCAAATATCATTAAAAGATTTCTTTAAAAACACAAGAAAATAACATTTTCTTATAACAACATTTTAACTAAAAATTCCTATAATATTGTGAAAAATATTTTCTTTGAATATAAACAAGTAAACATGTAAATAAATATTCAAATAAAAGAATGGTCAGGATGGTGGTAAAATCCATACAAGCTATATAATTTAAAAGAAAATATTTCTTTCACACTTTTATAAAAAGTAAAAATTAAATTCTTATAAAAATAAGACCGATTCCATTTTAAACCTTTATTAATATAGTAAAATGTATTTGACATGAAAATTTTAAAATATTTCATGTTTTTATAAGATCTTTTAAAAAACAACTTTGAAGTTTATGAATATAGAAGAAAATGTTTTTTCAACAAAAATGAAATAAGAGAAGATTTACTTTAAAAACATTTAATCAAAATTTTTAAGAAACAAATAGAGGAAAATAGTTCTAATACATAAAAATTTATGAAATGACCATATTTTAATAATAAAATGGGGTTTAAAGGTTAAAACCCTTATGATTTACCTCACTATAAATTTAACATAGATAATCCCAAAAATAAATGAGACTATAACATAAACCTTTACCTCTAGTTTTATCTTTCTATATACATGTTCAAATATATTGTATAATAAATATATATTTGTTATAAGTATATTTTAATAAAATAATACATAACATAAAATGTATAATTCCATTATAATTTCCTATTATCCTTTTATTCACAATTTCTTCATTAAAATGAACATTCCTGTGAAAAGTAGTCCATTTTCAATGTATGATTCAGTTTGATGGTTTCAATAATTTCAAATTGGTTATGGTTTCAATGTATTATAAATTTTATTTATAATATAATTTCAATATATATTCACCATATATAGTTTTATAATTATTCATATCAAGAGGTTATGAAAATTGAATCACATTATTGCAAATAGGTGGTAGTCCACATGCACGCACAAACGACATTGTTCTTTTCCGATGGATGGATATATAAGCAGGTAGATAAGATATTATAATTAAAAAAGAATAATTATTTCATAAATATAATATATAAACATTAAATCCATTATTATAACCAACCATTAATGACGGTGATGGATAATGAATCATGTCGCTATATGGTAGTGGTAGTCCACATGTACACATAAGAAATACATTCATTTCTCATTTATGGAAATTAGGTGGAAAATGGTTGATAAATAATCATAATAAAAATTTATTATATTTAAGATAATAAAGTAATTATTTTAAAATGGTCACCATAGATTTAAAGGAGTTATAAGAAGAAATAAATTTGAATGGTTAAGATTTATACCTCTTTATTGAGAAACATCCTTTGGAATACACCTAAAGCACTTAAAAGATTACAATATAATAAAAATAAAACTCTAAGAAGTGGGTAAAAATATATTTAAAGAATTAGGAAATGGGTTTTATGATCTATAAGTATCATGGAGTTTGAGGAAGAGAGGATAGGTGGTTTCCTTTTATAAAGGAGAGGGGACACACTTGGAATTTGACAGAAGAATAAAATATTATAATGTAATAATCAATTCAAGTGGATCAAAAATTAAAAATAAATAAATATTGGAATAACAAGGTCAAAATAACATCTAAAAATAAGATAAAATAATATTTTTAGTGGTATTTTAAAGAGAAAACCATTTTAACCTTAACCTTGTTAACATGTTTGTATTGTTTTTACAGTTCCTCTTGAAAAAAACATGTTAGAATTTTTAAATTATATTAATTATTTTGATTAAAAACATAAAATATATTTTATAATATTCAATTTTTATATTAAAAATAAATTCATTTTAAAATAAGTGCTCAAAACGTGACCAATATGTTTTTAGAAAAACGATTTTAAGCCTAAAATCGAGTTTACCTTCATTCCATTCCATATAAAAACAATTTGAAGGATAATTAAATAATTTATTGAATATATTATATAAAAATTTCATTAAAATAAGTTATTAATATATATTAATTAAATTTATTAATATAAAAACACATTGTTTTCATTAAAAATGTTTTTCATAAAATTACACTTTTTACTTTCAAATTATTTTATTTTAGTTTCTTACCAATTAAAAACTAATGAATTAATTTTATTCATATGTAAAAAATAATTTTTTATAATTCTAGTACGATTTATTCAATATAATCCAATTACTAAAAGATAAAAATCACATTATATAAGAATATTTATTTCTTGGTTTATTACAATCTATCAGAAAATTGAAATTTGTTTAAAGAGAAATATATCATAAAATATAGGGGTCTTGAATTCAACCCCATTTTTGAAGTTGAAACCTAATTTTTTTTTCAATACCATAAAAATAACCAAGGATAATTTAACCTTATTACATCTTCATGTTCCCATTTTGCTTCATTAGATTTATGGTTTTGCACAAAAAAATTTACCACGTGAGTGGTTTTGTTCCAAAACACTTTATTTATTTGATATAGAATCTCTAATGGGTGTTTCTCATAAGGGATATCATGATTCAGTGGTATAATATCTGAATTTAGTACATTTTAAGGATCATTTATTTACTTTCTTAGGAGAGATACATGGGGAACATCGTGAACTTGAGTGAGATTCTTTAGAAGTGACAAGCGATAATCAACTATATTGATTTGATTATGAATTTAAAGGGGACAAATATATATAGGGATAATTTTGAACATACCTCCAAACCTCATTACCATATTCTGTGGAGAAATTAATAGTAATACATTTTCACTAACTTTAAAATTCATATTTCATTGATGATTGTCAGTATAACGTTTCTATAAACTCTGATATTTCATGATGTGTTACTGAATATCTCTAAAATGATTTTCCATTTTGTTATTTAATTAAGATTCTAATAGAATTATATCAACAAAATTACCTCATCGTATTAGAGTTATAAAATTCCATCTATAAAGTTATTTATAAAGCTAGTGGAATCTATATTTTTTTGAAAATTCAACCATACAAAGGTATTGATCCCAACCTCATTTAAAATCCATATATAATTCTATAAACATATATTTTTGGGTTTTAATAGTCCTCTAATTATAGTAATCACTGGATTCATACTCCATTATTGAATCTTATCATTCCATCAAAATCATTGTTGAACTTATGAACATTTCCCATCTTCTTCTACAGTTCCACAATATAATGACCCATATTTTTATAAAGGTATTTTTCATTTGTTTTTTATTTTAAATTAATCTAAATATCCCTTATCATGTTACAAAATGGTGTGATAGAGGTTAATAGGGAGTCAAGGGCTTCTTCGGAGCCCAGAACCCCAAAAATTTAGAAAATGGTCTATGCCACACTATTATAAGAATCCATGCCACCTAGACCACTGGGTATTTACTAACCATGTAGGGGATATAAGGGAGAATTAAAGGCCACATGGTTTGTCTAAAACTATGAGACCCTAGGTTCATGCCCAATCAAAAACCTATAGAGGTTGTGTAGAGGAATTTTTCATGGTTTGAACATGGTTTTGCAAACCATGCACCTTAACCATGTAGGGTCTCTCCTTGAGATGTATGATTTTTTTGATTTTCAAATGGTTTTTCTAAACTAATATTCCAAACCATGTGATCCTATTTTAGGTTGAAATGTCTATTTTTCTTCCTATGTATATTAAATCCATAATTTCTCTTTTCTCCTCCTCAATTCCCATGGACTCCCCCTTATTCTCATCCCATGGATCTCTATTTTTTCTAACCTTGGTAATGAAAATATTTCTTGATATAAAGTCCAAAATCAAGATCCCTCAAAAGCATAAGATCTGTCTTGGTATGAACTTCATTCTTATTACTTATGTTATATGTTTATCTTTGAATCTATTGTTCTATTTTGGTGCTAGCTATTTTGACTTATTTTTAGGGAATTGAATCCTTTATTTGATTTCTCCCAATCGACTTAAAATATGGGGCCTCCATTAAAAGAGGTATTTTCAAGAACCAAAAGGTAGGTGGTCTAGTTGTTTCTCTCAAGTAATATTGTTTTCATAGATTCATCGTTGTGCGACACGCCGACCTTTTTCACACACTGCCTTAATTTTCTTTCTCCATTCAAAATTAATAAACAACCCATGTTATTCTCCTAGGTATCATATTATGTAAATTGAGGAATCCAACCTCCATTTTGGATACCACTTGGGTGTTTCATCTTGATATCACCCTTTATAATTAATTATTTAAATGTTCTAATTCCTCTAAAGTATTCTAATTGGGTTGTAATTGATGTTTACCTTTGTTATTAAAATGTTTATAAAATCCAACAATATCATTATGTATTAGATTTCTTAATTAATGGTATTGAACTTGTAGGTAATTACCCAATTTATAGAGGCACCTTCATATTACTTCATCGAGCCTTGTAAAATGGAATTCAATGTTTTGGTTAATTAAATGTAATGGATTTCATCATGATGTTTATCCATGACTAAATGAATTAAATAGATTAATTGAAATGTTTTATAAAGGGTGAAAAGGACACACCTATTACTTCATGATTTATTAAATTATTTAATTGAATTAGTATGCCTTAGTTATAATGGGCTTGATGAATATAATTTAGAAGAGGTGATGCTTCATGGATATTATTATAATTATGATTATTTCATTGATATTGGTCATGTTATGATGGTTAGGTGACTTGTTTTGCATTTTGTTTCACTCTCCCTTTCATATGGTGTTGAGAATGACATCTAACACCATGGACACTATTTTTATGTTTGGAATTACACACCACATCCCTTGTTTCAGGTGATTTCATGATGACACACACACCCTCTTAAGTGTTGATCTTGAAGTCTCTCACTCATCTTGTGATATAGGGCATGTAGCATTTTTCTTGATCTTATAGGATCATTTGGACTATTTAAGGATGATTAAGTTACTCCTTAGTACTATTATCACCTAGTATTCTAGGAATATGGATACTTAAGTCTGCATGTACTTACTTCATATAGATGGATGTAATATATAAATAAACTATATATATTATCAATGCATATATACTTAGTGATCAAACACTCATTATAGCCATTAGATGATGTAATCAGAGGTACCGTGTTTCCTATGAGAACCTAGGAAGGTTTTCATTTATTTATTAAGTAAATTTTTATTATTTAATCATACATTCACACTATTTATATTTGGGAACTACTTGGATTACTTTTAGATATTGTTGGTAGTAGCCTACTAGGTTTTATCTCACACCCTACTTGGTCCGACTTTGGTACCTGAGTAGATTACTAATTTTTAGGTATAGATAAGGTAATGTGATGTACAATACATATTTGTTACTATTTACTTATAGATGGATCATATGAGTAGAGGACTGAGCATATGTGGAAGTTTCTAGTGGGCATTTTTTTTCTCCTTTTGACTTTATTTATAGCATATTGTATATTCGAATACCATATTCAACTTATTATACATCAGAATTCCATGTATTCATATATATTAAATTTTTGTGTGTATTATGATTTTATTATTTAATTTATCTATTATTTACACTTCTACATTTTTTTATTATTACATCTATTCTATGTTCCTCTTATATGATAGGTCATTGGTCTAGTATTTAGTTTTTGTTTATATCATGCTTCATATACTATATTATTATTGATGTTATTCACTGTTCCACTCTAATAAGAGGGTAGAGTCTCCCCAATATACGACCTTTACACCTTCACTGCTAGTTCGTAGCCTTTTTTGTAAGGTTAGGTGAGCTTGAGGAAACATGACACACTGGATTGTGGCCCCTTTTAAATAGACATCAGGATAGGATGTTACAAAGTGGTATCAGAGCATTCATTTTACTTTATCTTACTATTTGGGTATTATATAGGAGACTAATATTTAATGGGATTTGGAAATGAAAATCCTCCCGGATGTAGCTAACCCATGTATAGGGGAAACCCAAATTTCATAGGATTGGAAATTAGAGTTATTAATTATGCCATTAATAGTTCAACAAACTTCACCATTGTGTGAAACACATGACTTGAAATTTTATTGATATTGTAATTACATAAATGATATATCTATTTCCTTTTCCCAATAAAATGATGGTGTTTCATTACATGAATCATTATAGAAAAAATAGGACTAATATGCTTTCAATTTTTTCATACCACACCTATTTTCATCATGAATATTCCTATTGCATATTATGAATTCCTTAATTATCTATGGAATTGTGGTGATATTTATTATAGGGGTTAGAAAAAATAATTGAAACTTAATGTGACTACTTTAACCGAACAGTATTTTCCTAAATAGTTTAAGCCATACACCTTAAGAAGTCAGTTGTGGCCCATTGATCCATGGACCATTGGTCGCATGAGCTGAAACGTGTTATGGTATGGGTAAAGTGGATTCTATATTTTGATTAATGAAGAGTATGGGCCCTTATGGATTGGAAATGGTTATCTATATAAATAAACCATTCAAAGAGATTTAGATACTTGAATAACCACAAATTTATAAGGAATATGAATTTTAAAATGAGAATATCCATCTTATACGTGGGATATGAGAGCTAGACCTAGAACTGGCCTTATTAATGGGTATTAGTGTATCTCTTACTTTCTTATGGATATTATGGTCTTTTTATTACTACCTATACCTAGATTTTGAAGGAGGCAGAGATGTGTGATCTATTCATAGAATTCCCATACACTAGTCCTGGTTTTCTACCTTCAATATTTTCAATTGTTAAGATCCCTTTTGATGTGTGCGTTTGTGATTTTAGCATCATGAATCCCTGAAGTCTTCCAATTTTATTTCCTAAAGTCTATGATGACCATGTGCCAAAAGTGGTGGGACCTAAGCTTCCTGTTATTCCTTATACATTCTACCTATGGAACCTATTCCTATTCCTAATATGGGCACCGATTCCCATTTCCATAATGGATTTTTGCATATATTGCAACCTATGTTGGGTGTTTCTCGACCTACCACGTGTATGGAGGGGATGAATCCATATTTCTAGATGTATAATCTGACCACCTTTTTAGGGGATGGTAGACTATATTATTTTGAGTCTTGGATCAAATCTATTCATTATATATTCGATCATACAAAGATACCTCTAGAGTGGAGGTTTAAGTTTGTAGCTTATACGCAACATGATTCTAAAATATGATGGTGGCATGTAGTTAACATGGAATATCAACATCGTAATACGGTTTGAGAGGATTTCCAAACTATCTTTTATGAGTACTTATTTCCTCAAACCCTAAGGGATAACCGATATAGAGAGTTTATGAACATCTTGAAAGGATTTATTTCTATCATGGAGTATTCTTCTCACTTTACTGATCTGTATTAGATTTCACAGACTCTTGTGGGTGATGATCTTATAACCAATAGGTGATTTGAGGATGGGATGGTATGCACCATCTGATTGAAGGTTAACATTTTTTAATTGATGATTATTTCTAAGACAGTTAATCCAGAAATTATTATAGTTCAAAATATATGGGTGGATGATGATTTGAGCCATGGAAGTTTGGTACCTAAAGATATCAATAGTTCTTCTAGCTGACAAAAGAGTAACTTTGTGGTTTCTCATGGGGGTATCAATTATCAGGATCCTTTTTTAGATAGTTTGTTAACATTTCATTAGTTCGGTAATTCAAGACATTCTAAACGTTAGTACTTATGAGATCCAATGGAATTCATAGAATGTGATGGGATTATTCATATCCAATGAATCTATATAACCTTTCCATCATCACCTAGTGAGGGATGATCTATACCGACTCCACATTTAGGATAAAGGACTATAGAATCTCACTAGGTAGGCATCTGTAATACCACCAGATGATTAGGATGATGTGGTGATTGAGGAAGAGATAGTTAGACTCATGATTATTAGCATTAGCAGAGTGGTCTTGATTAGGGTAGTCAGTCAGTGACTCAAGGCCGTTGTGCATGGAAGTTACATGTAGTTCGGCCTACGATAGAGGAGTAGACCACCAAACCTTCTATTGTTCAAGGTAATATTTTAGTAGGCTCTACTTTAGTGTCATATTTATTTGAAATAGGAATATCTCACTCATTCAGATCTGAGGTAATCAATTAGATTTTGTGCATCGATATTGAAAACATGCATGGTGTTATGATACTTGATACTCCTTTAGGTATCCAATAAGAGGAAGTTCTCCATGGTAATGCTTGTCCCCTTGAGACAGGTGGATACCTCATCGCATGTAATCTTTTTCATCCTTGACATGATGAAATTTGACGCAACCATCAAGATGGACAGGATAGTTCCCTATCAATACCAAACTGGGTTTTGTCATCTTAGGTTGATGTTTACATCATCATAGGGAAGTAGGCACATGTATAAGGGAGAACAAGATACTAATGCGACACAAGAGGGTCCTAAGTAGAAGAGGATGAGTAGTGTGACAGCTCAGATCGCCATTATTTTCATAGATGATCAGGGGAAATGAACCACTATTTTCCATCCTGTAGTGGATCATTTTAGGTATGTCTTCCCTAATGACTTCTATGGGCTACCTCTAGTGGTAGAGGTAGATTTCACCATTGAGCTTGTCTCTAGAGCAACACCAGTGACTATTCTTCCCTATAATATGGAACCTATGGAGCATATGTAGATCAATAAATAGTTATAAGTCCTATATGACCCAAAACATCCTTTGGGGGTTCATTAGTCCATTTTTCCATGAAGTAGGATGATACCCTTAGGATTTTCTTAGATAACTGTTGATTGAACTGGAACACAATATATAATCAATCTCCACTTCCTACAAAATATGACCTCTTCGATTATCTCTAAAGAGAAAGATTTTTTTTGAAGATAGATTTTAGGTTGGGCTATCATCATGTGTGTGTCTGGTCATCAAGCATACTACAATCAAATTTTAAGAGAAGGTATGTTCTATATGAGTACCTAGTTATTCCATTTTGTCTCACGAAGTCACCTGCGGTATTGGTTACTCTAATTAATTAGGCCTTCCACCCATATCTGGATTCATTCTTGGTGGTCTTTGTTGATGACGTCTTAGTGTATCTGAACTCTAGATGCGACTATTCCAACCATCTCGAGATCATGCTGAATACACTAAGAGATCATCAAATTTTTGTTAATCTCAGTATATACAACTTTTGGAATGATAAATTCCTCTTCTTATCTCACATTATCTCATAGAAAAGAGTTTGATAAGACCCAATGAAAATGAGAGGTATTGTTTCCTAATATTATCCAAATAATGTATATGATATATGAATTATATTGGGGATATAAATATATTATAGATGCGTAATCCATGATTTATAATTTCTTGTAGGGATACTTAAGGGGTTATCAAAGAAAGGTGTGAAATTCATATAGTTAGAAATTTATGAAGCATCCTTTTAAGAGTGGAAGGGAATATTGACTTCAACACTAGTACTAATTCTTCTAGATATAAGTTAGAGATATACAATCTTTGGTGATGCATTGGGTATTGGTCTTGGCGCTCTCCTGATGTAGGAAACGTGATTTATCACATATGGGTCTAATTAGTTAATGCCTCATGAGCATAATTACAAAAAACATGACCTCATGCTATCTATGATTCTTTATTCCTTATTCTAATAGAGACAGTATTTAATTGGAGATTATTTTGTGGTGTTCAAGGATCGCAAAAGCCTCAAGTAAATCTTTAAATGGTGAGATATAAAACTTAAGTAGTGAAAGTGGATTGAGTACCTATAGTTATTTGATTTTGAACCTAATTACATGATTTGTAAAGGTAATGTAGTAGTTGATAATCTAAGCTGAAAGACTCAAACACATGTGGTTCATGAGTCCAGTGGAGAATGACATCTCATGTCCTTGTTCTTAGATATACACATTAAAGTTCCAAAGGACCAGGGATAGACTATCATATCAGCTTTATCAGTGGCCTATACTCTTCTTGAATGGGTAAGAACGAGGAAACTATTTGATTTAAAGGGAATTTTCCTAAGGGGAAGTGTCTTAGATGATGATACATATTTTGGATAGACCATTGATGAAAGTGATAGACTATTATTACATGGATGTGTATGGGTTCTAGAAGACATCATAGAGGATTTGATTCATGAATTTACTATAATATATTAGGAAGTTCATAACAGTGTTAATAATATGTTAGGGTTTGGATTAGTGGTACGAACCTCGTAATCTGACATGAAAAATGGGGGTCCAAAACCCATTGGGCGCAGGTACTGCAGCAACACTATAGTAGTAGTGGTACTGTAGATCGGTAAGTACTGTATCGATGGCAGGTCACTGTAGTAGTGGAGGTACTGTGTGGTACTGTAGCAGGATGGTTACTATTCATAGAATGGGAATTGGGCTAAAAATTAGGGTCTGTGGGCTATGTAAAGGGATACATACCCACATGGCCTTTGGGATATGTAATGGGTCTCCTACTACCTTGTTAAAAGCGGTATTTTCTTTTATTTAATAATAAAATGAGGTTTCAGCCCCAAAATTTAAAAAAACCAATATTGGTTGTTGGGTAGAAAACACAAAGTTTTTAGATTTATTTCTTGGTGCTCCACCTATCACCATATGAAGCTAGAACGTTAGTGTCCGTTTTGTATTTTGGAACCACTGTCCATTAATGAGTGTAAATATGATGATGTTTCTATGTATTTCATGGATTGTTTTCCCATATCATCCTAGTTAATGATATAGTGTGGGTTGTCATTGATCTCTCGATAAATGGAGAAAATTTCTTACATTTTGGAGATACCATCTCTGTAGAAGAGGTAGGGTGGTTGTATGTTCGAGAGGTTGTACGTCTTCATGGAGCGCTATGTTCTATATTCTTAGATAGGGTTGATCTATTTACATCACATTTGTAGAAGGATTTGTAGAAGGAATTGGGCATAAAACTTCTTCTAAGAACAACCAATTCCCATAGACTGGTGAATAGACAGAGCTCACGATTCAGGTTTTAGAGGACATGCTCCATGCATGTGTCCTTGAAGTTGGGGATTCCTAGGAGAAACACATACTCATTTTTCATTTAAATTATAATAACATTTTTCAGGTGATCATCAAGATGGATTCTTATGAATCTTCACATGGTAGAAATTTTTGATCACCTTTGTGCTGGTTAGAGGCAGGGGATGAAACTTTGCTTTGACCTCGTCTTGTTTAGGAGAATATAGAGTAGGCCGAGTTGATCCAAAATCACATAATGAAAACCTAGTACAAAAAGTAGTCTTCTGATAATAGATTATGAAAACCTCTTGAGTTTTTGTTTAGATATAAGGTTTTCTTATGAGTCTTGCCCAGGTTGGGCCATAGACTTATTCAGAGGCAGGATAATATCTAATCTTGGTTCATTAGATCCTTTGAGGCCGTGAAACATATCGGACTAGTGGAATACCAGATATCAATTCTTCAGAGATACCAGTTTATTCATGATACATTTCTCATATCTCATCTTCACCTATATTATCCAGAACCATCTCATGTATGTCATCCTACTAGGGTTGATATATATATGGATTCTTCCATTGAGGTGTATCCTATGTGTTTTGTGGCTCGAAGCATGATGAAACTTTTTGGAAGGTAAATTCCTTTTGTACGAATGCAATGGTATCATGGTCAAGTCCATAAGGAGACATGGGAATGTGGAGATTATATATGATATTAGTGTCCAGAACTCTTTTCTCAAGATGATTAGAGGGCCAAAGTAGGGATAAGTTGTTTTTAATAGGGGAGGTTGCAACGAACCATGTTTTTAAGAAGTTTAGACTCATTTGTTTTTGGTTTAAATTACTTATAATGGACCTTATGATGTTACCAAATTGATTCATGTTGGTTACAAGGAGTTAAAAGTATTTTCTAGAGCACAGAACCATAGAAATTTAGATAGTAGTCTGGATTGCATGGTTAGTAGAAACCATGCATCCCAACCCGCATGGTCTCTACTAACTATGTGGGATCAGATTTGGGAGAAATGGGAGATACACAGTTTTTCTACAACCAAGTGACCCTTGGTTTAGGGCTATTCAAAAAACTATAGTGGTTTGTTAGAGTATTTTTCATTGTTTGTGCATGGTTTGGAAAACTATGAGCCTTAACCATGTGGGGTCTCTCCTTGAGAATTAGTATTATCCTTTCTTGTGCACTATTTTGATAAACCATGCGGCCAAACCTTGTGCCCCTATTATGAGGCAGAAATGTCCATTTTTACCTTAACGAATGTTAAATCCCTAATTTCTATTTTCTCATCTTCATTTCCAGTGGACTCCCCCTTATTCTATTCCAGTGGCTATCCATTTTTTCTAATTAGTTAATGAGATAACATATCGATAAAAATCCCAAATAATGATCCTTTAGAAACATTAGATCCATATCGATATGATATCCATTCCCCGTTATTCCATTCCATGTTTATCTTCAGATATATTATGCTATTTTGGTTCAAGATCTTTTCCCCAATTTTTAGGATGTAGGAATGCTTCTTTTATTTTACATAATCTACTTTGAATTTGAGGATTCCATCTGAAGATGAGTTGTCAAATTACCTAAGGTAGGTTGTATAGTTGTTTTTTCCAAAAGTTATAGTGTTTTCATAGCTTCTCTATTATGGTGAAAACTGGCCTTTTCTGTATGTTACCTTAAATCTATTTTCTTCATTATAAATTGATATACACATCTTGTTATACTCTTTAGGATCATTGTATGTATATAGAAGATGAAAACATAGATTTTGGACAACCCTTGGGCGTTCCAACAAGATATGAACCTTTACAATTTAATGTTTAAATGTCTGAAATTCTTCTTAATAATTAATCTTGGGTTTAATTGAAGTTTCCCTTTGTTATATAAAAGTTTATAGAACAAAAGCTCCTCCAAAGTTCTTGAATAGCATTATTAATGGAATTTACCATATAGGTAATTACCAAATTGATAATGCAACCTTATAAGTTCTTTATTGAGAATTGTAAAATAATGTTCCATGTTTTGGTTAATTAAAAGGAATGATTAAATGGAATATCTTACTTCATGATGTTTTGAATTTACTAAAAAAATTAAATGGATTAGTTAAAATGGTTTATAATGTTTGTAAAGGTCACACATATTATTGCATGATTTATTAAATTATTTAATTGGGTTATTATACCTTGGTTATAATGGTCTCGGTTTATATAGTTCATGAGAGGTAATGACACGTGTATATTATTATTATTATTATTATGACTGGGATATTGGCCATGGTATGATGGTTAAGGGACTTTCTGGGCCTAGAGTTTCACTTTACCTTACATTGGTTGTTGATCATGATGCGTCATTGAAACTATTTGGGTGGTGGGAATGAGGCACCACATACCTTGTTATGGTTTTGGTATTAAGACACACCCACCATATAAAGTGTTGAGAATGACCTCACTCGCTCATCATTTTATATAGGTAATGTACACTTTTTATTGAGCGTATAGGACCGTTTAGACTAGTTATGGATGACTGAGTTACACCATGGTCAATCTGGCACCTAGTATGCCAGGTATATGGATAATTAAGTCTGCACTTATTAATTCCATATATGTGGATGTAGGATATGACTAAACTATATATATATATTATGAAAATATATATATTTATTGACTAAACTCATTTCGGCCATGAACCAAGGAAGGTAGACCTGCCTGGTTTCCTATAGGGACCTAAGCATGATGATATTTATTTATTAATCATTATTGATCATTTAGTTATACGTGAACATTGTTTAGTTATGAGAACTACTTGGATTACTTTTAGACACCATTATTGGTTTCCTACTGAGATTTTATCTCACAACCTACTTGGGACGCCTTTGGTACTCGAGTGGAGTTCTTGTCTACTGGTATAGATAAAGGCATGAACCTCACTATAGATATTTGATATGATATACATATAGATGTAGAATAGGAGAAAGAGTCAATGCATATTCTAGAGATTCTAGTATAGTATATTTTTTTCTACTTTTTCTTTTTTACATAGCATGTTGTATATGTATATCCCTATCCCCCTTTTTGTACACCAACATGGCATGAATTCATGTATATTAAACATCCTTGTGTCTTTTGATTTTATGATTTAGATTAGCAGTTATTGATTCTTCTTTAGTTTATTATTATTACATATGTTGTATATTCTTCCAATATGGTTGGTTTTTGGTCCAATCCTTACTTTCTGTTTATATCATGGTTCCAATACTCTAATAATAATATTATTATCCACTATTCCACTCTGATAGGGGGTATAATATCCCCTCTCTACCACATTTTCACCCTTAATGCTAGTTAGATATCTCTGGCATATGGGAAAACACACTTTATGCCATGTGACCACTAGCTTGGGGCCCTAGTTAAGTGGATGTCGGGTCAGGACTTTACACACATCCTATGTATGGTTCTATTTAATCCATACAAGGATGGATAAT
Organism: Viscum album; assembly: GCA_963277665.1. Taxonomy (NCBI): domain Eukaryota; kingdom Viridiplantae; phylum Streptophyta; class Magnoliopsida; order Santalales; family Viscaceae; genus Viscum; species Viscum album. Next base: position 980,942,004 of record OY728143.1, on the reverse strand, counting down.
TGAACATTAATATGAGAAAGATATTATATTTCCCATTTACACATGATTTCATGATCTATAATCATTAAATGCATAAATATTATATCACATTAAATTACCTTCCTGGAAAATCTAGCATGGTATTTTTGTCTTTAAGTATTAGTAACCTTGATTGGCTTCCTAGGGTGGTAGTGTATTGAGTAGACATAGTATTTAATCATCTAAAACCATATCCTTTGACACATATTCAACTATTTATCCATGAATATATAATTTCATATTTAATAGTTAGTATATATATAATACTATTCACCATAAATATAATGAATCCATATTTTAGTGAAAAAATTACTACTGGAAACTCCAAATTATGAGTTGGATATTTTTTCTAATAAATTTTTAATTGGTGTGAGGGATAAACTATCACCATATAATTCTCCATGTGGATGAATCCTAGACCCTTATTTGATGTATCAGAAAAGATTATAATCCCTTTTCCACTATAAGGTAGTGTATGTATTTTTGTTTTGAGAACACTTTTTTTAGCTCCTAAAAATTTTCCACACATTCATTTGTCTAAATGGACTTAGATCCCTTTCAATTCAACATGGTTATTGGATAAGGTATCTTTGAGAAATATATCACAAAGCATCTGTAGTATCCTACCATCCTAAGAAAACAATGGATCTCTATTACCATGGTTGTTCTGGGATATTTTTCAATAACAATTGTCTTTTAATGATATAATGATCTACCCACACTTGAGATTATATAACCCAAGAATGATATTTTTTGTTTCGGAAATTCACACTTTTTAAATTTAGAATTCATCTTATCATTCCTAATGTTCTTCAATCCAATTCTCAAATTATCTTTTTTACACTTCCTTGCACGTTGAATATATAATAATATCATCTATAAAGAGTACCAAAAACTAATCAAGTCAATATATAAAGTTTATATTCATTAGATCCATTAATATAGAAGGGTAATTTGTAAGTCCAAACTTCGTCACTATAAATTAATAATGACCATAACTCATAAATAATGTTATATTGTATATATACTAGTTCTTAACACTCAATTGATAATATCTATAATAAAGTTAAATCCTAGAAAAATATTTATCTCTACATAATTGATCAAATAGTTCATCAAAATTGGGTTGTGGATACTTATTATTTACAGTGATCTTGTTATTTTCTAAATAATCAATGAAAAGATGCATTGAACCATCTTTATTATTAAAAAAAGTAAAGGGTCACATCATGGTGTCACACTATGTCATATGAATCCTTTATCAAGATTCTCTTTGAGTTTTCTCTTCAGTTTTTGCATCACAATGAGGTATATTCTATATGGAGACTTTGAAATATGTGTAGGACCAGGTATGATTTCTATTTAAAACTAAACATCATGATATGGTGGGATACTAGGATTGTCTTCACGAAATATATCAACAAAATCCTAAACTATAGAAATATCTTTGATGTTGGTTTTCCTTCTTAACATTTGAGATTAATATCCCTTCCGAATTTGTGGTAAGATCCATATAATTGATATAACTTCCATTGGAAGTTCATATTCATCCTCTCATTGAAATATGATCATATGTAGACATAAAATATCAAACATGACATTCCTTCTTCATAAATTGATATAAGGTATCTATACAGGGAGACAATCCATACCCAAAATCACATAAAATTCGTGTAGAGGGAGAATAATAATATTTGGTGAATGTAAATTCCCACAAAATGGTTTTTGAGAGGAGTTATTGACTTGAGATGAAATCATCACACCATTAAAAGTTTTTAATGATAACTCAATATATAGTCATTGAAGTGGTGAAATGATACCCCTAGTGAATTATTAAGATATAGAATTGTAGTTGGATCTAGAATAAAATAATTCATTTTCAATTATAGGGTTGATGGTAAGTGTACCATTCAGTAATACTTTCTCATAATAGAATTCACCATTTGTGATCACATGGTATTTTTATTTACCTCTTTCATTAATGGGTTAATGACTCATATTTTCATCATTAAACCTTAAATTCATGAACTAATTTATTTAATATCCATACTCCTTAAAATTATAGAATTTTTATGTAGGTGGTACATTCAGTTGAGCTTTTTCATAACTCCTTTCATTGATTGGCCACTCTATATCACCTCGACATTATATTTCTTGATGAAATTATTTTCTTCAATTAAAAAATTTAGTAGAACCCATAAGAAATTATCCTCTATGCTTCTTTCAACACTTTTTACATGAAGAAATTTTTTTTTTCATCTATGGGTTTTATTATTATAAATTCCTAAAAATTCCATTTTTCTCCTTTCTTCCCAAAACCATGAGAACACTAAGAGCCTAAAATTTAAAATTATATCTTGAGGTAACATAAGATTATTTCTTCATAGTAATATATGTCTACAATATCCACTTTATTTTGAAGTCTTGGTCTCATGAAAATAAATTATTGGTCAAATTTTCTTTCAGGATCAATGATAAAAGTTGAATCATACCTTGAAATACTGGTAATATTTTCATTATAAGTATTAATGGATTTGATATCATTTCACACTAGTTTTGGAAATTAACATTATATTTTCATGTGAAGAGTTAGAGTTAAATAATTATTGAAAAATAAATTTTTAAACTGTTCCCATTTCGTGGAGTCAATTTCCTCCTCTTGACTCATATTATTGATAAGATTCCACCATTGATCTACTTCAAATTCAAAATAGTATACATCCAAGACAATGTTGTTATGTTCCAAACACCGGAGAATAGAAGATATCTTTTCAATAGTACAGATCTATTTCATTGATATTAGTGGATCAAAGGTACCACCGAAGGATGGTGAACGTTTCTAAATAAGAGACTCAATAGGGAGTTATTTCTTCCTTTGATTTTTTCGAAGATCCAAAAGATTCATGTTGCTATTTATATCTTGAGAGAGTTGGGTGAGCATAGTCACATGATTTTTTATCCTATATCCCATTAAAAATAGTATACTTCCTTTGATTGTCTGGAATATCCATAGATTTATATTTTTATACTATACATATAATTATCCCTAGGGTTTTTAGAAAAGTCCTCCAATAAAAATCTTCAATGATTAACTAATTATTACTATGATGCCAACTATGTAGACCCAATAATTTCATACATACACATTGCATAATTTTGGATGAATATTAAATACATATGATAACATAACCCACCCTAGAATCGTAATGTTTAAAGTCCTAGTGGATAAATACATAGTAATTTAATTTCAAGAAAGATATTCAACATCTCCCACAAATAGATTCTAACAAAGTAAATTCTTAAATATACCCTAATTAAATCATTTATTCATAACCAAGGGACATGAAACATAATAAAGGGTGAGATCATATTATCAGTAAGGGTACACATAATAAATATCAATCAATGATCATAAGTGATCATATGTTAAGTATAAGGGTTTGAGAACATGATAATAGCATAAAATTATTTTACCAAATTAATCAAATATCATTATTCAGAAATCATGGAATAATTACTTTTCAAAATAAATGAAATGATTCATAAGAGATTGGAGTCATCAATAATCAATAATGATCCATGAGAACATATCATAAGTATAGGACAATAATTTTTTGAATTTTCATAAACATCAAAAATCATTTTCTTAGTTAAGGATCACAGCCTAGGACATCATAGTGGATTGGTTTCACACCCAATTATATCATTTCCTTAGTCATAGTTAACTCCCAACACTAATATATCGGAGGAAGTAAGTTATTGAGCTAGGTTTACTCTCCATTACATTACTTATTATCTCATGAGATATCAATCTTTCCCCAATGAAATATAGAGATATATAATTCTTGGCCCACCCATCACATAATGAAATATATATATATATATATATATATAACAAAATATCATAAAACATTCTTTATATCATCATATAATTACATCATAACTTATTTAAAATAAATGGGTTTCACAAAAATTTGATCATTTCATCACAGTATAACCTGTGTAAGAGAAATGAGTTTCATAAAGGTTTCAGGATAACATAATCTATCCATGGGATAGAAATGGATTTAATAGAATCATCATTTAATAATTGTTATCATAAACCATTTAGAGAAATAAATTTGTTGGTTTCATAAGATCATATACCCATTGAAGCATAACAATCCTTAATGTATTTTAAAATAGATGAAAAATACATCTAAAAGACTATTTAGACCTTTCTTGGAAAACATGAGAAAGTATCAGTTTCTTTTGATAATATTTTAACTAAAAATTACTAGAATATTAAGAAAAGTTTTTTCATTTAAATAACTTTGGAATCATGTAAATGTTTCTTCATATCAAATAATTAATATGATGATGGAAAAATCTATTCCTTCAATATATATTAAAAGAAAACATTCTTTTCACACTTTTGTAAAAACTAAACAATTAATCATTCAGAAAAAATTCAGATAGATTCATTTTTCATCATTTGTAAATAATTTCCAAGGTAATAAAAATAAAAAATTTCAAAGATTTCTTTTTTAGGAAAGAATTTTCATAAACCATTTTTGAAGAGTATGGACATATTATGAAAATTTCATTGACCAAATATGAAAAAAGGTCGACTTTTCTATAAAAATATTTTGTCAATAATTTTAAGTATAAATTAGAGAAAATTGTAATAATATGTAATGAAAAGAACCAGAGTAGAATCAAATATATGGAATTTATTGTTTTATATCCATGAAATTTCCCTTAACATAAATTAAACATAGACAATCCTAAAAACAATGAGATTATAACATTAACTATTACCTCAAGTTATATATTACTTTATACATATTCAAATATCATGTATCATAAATATATATTTATTATAAATATATTATATAGCCATATTCATCTATAAATTACTATGTTTCACTCCTTTATAATTTCCAATTATCCTTTTTTTAACAACTTCTTCATTAAAATGAACATTTGTCGTGATAACTGAACTGTTTTCCATAAATGCTTTGGTTTGGTGGTTATGATACATTCATATTGGTCATGATTTAATCATATAAAGAATATTAATTATGATATATGTATCATATTTATTCATCATATATAATTTTATAATTATTCTTGTAATGTTTTATGAAAAATGAATCACATCAATTTGTGGAAGTGGTAGTCCACACATACTCTCGAGAAAAATTATCGTTTTCCAAAAAGTGGAAATGTAAGAATGTAGAAAAGATATTATAATTATAAAATAAAAATTATACCATAAATATCATATATATACATTAAATCCATCATAATATTCAACCATGAATGATGGTGATGGAAATCGAATCCTATTATAATGTGGAGGTGGTAGTCCACACAAATAGACAATCAATACATTCATTTCCCAAAAATTCCATGATCCGGTCAACGCCGGACCAAAAAATAATTATTAAAAAAAATATAGCGAAGTCAATCCTACAAGGGACTATTACAAAAAACGAGAGAACATTACACTAATCATGTCTACCTCCACCAGTGGAGCGTAGTATCCTGGTACCGTGAAGGACCGCATCATATTCTTCTCCATTATTGATTTCTTTTAAAGAGCATCTGCAACTTGGTTAGCTTCCCTATAGGCATGTGAGATTACCAGAATAAGCTTAGTGAGCTTGTTGGTACATGCAATCCAGTGAGGTACAATACTCCATGGAACTTCCCGTGTTCTTGTTTTCAAGGCATGTACCAGAGTTTGAGAATCTGATTCAATCCATAAAAAGCTCCATTTAAAATGAACAGAATACCTAACCGCATGGATCATAGCCCATAACTCAGCTTCATAAGCCACCCCTATAATAGTGTAATAGGAAAAACAACCATTCACAAAACCACGATATGTATGAAAGACTCTGCCACACCCAGATAGCCCTGGCGCACCAGAAGCAACCCCATCAACATTTACCTTGAGCCATGATCCTATCAGAGGTGTCCATCGAATGTATTTGAGAGTTTTGGGTTTCTGGGGGAAACCATAAACACCTAAAATCCTGTGAATCTGCAAATCAAATAAGTTGTTATTCATCCCACCAATTTTCACCATAGATGATGCATACACTTCCCTATGCAAGGAAAGCATTCTAGTCTGTGCAGAAATCTGCTTATTCTCAAATAGGATGGCATTGCATGCATGCCAAACAACCACAAGAATTGAAGCACCATCCACCAGCAGTAGGTGCTGAATTTTCTCACTCTGTCCAGCACCGGACAATGTTTAATCATCTCATGAACCTACATGTGTGAGCACAAATCCATCCCTAACAGAGAACCTACATATGACCAAAGCTGCTGCACATACCTACACTCCACGAACAGGTTTTGTGCATTTTCCTCTGCGCACATACATAGATAACATGCTGAACCAATCTAAATTCCAGCCCTCTTGAGTTGATCCTGGGTAAGAATCCTATTTTTCCAGATTCTCCAAATTAGGATGAATCTAGATGGAAGAATAAAGGATACCTGAAAAGACTTAATCCAGTTCGGAATGTGAGTAGAGCTCCCACATTCCATCCTATAAAATTCCTTGGTGTTAAAAAACCCATGCTTATTCAGTTTCCATATCAGAGTGTCATGATCCATGAATGTGTATGTTTGAATTTCAAGTTCAATTTGAGGGGGAAGTATCTTGTCAAATCATTGCCATTGTGTTCTGAAATCAGCAATGGGAAAATTCATTATTTCAAAGTGGTTTCTCATGATATCATGCATTGGACTATCGAGCCAAGTTATATTTCAGCAATTAAGGTTGGAATTATCACACACCAGCCACTTCATATCATTCATTATTTTATTGAAGGCATGTCTTAGTGATTCCCACACAGATGACCCAAGATAGTACTTGTATCCATTCAACAACCTTTCCTTAAATCTTTTGACCAAAAAGACATCATAGGCATCATTGGAAATCAGACCCCATGTGAATTTCCCAATGAGACCATCATTAAAGATCCTTATATCTTTGACTACAAGGCCTCTATGATCAACTCATTTGATACACTCCTTCCAGGAAACAATTTCCAACTTCCATTCATGGGCAGAACCAGTCCATAAGAAATTCCTAATCATGCACTAAAGCTCCTTGATAAGGCCTCTAGGTCACCTATACAAACATAAGGAATAGAAAAACATTGATGTGATCACTGAGTTAACAAGACACACTCTCCTAGCAAGGGACATGGCCTTTCCTTTCCATCTAAGAAGTTTATTAACAATTCCAGAATAAATACCTTCCAAATAATGCCTCTTAACTTTCCCCCAGAATAGAGGAACACCATGATATTGGAAAGGGAGAGTCCCTTTTTTCACTCCAAGACTTCAGATGATCCTGTTTTTCTTGCCAACCATAATTACATTACCCAAAACAATGGAGGATTTACTCCAACTAATTTCCTGTCTAGACACCTCTTCATAATGTGAAAACAACACCTTGATAGAGGAAATTGTTTTCTTAGAAGCTCATCCAAACAAAAGTATGTCATCAGCGTAGAGTAATTCTGAAGGAGAAAAGTCATTTTTCCCGGCCCTAATTTGTTGATAAAAGCCAAACTAAACAAGATCATTGATGCACCTACTGAAATAATCTCCAGAAATAGAAAATAATAGTCTTGAAAGTGGATCCTATTGCCTCACACCTCTAGTACACAGGAAAAATCCTCTAGGTGACCCATTAATAAGAATGAACAACCTTGATGAGCTTAGAATGGTACTAATCAACTAGATAAAATCATTCGAGAACCCATACCTTTTGAGGATATAAAAAAGGAAACTCTATCTTAGTGTTTCAAAAGCCTTAGAAATGTCAATTTTGAGTGCAAAGTTCCCATATCTTACTTTCCTCCTCATAAATTTAACACTCTCTAAGGCTACAAAGAGACAAGTTTGAATATTTCTTCTAGGAACAAATCCAAACTGATTTTGAGTAATCATGCCATTAGCCAACGGTCCCATCCTCTTCATAATGATCTTACTAATGACCTTAGGACTTGTATTCCTGAGTGCAACATACCTGAAATACTTAATATCAACTGCATTTTCCTTCTTTGGTATTAGTGCAATAAAGGATGAATTCATCCCATACGGCATATAGGAATATGTGAAGAATTCCTTTATTGCTTGAGTTATATCATCCTGCAAAACATCCCAGTAAAACATGAAGAACTTGTTAGTAAACCCATCTAGACCAGGAGCACTATCCATATTAAGGGAGAACAAGGCTGTTTTAATTTCATCCTTGAGGGGAGGAGTGGTAAGGGATTGATTATTTTGATCCTCAATGAAAGGGATAATGTTTTAAACCATCTTTTGCGTGTTATCCTTCCCATCATCAGAATATAAACCCATGAAGTACTCCACAACATCCTGAGCAATCTCATTTTCAGAAGTGTGAAGCTGACCATTAATGTTGATTGCCTTGTTTCCTGCTCGGGCCCTCCTCTCTTTGCGTAGCCTGTGAAAGAATTTTGTGTTTCGATCTCCCTCCTTCAACGATTTAACATTTATTTGATTTTTTCCAGCATATCTTTGACCATTAATAGATTATCCAGCCTGTTATGGGATTGGATTTCCTCCCTGGATGGAATATTCAAATGCTGATCCCTAATCTGACAACATGCTAGAGCCTCCTCAGTAGCATTAATGTCAAGATCAAGAATAGAGAATGAGTTTTTTCTCCACTCTTTGAGTAGAATCTTGGTATGCTTTAATTTCCCAGCTAACCAATGCAATGGGCTGCCAAGCACCTCAATGTTCCATGCTTCCAACAAAATTTCCCTGCACCTAGGAATTACAAGCCATCCATTGTTAAACAAAAAAGGGATAGGAAGAGACCTCCTCAATTGTGTACTAATTTCCACAATAATCGGGTTGTGATCAGAATTATGCTTGGGAAGTGTAAACCCTAAAATTCCATGGGCAGCACTTTGATCATCCATCTTAACAAAACAACTGTCAAGCTCTCTTGCTTGCTTCCCCTTCTAAGTGTTCCTACACCAGGTAAAGTAATCTCCAACCACTGGGACCTCAAAAAAATTACATTGATCAATGCAGAAAAAGAATTCCAAGGATGCATTTCGATGGAAGTTATCCCCAATTTTTTCCTCCGACCTCAAAATAGTATTAATGTCCCCAAGGATCATCAAGATTTGATCGATATTCCCAGATATTACCCTCATCTCATCGCATAACTCTCTTATTCTAATATAGGAGTTAGAAGCATACACAAATGAAATAGAAATCTCATAATTTTCAATGCTGCAAGAGATTAAAACGCTTTGATACATCCCACTATATAATAGAATGTTGATCGTCTCATGCCTTAAAAACCATAGATAATCCCTGTTAGAGTCATGAAAGTTTTTTGAGATGAATTTATATCCAAGGGATCCCCGCTTGAATCATGTCCAGTTATCGAAAAGAAGTTTGGGCTCAGCAATGCCAACAAGAATGGGTTTGTAAGTCAGAATAAAATGTCTAAGGGACTTGACCGTTAGGGAGTTCCCTAGGCCTTGAAAGTTCCAGTAAAAAATCAGAATTTATGTGGAGTTTGACCCCATGTTTGGGGGCTCCATTCAATGCCATGCTCACCTGACTCTTACCTTTCCTTCCTTTACCTTTATTGTTGCCTTTTTCCAAGATGCTATTTTGTTCAGGTGCCTTCGTCAGTATCTTCTCCTCAGTGTCCTCTCCGGAAATAGCCACATCCTTCTCAAGTATCTGTAGGTTTTCAGATTCATCATCCCAAAATGCACTAGTCATGGTTGTGAACTTATTCTCATATTTCCCATAATCACTTTTCTTTTCCATGACAACTCGCTTCCTGGTAGACTTAGATGCATCAACCTGTAGGATTCCCCCCCTACTCACTGCTATGATGTGCGAGTTCACTTCCTGGAGCACTTGAATTCATCCCATTGGAGTCAGGAAGCAACATAGCAGGTAAGGGTTCAAAATTGATGGCCTTTATCTGACTAGGGGCGTTTGAGGCTTACTGATTGCCCATTCTAGTATCTGTACTGAGCTCCAAAAAAGTATCCAAGGGTTTCTGTACAGCCACAATGTTGACATTTTCCCATCCAACAAGCCTGCTATAGGTTGCATGACATCAGCAAAAACACACCGAGTATCCAGCATAACGACATTTCCAGACACATCATCAGACATGCAAGGCACATTAATTTCACCCAGAACCTAGTTTTTTTCAATGGGGAGACATCCCTCCTGATAAGCAGTCACATTAACTTGGTTTACACCACTAGCTAATGAACTACCTTCCCCATTTTCCATAGTTGCCTATTTTGATGGATTGGAATCCATCTTTCCATCATAAACTGGGGAATATATACCTGGAGGTGCATCTTCAATACAATGATCAAGAGGCTCTTTACCTTTTCTCTTCCTACAAATAGTAGCATCATGCCCTTTAATCTTACAAAAGCTTCATTCAATATCCCTTTTGCATTCAGATATTAAATGTCTAAAGTGTTTACAGCCATTGAAAATTTTTGGTTTTCTTTCATAGAGAATACCGAGCTTAATGCTGTTATCCCTTTTGGTGAGTATCACCTCCTCCACCAGGGTGTTGGCCATATCCACCTCCACTAAAATTCTTACATAATGACCAAACCATGGGTTGTCAGTTTTTTTTTCCATCCTAATTGGATTTCCAACAGATGAAGTAATGTCCCAGAGGATTCGTGGGTGCAAATATAACCAGTTGAGCTTATATATACGAATCCATATCTAGGTAAATGTATTTCTCACATTACCGAGATCAAAATTACTATCTCATTCCTGGATTCTCAGAAATCCAGGATTTAGTGATAGTGTTCCCATGCTCCAGGAACGTCGTTTACATTCATTAGATGGAAACACCACATGATAATACCCACGTCCCATGGCTGTCATTTTTCAGTCATCAAATCCCCATACCTCGACAATTCTTCTAGTTAGCTCATGAAATTTCTAGAGTTTATCTCCCTTGGAAACCAAAACTCTTTCAATAATATAGAATTTACAAAGCCTTACTCATTCTTCCACTGTATCTTGGTTCGCTGATACATGTGAAATACGACCTTTTTGAATCACCCGCCCAAGCGAACGTATGTCAAAATCAGAGAAGTATAGTGAAGTAGCCGATTTCACAACCTCCACAAAATTCTTTCACAGAGAAACATGCAAGTCGTTCTCATTATTCTTTAATTTATATTTAGTCACAAGATGAAATAACTCACTGTGACACATATGTTCAGATTGATTCCGATCCTTCGAGGTGTCCATGAGATTGGAGGTGCCATCAGAATCAGCAAATTTAGGGTTCGCCTTTTCCGCCTCCTGGTTCCCTTGTTCGGCCATCCTTAATACACTCATTTCTCATTTGATGGAAATGAGGTGGAAAATGGTTGACACAAAATCATAATATAAATTTAGTATATTGAAGATACTAAAGTCATTATTTTAGAATAGACACATGAAGCATTACCGATTGTCTCCTATCTACATTTCAATGAATCGATGCTCTTAAATAATTTTCATAGCGAAACTTAGGTCGTATCCTATGTGATAATAATATATTTTGGAGTCAATTGTTTTTTTAGAAATAGGAGGGTTTAGATATTATGTGAAGTTATTTATTTATGAATTTAATTTAATAATTTAATAAATATTGGGGTGACTTCATTATTTTTGATGTAAGATTATGATATCATTTAGCTTTGTGATATATTGCTTTAAATTAACACACACTTCATAATATGTTTTTGATCAAAACTCCCAAATGCTGAGGCATTAATAAAATCCTCAACTATGTTAAAAATATCCACTAATAATTATTTATAGAAGTGTATTTATGGTTCCAATAATCTATGTAATTTACATGTTAAAAAATGTCATTAATCCAAGAAATTGTGTATTTAACTTACACAATGTTCACCAAATGATTATTAAATGAGAAAAATAACTCAATCACACAACATCCCAAAATTATGAACAATTGTAATAGATTATTTACTAAAATATTTATATGTTTTGTAATGTGGTGTATGAGTTTTATGGTTATAAGTCAAAAATAGAATAAAACTAATAGGACAAGATTATATTAGTACATCAAAAATGCACACAACTAGTGAAGAGAGGTAAAACACACACATTAGATTGAATGAGAAAATGAAGGAAGGAAGGTGTTACTGAATAACTAAATGTATTTTATTAAATTCAAAATAAATCTAAAAAATTTGGATTACGAAATGATTTTATATGAAGTAAAACATTGATTACATAAAATTAAAATGAAAAAACCCATATGAATAAAATTGAAAACAAATGAAAACTAAAATAAAAAAGAAAAGTGGAAGAGAGATATATATTGATGAAAAAAGAGTACATAAAGTCCTACCAAGTCTTTGTAAAGGATATGGTCTTTAAAACTATCCTCCTTGAGTTCTTAAGCTCCAAACTCTTGTTAGGAGAAGAGGGGAATATATTAATAGACCACGGTGGTGGATTGTTTCCCTTATTATAATGCATTAAAAGTATCATGAACATTTTCTATGAAAATTGTTGAATATTAAGAAATATTGTTATTAAATATTTTATATATAGATATTTCCATTTGATCCTCCAAATTTTGAGTCAAATGGAATTTTAGATCCCATGATATTTCTATTTTCCAAAACCATGTGATGTTTTCCAAAATTGTCCCAAATTTTTCCAAGATATAAATGTAAATGGGGTTTAGGGGAATAATAGTATTATATTTAGAATAAAAATCTTATAAAAGTATTTTGAACATGACTATTTATTTTACACCCAAAAAAATTCATCTCAATTGGGTGAGTGTATTGGTAGAAAGGTCGAATATATTAAACAATTCTTCAATCCCTAAAAGAATAGAGGAATATATAATAATTCATGGGTTGATCCCCACTAAGGATGAATTGGGCCTTGAAATTTTTATCCCAGTTTTAATATAATTTCCATGAATTATAGTAGAGTATCAAGGAATTTTAACTATAGTATTGAGACTATAAAACGGAACATCACAACTGGCTACGTTTCATTAACAGATTCATTATGCATTTTTATGGTTTATATATCCCTTAATGTTGTTGAACTAGCCAATTATATTTGGAATAAGGGACCCTATAAAAAAATAATCACACAATTTGGTTATGTAGGTTGATAAGTTTTATTAAAATATTAAACTAATTTGAATATGGGTTAATTTAAACAATGATAATAAACTATATTTAATATTAAAAAAGAATATTTTAAGATAAATTATGAAATTTTCCTTGAAAATTAGTAAGTGTAGTAGATAATAAATTATGAATAAATTAAAAACATGAAATCATCCACACTTAAGAGTTTTCTTATAATCATGTACAACAGATACATGAACATTAAATAAGTCATATTCACTAACCAAAAAATATAAACAAAATTATTTTACAATAATGGGGTGTCTAGACTCATTAAAAATATTTAAATAATTCCACAAAAATTTTTTAAGAGCAATGATGTGTCAAAAATTCATTTTTCAAACTCAAAATTAGAAATGGAAAATGCAATTAGAGAAATCTCACACCTCTAAAAATGATGTCATGTTTATTCGTGGAGGTTCATTTATTCACTAAAAATAGTGAAAATATAAGAGTTTGTAATATACCTTAACATGAATTACATATTCTAAACTGAAAAAATCATGATTTTATAGTGTTTTCTTAGTGTCCATAGGATGATAATAATATATTGGCCAAAAGACAGGAAAATAGGGGTGAAAAGAACTAGAAAAAAGAAGTTCATTATTTATGAAATGAGACATGAAAGGAAATTGAACATATATTTAAAATATAATGAATGTTTTGATGAAATAAAAAATAAAGAGAAAATATTTTAAGATAAATAAATTATTAAATATGTACAAAGCATAATCCTTCTCCCAATATCTCAAAAAAAACACGATTCAAGTGTTTATTTTTTTCTTTTTTCATTATTTTTTCAGAAGTTGAACATGTTAAAAATATCAAAATCACCTACTAAACCGTTTCTGACCTCCTCATGAAACTAATTGTAATAGTTATTATTGGATACAAGAGCAGGGGAAGTGCATTGGTGGGCCACCAAACATTAATTTTATCGTTAACAATGATCAATCCAAGATCCATCACGATATAAAATGCCTAATCTTCAGAATAGAATGAAGGACAAAAAAAGGAGTCTAGAACCATATAGATAAGATCATCATATGTCAGTTATAATTAATTTAATTAAATGAAAAGAATTACTTTGATGGAATTCTTTCTTCGTTGATGTCTCTGGTCATGATCCAGTGTGATCCATCATTGTGTCATAGAATCCAAGTGTAAGATTCCTCTAGAAGTGATCCACACATTCTCCACATATCTCTAGATGTTGCGGAAGGGATATCTAGGTGTTAGCATGGAAGAACCTTCTCTTGTGATATCTTCCTTCGATAACCTTGATCCGGTGGTGGTGGATCTCTCTTGGTCTGGAGAGCGTTCTTGGAGGAAGGAGTTCTTTAATCCTTAAGAGAACTCTCTAGAATTGTTGTTCACAATGATTGATGAAATGTGTTGGGGTTGTGAGGATATTTATAATCAGGTTTGAGGTTATAGAGTTATGACAATAAATAAACGCATTACGGTATTTATTTATTTCATTAACTCTTATTGAAAACCCCCATGTCGAATCATTAATTCCTTGAAATGAGCCCACATTGATTATAATAAATATCATTTAATAAAACAATATTATTTCCTCAAAATATAGACTAAAAATTACACGATGTTTAATCATTAATACATTGCATGTACTTGTTTTTATTTCCATTATTTCATCCACCACATTTATTAGACCTTGAGTAACGGCTATTTATTTCTTAAATAAATGTAACTACATCACTTGATAATAAATATACTTTATTTCACCCACAATATATTCTCAAGAATAACTAGTGTCGAAATTAATGAGATCAGGCATCCATAAATAATTATTAAACCATAGTCGGGAATAATCTTTTTTTAACTTGTTAAATTAATATTTAACTCAGATACATGGACACACTTAGTGTGTGATCCCCTAGGCCTCTTTCTTAGTGGAATTAGGCGAAGCCTGCCTATAGTCCAAGGTTAGAATCTAGAAACACAATAAGGCACCCATAGGGAAAGAAGTTAACGCCACAATGATGTGTCACCTCCTACGAATTCTTACCATATAATCCCTTTGTCACGATATCTTAAATCAAGCGGGTTGAATTCTAGTGCCATCAACCCATGTGTTCGATTATTATTTCTTTGAATTTCCAGAATTGAACTCTCGTATACCTTACCATGACCATGGATTTATTTAGGCTATATCAATTTCATCAATGGGTAAGAGATATCTACTTTCGTTATGGAACAGAAGGGACATATCCTTTCTCGCATTATCTATTAATGCATTATTACTGGTGACGCACCCAACATATCCAACCTCACTGTGAACAGTGTGTCATCACAGTTTTCTTCAATACATCTAAGTGCATGAGTTTTCATAACCATTAATTATAATATTAAAGTATAAGGACCAATATACACATCTATAAATCGGAACATCAAATGACACTATGAAATGTGAATTTCCTACTGGCGGGTCTCGTTATCATAATATCCTCCTAGATATTACCAAGGGAGCACACCATAAGAAGGTCCCTCAATGTTTTATGAGTCCTCACCCCTAATGGACTGTATTATTTTTGTCCCTCAAATAACATCATCCGGCCATAGAACATATATTAAAGAACAGTGTTATGGCACTTCTGGATTCTCATCATAGTAGGGATCTGTTATGATGCTTTAATGCAACAGTTATCCTCAGGACATTATCACATGCATTTTCATGCAGTAGAACAATCAAGACGTGATAAGGCTTTTATTAATGAATTAAGTACAAAGTCATTGGTTCTAGGACACCAACTCTAGTAGACTCCCACTTAGACTAGATCCACCTACTAAAAACCATTAACCCAATAGCTCTCACATGATATTCTTACTTCCACTGAGATATGCCTTTAGTCATGGGGTCTGCAAAGTTCTCTTCCATGGACACATAGCTCACTGTAAATTCACCCCTTTGATATAAATCCCTCAAGAGGTGATACTTTTGGAGTATGTGATTTATTCTTTGATGTGACCTTAGTTCTTTCGCAAGAGCCACCGCTTCAGTATAATCACAATACAACGTGAAAGGATCTTTACTGCTAGGACCCAAATCAAGATCTTGGACAAAATTAAGAATCCAGACGGCTTCCTTGGCTGCATCAGAAGTTGCTATATATTCTAACTCCACAGTAGAATCAGTGACAACTGGATGCTTTGAACTCTTCCAACTCAGAGCTCCTCCATTGAGACAGAAAACATATCCAAATTGCAACTTTAGATTGTTATGATTTATCTGAAAACCATCATCAGCATACCCTCTGATGAAAAGCTCCTTGCCTCCTCCATACACCAGGAAAATATCCTTAGTTCTTCTTAGATAATTAAGTATAGTCTTAACAGTAGTCCAATGTTGTTCTCCTGGATATACTTGATATCTTCCTACCATGCTCAGTGCATAGGCAACATCAAGCCTGGTACATAACATGGCATACATGATGGATCTTATAGCCGAAGCATATGATATCTTACTCATTCTATCTTTCTCTTTTTGTGTCTGGGGACACATTTTCTTAGAAAGATGTAAGCCATGTGACACTGGAACCAATCCCCTCTTGGATTGTTCCATACTAAATCTCTTTAGTATCCGGTCAGTGTATGTACCCTGACTTAGTATAAGTAGCCTCTTGGATCTATCACGAATGATCTTGATCCCTAGAATGTAGTCTGATTCACCCAAGTACTTCATCGAGGAACACTTGTTCAACCAGTCCTTAACTAACTGTAAGACTGGTACATAGTTTCCAATAAGTAATATGTCATCAACATATACTACTAGGATAACGATTGCATTCCCAATAAACTGCTTATAAACACATGGATCCCATTAGTTCTTAATGAAACCAAATTACTTTATGTCTTCATCAAATCGAATGTTCCATGACTTGGATGCTTTCTTTAATCCATAAATAGATTTCTACAACTTTCAAACCTGTTTGGCTTCACCTAGTGTCACAAACCCTTCTGGTTGTGTCATATAGACATATTCCTAAGGGATCCAGTTAAGGAATGCTATTTTGACATCCATTTTCCTAATCTCATAGTCATGGTATGCTGCTATGGAAAGTATGATTCTTATGTATTTTAACATGCAAACTAGCGAGAAGGTTTCATCATAGTCAATTCCTTGAAGTTGTCTAAATCATTTAGCCACTAGCCTTTCTTTATAGGTGCTAACTTGACCTTCCATGTCAAGTTTTCTCTTGAAAACCCATTTGATTCTAATAGGTTTTACATCAACGAGCTCATTGTAAAAAACCCATACTTGGTTTCAATACATAGAATCCATCTTAGAATTCATAGATTCTATCCATCTTACAGCTTCTGAAATTTCTACTTCTTCCTTGTAGGAGAGTGGTTCATCATTATCTAATAATAATGATTCACCATCCTTGGTGACTTGGAATCCAAATATATCTGGTTCCTTTACTTCTATTGAGCTTCTATGTAGTACTTGTGTTTCTAGATCCTCTTCCATGGGGACCTGTTGACCTTGTTCCTGTTCCAACTCCTGTGTATCTTGAGCATCAAATTCTTCAAAGTCAATCTTGCTCCCACTATCCTTTTTGAGGATGTTCTCCCTCTCAAGAAAGACAACATGTTTGGAGACAATCACTTTCTTGTCATGAGTTTTATATAGGTAATATCCTTTTGTTTCCTTGGGATATCCTATAAAGATACACCCAATTCCCCAAGGTGCTGGTTTATTGCCTGAGAGGGCCTTAACAAACGCCTCACATCCTTATACACGTGTGGGTGAAAAAATGGGTTTCTTTCCATTCCATAACTCAGATGGAATCCTATTTTCTGCCTTAGTTGGTACTCGATTTAATATGTATGTTGCAGTTTGTAATGCATATCCCAAAAAGGATAATGGATGATCTGCATGACTCATCATCAACCTCACCATATCCAATAAGGTGTGGTTCCTCCTTTCATAAACACCATTCCACTGTGGTGTATAAGGATGTGTGAGCTGAGATAGAATCCTAGAATCCCATAGAAGATCGATGAACTCTTGGTTCATATATTCTCCACATTGATCCAATCGAAGCTTCTTTATCTTCATACCAAGTTGATTCACTACTTCATTCTTGAATTACTTAAATTTCTCTAAGGAATCTGACTTATAACTCATTATGTAGACATTTCCATATCTACTCAAATCATCTGTAAAAGTAATGAAGTAATAATATCAACATCTATCTTCTACTAGAAATGGTCTACATATATTAGTGTGTACCAATCCTTGAAGCTATGTGGCCCTTTCACCCTGTCCACCAAAAGGAGGCTTGATTATTTTACCTTGTAACCAAGTGTGACATCTATAAAGTGGTTTTAGCTGAGTAGAGTCTAAATATCCATCTTGGTAGAGCATTGTCAAGTGCTTCTTGTTTACTTGACCGAGATGGTAATGCCACAACTTGGTGATGTACGAGTCATGTGATTTTGTTTTGTTATTGATTTCCAACACTTGGTTTTCGTAATTTAATACATAAAACCATTATTTAAATATTCCATACCATAACATACGTTGTTATTATAAAAGAGACAACCCTTATTTCCAAACTTGAAAATAAATCCATCCATATCCAAAAAAGATACAGAAATTATGATCTTGGAAACACTAGGAACATAATAAAAGTTATGCAAAACCAAAATTATCATAGTCAGCAATGAGAGAAGGTAATCGCCAATAGCCAACACAGCCAGCATTGTGACATTGTCAGCTCAAAGATCCACCTCTCCTATTTAAATATTTCTAAATCTACTTGGTTCCTGCATTTGAATATATATTTGAGCCCCACAAGATATATATAATACCCAATGTGTAGAAATAGAAAGATTACACTTGATAACGAACACACCTTTAGTATCCCCACGATTCTGTGTGTAGTTCCTCTTCTAAGGACCTTACTTTACACATGCAAAACACACCGCCTCCCATTCCTTTCCCCACCTCTGGATCTTCCCCTTCTTGGAGGTACGGTTCTCGGGGGCTTCAGACCATTTATAAGTCTTTGGCCCCTTTGCCTCATCCTTACTGTTCTTATTCACCATAAGGACTATGGGTTTGCCATTCCCCATGTCCTTATATACCTAGATAATCAAGGTCAGATGTTCCTATAGAAACTTCTCATTATTTCTCATGTTGTAGTTGACAATAAAGCTTGAGAATCTCTTGGGCAGTGATGATAGGATGAGATCTGTATGCAACTCATCCAAGAATTCAATCCCTAAGATGTACATGCATTCGATGTAGCCAATAAGCTTGAATACATGAGGCCCAGCTTGTGTAGACCCTCCAAGATTATTTTTAAACATAGAATTGGAGATCTCATATCTCTCTTGCCTTTCCATCTCTTGGTAGAGATCCTTAAGGTGAGACATCATTCTATACGCGTCCATGTTTTCATGTTGCATCAAGAGCTCATTAGACATGGACGATAGAATGAAACACTAGACATTTGTGGCTTCATCCATGTGTTTCATGTAGAGAGATAGTTCCTCATCACTGGCCTCCTTTCCAGGTGCAACCGGAATAGTCTCTTCCAGCATATACAATTTCCTTTTGTGGCGAAGGGTGATGCGTAAATGCCTCTTCCACTCGTGGAAATTGGTGCCGGTGAGAAGGGTTTTCTTCTCGAGTATGGTTCGAAATGATATGTTTTAAGTCATTCTTCTATCCGTTTCTACAAATTAAGATCAGCAAAGGTTTAGTTATTTATTATAAATATGAGACAAATAAAAAAATTGATACTTATTAGTCTCCCACTATTTTATCGAAATCCAATATCCCTGACTATTAGCATTGGAATATTCTATTGCCTGAATATTCTAGTGGCATGGAACCATATTTCCCTTCGCATTACCCCAAATAGGGTTGGTCAAGCAACTTTAAGGGTTTTAGGTAGGCATTACAAATGCCAACTGCATTAACTCGTAGCTCCTTGATCCATTGAGTGGTCTCCCCAATCCTGAAGTCCTTTTATTTTGGATTTCCACAACCTTTTCCTCCTGGTCACACCTAGTCCTGTTGTGGCAGTCAACCCATGATGCAAACCAAGTCAAGTCAACCCAAAAACTTGAATTATAATTCCCCAATAATTGAAATCACCTCAACTAGGGTTGGTCAAGCACTTTGAACTATGGTTCGATTCTAACCATGATTATGGAAGGCTATACTGACATAATATTTCTTTGAGGGATTTTATCCTTATATGTAAATTTCTAATTATTATCTTTTTTACATGCTTGTTAATATAAAGTTGGATATACTTAAGATATTAACCATTTCTAAGATAATATTAATGTATAGGATGATATTATTTTAGTTCCATCTTGCATGCTTGTTTAATTCATTAATTGTGTGATCGTGACAACACACCCACAATAAATAAACCATGCAATTGATAGAAATAAAAAAATCGTATGATCATGAGATTTTTCTATTGGTTAGTTTATCTGGAAGTTGAAAAACTATCCCAAGACCTAGGGGAGAAACACCTTGAACCTTTCGGGTTCATGTTTACAACTTTCCACTTGTCCACCTTTGTATCTCCTTGGATTGATTTCACCTTGGATCCTAACTTGGGCCTCCTCCACCAGCTTGGGAGTTCCATCCATTACATATGCATTTATCTCCCATGAAGGTGAGGGGATAAAAGGGGTTTTTAGATAAAATAATCCTTGGGTGTGCATGCACTACATATTAATTAGAAGAAGGCTCACAGACCCACAAATTTAATTTAAATAAATAAATTAAAGGAAACCATTCTCATACAGAGGTCTTGGTCTAACTCATGATCATCCATACATGTAATGATATTTACGCATAAATAAAACATACATTCAATTCATTAATCTTTATTATTTAAGATAAATCATGCTTGAATCAGTAATATTTAATTTATCAATTCTTCTATCTTAAAACCTTTTATAAATTTACTAGAGATTATCATCCATCAATAATTTTAAACAAATAAATTCATTTAAAATTATCCTTGTATGTAACTTGTACCTTGGAGGAAACCTAGTGAATTTCCATTCATTAAGCAGATGTTAAATTAAACACATATTTATAAAACACCTATCACATGTTGTTCTTTAGCTTTACGCATGAAGTATGGTACACCTCTTAAGGGTTTATATAATATAATAATAAATTTTAATAAATCTGCATAATTTGAATGAGTACGAGGCATGTAGTTCCGACTACATGGCATGTGGTTTTTTTCACCTTCCATCCGAAGTACATTCCTGGGGACATGGCGTGTTGATTTACTTAGGAAATTTTTGGACTACACAGCATGTTCAGTGGGACAGACACTGTGTGGTTTCCACGTTACATGGTTTCTAGCCAGGAAATCCGTGTAATGGGTACATGGTCCAACCCTAACCCGAAGGGACTACACCCCGTGTTCAGTTGGCCACACGACATGTAATCCAGAAACTATGTGCCACCTATTCCTAGTCAACACAAGGAGTCATAAATGACTTAGATAAGATCCAATAAATTGCCTGATTTGGTGAATCAGTTAATTAATTCAACCTATACTACATGAAATGTACTTCAGAATACACGTCGGGAATTATGGTGTTGTACGGCCTGGAGCGTTTGGTAACTCGAGATGAGTTCCTTTATTTTATTTTAATGAAAATTTAAATAAAAATTCGTTTCTGTAAGGTGAACAAGAAACGAGAGAGGAGGAACATATCTCAATATTTAGATTTTTAATAATGATTAACCTGAATTGAAGCAACTATATTATTGAATGCATAAATCACCAACGAAATACTAAATAATTATAATAAACGATATGACCGCTCTGATAACACTTGTAGGTTCCGAGAACAGTGAAATCTTGTTTGTGGGTCTCCCAACATTAATTATATCTTTAACAACGACCAATCCGAGATCCATCACGATTTAAAATTCCATATCTTCAGAATAAAATGAAGAACGAAAAACAAAAGATGGAGTCCTAGAACCATAGAGATAAGATCATAATATGTTGGTTATAATTAATTTAATTAATTGAAAAGAATTACCTTGATAGAATTATTTCTTCATTGATGTCTCCGGTCAGGATCCGGTGTAATCCTTCATTGCGTCATATAATCCAAGTGTAGGATTCCTCTAGCAGTGATCCAAACTTGCTCCACGTATCTCTGGACATTGCCCAAGGGATATTAGGGTGCTAGCGCAGAAGAACCATCACTTCCGATGTCTACCTTCAATCTCCTCGATACGGTGGTGGTGGATCTCCTTCAGTCTTGAGAGCATTCTTGGAGGAAGGAGTTCTTTCAGCCTTGAGAGAACTCTCCAAAATTGTTGTGCACAATGACTGATGAAAAGTGTTGGGGTTGTGATGATATTTATAATTAGGTTGAGATTATAGGGTTATGACAATAAAAAAACACGTTACATGCTTTATTTATTTCATATACACTTATTGAAAACCCCCCATGTCGAATCATTAATTCCTTGAAATGTGCCCATGATAATTATAATAAATATCATTTAATAAAATAGTGTTATTTCCTCAAAATCCCAACTAAAAACTACATGACGTGTAATCATTAATACACGGCGTGTACTTGTTTTTATTTCCTTTATTTCCTCCACCACATTTATTAGACCTTGAGTAATGGCTATTTATTTCTTAAATAAATGTAACTTCATTACTCTCTTATAAATATACATTAGTTCTCCCACAATATATTCTCTCGAATAACTAGTGTCAAAATAAATCCGATCAGGCATCCTTAAATAATTATTAAACCATAGTCAGGAATATTATTTATTTAACCTGCTAAATTAATATTTAACTGAGATACATGGACACACTTTGTGTGTGATCCTCTAGGACTCTTTCTCAGTGGCATTAGGTGGATCCAACCTAAAGTCCAAGTTTAACATCTAGCCACACGCCAAGGCACCCATAGAGAAATAATTTAATGCCTCAATGACGTGTCACCTCCTACGAACACTTACCATGTAATCCCTTTGTCATGATATCTCGAATCAAGCGGGTTGCATGCTAGTGCCTTCAAATTATGTGCTCGATTATTCTTTCTTTGACTTTCCAGAATT
Source organism: Viscum album (assembly GCA_963277665.1). NCBI lineage: Eukaryota > Viridiplantae > Streptophyta > Magnoliopsida > Santalales > Viscaceae > Viscum > Viscum album. The sequence continues at coordinate 980,918,643 of OY728143.1, read as the reverse complement.
AAACTCACTCATAACTTACCATGGCCAGGGATTTATTTAGGCCATATCAATTCTATCAAAGGGCCTGAGATATCTACATCCATTATGGAATAGAAGTGACAAATCCTTTCTCGCATTATATATTAATGCAGTATTACTCGTGACGCACCCAACGTGTCCTACCTCGCTACGAACAGTGTGTCATCACAGTTTTCATCAATAAATCTAAGTGAGTGAGTTTTAATACCCATTAATAATAAGCTTAAAGTCTAAGGGCTAATACAAACGTCCATATATAGTAACATCCAATGACACTATAAAAAATTGATTTCCTACTAGCGGGTCTCATTCTCGTAATATCCTTATGGATATTACCAAGGTCACGCACCATGAGAAGGTGCCTAAATGTTTTATGAGTCCTCGCCCCTAATGGCCTGTATTATTTGTGTCCCTAAAATAACATCATCTGAACATAGAACATATATTCAAGAATAGTGTTATGACACTTCTGGGTTCTCATCATAGTAGGGATCTGCTATGACCCTTTAATGCAACATCTATCCTTAGGAAATTATCACATGCATTGTATTGTAGAAGAACAATCAAGATGTGATAAGGATTTTAGTAATGAATATAGTACAAAGTAGTTGGTTCTAGGCCACCAACACTAACAGTTAAAACTATATCAAAGGTTGATGAAGGGTGATTTTTAGCACACTTATGACATAACCCATTTTTTCATTTTGTTGTTTTTTTTCACATTTTTTTAATTTATTAAACACTATTAAATAAAATTTGTGAAAAATGACATAAAAATTACTCCATTCCCAAACTTCAAAGAATTAAAACCTCTCTATAAAATTTAAATAGACACTTTCCCTCAAAATATGATAAAAAATTGAAAATCAAGGAAAGTATGCCTAAAATGAAATCAATTCCCCCACATATAAATTTCAATAAATCGTGAAATAAAAATATATATAGATATTGGTTGGGATAGGGTTTTTGGATTGTAATGTGGCTAAAAAATGGTTTTCATAGGAACTAAGGGGATTTCAAAAATAAGATCAATGTATGTGTAATGGGAGGATATTTGACTATTTTTATTCTCATGTGGTTTAGAAAATTTCTCTTTCATATCAATGCACCCAAAAGTCATAAATTCATATTTAATTTCCATAAAATCTAGACACACAATCTGGAGTGAAAAACACAAAATATGAAAATATGGTCATAGATGACCTGGGTATGAAATTTTATATTTTTCTTTATGGTAGGGAAAAAATCATTTTTCAAATAAAAAATTTAGCATCTAATTTTTTTTTGTTGCAAAAAAATTATTTATCCAATTTTATGTTGGAAATAAAAGATGTTTGAGATAAAATTGTAATTTAAATCTCCAAAAATGGATGGAAAAAATTTCAAAATTGGATGTTGAGTAATAATGACTATTTTTATCTTTTTGTTTGAAAAAAAAACTCCCATAGAAAAGATAGGAAAAAATTCTAGGTGAAGAATGTGTAAAAAAATTTCAAAGAAGGTGATAATGAGAGTGGGATAAGAGAGAGATATATAGAGAAAGAGTGTTAGAAGGATATATAGAGGAGGGGGAGGATAAATATATAGAGATGAATTTAAAGTGAAATTCATGCCCTTGGTTTGGATTTTGTGGGTCCCCATCTCCATCTAATGGTGTGTATACTATTGCAGTTGATGATTTAGTGGATGTTGATGTGGTTCCTGGTGCACATATCCTCTAATGGTGATGCTTTAACTGATTTCAATTTACCATGAATTTATATTTGTTAAAGGTTCTTGTATTTTCACTACACAAAATTTGTAAATATTGGTAAGCATAAAAGTAACTTCACAATGAGAATTAGGCTTACCTAAGTGAAGCTAAAATCAAGAAATGAATAGAATTACATTTTCACCTGCACTTAATAACATTAACTAGTTGTTTTTATCATGGAGTACCTTATATTTTTATTTATAGATAAAGAAACTCACATATTAATCAAATAAAATCTCTTTTATTTCATTCAACTACAACAATCTCTCTTCACCATATTTTTCATAATCAAAATTATAAGTTTTCTTATCCCAAAACGAATTATGTTTAATTTTAATTGATAAATGAAATTCTTTTTCAAAAAATATCCTAAATGATACATCTCAATGAGTGTCTTGTAGGTAGTTCAATAATCACAAAATACTTCACCAAGTCTTTCATACCGTTCCTTTCTTTCGGTATTAATAATTATCTCAAAAACTCTTTTCACTTCTTTGTTGGTAAGTTCAGCCACACTATTTTTGGGGTAATATGTAGTTGATGTTTTATATATGATACCAAGATTTTTTTAAAATATATTTTATGGTTTGATTATTGAAATGGGTTTCAAGGTCACTTACTAAGGCACATGAAGTCTCAAGGACTCCCATGAGTTCTATAAATTGTTTCCCACATGCCCAAAGTTTGAAATTTTTTTCAAAATAAATGAAAATCCACAAAACACCTTAATCTGATGTGATATATTTAATGTTTTATTATAGAAATGGGTTTTAAATTAACTTTCTAGGGAAAATGGATTTACAAATCGATGAATGATATGGGTTTTGAGGCAATAAATAATTGGTTGTGCACCATCATTTCTTTTGGGTTTGGCCTCAATCCAAATAGAAACATAGTCGGCCATAAGAAGAATATATAAGAATCCATTGGAAGGTGGGAAGGTTTCCATGAAATCAATTATAAAAATTGAAGATATCACATAATATTAAGGTATTTTAGGGAATTTTATTTATTTTTAAATTTTTACAAACTTTTGGTATGTGGGAAACAATTTGAGGAACTCATTGGAGTCCTTGAAAAGTGAAGGTCATAAGAATCTAGACTAAAGGGCCACTATTGAGGTCCTTTGTGTTCTAAAGTGGACACCTCTAGTTTTTCAGTGGAAAATTTCCATGATGTAGGAATTTACATCTCTATCAACACATCTTTTATTCACTATGTTGGTCCCAATTTCTTGAAGTTTATTATCTTCCTCAAAATAGTATTTTGATTCAAATTTTTTCTTTACATTTTGTTCTGTTATAAATACCCAAAAAACACCGTCAACCGTGTAATTTACAAGTAAGGAATAACATGGTGACTTTGGAGTGAGAGATTAGAGGTGTTTAGTGGAAAATTTTGGATCAACATTTTTTAGAATGAGAGGAATTAGAAATTATACATAGGAGATCAGTGATATGGTTATATTTTCCATTTATGTCTTTGATATGAATGTAAAAATATTGGAGAATTAGGATCTATTATATTTTCCTAGGTTTGGAATTAATTTTGTTGAGTAATCTCATTAATGGTGAATGGTCGATAAAGATAATGTCATTGGAACCTAAGAGATAGGCCTTGAATTTATACTAGTAAAAAACATAGCTAAAAGATCATTTTATATTATAGTTTAATGATTTTGGGTTTAATCTAGTGTTATCAAGGAAGTATAGATGAAATGAGGATTTTTTTCTCTTCTTTAACCATGCATGATCTAAATACCCCTATTAAAATAATTTCACATTAATTTGAAGGTTAAGGAACAATCTGGGGGCGATATTATCAAGGAAATTCAAGAAAAACCTTGAGTTAAATAAATGATATCTTTGAAGACATATCAAAATAGAATATAAAATCATTATGGACTAGGCTTGTGAGTGGGAAGGAAATCCTACTAAAGTTCTATATGAATCACTGATAGAAACTGACATGAACAAGGAATGATTAGAAGTATCGAACTGGTGTAGGTTTAAAAAGAATTTGGATCACCACTCTCTTAGATGGATCTAATTATATAATATCTTGAGAAATTATTTATTCTTCAATAATTATATTGGTAACTATAAATTGAAAATTTTCAAGTACAAATTTAAGGTTTCATTTGATTTTTTTTGTTGGACCAGAGAGAGTGAGTTGATGAAATATTCCAATGGATTAACATAAATGGTAAAGTAATCCATAAATTCGTCAATGTAATGGACCTCCTCAAATGGCCCGAAGACCTTCATTTTTTTATTGATTTTGATAATCCACCTTTCAAGGGGTGAGGTGGAACCCTTACAAGGCCTGTAGGTGTAAGTATTACATGGCCCATAGGCCATAGAGGAATGTTTTAGGAGGATTAAAAATGGAACAAAGACATTCTCCTATACATGTATATTCCAAGTAGGAATGTTAATATAGTCTTTTCTTGGTCCTGAGGTTTGATTTGGATTTTAAAGTAACATGTGTTTCTATCAATATTGAAATAATGAGAATTTCTATCAAATCGTTATATAATTTCATAAAGGAAAGGATGTAGACATTGATCTTTTCTTGATTCAGTATTCAATTTTTGATAATTTATGCAAACATGCCATTTATTTTTCACACTCATTGTTACTAATTATCCACGTTCATTTGTGATACAAGTTATCTTTCCCTTCTTCGAAACCACTTGAATAATACAAACCCATTCACTATCAAAAATTGGGTCAATAATACCAACATGAAGATTCTTGGTAATATATTCCCTAACCATCACATGTATGTGTGGATGATGTCTTCATTGAGGTTGCGTAATTCTTTAGGATGATTATTCTTGATGTATTTGATACATGAAAGAGAAGGGTTGATTCTAGTTATGTTATATAGGTAAAAACCTGAGGTCATTTTTTCTTATAACACTTAAACAAGTACAAAGTCCTCATTTTCAATAAGAGAGGAAAATAAAATGACAAGGTAAGGATTATAATGGAAAATGAATGCACAATTTAGGTGTATAGGAAGATATTTTAGATCAATCTCATCCTTAATATATGGGAAAAAATATGAATAGAGGAAGGGATTCCAATTGTTCTTGATTCATTTACCTCATTTCCATCAAAGGTGGAGTAGTAGATATTATATGTGATATATGATTCCAATGAGTTTCAAGATCCATTTGATCTATGGAGTTGATAAATGAAAGTTGTACATCAACATACCCATTTATGAATTAGTTAATCATGAAGTGGACAAGGATCAGCTAGATACCACTGGGTCTTTTAATCAACGGTAAACTATTTTTAAAAATTCTTTTACTTTTAATTCTACTTCTATGCTTGATTAAAGTCTTGATCCCTCATATTTAATACTCAACCTCACCCAGAAAGTAATGAAAACAATGAAATCATATCACATAGGTATTTACATGGTTCAATACAAATACATACTCCTTGTCATGTTGGTTAGACCCCCCCCCAACATGGATTATCCACTATATCAGAAGGTGATTACATCAGTAATAGGTTAGACCCCACGAATTACAAATTGGTTGTACCCCCAGTTCTAATCAGCCTTTAACATTTGGTTAAACCCCCCCCCCCCATCTAAACCTCCTTCACAATGATTAGTTACAACCCCCAAACACAATCTTCAAGAAACCAGTTAGACCCCCAACTTTAACCTCAAACATCAAATGGATTGATCCACTATAGGAATATCAATTAAATATCCTCCACTAAAAGCCAGTTCGATCACACTGGCTCATGTAACATTTTGTGTACCTTTTCACTGATATGGGACATGATCAAATAATATCTTATCACTGTATATGGTCAGCCTATTCATTACAATATTGGTTGGAAAAATATTCTTTCTTTTGCTGAATAACTAACTTTATTAGATAGTAACAACTCGAGTACAAAAATATTTTGAAACAGTGATAGAAAAACTGTCCCAGAATAAGTATCAAAATTAGTGCACACTAATCAAGAAAAATATATTTCATGATCACTTATTACAACTTCATTCATGTATATAACACACAACATGGTTTTTTTACAATGTTAAATAATAGAAATTCACAAGCTTCATACTATCATGCATCCATACTTGCATGTGCATACATGTTTGTATAACACAAACATACTTAAATCCATTTAATTTCTCACATGTTCATGTGGAAATCATTAAATTAATATAAATTATTATCTTATAGATCCAAAATCACACACTATCAACTTTTGTAACTCACAATTCGCATACATTGTTTTCCTTCTTGTGAACTCGCCTTTTCACACACTTTGCAAACATTGGACACTTGCATAATCTTTGCACTGACACGAACACATTCTAATTTGCACACTCAATATTAACAAACATTCTATACATTCTATGAAAGGATATCAAATAGATTCATATGCTCTATACCTTTCTTCTTCCTAAAGCACACAACACCTTCACACAAAACAGGATGCTTACTATAAGTTTGGGTAAGTTCTTGAGGTATAAAATCCTTCACACACAATAATGGAACACTCGCTATATAACTTTATTCATAAATGCACAAAACCAAATGTGTATAAAATGTTTATGCATGAAATATTTGCTTCATGAGATGTTGTTTCAGTATACACATTTTTGTGGTTTCTAAAACCCCCTGTGAATGAAAATAAAGCACTAGTGACCTCTGATTCAAATAGAGATGATAATATATATCACACTATCTCAAATTCATTGCAAAACGTAGTTTATCAGGAAGAAAAAAGAGTGTACTATGTATATATAGTTATTCAAAATAATGGATTCTGTATTGAGAAAATAAAAATCTAGTGAAATACCTCAATAACCAGATGTTCATGGTACTATGTTTCTCTGGAAATGAGAGTTTCTCAAAAACATACTTCAACATAGTCTCTTTGCATCTAAATTTATAGGCAATCAAAACCTATAAGTATTGAATCTATTTTGTGACACAAATTTCATCATCAATGAGATATCAAATTTTCTACACACAACAAAGATTTATTTTTTATCTTCATTTACACATGGAAAAAAAGATTCATGTGATTTTGATCTCATTGGGATCATTATAATACTCAAACGATGATTATAAGTCTCATTTAAAATGATTGTCAATGAAGCTCATGGATGTCCCAGTGAACTGACCTCCTTTGATGGGTTTCTGGAGATGATGATGCAACAATATTGATCAAACTAATAGTATTCAAAAGTTTAATAAATTAGATGGTCATGGTTGTTTTAGTGCTATAGTATTCGATCCCACATCAAAACTGTGATAGTTTTTTCTCCATTATAATACACAATGTGGTGAGAGAATTCTAGAAATTTATTAATGGATAGTCCCCACTTCCATTTTAAATGCCTTGTTCTTTAAGCACCTCTAATTTCATTCCACCCTTCACGGTGGCTCCATGTTGCACCCATTTTCCCATGTGGGATCTCTATGAAAATTTTCTACCATAGTGTGTTGGCTTGGATTCAAGGTAGCACCATCCCACATCAGTAGTGGGAAGGTCCCTTGGGGATGGCTGGTATCTGTGGATATTTTTTTAATATTCATCCCATTGAAGAGACTTATACATATACATATTCTGAAAAAAATATATTCAAGAATAACAAATCTACCTTTCTAAAAACATTACAACAAAAAACATAAAATCCTCCTAAGAAAAAATAAATCATTTTTCATGAATATTCTTAAAATATTGTGGAAAATGTTCTGAATAAATTCAACCAATGAAACATGTCTTTTCAACTTAAGATCATTTCTCCAATATCCACATTAAAAACATGAAAAATTTAAACATATTTCACCACACACTTATTGAATACAAATTAAATTCAATGGAAAATTAAATTCCACCCTTTTTATTTGTTTTCAATACTCAAATGATTTCGATATTTTTATTATTTTCCCACCCTTATTGAACATGAATAAAAAGGTGAATTTAGGAGTTCAAAACTTAGGAAGATTTTTCTTAATGTCAGTTTTTTTATAGAATACAACCACACTTAACCAAAGAAATGGTCTTTTAGTTAATAAAATCTATGTCCATGTGGGAAATCCCAGTGTAGAGAAAAGGAGATATGTCACCTAAGCATAAAATCCATTTAAATTCTATAATGTGATTCCATTTTCAATAATGTTTCAGCAAATTTATCATAGGGTAAAATTTGAGCTAGATTTATAAGTGATTTCCTATAAACATCTCAACAAATGAATCAGAAAGATCAAGTGGAAAAACAAATAGCTTTCCCGATAAAATTCAGATTAAAAATTTAATAGTGGCCATTATTTTCTTAAATTTTTTGATTATTTGATAGTTTCAAATCGTCTATTATCCACATCACGGATGTATTAATATCCTTTAATTCAATACATGTTATCAGAAAAGAATTTATATATGGGAATATGGATGAACTTGTTTCTTACTTATAAATAGCACTTAGGCTAAGAGTTACATGTCAATCTTGTTGTTCCCTTATTTCTTTTAAACTTAGATTTGGAAGATTTCAGCTTCATATATTAGGCTATTAGAAGTGTTAGGTACCATTAAATGTCTTGACCAATTTTTCCAATCTTTTAACAATTCATAATTTTCAATTCACCATTTTTATATTATTTCTCATCAACATTAAATTCTTTATATGTCACCACATGATATTCTTTCTCTCTGAAAAGCTTCTTATTTTTTTCAATTTATTTTCAGCTTCTAAAATAATTCACTAGTAATTGTATGTTTCTTCATAATCTAACTTCTAATATCATTTTCATTATAAAGACTCTCTCTTCATAAATAAATTCCTTATTTCTCTACTTTTTGACCATCTTGACCACATCGACCCTTTAATTCATTATGAGATTCATATAAGTTTTTCAATGAACATTTTGATGAAGTCTAGATCACATGATTCTATTTTTAATAATCAGATCTCATCTGGTCAAAATTTATTCCTCTCGATTCAATCCATGTTCTTGGGAGTGATAAGTTATACAAACATGAATAACATTTATAAGAAAACAATCAACAACACCAATAGTAACATCTAAACCTTGACCTTCCAATCAAATAGTTATTTAGCTCTAAAGATTGTAGTTGTTTCTTTCTCACAATTTTTTAATGTATCTTATTAGGAGGAATACTACTAAATAAATTAGTATACTCTTCCTTATTTGTTCTTTTGGAATAATTTGGTCTATTATCTTCTTTTAGACCGCAATTTTAAGAAATACCACATGTACATTGAGATTCATTTGGTCTAGAATAAACGTTTTTCTATGGATCATTCTTTTCTGCAGTAGTAGAAGATGCACCCATTATCTCAAAATATTTGATGAAGTTTTATTTCATCATATTCAAGTGACATTATGATACAATAAAAATAGATTGTGTTTTAGATAATTATTCCTCTTTCTCAACAAGCATATCTTCAATATCGTTCACTATCTTCTCAAGTTCATCTAATTTAAAATTGTTTTGTTTATTTTTTCACTAAATTATTATTATTCCTTATCAATATCTTCCTTTACAATAGTTTTCATCCTTCCTTATAACTCATATATCATCATATTCTTTTTTATTATTTCATTTAGATGAATTTTATCTTTCTTGACATATTCTTTATTTTCAAAGGAAATGTTGTCAATTTTTTTTTTCCATTTTTCTTTTCCTTCCTGAATTACATATTATCCACAATAGCAGATTCTAGATTTTATTTTAACATCCATTCTAAATTAGTTCTATCATCACCTTAATAAAATTAATCACCTTAAAACGTGTCTCTAGATTTCTTAGATTTACCCATAAATAACATTTGATTCTTAGAATATCTTCCATCTTCTAACTCAGTACCCAATGAAGCAAATTCATCCCTATATATACTCATCATATTTATCCTTTTGGAAGTAATCCTCATATTATGATTCTTCCATATCCATTTTTGATACTTCATATCCTTTTCATAAAATTCAATATGATCATCCTTCATCATTGGATAATTACCAATAAAATGACCACTATTGGTATAATTCCATCACTTTGGTGGGTTTTTATATTTACTTTCCATTATTCTCTTTTTAACATCCTTATAATCAACTCCATCAATTGAATGAAATCCTATTCAGATTCTTCATCCTAAAAAATACTTTATTAATTTTCTTCTTTGATTTTATTTTTACTTTTTGTCATGGTTTTAAAGGAAATATCATCTCTTTAATTATTCTTGAATGATAGAACTTTTCTTATTTCATAAGATATGAGAGTATTATGAAGTTAATCCAATGATAGATCATCTTTCTCTTCTATTGCAGAAATCTTAGATTCGAATCTATTTGTGAAATTACTTACAAGCTTTTTTGTAGAAGTGGAATAATCAAATTTCTCTTCAAAACCATTTATATTGATGAAAGTTTCATTTAATCATGAAATTTAGTCATAAATACATTCATCATTATCCATTTTTGACATATTCAACTTTCTTCTCTATATTTTCAACATGGATACTATAAAATTAATAATGTCTTAAAAATTACTTCTTAGTTTATCCTAGATCTCCTCACCAGTGTGGAGACCCATTACTTTAGTGTAAACCTTTTCTGGTTAATCCATAAAGATTTCATTTTAATCCTTTCCGCCAACTTCCGGATTTCTCTTATCATTTTGATTCATAGAAACATATTCTTTAATAGGATGGAAAACCATTATTGTTGTATCTATCACTTCTAGAACATAAATAAAAGTTAAAACAACATCTTATACCCCCCCCCAAATGTGGTAGTTCATTCCATAAAATTTAGAAATTCATCAAATATTCACTAAATTAAAATTATATATTTTATAGAAAGTTTTCTGGATCAACAGAGGGTAACCTAGGTTCTAATATCAATTGATGTGTCCAAGAATCAGTTAGATACCACTGAGGGGGGGGGGGGGGGGGGTGAATCGGTGATATAAAATTGTTACTAATTATTTAACTTTTAATTAATATTATGTGAATGATTAATGTATTGATCCCTCATCTTTAATTCTCATCCTCAAACTGAAAGTAATAACAACAAAGAAAACACAACACATAGGGATTTATAGGGTTCAGTACCAATACCAACTCCTTGAAATGTTAGATAGACTCCGCAACATATATTCTATACTATATCATGTGGTGATTAAAATAATAACTGGTTAGACCCCCAATTACAAACATGTTATAACCCAAGTTCCAAAAAACCCTCAACAGTTCATTGAACTCCTAATTGCACATTCTTATTAACGATTCATTAGAACCCCCAATGAAAATCATCATCAAACTGGTTAGACCCCCCAACAGTAGACTTAAACACAAAATGGATTGATCCACTATATAAAGATCAATTAAATATCATCCTTCAAAACCACATTAGATAACATTGGCTCAAGCACAATTTCAAGTACATTTTCATTGATGATGGGATTTATTAAATAATATCTAATCACTATATATAGTTAGTGCCTTATTAAAAAATATTTTAGGAAAATATTCTTTATTTTTCTAAACACCCGACCTCACTAGACACTAAAAAATCTAATAAATATATATTTATAAACACTGATAAGAAAAATATACCTACTTCAGACTCCAAATCACTTCACACTAATCAAGAAACATACATTGTACGTGCACTTCTTCCAACTTCATTATGTATATAATAAAATATTTGTTCTATTTAATATGTTAAATATAAAATGTTCACAAACATCACACCATCATGTATTCATAATTTCACGTGCTTACATGTTTGTATAACACACACATGCTTAAATATATTTAATTTCTTACGTGTGCATGTGAGAATTTTTTCATGAATTTAAATGTTTTTCATATGGATCCAAAATCACAATGTATCCCCTTTTCTCACTCATAGTTCACAAGTACTTTCCTTCTTGTTCACTCCCCTTTGCATACACTTTTATGACACTGAACACTTGCAAAATAGTTTCATGGACATGTACACAGTCCAATTTTAAAACTCACTATTCACACAGATTGTATTCCTTATATACATGGATATAAAATATATTCATATGAACTATACCTTGATTACGACTCATGTCCACAACACCTTCACACAAAACATGATTCTTACTCTATGTTTGTGTAAGTTATTGAGGTATACACTCCTTCACGCACAAAAATGGAACACTCATTATATAACTTTTATCATGAAAGAAAAAAACCAAATTAGTATTAAATGTTTATGTGCACATGATCTTATTCAAGATATTTTGTTTCAGTATTCATAGTTTCATGGTTTCTAAAACCCTTCACGCAAAACAATAAAGCACCCATTTCCTTCTTTTAAGATAAAGACATGAATTTGTATCATGCTATCTTGAATGATTTTTGGAACCTAATTCATCACAAAGAAAGAATAGTGTTCTATGTACAAATATTTTTCCAAGGGAATGAATTCATATTATTACAAAATAAAAGTGTGATAAATAATTTTCGAACTAGGAATTAATGATACCCCATTTCCCCAAAAACAATATTATATAAAAAACATACTTCAACTTGGTCTCGATGCATAAGTATTTATAGAAAACCAACACTTCCAAAGATTGCGCCTATTTTATGACACATAAATCACCATAAATGAGATAACAAATTTTCTACGCATAAAAAACCTTTGGTTTGATCTTTATGAACACATTAAAAACAATTTCATGTGATTTAGATATCATTGCGATCATCATAATACTCAAATGATGATTAGAATTGTCCATTAAAATGACTATCGATGATGCTCAATGATATCTTAGTAAATATGATCCTTTGATATCATGATGGAGATGATAATGTAGTAAGGTTGACTAAACATAAATCCTTCAATAGATCAATAGATCATAATGACATGGTTCTTTCCGTGCTATAATATTCAATCCCACATCAAAGATACATCCATTTCTTTTTTACTTTATAATACATTATGTAGTGAGTGTGGTCCAGAAATGGGTTACTCGACACTCCCTGCTTGCATGATCATTAATTTTTTCTACCACCATACTGCCTTTAATGGTGTCTCCATGATGAACCCATGCAATCTTATGGGTTATCTAGACACAATTTCTTCTGTAGTGTGTTGGCTTGGCCTTTAGGATTCAACTACACACCTCAGCAGTTGTATGAGTCCCTCGAGATATGTTAGTTTCACTACCAATCTTTTTAATATTCATCCCATTGAAATGACCTATACATATACGTATTCCAACCAAAATAATATTCAAGAACCCCAAATCCACCTTTCTCAAAAATTTATGACAAAAAACATCAAATCTTACTTAGGAAAAGTAAATCAACTTTCTTGAAATCTTGTTAAAATGACGTGAAAAATGTTCCAATTAAATTTCACTAATGAAACATGTATTTTAAACTTAAGATCATTTCTTATATCGTCAAACTAAAAACTTAAAAAATATCAAAATAATTTACCAAACACTAATTGACAAAAAATGAAATTCACTAGATACTTCAAATCATGGTTAATATCTCAAAAACTCTACATTCATTAGAATATGATCAACAACATGGAATTGTGTTCAATAGACTATCATAAGCATCTCCCAAAGCATGGATTGAGAATTTAGAGTGATCCTATTCTTGGTGTCACATGGCTAGAAAAATATTGAACTTAACCAATTGGTCACAAACTTCTATGGAATAGATTCTCACACAGACATCAATTTTAGTTTCTTGATATCATGGGGAATGATCTTCCAAGAAATAGTGAATTTTGGAAAGAAGAAATATAACCTACCACATCAAGGACATAGAAATCTATTGGGAAGATAAGATCATTGACCCAGATAATGGAATCATTGAATATTACCTCAGTAATGGCAGTGTATTGATTGTCTAGCTAGATAACTATAATCGTTGGGTGAAAACGACCTGAAACAAGGTTGGATAAGTTATATTTTGCAATGAAATTTATCAAGGATCATATGTCAATGAGTACATCAAATACTTTGGAACATATTATTTATTATGGAATCATAAAGGACCCTAAATCTTTTCTCTTTATGTGAATGTAAAGTTCGGTTAAATAATTTTCAATAGTTCAAAGATTCATTATATGGGTGTATTTTTCTATAAGAAACATTGCATACTTACGGATTTTTTTGATGAAATTCAATAGGGGAATGTTTCCTTTAACAAATCTAAACATGTCATGAATTTTAAAATAATGTTTAAAGGGATTCCTAGGCTTAGTTATGGTTTGAGTAAAAGGTATTAGGTTTTGTAGAATTGTGGAAGGAGGTGGTTGAGTAACTTTAGGTCCTTTTTTGGATTTTTGTTCATTTTATTTTTCCATCTAAAAAATTAATGGGGATTTAGTGAATTCATCATGAGGCATAAAAATTTTCGTCCCAGATAGAAGTATAATTTCACTTATAATACCCTTAAGTAGTGGAATGGTTGAGTATGGGGATGGGAAGAATTGGATTATTTCTACTCGATTAAGTGGGATGCGTGTTTCTCAATTTTATTTTCAAATTTTTATAGGATGGATTGTGTTAAGGAGGAATGGTCTTCCACATAAAATTACCATGGTTTCTTATGAGAAGAGGAATGTCCCACATTGGGATTTCCTTGATTGGGGTTCTTTAAAACTTTATTTCATTTGGTTAAGAATTGAGAATATTCATTAGGGTAGTGGAAGCAAAGAAGAGGAAGATTTATCCTTTGATGTTGAGTAATAAAAAGATTAATTTATTACAAGCTACACCCTCTTGATCTTATTATAACTAATTTGGATTTTGAAGAGGGATTTGAGGAGTATGAGAGATGGGGTTACCATAACTAAGACATGGATTGTCTTTCGAGTGTGGGTTATAGTTTAGAGATAAGGGATTATAGTGGGTTTGGATAGAGTTTCTAATGAACTAACCTGGTTGTTGAGGGTTGGTGTTCCTATGAGAAAATGCAATATTGAGATCCAATGCTCTATAAGAATTTAATGAATAATCTTGTAGTTTTGGAACTATATCAGTTGGATGAGTTGGTGGAATATAAATTACACAATTTTTAATAGGTATAAGGAACTGAGATTTTGGAGCAAATGATGTTCGGGGTTTAAAAAACAACAACTAGGTATCACACAAGACCAGTTATCTTACTCAACCACTTAGACATTTTATTAGATTCTATGGATTGATTCTATTGGACTTATTTTACTTGATAATGTTCTCGACTATTTAGTTTATGCATGTTTTTAGCCGTGTTTCTTATGATATCTGACACATCTGTAGGGGTTTTGTTAACAACAGAACCCCCACATGTGAGATTGATGGGTGTTCTATCCATAAGAAATAACCCCTCATATAGGTATTTTATCAGGATTTATTTTGAGATTTTAGGGTGTGGGAAAGTTTCTTTTATATTTTTGGACATATTGAAGCACTCAAAGAGTAAATTAGTAGGGAATTAAGGGATACCATTAATTTCTTTTTAGATAGAAAAATTTGTTAAGTAGGAAATACATTTTCTAAAAATATATTCTTCATATCATTCAACGAGTTTATGGAACTAGGAGGAAGGCAGTAGGTACCTAAATTGGAAGAGTTGGATTGGGAGAAAGGGAATGGTAAAAGTTTTATTTTTTCTTCAAATCCCTCTTGAGGATTAAAATTAGATCACACCACCAGGAATAATTTTTGGGGATGAAGGGGATCCGCCTGATCTAGCCCATATAAATGATGTAAAAGATGAATGAAAATTGATTGGAGTTTAAAATATTCCTCAATGATGTGATATTAAATACCAAGATATTGTTAATTATTATCAAGGGAGAAGAGGTTTTTATGGTTTGTTTCGTAGTATTTACCATTTCATTCTTTGGACATGGGTTTTGTAATGGTTTTTTTTCTTATTAACCCTAATGGTCTTCCTAATCCAACTTATGATACGTTAAATTTTCAGATCAAATAAATGAGTTGTAATTTTGGGTAAGTTATGGAGGCATTCATACTAACTTTTAAAGGATAAAGAAGGATTATTTTCATTGTGTTTTTCCCTTTTATTTTATTTTATATTAAGGTGGGTATTTATTTTTACTATTTATGATTTTCCCCTTTTTTGGATTTTTTTATTTTGTTTGATGAAATAAAAAAAGTCTTGTTATTGAACCACCCCCAGTAACAACACATTTTAATCATTTCTTCATATCAACTATCGACCATTCAATGTCCTGATGCTCTACTATAATGTGTATAGGCACACTCGAGTTTAATCCTCCGTAATGATAATATTTTTTTGAGTCAATGGTTTTTTCTTTTTGATATGGTGTGTGTGCGGGGGGGGGGGGGGGTTGTTTAAAGCGATTAGGTTAAATGAAATATTGATGAATTAAATTTCAAAATTTAATAAATATTTGGGTTAATTCATTATTAGGTATTTAAGGTTATGATATCCTTTATCTTTGTGATATATTGCATTAAATTAACACCCACATCACTATATGATTTTGATCATAATTCCTAAATGTGAAGGATTTAATCTAAGCCTGAAATAGTGTAATGATCTCAATCAATACATGTTTATGGAAGTGTATTTATAGTTACAATAATCTATAGAATCCACATGGTAAACCAATCATTCCATTGACCCATTTCATTTTAATTTTAACCTGACCAATGTTAAAATTAATAAATTAAATGAGAAATACCTCTCAATCAGTTAACATCCCCAAATAATTACTCTAAACCGATGGATGGATTTTCCATCCATTTATATGGTCCGTAATCTAGTTTTTGAGTTTTATGGTCATATGTTAAAAATATTATAAATGTAATTGGATAAGATAAGAGTAGTGTTCCAAATACTCACACATGAATGATGAATTGTGGTAAAACACGTAATTTGGGTCGAATGAGAAAGTGAAGGAATGGAGGTGGTCTTTAATAATTGAATGTATTTTAATAAAGTAAAAAATGAATCTCAAAAATTTGGATAAGGAATTTATTTTATATAATTTAAAAATTCATTGCATGAAATTAAAATTAAAACAAACATACTTGATTACAATTGAAAAAAATAAAATCAGTCACGAAAATAAAATTGGAGGAGGGGTACCTCATGTAGAAAAAGGAGTAAAAAAAGTCATACTAAAACTTTTGAAAGGCTATTATCATTAAAATTATCCGCATTTAGTTCTGAAGTTTCAACCTCTTTCAAGGATAATAGGGGAATATATTTATGGAACATTATTTCAGAATTTTTCCTTCAAAAAGCGTCCATTCAAGTTATATCAACCATTTAATGATTAAAATAGGTGATTATAGAAATATATTATTCTTAAATGTTTTAGATATATTTTTGAAAATAAGACACTCTATATTTTGAGTCCATTTTACATTCTGTTCCAAATATATGGTTGTTTTCCTAAACCATGTGCCAATGAAAATAATTGTACCAAATTTTTACATGGCCTAATTGTGAATGGGTTTTAGGCTAGAAATATATGCCTTAATTTAGAATAAAAATATTCTAAATCTTTGTGATATTTTCTATTAAATTTTCAACAATAAAATTTCATATCAATTGAGTGAGTTGAATGGTTGGAATGTGACGTCCTAGAACTAGATGCCACTTAACGTGTTCCCCGAGTCCGGTGGACCACATGGACTCAAGCGCATATCCCTAAACACCAGCGGCTACCGACTAAGAGAAAGGGATTAGAGTGTGCCCAGGGGATACTATGACCACATTATCATAGTGCAGCATAGTGGAAGGAATATAAAGGAATTGTAAATAGTGGAATAAATATAAATAGTTTAAATAAATAGCGAAAGCAAACTGATGGAATAGAAAAATGAGAATAATAATAATTGTACCAACTGGCACAATGATGATGAAATTTCATGTCACTATAAAACTAGAAAACATGGATACAAGATAACAGTAATAATATGTTCCACAAAGTAAAATAAAACAATGTGTAATCCAAGAATCCTGATATCCAACTCGGTCATCTACTGTCAAGGTATATCCTATCAGCACACAATCAAGTGTTGGATGTTGTATGCTTCACTTTGTCAATTCCTTCAACCATGTAATATAGTTCAGGTACCAAACGACACCCGGAGTGGGTGTGAGATAAATATCAGGTGGGAACCACCAACGATGTCTATAACATCTGGCCCATGTAATGGATTATAGTAGTTTTCATGAATGCATACAAAGAAAAGAATGCAATATAATATGGAAAAATACCCAAGTCCCTACTTCAACCCTCTGCTAGTGTTTAAACATGTAACCCGTTTATTAATTAAGTAATCACCATTTAATGTAAATAGGTCATGTGAGGCATAGCCAACACAGACAACACCTCGTGATAATATAACTAGTGAAGGTCCCAAGACATGACAAGGTAACCTGAAAATGATATCCAGTGAGGGAGTTCCAATGTAAAAACCAAGGTAATGTAGAACTCATGGAATGTTAACTCTATACTATCTGATTCTAGATAATGGGTAAGAGTGTAATCCAAGGATAGTAATCCAATGCCTTCCAAAATAAAGCTCCTATTGAATCCATGGTGATCGACCAAGGTAAAATGGGGCTAAGTAACGATAGGGCCCTATATGCTTTCACCATGGAACCTACTAGTCAAAGTTGGATCCAAGGAGTGTATCTGAGGTATCTTGTAATAATGTAAAAGATCCTATGGTATTATATTGGGCATCCAAGGAATAAACAAGAACTAGAATCTAGGTGGGTATCAACCTAAGAAAACCACAATATTTAATCAGAATGGGGTTCCTGAGTCCCAAGATATTTTTCTCTCAGTATCCAAGGTGATTCTGAGTTAGTCCATTCCTATTTGATATTTTAATCATGTAATAATTCATTTGGTAAAATTCTTCCCTTCCATTAGTGTGGATATGTCAAGTAGAGTTGCACCAATTTATTAATTGGTCTAAGCCCTATCTTCCATTATTTGAGGATAGGCCAAGTTGCATTGCAACAATTTAATCAAGTCTTACTTAACCATTAAGGTATATTAAATTATTGGGATTCACTCTTCTACCTTCCATCAACATGGAAAGGGGTTCTATGGACATTTAACCTTTACTAAATCTAATTTGTTAAGGCAAATTTATATACTTAGTATACATTCCTTTTCAAATTTCACATTTGATAATCATTTGGAAGCACTTACCTTTGGTGGGTCAAGTGGTGAGATTACATTGTACATGCCATTTTGAAATTCTCATTAATAACATGTCATTTGTTAGGGAAAGACTCACCATTAGGAAGGTTAATCAAAGGGAAACCCCAACAGTGGCTCAAACGTGTCGAAACACTAAAAACCCAAATATGTCACAACCTTTGACATGGGGCAGATTGAGTTGTAGGTGTAATCACTAACAACTAATCTCATATTTAGAAAGAGCATAACAACATGAATCTAACATGTATAATCGTGGAATGTAAATTTAAGAAAAGGATTTCGAAGAAGTTAGTGGACCACAAACAAATATTCCCAAAATCAATAAACATTAGGTATAATTTATAGATGACTAACCTTAGGGTTTTATAATCATTCTCCTCTATTATCGGCCCTTGATTTTCCTTGGATCAGAGTAGATCTAAGAAAAAGTTAAAAATACTCACATAGTGATATCTATGTTCACAGTAAGAGAGAAGAATAAAGACAAAATATAACTATAGTACATACCATTGGACATCCAACGTGATTAACAAAAGCTCGATCATATGGCAGACGGAGGAGATCTCTTGTTCCCTATATTAGGTATTCAAAAATCTCTAAAATGTGAGGAAAGGGGTTTAATCCCCCTAGTTCTCAAATTTGATAGGAGTAGTTGGATTAATAGATCATTAAGTAAATTTTGGACATTTTACATAGGAAATAATCCTACACATGGTTTGTCCACATGGTTTGTCAAACTGTGTGCATACCATGTTAGATGGTTCTGGCCAAAATGTATTCCTCCACACGGTTTGATCAAACTGTGCGAAAGCTATCCACGGGTACCTGGGGAAAAAGGGGTGTTTGATTGGTTAAGACTCATAGCCACGTACCAACCGTGTGAGATGGATATATATAAAAAACACCATCGTCACAGTTAGGAAAATTGTGCCGAAATCCCGTACGGTTTACTCTAAAGTGTGATCCAAGCCGGTTTTCCCCAAAAAGATGGGTTACGGGCTCCAAACAAAGCCCAAACACCCTCAGAACCCTTACTAAATCATTAGGCATCCATATTAGATTCAAAGTATGGATTTATACAAAAACTTAAAGGGTCCATACCTGAGTGAAAGTTTGGGTTCTTATAATGAATCTCAATAATGGTGAACTTTTCTTCAATCATGGGAAGAATGTCGGAATGGAATTTCATGCATGGATTGGGATACATTAAGGCTGAATTGAGATTTAAAATCTTTACCTAAGTTATATTGTAATTTTCATGAACATATTATGAAGAATATTTTAATTTTAACAACTTGATTTATCTAATAAAATAGAACATTATAAGATGTCCGATTTCATTGAAACATTTGTTGGTATATCTTGTTTTGTTCATATAAAAATAAAAACTATCGGACCAGCCAATGAAATTGTAGATTTATTTTTAGAAACTAGAATGAGGAACCCAAAGAAAATAATTACAATATTTCAATTAGTATGGGAAGAGGTTTGCTTAAAATAACAATCTGAATTGAATCTATATTAATTAAAAAAATGTTCACAAATTATATTTAATATTAAAAAATAAAATTTCACACCAATTATGAACTTTTAATTGAAAATAAGTAAATTTAGTAGATAAAAACTTGTGAATAAAATAACAAAATCAATACTATATTTTTTTAGGAGGTAGAAGAATAGATAATATTGAAAATACTAAGTTAAGAGTTATAGATGTTTTTTGGAGAAACATCCTTTTGATCACACATTAATCCATAAAAGGATAGTATTATTGTAATGTCTTATATTTTTTCGTATATTATTTCAGTATTATATGGGAATTATTTCAAGACCAGGCTTTGAGACGGCGGGCAGTTCCGAGACCTGGTGATCCCGGAAAAAATGTTTGAATTTAATGAAATAATTAAATTACACACACGTGTGGTTTTCCTGAAAAAGTGGAATAACTCCTAAACTGGTGCTCAGATTATAAATATGAGGGAACTGTTTCGTCTAGAGAAGCGCTTTTACCTTAGGTAAGACCTAATATCGGTTGGCACCGGTCGGTGGTGAAATCTAGTTTTTGGACGTAACCGTAATAAAATATTTAATAAAAATATTTTATTAAATCCATCTGCATCGAAATATTTTAATCAATTAAATTAATGATTTCATATGGGATCAGTGTTAGAGATCTCATAACCCTGAATTTCCCCTGGAGGTGACAGGAAGCTTTAGAGAAAACCTGCCAACGTGGCCATGACATTCTTGAAGAGTTTCACCGGCAACGACGACATGGAGACCAGATCTTCACCAATGAACTTGGTGGATCTAGGTAGGTCATTTGATTTTGATTTCTTTTCCCATTCTTGAAAACCCATGACAGACGCAGAATAATCTACGAATTGATTAGCATGCAGACCGATCTTTTTGTGGGCGGATGTGATTTGGGGGTTTTATCGGGAGATCCAATGTTTGTAATTATAATCTGTTGATTATTTGGTTTTGATCTAATGGTGATGAACCCAGATCATCACGAACAACGATCGAGGTTCTTCCCTCTTGTTTGATTTTGCGATTCAATTCCCTGTTCTTCATGGAGACTTCCTATTCTTTCCGGCGCTTGACGTTCTTGGAGGAAATCAATCGTTTCACATTCATTTTTTGGCACGACGATCTGAGATTGTCGATCCAACCTCGGGATGATGGTATGGAGCTGAAACGACGGTTTAGGCGGACGATTCATAGAGTATTGAGAGATATGAGTTTTTGGGTGTTTTTCCTTCGGATGGAGCGTTGGAGGCTTATGACCCGATCGAAGAACTGAAAACACCCGATTCAGTGTTTGTATGATTGGATGAACCAAGATCTGAAGTATCGGGACAAACAGATGAGTGATCATGAATCCAGAAATCTGGCCTCGGCATGAGGAGGAAGATGACTGTTCTGGAGAAATCTCAACTACACGGCATGTAGTATGGGCTACACAGCGTGTGTTCGTCGGCGGGCCACCTGGTGTGTACTTTGGGAGTACATGGACACAGGTTGGGACACGACCAAGGACACGGCGTGTATACCTCTCCCTAGCCAGACCTGACCAGATACACAGGATACCTCATGTACTGGTACACGGACAGGGCGACATGGGTAGACACCGTGTACGGGCATACGAACTAGGTACACGGGTGTTTCCCGGTTGTCAGGACACGTCATGTGCTTTGACTTACACACTACATATAAACTTTTATACATGACTTAAAATTATGACACAGACCATTTTATGTGGGAAGTACCCAGAGTCAAGGAACACGGCGTGTGACCCTACTACACGCTGTGTAACCTATTTTACATGGCTTGAGCCATTTGTCTTATGTAACCTGGGCTAGATTCCATAGGGTTTTTACCCTTGGCCTTTTCGTTAGAAGGTTTCTGGTGTCATTTCCTACATACAGAAGTATGGTCCCTCCAGTAGGACTTCCTGAATAGAGTTTTTGGAATCCCCTCTATGATACTTAGAGTCAGATCCTCTATTCCTTCCTGGTACCCTAGGTAGAGTTCTTGGTATCGACATGACCTACCTTACCCGGGCGCCGATCCTCTGCTAAGCGGATTAGTTCATACTGAGTTGTTTGAATCACCCCATAGCCAATATTTGTGATCCTCGTCTGTGCATTGTATTCTTAATTACTTGTGGAGTGAGTTCTCCCAAAATGGGTACTTTGTATCTCTCTCTTCAGACCTAGGAGTGTGTTCTCCTTGTTACTTGCTTAGTGGAGAACCAAAGAAACACCTTGTAAATAAGGAATAACCCACATAAATGGTAAAAAATACTAGGAAATGAGAGATAATTTAAATAAAGTGAGTTGAGTGTTACAAACATTGAGATATATCTAATTAATCCCTTAGAGATAAAATGAAAAATAACTAGGGGAGATCTATGGAGAACAAGAAGGGGAAAGGTGAAGCTCCTCCACAATTGGAAATAGACCAAAAAGATTCCATTTTTATTTAAGAAGAAAATATGTAAAATAGTGTAAATGAACCATTTTCCTTTTTAAAAAAAAACTAGGACCATCACATGGATGGTAAGCCTTAGTAGAATCCATGACTCATAGGAATGACCTTTTCTAGCTAATAGAATCTATATAGCTAGCCAATGGTACTATAGACCATTGGATGCATGCCATAAACAACTCACAAGATTACTATACTCACCTAAGAAATCTTAAACTCCTAAATGACCTCATTACATGTTTGAACTGGATATTTTGAGGGGTTCCAAACAACTAAAATATATTCTGATAAATGGTTTAAAATTTTTTCTATCCATTAATTTGAAAAGTTAAAATTTCCAAAAATTATGAATCTCTTTAAGGATATGAGATCTTATATGAAAGATATTAAAAAACCAAAAAGAGAGATAAAAAGAAACATTAAAAAAACAACATGTTATTAATGTAAGAAATTGGGACATATCTGTATCGGTTGTTCAAGGTTTAAATGAAGATATATGTAATATAAAAGATAAATTATGTATAAATAAAATAAATACTTGAAGATCATGGATATATAGAGTGCTAGTAATGATTTATTTTGAACAAGGTTCTAAATATGATAAAAATTTTATTTTCAGATATATAGCTATAATTCAATATAAAGAGGAAACATTTATCAAAGGATGGTGAATTATTTCTTTAAACTATTTATATTATATTTATTCTTTTGATGGTGACGAAGAAAGTTATTCATTTGTTGAATAAATGGAATAATATATGATAAAATTGGAGAAAAAAAATTAGGAGTTATTAAATAAATATATATATTCTATTACAGGACTTTCTAAGTAAAATTATGTTATTTCTAAATATACTTCGAAATTGAGAGTAAAATAAATTATTGTTTCCAAAACTATTGATGAATAAAATTAAGTTTTAAATTAAATTAAAATGTTTAAAGGTTAAATAAGGTATTATTAAAATTCAATTTTATAAGGGATATTTTTAATAAACTTCTAAAACAATATTAACTTTTAGTATTCTTCAAGAATTGATTTTTTACTAGGAAATCATATTTTAAATCCAAATATTTTTTTTCTAGAAAGTTACATATTCCTTAATAATTTAAAAACTGGTTGTCACTAGAAGAATATACACACTCTATAGTTATAGAAATATTTCCTAACTTCTAAAGCTTATGTTTTTTTGGAAGCCATAAAGTTTCAATGAAGAGTAGTTATGAGTATATGTTTCCATATAGTTTTTTTGTTAACATATCAATACCTAAAAGTTCATGGATAAAAAGATTTTAGTTTCATATATTTTAGGAGAGAGTGCAAGCTACCGATGGTTGAAACACATGGTACATGTATAATTATTATTCTCCATATATGACTAAAAAATTATCCAAATATAAAAACTTATAAAAAAGAAAGAAATTTTAATTGTATATATGACATCGAAAGTTAAATCATGGGTATAGGTGATGTGTCTATCTGTGGGGAATCTTAATTTAAAAAATATATATTTTTAGTAATTAGGTACAATCTTATTATCATCAGTCAGTTATGAGATGAAATTTACTCCATGAACTTTAAGAATGATAAACACACAATAATAACTTTGATAGGAGTTAACATCTAATCAACCAATCAACGTGATAACATTTAGACACTTAACCTATAAGTGTTGAACTACAAACAATTTACTTACCTGAAATAATTTGAAGAAAATTCATTGATTTCATATAAAATATTCGAACACAATAATGTTAGGAACATAGATAAAATTTATAAGAAGGAACCTGTAATAAAACTTCAAGAAATTATGTTTCATTATTCTAAATTTAGTGATCCTTTCTTATATTAAAGAAACTATTTTTATCTTTAAACATAGTGCATAAATAACTATTTATAAACCACAACAGATAGTGTATATGAATCTATTTAGACTTAGAAAAACTATTAGTATGAGATCAAAAAACATTGTGTGCATCTTATTTTAAGATTAAACCAGACATACTTGGGGTATTTCTCTCACACATACATCATAAGCACAAAGTTTTATTTAAATGTTTTCAAAATGAGTTTAAAACAATATTCCCATAATACCTATATTAATTGATCATGGTGAATTTTTTGAAAATTTGGATTTTGAATATTGTTTTAGTTGTGAAGGAATTAAAAATAAATGATCATAACCAATAAATTTATAATAAAAAAGGGTGGATAAAATGAGAAATAGAACTCTTCAAGATATTTATTGGTCTATATTGTGTGACTATAAAGTTGCTAATTTTTTTAATTGATGCTATTAATACTGCCTAATATAATATAAATCATATTTTTCTTCATCTTATTTAAAATATAACACCTTAAAATTTATCTAATAGAAGGAAATAATATGTTTTCTACTTTATTTTGTTTTGATAAAAATTGTTTTTTAATACTTAATATAATATTTATAAATTTGATCCAAAATAAAATTAAGGAATTTTTATTGGGTATTACAATACAATTATGACCTATAATTTTTTCAATAGATGGTCACTTACCATTAATGAAATAATGTATATAAAATTTTAGGAAAATGATCCTTTCATAAATTAATTTCCTAAACATCTCAATTATGGAAGTGATTAAAATTGGGCTTTTAAACACCTTTCAATTTTAGATCTTGTGGTTAAAAATCATAAATCAATTATTAGTAATACAAAAACTTAACATTTTGGAAGGTAATAATTTGGTAGTTGTGAAACAATTGACCCTATTTCGTAGAAACCCAACTATGTTATAGAATAGTTCCATTAATAATGTTTTTAGTGATATTGATCAACCTATCAAAAATAAAAATATCTCTATTGAATTAATATGATTGTGTTGAATTGTTATCTCAAATGTATCGTCAAATTAAAAATTCTTCCTTGGGTAGTAAATTTTAGATACTATATACATGAGAGGAAATCAATATATTTGAATAAAAAATGGTTTCTACTTTCATTAAATGTATTGAAAATATTTTTATTATATGAGCTATTAAGGTCATTTGAAATAAATTCGATGAAAATGTAACCATGGATTGTAACAAATTACGACTTTTTGTGAAATTATATAATTATAAACAGGTCATAGAATATAAAGAAACATTTTCTCTTGTAAATAGATTGTAATCTATTTTTTAATAATCACAATCATTAAGGTATATATATTATTTAATTTTTTGACAGTGTTTTGATTTTGAGTTTTGGGATTAAAGGTTAAGGAAAGTTGAGGGGAGGAAATTTAGTTGTATATAACTATATTATCATAATGGATTCCACTAGGTACCCAGTGGTTGGGTACCAGGTACTGTTTGATGAGATTGTGGCGTAGGCCCTTCATACCAGCTACCTAGTGGATAGTAAAATTTTATTAGGAAGACAATGTGGTTTGTTTGGGTAATATTTGGGATCCAAATATTTTTTTAAATATTTGTAACTATGTATTTTCAATTTTATAAAAATTGGCTCTTAATTTAGGAATAATTTTATTTATGATTCTTTTTAATATTTTTGAAAAATATTTGGAGATAGACTCCTCTCTCTTCATCCCACAGCTTCAAAATGTTACTGAAAATCCATTTTACTTTAGATTTACGGTATGATTAGTGAATAAGATTTATATCATTAAGTGATTTATAAATATTATTTTTTATAATAAAGTGATGAGGTGTTGATCATTGTGTGGTTTTAAGTCCCATTTTTTACTTTTATTTTAACATATTATTAAATATTTATATTCTTTGAGTTGTTGGAGGTCTGTACCTTCTGCGTATTTCTTTTCATTGTTAATTTATATGACCTATCTCCCATTCTTGGATTTTAGAATATTTTTATATGTGAAATGTTGGATGATTTAATGATTTAGGTTCTTTTATTTTTTTATTAACTTGGAAATTAGTTCAAATGTTAAACAATGAGTTTAATATTAAATTTTTATGGGTAATTGAGACCTAAAATTGTTTACAAGGTATGTAATTATGATTACCCATGCATAAATGTTATATTGGTAAGGAAAATGACCTATTCGATGTGTGGAAATTATTTGGATCATAATGTGGTGCTTTAAAATTGATAATCACGTGATGTAAATAATAATGGAATGAGATAATTGATTTGTTTAACGCTAAATTCCTCTTAATGAATTCATGATATGTGATTATGAATTTTTTAATGATTTTTTGGTGTATTCGTTATTGCAATTTTTGTGTATAGGGTGATGTTTTTACTATAATTCACATATACACATGTGAAAATGAGGTACTAAATGGGATAAATGTGACTAAATTACATTTCAAATTAACATTATTCTTGATAAGTTACATTTTTTGGTTAGTAAGTTACTCAAACGAGTGTGAAAATATGGAAATTGATTTTAAATTGGTTAAGGATATGATTAATTGGGATTTCTTTTTCAAATAAACCTATGGATAAAAAGGGAGTAGAAGAGACCTAAAAGGGGATTCTTAATGTGGTTTTACCATTGAAATTTCTATTACATGATGCTGGAAATGAGATTAAGTATTTTTATTATTGCATATGAATTTTTGAAGAGGTTAAAATTTTAAAAAGGAATATTATTGTATAAAATTGATATGTTGTGATAGACTAGAGTAATGCATGAGATTTTCCTAAGTTACATATTATGTGTTATGAATGGGATAGAAATATGGTCAATTTATTATAGTCTTTGGTACATGGAGATGTGGTATGTTATGATATGGAATGTTTGGACTTGAGAGATTGTATTTGTCACATGATATAAAATGAATTAGTAATCCATGAGGGGTCAGATATACATGATATAATAGATAGAGTTTGCCTAAAAGGTCTGGATATTTATTTTTCATGTGCATGGTTGGCCTTGAGTGAGACTGGGGTAAGATGATGAGTTATAGACTTGGTTCCCAGGTCAATAGTTACTCAAACTAGAAAAATAATGTTTCATTTTTTTAGTGTCACTATTTTCAACTATTATTTTTTCATACTAAAAATGAAAATATTTAGATCATTTTATTATTAAACTGTTTATTTATAAGAAAATACTAAATCCTTGAGATAGTGGGTATTTCAGTGGTTTCTATCTAGGATAATACTCTCACTTATTATGTATATATAACTTATGTGTGTATAAATTACATGTATAGAATTTAGGTTAAGTAAAGAGGCCTCTATAGTAGCGATTTAGAGTTTGGAGACATTATAAAGACGAGTTTATAGAGTTTTAGAGCTATGTGTAATGGGATGCACACTTTTCCATTAATGATCAATTTTAATTATATTATATATATTTTAGTATTCATGATTAAATTTTGAGACTTAATTATGTTTTGACATTTATTGGAATTTTGGGATATTAATTTAAGCTTATTGAGTTAATATTTATGTCTTCAATTTTTCCATCTTATATTTTTCATATATTCAGTTTTTGTGATATGGTTTCCCATTATAAGGTAAATTCTCCCCAAATGTTATAATTATACCCTTTCCACTAGTGGGAAACCTCTGGTAACTGAGGTGTCAACTTGAGTCTATGTGAAACTTCACCTTAATGTCTTGGTTATGTTGAGGTGGGATGTTACAAAATGGTATTTGTGTAGTTCTTTATTAGGGTAATGATATGAAGGGATATGGTAGTGTATATAGTATTATTTAGGACATTGAATGGAAGCTATGTGTGGGTGCATGGATACCACAACTATAGTGGAAGGATAAGTTAGCTGGGTAAATGGGTTTTTATTTTCCTAGTTTACTAAAATATATTTTGGGTATAATTCCCATAAGATGAAGGTGGGTAATGGGAAAATTAAAGTATCATTCATGAAACATAGGATTTAGAGGATACCGTCCAGGAGGTCGAACGCTTTGATGATCATCTCGAAGAAACATGGGATGATAGAGTGTATGAGGAGCTCTCAGGAAAGATGGATTCTCTGAATGACATGGTGCTAAATTAGGAGCAATAGGCTAGAGAGGGGGAAATGGATAAATGGTTAAAGGAGGGTGATATGAATTCTACGTTCTCCATGATTTCTTAAAGTAGAGGAGAAGGCTGGTCAATCTGAGTATTAAGTTGTAGGACTACTCTTTCATGGAGGACAGGGATGTAATTGGTGCCACAGCCAACACCTTATTTACAAACCTTATGGCCGGTCCAAATGACCGAATGCCCACTGGGTACCCCTCAGATCCCTCAGATATTTTTGAAGTTATTCCCTCTCTCACTACTGCTCATGAAGATGAAAGCCTGGGGGCTATGCCAGGCCAGAAGAAGATTAAGGGTGACCTCATTCACCTGAATCCTGATAGCACCGCATGCCTAGATAGATTACCTAGTTCATTTTACATGTCTTCTTGGGACACTGTGATGGAGGACCTTATTGTTTCCATTTTCGACTTCTTCTAGGGGGTAGTCTCCCCCACATTATATGCATCACTACCATTGTGCTTCTTCCTAAAAACAAGAACCCCACCTCGATCTCTCATTATCTACCAGTAAGCATGTGCAATGTTCATTAAAAAAATTTGGAATGTATTATTAATTCTAGGTTGGAGGTTCATACCCCCTTGTGGGTGTCTCTGGCGAAATGTGGTTTTATTAAGGGTAGATCGATCCTAGAGGCCATCACCCTGGCTCAAGAGATGTTTTGTTTCATGAACTTCATGACTCAAGGATCTAATATGACCACTAATCTTGATACGAATTAGTCCTACGATTGGGTAGAACAGAGATTCATCAATAGGGTATTGGAAGTTATGGGACTCAACTCTAGGAACATTGATATCATCTTTCACTACTTCATCTCTCCATGGATGTCAGTGAATTTTATGGGGAAATAGTATGGCTTCTTCAAGCTGACTCGAGGCCTCAGGTAGGGTGACCCCATATCGCCTACTTTATTTATCGTTGTTCAAGACGTATTGAGTTTTATCCTTCAACGAAGTATAAGTCAGGGGGATTTTCCCATACCATTGTTAGTTGATGGCGCCTGTGGTTTCTCAAACTATATTCTCAAATGACATGATCTTATTTATGAATGATATGAGAAAATATATTCATAGTTTGAACAAATTGATGGCGGTTTATTGTCACTTTAGTGGTAAGATCATAATCAAAATCAAGAACAAGTTTTATATATTAGACAAGTGTTATGTCGAGTGAGATGCTACTATTAGTAGGAATCGAGATATACAATAGGGTTAACATCCTTTGGAGTATCTGAGGGATCTCATTTCTTATGGAAGAGTGAACATATGAGATTTTGACAACATACTCTCCAATATCACAGATATAGTTCTTAATTGGAAGAATAAGTTTCTCTCTTTCGGCGGCCATATAGCATTGATTGACAGTGTTCTTGTGGCCTCTTTGGTGCATGGTTTTTCTTCCATCATGGTTACCATGGGTTTCATAAAAAATATTGATGGTATCCTTTCCAACTTATTATGGGATCCCCTCTGAGAAGGTAAGAGACACTGGGTCTCCAAGATTAGGTTGGAGAAACCAGTTGGAGAGGGTGGTATCAGTGTGCATAGCTTGGAGGATATTCTCTTTTACATGCAGGCCAAGCTTGTATGGAGTGTCCTGGAACATCATACCCTTTGGGGGATTACCATTCAGAATTACACGTCCATTCTCTGGGATGGTGCAGAGGTGCACTCTTCATAACCATGGTCGTTGATTACCCCTCTTATCTTAGCTCTTCGGCCTCACTCCCATTAGATTGTTGGGAGAGGGGACATCTTGTTCTGGAACCACAACTGGTGCGACGATGTTCTGGACTTCCATGGGTGACCCATCACTGATCCCTCTTTCTGGGAATCTAGTTGTTTCCCCTATTTCATCCAAGAAGTTATGAATAAGGAGAAATAGGAGAGATTCAATCTCATTGAACTGAATTAGGAGCCAGATCAGTGCAACTTTTCCCTATACTCTTCGGGGTTATTCTTGTCGAAGAGTTTCTATAGTATCTTAAATGACCATGATTAGGATCACGCGTGGGATCAGGTTCTTTGTGTGAAGAGTATTCCCACCAAGTTCAATTTTTTAACATGGAGGATCAAAAATAAGTTTGTCCTAACAGATTAAAACATCTGGCATTGTAGTATCCCCCTTACTTCTAGGTGTGCGTGCTAAAAGTTTCAGAGTATGGAGAGCACCACTCACCTATTTTTCAAGATTGAATAGAAGAATGATGTGTGGAGTGTCCTTGGGTAATTCACCATGATTTCCACCTTAATCGCTTCTGGCCTCTCATTACTAGAAAGATGGTTCTACAGCCTTGGTGGTAAAGGCATGGAATTTTTCTCTTGCTCAGTTGTGCTGAATGTGGGGCTCTGGTGTATTTGGCGAGCTCAAAAAAATGTGAGATAGGAAGGGGTGGTTGTGTTAAACCGTGTAATTATTGTGTGGGTCATAAATCTGTTGATTTATTTGGCCAAGGTTGTGAGGAAATGGGAATAAGATCCTGCCCTACTCTGGTTTACTTCAGGTCTCCGTAATGGTCATCCAACCAGAAATAATGCTAGTAACTAGAACTGCAGGCGCCCCCAGCCTACATTTTTAAACTGAACATGGATGGGTCTTGTGTCTTGGGTAATATTTAGGGAGGATGGGTTTGGCGGGATGAAAATGGTTCGGTCTACCTAGAGTTCTCAGCCTGGCTGGGGCATGGTTCCTCTCTTTAAGTGGATGCTTTGGCTATGCTCAGCAGCCTTAAATTAGGGTGGTAGAAGGGATTTGATATCAGTGAAGTTGAGAATGACTCCTTTATTATGCATAATTCTTTTCAAGGACATGGAAACCCTCCTTGGTTGATTTTATATGTAATCAGATGGTTGAAATGCTCTCTCAGTAGTAACGCTTGAGTTATACACACATGGAGGGAGGGAAATACAGTTGTAGATAACCTGGACTCATTTGATTTATATGGTCCCAGGGATGTATTTTTTTATAATTTGGTGAGTATAAAGGATAAGGGGGTCAATCTCAAGAAAGGGGACACCCATGGTCTCCACCATTTCAGGCATCCTTAGGGTTTCTTTATTTTTTCCCTATTTTTTCATTATGTTCCTCTCTGTACTCTTGTTTTTTTTTGAATAAAAAATTAATACTGATGATGATGATCATAAAACCTCTTATTTAAAAGGATATTTTGGACCTAGGGTGTATTTAAAGTTGATATTAGGGATCAATTTCATCTTTGAGTTGATATATTCTCTATAAGGGATGATGGTAAAGTTATGTGTTATTTACTTAAGGGACCAACTCAGTGTTGGTGGGATATCCTAGCTCACATAACAGGGAATAAAGGGATTTATTGGGAGTCATTTCAGGTAATCTGTCTGGATTAATTTAATCCATAGATATTATTTATATACAAGGGGAAATATTTTACCATGATTTTCTAGGGAATTATATCAATATTTGACTATGAACCAAGATTTGAGGAGTTTCTTTTGTTTCATCCTACCTTGGGAGAAGTTGAGTTTCTAAAGCCCATTGGTTTTAGTAAGGGTTGAGGCTAATGAGTCACTCTAATGCTCATATTTTTTTAATATTATATTAAAATGGTAGTAAAAAATCCATTATAAATGATAAAGATTTTGAGAAAGGGAAGTAAGAATCAGTTGGATCGGGTGGATCTTGATGTTATAAGAAGAGAAATGGGGATGATTATCTCAATGATTGAGAGAGTTCAGGTGGTTATAGGAATACCATATAATTTTTTTTCCATTGGAAGAGCACCAAATAGAGTGTATTAGTGTGAAAATATCACCCTTACATAATTTTTTATCATTATGAGACTAAGAAGTATCATTTACATGGTAATATGGGCCATATCATGGGGTTCTATTGGTATGGTACTCAGGATATTGGAGTTCATAGTTATAATTATAATATGGGATTATAGTACATGGGCTAGTGTATTTCAGCAGATTGTAAGATTTATATCTTCCCAAGGATTGGTTTAAAGAGTTAGTAAAGGGTATTAGTGGTTTTCTTAGTGTAGATATCCTTCACTGAGGAACTTGTTGGCCTAGGGGAATGTTTGTAGTTTTCATTCTAGTCAATTATTTGTAGTTGAATAGGTAATAATGGATATCAACAAGGTTCATTCTATAAATAGAGGTACATTTCTAGTTTCATATACCGCATCTAGTGTGCTATTTGATTCTATTTTATCTCACTCATTTACGTCTGTCTCCTTTGTTTTAATATGTGGTTGGTTATTGAATTTTATTTTAGATTTTTGAACATAGTGACAATAATGAGGAGGAGAAAATATCATATTTTTAGTAGTTTGTTTTATTACATTGATATTTGCGGTTATTTTAATCTCTATGAGTTATTTATCTTAGAGATGAATGGATTTGATGTTATTATAGGGACGTAATGGTTGACCAATTTGTAAGATAATATTGATTGCTACTTGATTCATGTTATCTTTTTTCCTTATAATGATGAGTCTCATGTATCTCCAATAAAGTGGGATTATTAAGATAATGGATAAAGATTTTATTTCTGTCAACTGAGTTGGATGAAATCTCAATCATTGAGGATGTAGCTTAGATTTTCTACGATTGTTTTTTTTCATTATGTTTTCACCCATTGGTTGATTAGTATATGATATTTTTTTGAATATTTTATAGGGTTTCAACATCAGTAGGGGGAGGATCTATGATAGACATGGTATTGAGTACCTAGATTATTTTTATTCATCTATATAATATGAAACCTACTTATCTAATGGAGTTAATATCTTAGTAAGAGGATCTTGAATTCAAAGGATTCACTTTGAATAGTGTATCTACAAAGGAAACTCTAGTTCTTTTCATTAATAAAGATGATTTTAGTTTTTTGTTATATATAAATTAACAGAAGTTGTACTTTGAAAATAATAATAACTAATATCCCTTCCCCAAAATCTATGATCTATTTTATCAGTTTAAGATATCATAGTGGTTCTAAAAGATCTAAATATGATCAGGTTATCATCATCAGAGGGTGTAAGCTATGGATATGCATAAAATATCCTTTCACACACTATATGATCATCATTAATTTTTTGTGATTCCATTTGGGGTGATAGATATACTAAAAATATTTATATATTTGATGATTGTTTTCTTCCATATTTATCAATATTACGTAGTTATATTATTTATTGATGATATTTTTATTTTTCCACGATCCAATGAGTGACATAGTGGGCATTAGGGTCATGTCTTGGATACCATTAATGCTCACAGTTTTTATGGAATGATATTAAAATTAAAGTTTTGGATTCTAGTTTTAAATTTCATTATTTTTTTCTTAATAGGGGATATCATTAGAACTAGAGATGGTTTTTGTTGTGATGTATTTGTAAATTTAAAAAAATGACTTCAGGATTTAATTTTTCTTAATACTTTTGGAATATTATCACATATTTATTTACTTTTTATATGACCTAGTTTTGTTGATTTTCACATTCAATTATAAGGGAGTAATGTTATATTTTGTGGTATGTTCATAGATGATTTCTAGGAGTTGATGAAGGGATTTACATCGGTTCCTATTCTCACTTTTCTAGAGACCATGAAGGAATATGAGGTATATTTTTTTTATTTCATTATGGGATCAGGTTGTGTGGTGATGAAAGATGGATGTGTAGTGATGTACGGTTTATTGTATCTTATAATGAAGGATAATAATTTTCCTACTCATGATATTTAGTTGGATGAGGTTATTTATTCTCTTAAAAGTGTGTGACACTATCTATTCAGGGAAAATTGTGTGGAGTTCACTAACCCTATGTACCTAATGTATATATATTTTTAGAGGTATATGAATATTAATTATAAGAGGTGGGTTGAATACGAAAATTATTTTGACTTTGAGATGATCTATACACATAGGTAAGTGAATGTTTTCACTGATATTTTTAGAAAGAAGTATTAGGAAGTTGTTGTTGATTATTTGAAATAGGAGTGAAACATATGAATATTTTCTCAATGATGCATCTTGATGTGTATGTGGAAGACTAATTTTTAATTATTGCACATTTTTTACCATCTCAACTTTCAAGGAGTGTGTTAATGTGGGATATTGATTTGACTCTGAGTGAAATTTTTATAAAGGAAGTCATTATGATATTTAGTAGATGTTAAAATCGGTTCTAAGAGATGAATTTAACTGATATTACCTTGGTAGGATCTATTTTATTTTATCTATATGAGGAAAATTGATGTGTGGGTTTCATATATATCAATGGATAGTTCATATGTCTTTAAATAATATATAATATAATGTTTGATGAAAATGTTGATGGTTTTATATGATGTAGGATATAGTTGGGGTAGTTTAAATGTGAAACACCTTTTAGTGGGTTAAATATGAAAATAAAAATCATGTAATGGAGGTTTACTACTGGTACTACAAATTAAATATTATTATTTCAATAAAAAAATTATGGAAAAGTGGGAAATTGTCATGCCCTATTACCTTTCTGTCAGGTTTGTAATGATATTTTCTTTTGGTTTATCTTTATCTTTTAGCATGTCTTATCAACCTTGAATTGGGAGTATACCTATAATGGTGAAGACATGGAATGTTTTGATTTTCACCATGAACCTACAATTTCTTCTATTTCTCATGTAGTTATAAGAAATGTAATCAGATTGACTTGTTTTTACATCCAATTGAAAAGTGAAATTACTTCCAATGAACAAAAACGTATTAAGTGATAAAAACATAATTCAATTATACTTTATAACCAATTATAATGAAAATCTAACTGTATAAATAAATTGGATGAAAAGGCGGTTTTGAATTAAAACACAACATTTTTCACTATTCATTAAAAAATGAACATTATCAGAAAATACCAAAAATTCACCCTTTTTTATATTTGATATTCAAAATGAAAAAATTATGTCCATTTTACTAAATTCAAAACATATAAGTTTCATTAATAAATTATATAGTTAATTCCCGCTATACAAACAAATAGCGTGTTTTTAAGAAACAATATCTATCAAAAGATTGACTATTGTTTATCTCCAATTTCAAAGTGAAATTACTTATAATGACCACCATTGGATAAAATGGTAAAATTATATTCAAATTACACTTTAAAAACAATCAATATTATAATTTATCACTATAAATTATTTTGATTAAAAAAGTTGTTTTTAAGTATCTTTCACTATTCATCGAAAATTGGATGTTGTCAGAAAAATACCAAAAATTTAACTTAGGCTAATTTTGATATTCAGTATCCAAAAATTGAAGTCCATTTTGAAATATAAAATTTAAATAATTTTAAAAAGTGGGTATTACTATTCATAACGTCTACTTTGATTGGTCGCGGTGTGTTAGAATCTCGAACTTGCGTACAATGCAAGCTATTGCATTATTGAAAGAGAAGTGTACCATGGAAGCATGAGGTGTTACATAACAAAAACTTGGTACTTAAAAAAAATTGCCTTTGGTAGGGTCGATTCTTATTTCTTCCCCCAGGAGGTTCATACTAGCCGGTAAGTTTGTTAGTATGGTGAGGAACTCCGTACAGGTTGTCACCGAAGTGAGGAGGAAATCCGCTATGGCTGATTGGGATATAGGGAGGGCCTCTGTACTAGTTTTTGTCATATTAGGGAGGAACTAATCTTTTATTTCTATAGGATTGGGGAATACCATGACTCTAGGTGTCTACTTAGTAGGTATGAATTTTTCTTTGATTGACAGGAACATAGGTAAACTTCCATGATGGTTGTCAGAGCATGAGGGAACAACTCTTTGGTGGGTTGAAGTGATAGGAGGGACATCAAATTCATAAAAATGGATATAGGGAGGGACTCATTGTTTATAAGAATGAGAATGTGAAGGAACGCAATACTAGTTATTGAACACATGGGTAGGACTTTCACTGCAGCTAGTGGAATCATGGGGAGGGGCCCTTTGTTGACTGCTGAAGGAGTGTGGAGGATTTCCACTATTTATTTTTGTGGAATGGGGAGGAACTTGATACTGTTTGGTAGTTATAACATTATGTTATTTCAATAGCAATTTACAATGAAGCATGGAGGACCTTTGTTTTGATATGTGGTGGAGTGGGGAGGGCCTCTTCCTGATCTGTGAATGGTGAGAGGAGGAATGGGGAGGACATTCATAATTGGAACCATAAGTATGGGGAATACCTTTGCACGAGATGTTGATAAAGTGATGAGGGAATCTACCTTGACCAATGATGGGAATATGGGGATGGGGGGACAACCATGTTGTGTGTGAGAGTAGGGAGGAAATTCAATTTTGTTGGTGAATTTATGGGGAGGACATCCACACTAGACCTAATCATGAAAAACTGGAATGTGACATCTATTGATGACGCTAGTAGCTGATTGAGTCAACACAGACTTTGTGTATAGTGGCTGAGGTCTCAATATCGATAGTTTATTGAAGGCTCCTTGCTCTACAGTGGATGAGATGTGGTTAAATTATCTAGGGTTGGAAGGAGCCACTAGAGGTAGGTTAGATAATTTCCCTTATAAAGAATCCTCCTAGGTTTGCATTCGACGCGAGCGGTGGGTCATTCGAACCAGGGCTAACAGTGCAGAGGGATATTCTACCTGTTTCGTATCCTGGAAGGAAGGTTGTTTATAGTGATAATGGGGCCTGGTGGGGGCCCTACTTGGATACTCTTGGGTAACAATCATAACTGGAGTGACTCCGAATCCCTCACCTCCTTGGCCTATCAGACTGAGTCATATGATAACTATGGGGAGATTCTCCCAATGCCGTTAGTTGTTATAGTGGGGAGAAGTGGTTCCCTACCTGGCCCTTGGGGGTGGCAGTGTTAGTGAGGAACAAAATCCTCTACATATTTGCGGGTGATATACCTCATGGAAATGACCCCATCATGCTCATACCAGCATAATATTTCATCCGTCACACTCTTTTGAATGATCTCCAAGGGTGATATGGGGAGTGGGTGCTTGATATCTGATGGTATAAGGGAAGTCATAACATAGGCGGAGTCATGTAGGATTTCCATGTTAACACTTCTCCAGCCCCAACATGTGCAGGTGTTGGGTGGCTGGTTTCCAATAGATTGGGTCATACAAAGAATGAGGATTTAGCTATCAATTTAGATACAAGGAAAGAGATTCCCAATTCCAAAACACCATATAATATTTCATGTTCATAGTAGGAGATCCGCTTTGATGATGTCCCAGATTGGAGCTCCCAATGATTAACTTCTCCAACATCTAGTGAGTTCCTTTCCAAAACCATTGTTTTCTTCGTGGGCCCTGGCATCAGATATTGGGATCCAGTGACATGATAATATGTTGATGTCTTGAACACTACTAATCCAAATATTTAAGAGAAGGGTTTCAAATCAAGCACAACATTTGAGTCGGTGTCCTGACATCAACATCATCTGAGTATAATCCAGGATATAATGACCAATATTTTCTATACCCATTGTTTAAGGGGAAAATTTTCATGTCAGGTTCACCATTTCAATTTCATATGATTTCACTGGGGCACATCCACCATGTGTGTCTTATGCGTGCAGTGGCATCACAGTTTGTTGACCCACTTTCCCACATTCCAAAGGCAGTCAACTTTCATCACTTCAATCGACAATCTCTACTCATTGAATAGAAAATAATGATAATATATTGGTTCCTCCTTCCTTGGATTCCTCCTTCAAACTAATCACCAAGTCTGGGTCTTCCTAATAGAGTTATTTCATGTTTATAGAACGGATTTATGATTCCATCTCTATGTAGACACTAGTTAATTACATTTCTTATTTCTAAACATTCCATGTCCTTTTGACATGGAAGAAACCTTTGGTCAAGAGAGTAGTCATGTTGGAATTCACTAGCATGTTTGGATTCTAGAAACATTGGTCACCTATATCTTCCTCATAGGAGGGAATCTCATAGAGGTATATTTCATTGTGAAACATACGAAATCTTATGTCAATCATGAGGAATCTAATCCCAAAGGAATATCTTCCATGGATTTCACCTTAGACATTCCACTTTTATGTTGAGGTAGAATAATGATATAGGTCGAGAGTTTAGAATCCTGAGGATACTAAATGAGACGGATAAGAAGAACCCAAAAAGGTGATTTGAGGAGTTATATACCTAGGTGAGAGAACTTGAAATGTTTATCAATAGATGGATTAGAATTCCCTATAGAGGCAAATCTAGGATGTTTATTCCATAAAGGAAATATTTCACACTATTATGGTTCATCTGGACACTATTGGTGGTGGATCACAAAGGTTCATCCCTTGGATGCTGTAGGGGGAGGGGGGAAGAAAGGTCTACCATTGTCCAGGATTGAGCCTTAGATATGAATCTTATATATTCTTCTTAGAATGAATGGATAAAAACCCACATAGTTTGATGCATGTTGTGGGGATTATGCATGGAATCTTCCCAAGTGGATGGAATGATCTCATAGGGATGTGGTGGTCCAGGTAAACTCTGGATGAATGTGGATAGAGTGTTGGGTTAATGGAGTGGAATGAGTGCATAGAGTGCTACGTTTGGACCTCATGGAGGCTTTTTATATATCCTAGTTAGTTCGGAATCAAATCACAATTAGTTTGGAATTGGTTGTGTCATACACTTGAGGGATAGGACCATTGAGGGGAGATGATATGTTTTGGGCTTAAGCATAGATGTTTCCCATGTAGAATGTATGGTTGGGGATTACTCTTGAAGATATGTCAATATGGTTGAGGTTTAACTTCATAGTCACTAGAAAACTGTAATCCCATGTGATTCATGATTAGTGTGAGAAATAAGAGATAATATTAGAACTAATGGACATTTAGTGAAGCATTCACCAATGAGTTATGGTGTGGGGTTTACGGATCAATGATTTTAGAGGAGTATTTCAATCTATGTTAGGATGATCTCATTCCCTTTGAATCATAAAAATATCATCCCACACCAATTGCGTGGGATGTGTAGGGAATACTCATTAATGATAACCTATATATGAGGGTTTCCCAATAGGGTGGGAGGGGGTGGAATCCCATGATGAGTGTAAATAGGTAATCTATTATAAATTTATTGGGTAAGATTATATTTTTACATTGTGTACTGAGGATGTTGGTGCTAGGAAATTTTACGTCATGCAGTGCAGACGTGGGGGAATCACCTCTTACCTGAGGGGTTTCATAACTATAGATCATACACTTCTTGGAGGGGCATGGATTTAGTAATTCCATGGTGAAATAGTTTGGAAGAGTGGTCGATCATGAGGTCTATGTTAGTGTGCCTATGCTAAGAAGCAAAAGGCATTAGTGTACATATACTGATAAGAAAATTTTAAGTGGGAATCTCAAGACACACTTGAGATGGATTGGCCACTAGAATGGGAGGAACATGTCACAGGGTGACATGAAGTGTTTCTGAACCAATTTTGGATGTATATGGGGGCCTTGGGAACTAGACCCTCATGAAGAGGTGTCATTAGAAGGGAGGCAGCATGGATAATCCCATGTGAGCAGCTTCACAATGTATAGGGCCTCATAGAGAGGTGATTCGGGACGCTCAATTGCTTTGGAGAGGCCATGAGATTCATGAATTGATATGATTCTTGAAACATGGTGACCCTACCTAAGGAAGAAGTCCTCACTCGAGAGAGGAGTTCGTCTCAAAGGATTAATGCTTCTTGAAGCCTCATGTACCCCTATTGGACTTATTTATTCATGAAGGGTTTAATACTTCTCAAAAGGCCTCCCCACCTTAGGTGGAGGTATTTAAGACTATATGGTAGGGGTTCTCATGAAGATCAGGTACCTTATAAGATCCATTGTGATTTGGATAATGATACTCATGCACTCCACAAAATGGGAACAATTCAGATGTTGAAGAGTCACGTAACCATCCCTTTAAGTCGGAATTATCTGGGTATTTATAGGAAAATGCGTTCTGTGATGCTGTGATTTGGTTCGTGATGCAGATGGAAGCGTCATGAATTCTCACGACTATGTTGGAATTTTTGAGTGCAGCATTAACCCTTTTTGTGGTCATGTAGGGTTGTTGGACTCATGAATCAAACTTTCATGACATTCTTCATTCACAGAGGGGGTGAGCCTTCATGAAAGGGCATTATAAAGTATACCCTTAAGAGTATTTTTGGTCTATTTGAGCTTGGATTCACCTCTGAGTGGATATGAACTTCTTGAATAATACCATGGAATTTATTTCATTGCTAAAAACATTATTATCCCAGTGAACACCCTAAGGGTAAGGTGTGAGACTATGATATTCTGATGGTGTTCTTCGACAAACATGGTTTTGGTTCTGATATCGAAGAAGTTAAACTTCTCCCATAAATGGTTTCACCTGTTCTTTTGTTATTAGATCTATGATTATGAATTATTAATGAAAAAAATTCTATATCCCTTATAATTTCTGATAAATGGGATTAATAGGTTAGGATCCTACATGTCGAGGCCATCACTTGTTTTTTCTATGTGAAAAGAAACTTATCATAACCCTTAATATATACTAATCATATGATCACTATTCAACTACTAAATTATCAATAGTTATGATTAATACAAGTCTTTTTAATCTAATAGGATATAACATACAACAACCTAATATAACCAAAGTAGTGCATGTGTTTTCTATATTTACTATACATTAATATGTCACTTATTCCTTTGAAAAGTGAATTTCATTTATAAATGTTTACGTCATTACATTATTCCCAAAAATAAAAATTCCATTCTCTAAATTTCCATTTCATATATGAAAACATATTTGGGTAATTATATTTCATCACCTCTTCCAGATCCCATGTAAATTCCTCAAAATTGTGGTCCCAACAAAATACTTTATTCATGTGTGTTTTCTTGTTTCATAGAACTTTGTCTCCACAATATAAGATCTTCACAAGCATCTCCTTTTGTAAAATATCATTATCCAATGGTACCACCTTTGGATTTAGTACATGTTAGGGGTTTAGTATCTACATCCTCAATAAGGATACATGGAACACTTCATGTATCTATGATAGGTTAAGTGACATTGCTAGTCAATAGGCTGCTGCTTTGATGCGATCAAGTATCCCAAAATGGATGATGTATCTAGGACTAAGAACTCCTTTATTACAAAACCTCATGAAATTATTCCATGGAGATATTGGAAGGAATACTTTATCAATAACCTCAAACACTAGCTCCCATATGTGATTGTCTACATATATTTTCTGTCAACGTTGTGTGGATTTCTTGTGTTTTTCAATTATTTAAACCATTTCTATAATCTATTTGATAATATCAAGTCCCATAAAATTATGCTCTACAACATTATCCTAACATGTCCGAGTCTAACACCTATTCTCATACATATCCTTATAAGGTTCCATTTGAATGCTAGAATGGAAACGTTTGTTAAACAAGAAATCTACTTGGGGAAGGTATTGATACAAACATCCTTTGAAATACATTGAACATGATCTGATCATATTGTTTAGAGTTTGATGATTCTTTTAGACTTACCAGCCAAAGTACCTTTTCTCAATACTTTATTCAATTATTACTGATGTGTTCTCCATAATCTTGAGGTAAACTTCATATATAGATTAGTTATAATAGAGAGTGTCACTTCATGAAAAATTAAAACTTTCCTTATATATATCTTTGAAAGTTTGAATGAGTAAAATATTTCTTAATGATAATGAAATGCACCGAATTTTTAAGGTGATGGACTACCACCCTGATTGAATTGTTACATTTAAGTTCCTATTGGAGTCCTATGATGAAATCCATGGTTATTTTTTTATTTAAATAATATTATGGGAAATGGTTGCATTATACACTTAATATTATATTGTTCAACACTAACTTTCTGGAATTCCAATAATCAAGATACAAACTAAAGAATCTCACTCTTCATCTTATCCCACACGAAATGTTGTTTCAAATATATATACATATTAGTTCCTCTTGTATGAATATAGAAGGATGAGTTATGAACATAAAATAGAAGTTCCCTAATCAGTTATGGTTTTGATCGATCACATAGGTTTGAAGCCTTATAACTCAACATTAAGCAAATTTGAATTTCATAACATTTTCTACATTCTTCTATAATACTCATAATCTTTATGAGACACCATGATCATCTCAAGAATGGATGGTTGAGAAGTTATTTGAAAATTTTTGGATTAATAACATTTTTATTATTATTATATACACCCTTTTCATTTCCATGAAGATTATATCCCTTAAAATCCTAATTATGGATAAGGTTTGATTATAGTTTCTACTAAGATCATCTTCCACTTTTTTCTATCCTTGGATTGTAATTGATTGAACAATAATAATCCTTGATCAGATTTAACCACCATCATTGGTTCATATTGATCTCTTTTTTTTGTAAATATATAATTTAGGATTTTATGGTATGTATATATATCACACTTTTCCCCATAGAGATAATCCCACCAAATCCTAAATACAATAATCACTATATCCAATCTAGATCATGAGTGGGATAC
This sequence comes from Viscum album, assembly GCA_963277665.1. Taxonomy (NCBI): domain Eukaryota; kingdom Viridiplantae; phylum Streptophyta; class Magnoliopsida; order Santalales; family Viscaceae; genus Viscum; species Viscum album. The sequence continues at coordinate 980,875,101 of OY728143.1, read as the reverse complement.
TTATAATTATTGATTCCAAGTTGGTAGGAGTCATAGGATATCACTATTTTACTTTGAAGGAGTACACAACCAAATCTATTTTTAGATGCACAAATGTTGATGAAAAATACATCCCTAAAGATGGGTAATGTGAGTAAAGGGGTAGTGATTAGACAGTACTTCAAGTCATTAAAATTTATTCAAATTCATCATTACAGAAAACATTAATCCTTTTCAATTTATATTGGTTTGGGTGTTGACAATCGTGAGAAGTGTATCACAAATCAACGATGATACCCATATAATTCAAGGAAACTACAAATTTTCTTTGTAAATATTGGTCTAAGATACCCTTATATCATCTCTATTTTTTAATGATCTACAGATAACCCCCAAATGGTGATTAAAATGTCATGAATCATCCCCCGGGGGCCATGCTATGACTACCCCAAGCCCGCCTCCCATAGGCCAAGGGCTGGAGACTAGCGTCGAGTAGGAATATCCCAAATAAAAGGGAGGCATTTTCCTAAGTACCTATACACACACACACAACTCAAAGAAATAGAGTCTAGAAGGTGAAAAAACTATATAAACAAACACAAGGTATGATAGTAGAAAATTGAGGTTAACAGGGTGAGAATACAAGCCCAAATGAAATGGAAAAGTAAATGTAAATGTATCTATAAATCCTCTGTAGAAAACCCTACTAAAAGGGTAGGTACATAAATAGATTCTTGAAGCTCCAAAATCACATCATGTCTATTGGGTCACTCTAAGCACCACCTAGACCCGGTCTCCCAAGGACTATGTCAAAGCATCAATTTTCTGCATAAGACATGACACGTGCAGGAGAATCCCATACATGGGTGAGTAAAACAATACATAGTAGGAACCCCAAACCACAAAGGTATACCACCAATAAATACACAAAGTTGACTACCAAAGAGGTACACGAAGTGTAGACTCTATGAAGTATATTCAAGAGAGTCGCTAAATTCATCTCACACAGGTATAAATCTAAAGCATCTGAAGCAAGGATATTAGACATAGTCATAGAACACATCGTACCATTAAGTCACTTAGACCCACTCAATCATATAGACTCACTGAGTCACCTAGACCAACTGAGTCACCTAGACCCACTGAGTCACCTAGACCCATTGAGTCACCTAGAGCTACTAAGTTACCTAGAACCATTGAGTCACTTAGACCCACTGAGTCACCTAGATCTGCTTGGTCTACTAGGTCCATTGAGTCACCTAGACCCATTGAGAGCTTAGTACCATAGTCCTAGTCTTCTCATCACATCCAGCCAAATGATTCCCACTCATAGCATGCTTGTTTCAGTATATCATACTCCTCAAGAAAATGTTCATATTTATACCTCTATGAAAATCCACTCAAAGTATCTCAAAAGGACCAAATCATCGCAAGGTTCCCAACTCCACAAACTATTTGTCAATCGGGCGTACAATTTAGAAGATATGAGCATTTTGTACAAAGGTGTCAGTTTAGTTTGTGCCATGTCTGACCAACCTAACCTTCTGGGTCTAACCCAACCCGCCTAGTTGACCTGGACCATGGGGCCCGACCATGACTATCTAGGCACAACCTGACCCAATCTAGCTTGGTCTGGCCCACTGGAGTGGGCTTATGTGGTCCACCTGGGACACGGTGGGAGCCACGTCCCACCCGAATACATTATTGCGGGTCACCTCCATAGTATAGATGGATTGCGTCCTCCAACCATTTTTCAATGACCGCATAACGGTGGCCACTCCTCACCACCAATGACGATGTTGTAGGATTCTTCTACCAATGTGGCACGCCAACCGGTTCTTCCACGGGCCATCAGAAACACTCTGTTGGTCTATTTTCAAATCTAAGAGTACCATTGTGATCCCTAGGTCACTACCTTCACTTACATGTGATTCAAGATATTTTTCTACTGATATGGGTGTCCAACCACATTTATAACCACTTGGAAAAGAGTCTGATGCAACCATGGGGGTCCGTCGATGAATAATGAAAGGAGAGAGAGAGATATGTATCACAAAGAACACCCAAATAAATTAATGTTAGCCTTGTTAGTTTTTCCTTTTTTATCACATTAGAAAAAAGGAATGACATTAAAACAATCACTAAGATATAATACCATTTCTCTAATCCCTGCATGAAAATTCCCATCCTGCACGAATGAATGATCCATGGGTCAACATGTTAGTGAGTTGATCCACATTCGTTATTTAGAAAAGAAGAATAGGTGATTAATGAAATCGCATAGAAAGAATAACACCCCTACCTAGAGGATTGGATTAGTAGTTGGTGACGAAAGGAGTTTCACTTCTATCATTCATTGATCCCAAATTTTTTGTCATTGATCCGTGATTGATGATCTGTGATCCATCGGCATTCATCTCTAATCGTCGTTATGCTGCCGAGAGGCTTCACCAACACCTTTTCTTCTCTAGATCTTCTAGGTAATTTTTTCAGGATTGTCAATATTATATTGTATCCCTGTCATGCTGTTAAATAAAGAAATATATTTCAACATTTTTATTTCTTTATGCTTCAGTGTCCCCACTCTACTTTTTTTATGAAAGGAAACAATTTTTTTCATGGCGTTGCAGTGTTGCTGCATCACTGCGAAATTTTAGAAGATAAAAAATAAACTTTTTCAAAGTTTATTTTACTAACTTTTAAAAAATCCATAAATTAACATTTACCCTAGACTCATGGATATCAAGGTTAGGCCCCACTTAAGGAAGGAAAACCCTCAAGAGATCAATGGTACTCTCGAATTTCCAATCCGATTCACCGTTCATGAGTTATAAGGATTTGAAAAATAAAATAATTGTATTTATAAATTTTATTTATGATTATTCAATTTTGGGGTTTTCTCACAAGAAGCCCGCAATGACTAATGTTAAGTCTCACCTAGCTTAAACCTACCATTTGAAGACAACGATCCCTCATATTTCGAATCTAGGCACCCTAATAAGAGTTATTCAACATTTTCCGGAAAAACTGCTCATGTGCACTATTTAAATACTAAATTTTTTTGACTGAACATTCATGGCACACTCGGACTCAAAATTAAACGCTGTCTTAGTGGCTGGTGTTGAAATTTTCCCAGAAATTTTCTAAAAATAAGTCCGGGAAAATCTGAGTCATTACATTCTCCCCACCTTAAGGCATTATGTCCCCAAAGGAAAAACTATATAATTTGAAAAAATATGAGGGTACAAGAACGAACCTAAGCCTCCCACTCCAACAAGATATTCTAGAGATTCATGTGCTGACAAAAAACGTGCATTAGAAAAATCTATCACCCCCAGAGGATCCTCTCATGTCGATTCACTATATCCACTGGAAACTCTGCAAATGTCTCCCCACTATCAACATCAATTTCACCATAGTGAATGAAATGTGATGGGGCATGTACGTATCTGCTCAACTAAAATACGTGGAAGATTTCATGCACTCACTCTAACTATGGAGGTAGATCCAAAAGGCATGCCACCATTCCCACTCTATATAGTGGGAGAAAAGGTCCAATGAACCTCGTAGATAACATACCGCCCCAGCCAAATCTCCATATCCCACATCGAGGAGAATCCTGAAGGAACACATGCCCTCCCTCCTTGATCTCCAAGGGCCTCCATCGCCTATTAGCATAAGACTTATGATGGATCTGTGTAGTCAAGATCCACTCCTGGATGACCTTCACCTTCTCTATAGTATTCTGCACCTACTCCAGGACCATGAGTGATTACTCTTCAGGGTTAGTCCAGTAATGTGGTGACTTGCATGGTCTCCCACACAAGCCCTTGGACGATGCCATATCGATGGTGGAGTGATAAATATTTTTATAAGAAAACTCCACCAGAGGTAGGTGATCCTACAAAATATAGACAAAATCAAGGATTCTAGCATGTAGCATGTCCTCTAGGACATGGAAGGTCTGCTCCGTCTAGCTATCTATTTGTTAGAGGAAATATGTGCTCAAGTGCAGCAAAGTCCAAAACACCTCCTAAAATCCCTTCCACAACTGGGATGAAAAGTGTGCATCTCGATATGAAACTGTCATCGATGAGACTCAATGGAGTCGAAATATCTTTTAAACGTAGATGGGTCCCAAGCTCTCTACGAGACTCTGTTCCCAAGAATCTATGAAGTGACCAACATGGTGAGTTGTTCAACGATCACCCAGATGGTACCATGTCCCCAAGATTCACGTAATAAACTCATCATGATTCTTTTTGATATCCTTTCTCACAACATTATTGGAACCCCAAGAAAGAAAAGAGAAACCCCTTCTAAGAACAGGGGCGTGTCACAGTGTGTTGACAAACCACAAAACTTATTAAACAAGCACTCATGTTAATATATCAACAAGTAAGCCCAAATTCAACCTATTCCATCTTTCCTAGTGTCTTCTTTGACACCCACATGCATATCTAAATGCATCTCGTTACTCTATGTGTCCACTGCAACTAATGTACTTCTTCTGAAAGGAATTATGTGCTCCCCACCTTTCAAGCTACCATCAAGGGTATTCTCTATGGACAAATAAGAAAATAAAAGACTCACAATAAGTAACATTGATTTGTTCCTCCCTGACTCACATTAATATTATTGGGGTAATAACCACTAATTTTAGGTAATATGCATCCTCTTTATCCATGAAGGATAACTATAATGAAGGTAAATACTCAATTTACTCAGTGAACAACTATGAACTGTATATATTACTGAGAGAATCCTTTACCATGTTTCCCTTACCAAGAGTGTGGAATATTTCAATGTCGTACTCTTGGATGAACCCCATCCATTGTCTCTATCTCATGTTTAAATACTTCTGAGAGAATATATACCTGAGGCTCTTGTGGTTATATTAGACGATAAACCATTTTCCAAGTTGGTAGTGCCACCACATCATCAATGAAAATACTACCACTTCAAACTCAAGGTCATTGGTCACATTATTCTTCTCATGTGGTCTCAACTGTCAAGGACCGTCCCGCTCCCTTCAACTGATCAAAGATACCATCGATCCAAGGTAGTGAAAACATATTTTTTATGGTCAACCAATTCCGGTGCCAAAAGTCCACACATATCCTCATGCTCTCATATTCCTTCTTAGAAAATAGTACTAGGGATGCCCATGGTGAAGCACTAGGTCTCATGAGTACCTTCATCTTCAATTCCTCCAATTATACCCTCCTATACATGAGTCTATCCTGTGATGCCAGGGTTTTCTTTTTCTCTGACCAAGGGACACTCAATTCCATTGCTTCAGACATACCACACGCATTTTCCTAAAATAGTCAATCTGTTCATGGACTGTTGATAACCAATACAGACAAAAAATAACGTCATAAGGCCTCGACACTAACAATAAGAGATTTTAACTGAAACTCTCGATTGAATGATCAGATCACATTGTCAGCATAAGTATAATTATCGAGTCTCCTACCATAGGTATTTCCATACGTAATGTTAAAGTCGATAGTTTAATTGGAAACTCTAGGTCTTGAACAAGATTCATGATATGGAAGAATGATTAGCACCTATGTCTATTAATATGCTAGTTTAGAATAGACACAGATTGTACCTTGAATCATTCCTGGAGCCCTTGGGTCATATTCATTGATCACATGCATCTTCTACTTCCCTTGTACTCCAACTCCTTGTGCCTAGTATGGACCACATGGGGGTCGTGGTGGTAACATGGTGAAATGTATACCACCTTCCAATTCTCTCCCCGATCCTCTTACACATCTACCTCCCTACAGATTCATCTATTCCTGTCACCGTCTACACCCTGGTGGCCCATCCTCCATTTCACTCTTAGCATGATAGGATGGAAAATCTATAGTAAGATATCACCTACCATATTTTGAAAAGAATTACATATTTATAGGATGAGTGGGCTCACCAAATGAGCCGTGAGCTATAGATCGCCTATCTTGGTACCTCCTCTAGGAATGTATCACATGTCAAAGTCCTTGAGACTGACATCGACTTCCATATCCCGAGGCCTCTCCTCTTGATTTCCTACTACTGATATCCACTAAATGTATCTTCTCAGCCAAAGGATGTTAAACCAAAAATGTAAAGAACTGAACATTTTAATAATATTTTTTTACTAAATTTGTGTGTTATTTCATTTTATACTCCACAAAACTATATCCTTTAATTAATGAAGTGATACCATTCTGTTTCAACTGTTATATAACTGTTTTTCAATATGAACGTCAAAAAATAAACTCTTAACATTATAATTACTGTTTATAAATACAAGTGATCTTGGTTAATTAATATAGAAATAAGAGTAAATGATCTTATCCAGTTGACTTGGGCCATATGAATCCCATATATCAGATCTTGGGAAGGAGGTATCATCTTTGGGTTTTTTTGCTGGACCAAGCACATGATGAGCTTCAAAATGTGAAGCTTGAATGGAATAACCTAAGGAAGAAGTTCTAGATGATGGAAATCACCACTAGAGCAATGTTGTCTAAGCGGCCCCAAGATTCTACCACCATAGCACACCTTACACTTATGTCATATGCAGGAGTTATAAGGGGATATGTAACAAGACCTTAATTACTTTGTGTAATATTTTTGTATAAATAATTTTTTAATTCTTATTATGTTAATTTTTGTGAATTTCATATGTCCGGATAAATGTAGGATAAAGATCCGTATTATTGATGAATTTTGGAAAAAGGGGTATTTTAAAATATTTTTGTAAACATTAAATAATTAATAATGTGAAATGATTTTAAAAAAATGGTCTTATACAATTGTGACCAGAAATAAATATAGAGTCTAATAAAATCAAGTTTCTTTTGTGAATAGTAAATTATGAATAGTAATATACCCTTATGAATAGTAATTAATATAAATCGACCAAAAAAATAGAAATTTCATCTATGAATTTATAAATATAATTTAGAGATCTTAAATGTCAAAAATTTCCATAATATAAGTATTGGTATTTTTGTATGTCATAAATATTTTAATTAAAATTTTATAATTAATTTAATAATTTTAAATAAAAATATATTTTATAAAAATGTAATCATAAATTTTTACTTTATTGTCTTCTGATTATACAATAATTTTATGGGACCCTGATTACTTTTTCAAGGTGTTACAAAATAAGATATCGTTTTAGAGTTGTTTTTTTGAATAAATAATGATTTAATTGAAAAATTAAATTAAAAATATTTAGAAAATTATTTTCATAAAATGGAGTTCATTTTTGAATTTAGAGAATTGATATTAGGTTAGGGTGAATTTTTGGGATTTTTCTGAAACAGTTAAATTTTTAGTGAATAGTATAAATACTATTTTGAGTTTCGAATGTTTAATGAAATCATTGATGATGTAATCATGATGTAATAAATCTGGTGGACTTGTGAATAGTAAGATATGTTATGAGGTGTCCCTTGAAAATTATTTAAACATTCCCTCAATTTCCCTATAAATACCAAGCCATTACCTCATACATTTCATTCGAAAATCCTCTTCAGTGAAGCTCTAGTCTTTCTACCTCCCAAGGAGTCCTCCCAAGGTTCCCTCAAGCCCACCAAGGTCCCAACCATCAAGATTTTGAAGATACTCTTCAAGGTAATGGAACCTTTCACCCCCCCTTTTTTTAGTAATGATTTCCTTAATGTTATGTTTTCTTGTTTCCAACTTCTTATGTGGGGGTATGTTCTTATATATTATTATTACTATCTATTTCATGTCCAAATTATGAGAGACACTTTTCGTTCTCATAAATTTATTTTCTAAATTTTTACGCGATGCCGTTAGAGTGCCAAATTTTTCTTAAAAAAATAACATCTTCTCTTTTCTTTCATGTTTCCTTTTTCATCTGGCATGTCATTAAAATATCCATACCATGGTGTTATTATGTACCCATACTGTATTATGAATTATTTATGAGTGGTTGAACTTTTTCCCCTATCATTTTACTGTTTTCTAAAATGATGTTTTGTAGCCGTTATGCAGCAGAATTTTTATCTCAAAATCTCTCTCTTTTTCAAAAGAAATTCTCTGGTACTATTTATGTGGATACCTAAATCTATTTTCATTTCCAGGGGTACTCATCAATACATAAAATTGATCTATTTTATTCTAGAATTGACTTACAAATAATCCATACTCCATTTCTATGGGTTATAAATGACATAATGATCTTATTTTTAGGTAATTTTTTAAAATCGCGATTTTGACATGAAACACATTTCTTTGATTCTATTTGGGTTATTTAAGATATTTTTGATTATGATCTATGTAGATCAAATGAAAATAGAGGCATATTAGGGGTGATCCCTGATAGCACTCCAATGCATTGGGTAAATAATTAATCTGTATAGATGAAAAGTTTCAAGATACCTTGGTGAATAACCTTGGTAATGTTTTTATGACACCTTGGGAATGAACCTTGGTGATATGTTCATGAATGGCTAAATGAAAATTTTTAGCCACATATTCATGTTGTGACTCATGTTATTTTTATTATTATATGCCTCTTTTTTTTTGCTCATGTCTTGTGGTTTTTATCAAGTACTTGTTGATAACACATGTAAACTGATTCCCTTTTTTTCCTTACTAGGCCTTCTGCTCACCCTTTCCTTTGATGTATTTCTCCAGGTTATGGGATGAATAAATTTTATATAGGATGAACTTATAATGAAGCCTTACATGTTCATTAGAAAAATGTTTTATGTGGTTTTCATGTTTTATGTTCCTGATTTCCATGACACTAGACATTAAAGATCCTATGTTTGTAAAATGTAATGAAAAGTTATGTAATATTAAGACGGGGTGCCATAGTTGGTATCATAGGAAAGTTTAGTTATTTATGGAAATTAGGTTATGAGTAATTTTGGAAGAATCCTATAGAAAATTTTAAATATAGGAAAACTTCCTGCTATTTTTGTGAGTATTGAATAAGTGGTTTATCAAGAAAATATATCCCTATCTGGATATGGGAAGGTAGAGGCAGCTCTGGCACATATGTACCAAGGAGTGAAAACTCTAACAAGGAGTTTTGTGCTTGTCCCACGGTATCGTAGTACATAAAAATGGGCCTTGCTGCACTCTTTTTTGCAACACTCTCGGGGGATATGTTTGGTTAATAATAAGCTTTTTATTAATCATTATGAAGGATTTATAGAGACATGTAATTGTTTAATGAATGAAGATTTAAGACATAAAATCCTTTATTGTTAAAAGATTCGTAAATCAAATATGTTTCACACTAAGGTTTTATTCATTTTGAAAATGTTGAGCAATAGGAGGAACCATGCAAATGGTGACTGTAATGGACCATGCGCTAATGACCCTCTGATTGAAGCCGGAATGGAAACTTTCATGCGAATGATGAACCAACTGACTCATGTTATGGGATATAACTTCAATCAAGCTGAGAGACCAATCTCATCACGAAGGGAACAAATTTCTGTTGAATCTTTTATGTGTTAACTACCACCAACCTTCCGTGGATCTATCGAACCATTTATTACTGAATAGTGGATCAACTCTATCGAGAAGATCTTTTTTGTGCTCCGTTGTTCAGAGAAAGAGAAGGACACCCTTGCTATCTATCAATTAGAGGGTTAAGCTGATCAGTGGTTGGAAAAGATTAAAAACTTGAGTCCAATAGAGGAGGTTGATTCTATGGACTGGGAAGAGTTTAGATGGATCGTCTTCAGTAAGTATTTCCCTCAATCGATTAAAACAAGAATAGAGAAGGAGTTTCTTGAGCTAAATTAGAAGGAGAAGGAATCTATGGGAAGCTATGAGATAAAATTCACAAGGCTTTCACATTGCACCTCTAGCTTGGTCATGGATCCAAATATTAAGGTTGATATATTCTTCGGTGGACTAAGACATCATCTGTGGAAGAATCTAGCCAACCGAGATTATGACAGCTATGAGGAGATCATGCGAAGTGCGATGAATTTTGAAATAGAGTTTGGTGAGACACAAAGGTCTCATAAATCTAATGATATTAAAAGATCGATGGAGCCATACAAAGGGAGAAGCATAGATCTGTGAATAGGAGGCATGAAATTGCACCATCCCACGTGTAATAAATGTAGGAAGAATCATTTGAGGAATTTCCTGCTTAGGAGAGGGAAATGCTACAAGGTTGAAGAGATGGCCATATCACACAGAATTCTCATAGTGAGGTGAAGCCGCAACTTCCCTACACTAACAAAGAAGGTAATATGGTACAAGACCTACATGATGTCTAATAGTATAAGTGTGGAAAATTTGGGCACTTATCCAATCACTGTCCAAATATGAGGGCAGTGGAGGGGAATCACCATCAGCCTCATCATTGTCCAAGGGAGAAAGGTTGTGCTTTTGAAATCACTACGGCTAAAGATGAAGCACTGAATGATTTGGTGGAAGGTACTCTTGTTGTTCTCTCAAATCTAGCAAGTAATTTGTTTGATTATGGTTATACACATTCCTTTATTTCCTCTATGTTTTTAAAGAATTTAGAATCAACCCACAATTTTCTAAAAGTAGAGTTATCAGTCAAGACTTCTGCTGGGATTATCCAAGCATCACCAGTGTTTCGAAACTCTAGTATTTACTTTAGTTAGCACAATCTTATCGCAAATCAAATAGTCATTTCCATGCTGAAATTTGACTTTATACTAGGGATGGACTAGATCTCAAAGTATAACACTGAGATCAAATGTAGAAGTAAGGAAATATCAATAGTCTTGAATGGAATACCTAAAGTTGTCTTCCAAGTTGGGATATCTTAACCTGATCTTTGTCTAGAAGAACCGCCTATATCCTTCTTTATATAGTTGATTGGTGAAGAAGAATAAAGAAATTAGAGTTTGAGGATAAAAAATATCCCCATCGTCCAGGAATAAATTGATGTATTTCCAAAGGAGTTACCCAGACCTCCCCCAGAAAGAGTGGTAGAGTTCTCCATTGAACTTGTACCTAGATCTCATCTGATATCGAAGACCCCCTATAGGTTAGAAAATTTGGAGCTAGAAGAATTATAGAAATAACACCTAGATCTTTTGGATAAGGGGTTTATCTGACTGAGTGTGTCTCCTTAGGGAGCACCTATTATCTTTTTGAAGAAGTTGGATGGATAGATGTAGCTATGCATTGATTATAGAGAACTGAACATGATCAAAGTTAAGAACAAATACCCTCTTCCAAGAATTTATGACTTATTTGACCAACTTTTGGGGGCTCAGTTGTTCTCTAAGATTGATCTTCAATGTGTTTATCATCAATTAAGGTTTAATAAAGCATATATTCAAAAAACTTCGTTCCGATCAAGATATGGGAATTATGAGTTTGTTGTTATGCCCTTTGGACTGACTAATGAACATACTATTTTTAAGGATTTAATAAATAGAGTCTGTAAGGAATCCCTTGATAATGTTGTGGTAGTGTTTATTGATGATATTCTGATATATTTCAAAAGTTGCGAGGATCATGAGTATCATCTATGGAGTATTTAGAAAACTCTACAGAAGGAAAGGATATTTGGAATGTTCAAAAAATGGGAATTCTAGTTGCAACAAGTTAATTTCTTGGGGAACATTGTTACCAATGATGGAATCATAGTTGACCTAGCAAATATAAAACTTTTATAGGAGTGGCCTCAACATACAGAAATAACCGATATTCGTAGTTTCCTTAGTTTAGAGGGATATTATAGGTGGTTTGTGAAGAACATTTCATGAATTTCTAATCCATTAACCATGTTAACTCAAAATGGGGTCAAGTTATTCTGGACAAAGGACTGGGATGAATGTTTCCAAGAGCACATGAAGCGATTGGTGACTTTACCCATGTTAATTATTCCCTCAAGTAGAGAAGGATTCATTATTTTTAGCGATTCAACTATGAGAGGGCTTGGGTGCGTCCTCATGCAAAATGAAAATGTCATTATTTATGCATCTCGATAGTTGAAGACTCATGAGTAGAAATATCCTACGCATGATCTGGAGCTAGCTGCGGTCATTTTTTCATTGAAGATACGGAGTCACTATATTCATGGGGAGAAATGTGATATATACACAGACCATCAAAGTATGAAGTATATTTTCTCAAAAAAGGAATTGAACATGAGGTAGAGGAGATGGTTGGAACATCTCAATGACTATGATTGTTCAATTAATTATCATCCCAACACAGTAAACAAAGTCACTGGTGCATTAAACAGGTATGACCCATTATTTCATTCCATGACGAGGATTCAAATAGATCCTTTGATCAATGACCTAGTAAAGCTTGACATGGGAATTATAATGGTGGGGATATCATCTTCCATATCCCAGATGATTTCTCAATCATCATTAATAGAGAAGATAAATAAAGCTCTGAAATAAGATCCTTTGTTACAGAAGAAGTTTGATGAACTGAAGGATGAGAAGTTTCCTGAGTTCAATATTGATCAAGAAGGTGTAAAGAAAATTTCATACCAGATTATGTGTTGTATCTATTTTTGATATAAATAAGGAGCTGATGGATGAAGTTCATAACTCCACTTTCTCTATACATCTTGGAATCACAAAAATATATATGGAAATTCATGATCATTATTGGTGGGATAATATGAAAAGGGAGATTGCTGACTACACATCATGGTGCCTGGTATGTCAGCAAGTAATGGCAAAGTGACAACTTATTTAGGGGTATTGCAACCACTACCCATACCGGCATGGAAGTGGGACAATATCACTATGGACTTTTTCACTGGTATCCTGATAAATTCTAAGTGAAACAATGCGATATGGGTTATTGGGGACCGTCTCACCATGTATGCCCATTTTACCTCTATTCGGGAAGATTTATTTGTTGATCAACTTTCCAGTATTTATGTGAAGGAAGTGGTAAGGCTGCATGGAGTTCCACTTTCTATCGTATCTGATCGTGATCCAAGGTTCACATCAAAATTCTAAAGAAGTCTTCAACATTATCTGAGCACTGTATTGAATTTCAGTATAGCCTATCACCCCCAAACTGATGGCTAATCTGAAAGGACTATTCAAACACTCAAGGATATGTAGAGAACATGCTTAATGTAATTAAATTTTGGATGGGATCAACATCTCCATTTATTAGAGTTCTCTTACCACAACAGCTTCCACTCAAGCATTCAAATAGCACCCTATGAAGCTCTATATGGTAAGATGTGTAGAACTCCTACTTTTTGGCATGAAGCTAGTGAGAGAAATCTTCTTGGGTCGGATCTTGTGCAAGAGATGACAAAAATGTCCTTGCCATCTAACAACACATTAAGGCTGCTCAGAGTTGGAAAAAGAGCTATGACGACATCCTTTGAAGGGACTTGGAGTTTGATGTGGGTGGAAAAGTTATTTTTCTAATTTCACATTTCAAGTGAGTCATGAGGTTTGGGAAAAAAGGGAAGCTCATCCCTAGGTACACTGGCCCCAATGAAATCCTTGATCGCGTAGGAGCAGTGGCCTATCGGGTTGAACTTTCTCCAAATCTATCACAAGTTCATGATGTCTTCCATGTACCCCTCTTGAGTAAGTGCATACCTAAACCTTCACATGTACTAAATCTAGAGGTGGTACAACTGGAACACGAACTCTCTTATGAGGAACAAATGATGAAGATCTTGGATCATATAGACAAGATTCTACGCAACAAGACTACCCACCTTGTTAAGGTGTTGTGGAAGAACCACGAATGTGAAGAAGCCACGTGGGAACCTGAGGAGTCTATGAGGTATAAGTACCCATGCCTTTTCTCTTCTAAGAGTACGAGTTAAAATATCAGGGATGAAATTTCTTAAGGGGGAAGAATGTAACGACCCAAACTTTTTAAAAATATTTGTTTCTTAAATTTCTGTGTTAATTAATTTTATACTCCACAAAACTAAATAATTTAATTAATGATGTGATACCATAGGTTTTCGACGGTTATATGACTGTTGGTCAATATGACCATTTGGAAAATAAACTCTTAACATTATAATTATTGTTTATAAATACAAGTGATCTTAGTTAATTAATACAAAGAGAAGAGTTGATGGACTTATGAAGTAGACTTAGGCCGTATGAAGCCCATATTTCAGAGCTTGGGAAGGAGGTAGCATCTCAATGCATTGCTAGATACCAAGCCCAAGCTGAGCTTGAACATGTGCAGCTCGAACAGAATCACCTAAGGGAGAAGTTTAAGCTGATTCAAATCACCACTTGGGCATTGTTGTCTGAGCCACCCCAAGATTCTATCACCATAGCACGCCTTACACTTAGGTCCTATGCCGGTGTTATAAGGGGTTATGTAATGAGACATTAGTGATGTTGTGTAATCTTATTATATAAATACAATTTCTATTTATTATTATGATAAATTTGGGAATTTCAAATGTCTGGATAAATATTGGAATAAGTTCCATATTGTAGATGAATTTGGGAAAAAGAGGTATTTTAAAATATTTTTGTAAACGTTAAATAATTAATAATGTGAAATGATTTTCAGAAAATTGTCTTCTACAATTGTGACCAAAAAAAAAATTTGGAGTCTAATAAGATCAATATATTTTTTCGTGAATAGTAAATTATGAATAGTAATATACCCTTATGAATAGTAATGAATAGTAAATCAGCCAGAAAAAATAGAAAACTCACCCATGAATGTATAAATATAATTTAGACATCTTAAAAGTGAAAAAATGGTCAAAATATAAGTATTGGTATTTTTGTATGTCATAAATAATTTAATTAATATTTTATAATTAATTTAATAATTTCAATTAAAAATGTGTTTTCATAAAATGTAATCACAAATTGTTAATTTATTGTGTTATGGTTATAAGATAATTTTATGGGACCTTAATTACCTTTTCAAGGAGTTACAAAAAAAGTTATAGTTTTAGAGTTGAATTTTTTGAATAAATAATGATTTTATTTAAAATTAAAATTAAAAATATTTAGAAAATTATTTTCAAAAAATGGAGTTAATTTTTGAATTCATAGCATCAATATTAGGTTTGGGATATTTATTGGGATTTTTCTAAAAAAATTGAATTTTCAGTGAATAGTAAAAATACAATTGTGAGTTTTGGGTGTTTAATGAAATCATTGATGATGTAATCCTGATGTAATAATCTGGTTGACATGTGAATAGTAAGATATGTTATGAGGTGTCCCTTTGAAATTAATTAAATATTCCCACACTTTTCTTATAAATACCAAGCCATTCCCTCATTCATTTCATTCCAAAATTCCCCTCAACAAAGATATGGCCTTTCTACCTCCCAAGTAGTCCTCCCAAGGTGCCCTCAAGCCCTGCAAGGTCCCAAAATTCGAGATTTCAAAGATAGTCTTCAAGGTAAGGGAACCTTTCACCCTCCTCTATTTAGTCATGATTTCCTTTATGTTATGTATTCTAGTTTCTATCTTCTTATGTGGGGGTATTTTCTTATATATTCTTATTACTGTCCATTTGATGTTCAAATGATGATAGACCCTTTCTGCTCTCATCAATTTATTTTCTTAAATTTTAAGCGACGTCGTTAGGCTGCCTAATTTTTCGCAAAAGAAATAACATCTTCTCTTTTCTTTCATGGTTTCTTTTCATGTGGTATGTCATTCAAATATCCATACGATGATCTTATTATGTACCCATACTGTACTATGAATTATTTATGAGTGGTTGACCCATGTCCCCTCTCTTATTAATGTTTTATAAAATGATGTTATGTAGCTGTTATCCTACAAAATTTTCATCTCAAACTCTCTCTCTTTTTCTCAATAAATTATCTTGTATTAATTATGTGGATACACAAATCTATTTTCATTTCTAGGGGTATTCATCAATACATAAAATTGATCTATTTGATTATCGAATTGACATACATATAACCCTAAATCCCTTTCCATGAGTTATAAATGACATAATGATCTTATTTTTAAGTACTTTTTAAATGTAACGATTTTGACATGAAACCCATATCTTTGCTTCTATATGGTTTATTTATGAAATGTTTGATTATGATCTATGTTGATCACATGAAAATAAAGACATATTAAGGGAGCACCCTAATTGTGCTACAATTCATTGGTTAAAGAATTAATCTTTAGAGATAAAAAGTTTCACAATACTTTGGTGAATAAACATGGTAATGTTTTTATGACACCTTGGGAATGATCCCTGGTGTTATGTTCATCAATTTCTAAATGAAATTTTGTAGCCACATTTTCATGTTGAGAATCATGTTCTTTTTATTATGATATTCCTCTTTTTCTGTTTCTCATCTCTTGTGGTTTTCCTCAAGTTCTTATTGATATCCGAAGTAAACTAATTCACTTGTTTTTCTTATTGGGCCTTCTGATCACCCTTTCCTTTGATGTATGTCTCCAGGTTAAGAGATGAAACAATTGTACTTAGGATTAACTTATGATGAAGCCTTACAAGTGGATTTGAAGAATATTTTATGTTTTTTTTTTCAAGTTTAATGTTCATGATTTCCATGAAACAAGACATTAAAGATCCTCAAGTTGTAAAATGTAATGAAACGTTTTGTAATATAAAGGTAGGATAACATAAAAAATGTTCTCTCTAGCACCCTATCATAAGAATGAATTTAAAGAAGAATAACATTGGATCATATTTCCAAAACACTCCATTCTAAAAGGTCTGAGCCTTGAAGTACTGGTCGTATCATATTCTTCAATTATCTAGAAAGGTCAGTATGACTCGATGAATACTCAGCAACTGACAAGTCCTCATGTCGATGAAATTGAAGTTCCTATCTACATAGAGATCTTATCTTTTATGGAAAGATCCCCTTCTGTGAGAATGGTTCTCAAAATATGTCCACAGAAGCGTCACCACATTGTAAGATCGGGTAATCTAAACCCCACCATTACCCTATTGAGCCACATTAAAGGATCACCAACAAGACCTCCATATGATATAATAGTGTCCTGACTATAATGAAAACTCGATCACCACCTCAAACTTGTCCCTATCAACCTATGATTTGGGATCTCCTCGGAACCTGAGGTGTCCTTATCACTGAAACTTGGGAAGTGCACTCATCCCACACATCACATATGATGGTACTATGAGTACCATGTGCTACTCCATAGGTAATGGTATAGCTGGTACACCACCCAGAGGTGATTTCTTTAGTATGAACCCCCATACCCATCTCTTCACCCCATAGACCATCCTTGTGATCACGTAGTGGAATCCTAGCTAGATATCGATGTGGAATCACCTTAAAAAACAATATGTACCATGATCAATAGAGTATACCTAGTGAGATGACTAAAGAAGGATGTGGAAAACTCAACCCATTCTAATATAATGCATTTACCATCTTTTCCCATAAAACTACGGTTTTCACGTATGAAGTCAAAAATCAGAATTCAAGGTCCTAGTGTATGGATACATCGGTCGCCACACCATCACTTTATTCCCTATCCTAAAAGATGAATTCAAAACACTTAACATTGTTTCCCCAAAGAAAACTCCTAGACTCTGGGTTATTATGGAAGAAAAAAACTCATCTGATACCACTCTATCATGACCCGTCCCCCTGATCCCATGTCGTGACTACCCCAAGCCCCCTCCCAAATGTCAGGGGCTGGATACTAGTTCCAAGAATGCATATCCCAACAAAATGGGAGGAATTTACCTAAGTACCAATACACACAGAAAAATCCAAGCCATGGATTTTGGAAGGTGAAAACACTAAGTAAACAAACATAAGGTATGATATTAAAAAACTGAAGGTAAATCGGTAAAAAATACAGGCCCCACTGAAACAGAAAAGTAAAAGTACAAGTCTCTAGAAATCTTTGAAAGAAAACCCTACCTGAAGGGTATATATTGAAATAGATCTCTGATGCAGCAAAAGAAATTATCATAAGTCTGGTCACTCTAAGCACCACGAAGCCCCAATCTACGAAGGACTCCGTTAAAGAATTGATCATTTACATAAGACATGAAACATGTGGGAGAAGCCCATGCAGGGGTGAGTAAAACAACAATCAGTAGGGACCCGGAACCCCAAATGTATACCACAAAGAAATACACAAAGAAGGTCACCAAAGAGGTACATGAAGTATAGCTTTTAAGAAGTAAAAACAAGAGATTCACCTGAGTTAGCTCACATAGGTATAAATCTAAAGCATGTAATGAAAGAAGACATAGTCATAGAACATCCAGTACCACTGAGTCACATAGACCTGCTGAATTTTCTAGACCTACTGAGTTACCTAGACGTGCTGAGTCACTTAGACCCGCTAAGTCACCCAGATCCATTAAGTCACCTTGACCAACTGAGTCACCTAGACCCACATAGTCTCCTAGACTTGTTGAGTCACCGAGAACCAATGAGTCTCTTAGATCCTCTGAGTCACCTAGAATCGATGAGGCACTTAATCCCATAGTCATAGTCTTCTCGTCATAGACAACAATAGGATTCTCGCTCATAGCATGTTTGTTCTGGGAGATATTTCATCTCAAGCCAAAGTTCAAATTTCCACCTCCATAAAAACCCACTTATAGCATGTCAAAAGGACCACCTAGTCACGAGGGTCCCAATGCAACTAATGGCTTGTCAATATGATGTACAATTTATAAGATATGAGCCTTTTGTAAAAAGGGGCTGGTTTGGTTCAGGCCCGTTCTAACCTGACCTAGCCCGGGTCCTGCTGAACCAACCTGGCCTAGGTCCTGCCGACCCAATCCTCTGGGCCAGCCCAAGGCCGGACCGCTTGCCGCGTCAGCCGTGGCTTGCCTCCGAATAGCCATTGGTGTCCCCTGGTCACCACCTATGGTAGATGCTATGGGTTTCTTCCCATGCGAATGCACGCCGCTAATTCGCACCTCCTCCCACACATCGCTGATGCCTCTTTGCGCCATATTCCATCGCCAAAATGCCAAAAGGTTCTTCTGTGGGCCACCTGACACACTCTGATGGTCCCTTTTCTGATCTGGGAGTACCAATATGATCCATAGGTCACCTTATCTACTGTCTTGTGGTCTAAGTCATTTTGTCACCGACTTGGGGGTTTAACCACATTCATAACCTCCTGATTAGAGTCCAACATAACCACGAGGGTCCTTAAACAAATAATACAAGGAGAGAGTGAAGGATCACAAAGAAAAACCAAATCAATGAACATATACCTTGTTCATTTTCCTTTATTCATCACATTAAAAAATGGAAGACATTCAAAAAAATCACCATGATATAATCCTCTTCCTTTAATCCCCACATAAAAATTCCCATCCTGCAAGAATATCTGATCTGCGAGTCAAGTTGTTGGTGAGTTGATATGTATTAGTCATTTAGAAAAGAATAATGGGGGATTAACACAATCACACAAAAATAATAAAACCCATAACTCAAGGACTGGATCGATCATTAGTGAAGAACGTAGTTGCACCACCATCATTAGTCAATCCCTAATACTTGGTCCTTGATCTCCGATTCATGATCCACAATCCATCGGCATTCAACACCGCCTATTGTTCTTCCACTGAGAGGATTATATAAAGCCTTTTACTTTCTAGATCATCCAAATAATATCTCTAGGACTATGAATCTAATCCCACATCATTGTCATGTTTCTAAATGAATAAATAGGTTTCAGTATCACTATTTTGCTATGTTGCAACGTCGCCACACTGCTTCATTTATGAAACAAAATAGATGTTTTGTCTTGAAATCTCAGTGCTGTTGCATCACTACGAAATGTTAAAATAAATGAAATAAACTTTTTCTGAAGTTTATTTAATTATCTTTTAAAACATCCATAAATTAACTTTTACCATCAACTTGCATTTGTCAAGTTTAGGCCCCACCTAAGGAAAGAACACCCTCATGAGATCATATGTACTCTCAAATTTTCAATCCATGTCACCATTCATGAGTTACAAGGATTTTAAATATAAAATAATTTTTTTAATTATTTTATTTACAATTATTTAATTTTCAGGTTTTCTCACTGGAGTCCCAAACCGACTAATGTTAAGTCGCGCCTAGGGTAAACCCATCATCCTGAATGCAACGGTGCCCTCAAATTTCTGATATAGACAACTATTTAAGAGTTATTCTACTTTAACAAATAAACCACTCAAGCGCGCTATTTAAATACTTAATCATTTTTGACGAACCATTCTGAGGACACTGGGCCTCAAAATCACACACCATCTCAGTTCCTAGTTTTGGAATTTTCCCAGAAATTTAATAAAAATTAAACCATAAAAATAAGAGTCATTACATAAATTCTCCATTAATGTTAGTTAGTACATTAAGAACATTCATTTTCTATAATTTTCATATATCATTTCTTTCTGTAGGGTCCTTGATCATTATTCAAATTCTTATAATGTTCCTCCTTGATTTTGGATTAGAGAAGAATATCATCAATAAAGACTACCCTTGATTTTTAAGGTAATATTTATGGATTCTATTAATCATGTCTATAAATATTGATGGAGCATTAGTGAGTCCCAATAACACTACTGCAAATTCATATTGCCCATACCATGTATAAAAACTAGTCTTAGGGATATCATTATTCATTACCTTTACTTCGTAATATCATGAAGAAAGATCTATCTTAGAAAAACATGATGATTCATGTATCTAATTGAAAAATACATCAATATATGTTAGAGGATAATTTTTTATCATGATCTTTCTAAGATAATGTTAATTAATGCTGAGCTGTATTGACTCATCCTTATTCTCAATGAAGTGGACTGGCACACCCCATAGTGAAGCACTTGGGTGTAAAAACCACTTATCCATATTAATATGTAGTTTCTTCTTCATATACAAATGTTCAATAGTGGCCATTTTATATGGATGCTTGCATATTGGAAAATACCCAGGTATAAGATCGATTGGAAATTCAACCTCTTAGCAAGGAGAACAACTAGAAAATTATATAGGAAATACATCACCATATTCCATCTTAATGGGAATGTCTTTATTGATGTTATTTTCTTTAATCTCAATAATTTGGTCTAGATATGATTAATCTAAAGGTAATAATAAAATTATTGAGATGTTGGTTCTAAAGGAAATTCATCCTCTTCCTTACAGTTATATGGAACTGGAGGGAGATTTGTGAAATAGAGGGTGATTTATTTCTCTCAGCAATTTATGTTGGATCAATATAAATAAATCAAATACATACCCATAATTGCATCAAATTCTTCTAAAGAGATTATGAAAAGGATCAATACAAAGTTCAACACACAAATTTTTTTAGGAAGGAGTTATATACTTATGATGTAATGCCTTCTCCAATTTCTATTTTCAGTGATACATCTACATCCACACTTTGTGGTGATGTTTGAAGTTTTCTAAAAAATATTTAATATATAAAATAATTAATAGAACCAGAATAAAAATTTATAATCACTATTCTTGAATGAATAACTTGTGAACCTATTATCACTCAAGTTTCTAGATCCACCACCGCGGTTGTGATAGAATAAGCTCACCTTTCTCTCTAGGCCTTAGGGTTTTCTATCTATGAAGACACATGGATTAGTACATTGAATTAAATAATTTCCTTATTCATTGAATTTGAGACATTGGAACATGGTATGAGGGTTTAATAGAATATTCCTTTCTTCTACCACATTGGCGGGTTTCTTTTATCTATAAACATTAGCTATGTTACCGTCTTTTCCACGCCTAAATCATTTCTTCACCCCCTTAAAGAAACTTTTAAGATGATTTTTCCCAAAACATTGGCAAATAGAATGTTGAAATTTATTTCCACTAGTATATTTCTCTATTACACCAACATAATTATACTCATCTTTCTACTTCTTATCCCCATGAGACTCTTGAGATTTGCTGATATCTATTTCTATTTCTAGATACATCATAAAATTTCCTTATAATGTTGAAAGTACCAAATGGATATGGATTTTTTAGACCAATATTCAGTCCACCAAATAAGTGTTCTAATTTACATTTAGGCATAATAACAAATCTGAATGTGTAACTTGGATGTCTTGTGGTGTTTTCCTTATATGTACTGATAGATTCGTCATCATTTTTCTTAAGGAAAAGAATGTTTATCTCTATTTTTAGTCTAAGTGTTTAAAAGAAATATTTATCAAAAATAATTTTTAGGAATTCCTTCCACTACATAAATTTTACATCTTTTTCAAGAACCATATTCTTAACCAATATACACTATTCATAAACTTCCCATTAAATAAAAAAACAATAAGAATGAACATCTCTTGTTCAGAGAATTTTAGGATTCATAAAATCTTTTCAATGGAGTGGATCCATTGCTGTTCAATTAAAGGATCAGAAGATACAATAAAAGTTGGATTCCCTCATCGCATTAGAGTACCAATTTCAACTTTCTCATTCTTAGGTGGATTTGGGTGTTCCTATGATTTAGGTTTTAATTAAATACTTGATCAAATTGAGAATGTATCACTATGAGGTTCATGATAGATCCCCTGATTGGGTTAGGCATCTCATTTGGGTAGTCATCGCATTGTCTCTCACATTGGTTGTTGGATTGGTTTATCATATTTCCATCCATTGACTAGAAAAATGGAAAAAGTAGTGATGAGTATTTTTAAACTATTAAACACATAAATGGGAAACTATGAACTGAATAGGGATAACCCAAAAATGATATGTGTTCTTTAACCTATGAATTTCTAGGTTTTAATTCGTTGTTATCCACAATCTACTTCAAAACATAAAATATTATGGGTGTTTTAATTCCCTTAATAACGGTGCATAAGGACCTCGTGTATTTACCAAAGAATATCTCCAAGTAGTTTCAAACTAGGTGTATAGAAAGGCCTATTTTCCTTTACTATGGGATGATCTAGTCTATCTTAGTGTAAGATTTTCATGGTTATTGAACCTAGGTACCTCTATTTTAGAGCCACATCTACTTATATTATTCCAAAAGGAATTTATTTGTTTGTAAACCACATAATATATAATATAAATGTTTTTGGAATTATTTCTTATGTTTAGTATTATCCCTAAGGATTATCCTAGAGTATTATAATCCTAATCCCAAAAAATAACTAAACATTTTTATGATACCTACTACAAAAACCCACTTATTTAATACAATTTGTTTAATAATTTATTATATAAAATAGACTTATTACAACATAGAAGATCATGAATCCTGATTTCATTGGGAAATTAGTTACATAGAAAATCTACTTGATATATGGATACTGTGAAAACTTCATTAACATGATCTTAAATTTCGTTTCAATTCTAACTACATTGGACAACCTAGGGACATATATAAGAAAGGGGTGAGATATAAATAACAAAAAGTGAATAAAAAATTGTCAACATGATGAAATTATTAAGTGTTAGTTAATACAAATTTCAAAGGGACATAAAAGGGGTGAGAAATAATAATCTTGAACAATGATGGGTGGTAAAACTTGATAGCATAAAGGTAAAATGAGAATGTGGAAACAAAATTAAGCATGACATCGTAAACAAATGTCAAGTCTTGCAAAAAAGACCACATAATATGGTGGAAAAGTACCATAATAGAATATTCATACTCACCAATCCCATGTAGTATGTCTTATACGACTAAAACATTACACCATGTGTTGGAGTTCAATACAATTTCAGGTGAAGCAGTCACTTCCATATCATGTACTTGCATAAGAGTGCCACATAGATAATTCAAAACAAGATCACATTTCATTATATTTAATACCAAGATTAAGAAGTATGGAATATATATAGGGATGTCCCCAATAAAATATGGATTGGTATGTCTATTTGAGTACCCTTGAGTAGAAATGGTGATCGTGTTCACAATACAAAAGTTTGTCATGGAAAAATCACAAGTTAATATCCACAACGTAATCAGGGTACATAATGAATCATGGGTGGGATTAATGAGATTTAAAGAGGTATATAATTACATTGAAACTATAAGGGTATAATTAGGGATTTGGAAAATAATATACAATCAATATGAATTTAATGAAAAAGGCATTACACAAAGAAAGTCCATGGATAATGAAGAGAAGGTGAGGATCCCTTATCTACAGAGGGTGTTTCGAAAAGATTGGGACGGGATTATTAAGAGTTTGGGGGAACTTTATGTGGTTTATAGATATGAAAAAAAGATTATTTCCACACTCCAATGTTTTTTAGTTAATAATAATGAGAGATTGGGTGAGTTATATAGGAAAAGAGAGGGGAGTTATTTTTTATTTTCCAAACACACTTTTGGGACTCTATAAGACAGAGTAATCAAATCCACAAACCCTACAATGAATTTTCTTATTTATTCTAATTTTTTTTGTGGTTTTAATTATTTTATAATTCCATGAACCGATCACAATAAAATAATACCCTTGGTGATGTGGAAGAGAGTCATGTTTTCAATGACTTGATTTTAAAACCTTAAAATATGATATAGGTTTTGGAGAATTCATAAAGGGGTTGTAAAATTATTAAAATTACCTCAAAGGCACATTATTTTTAATTTAAAATTTATATTGGGTCACATTTAACTTTTATGGAACATCTAACATCACTTTTGGATCAATATTATTTCGTAATACATATCATATATTTATAACATATTAAATTTTTACATGAAAATTTGACCGTCTTAGAATATTATGAAACATTTACCATTGGATAATTTTGATGTGATGATTCCAAAAATAATATTTCTTTCAATAAAATTATTCTATAAATATGAAAAACTACACCAAGAGATTAAAACTCGCATTTATAAAAAATAATATTTTTTTATAAAAATAGTTTTCTTAACCTTATAAAAATTACATTTTCACTTATTAAAATTACATTATTATTTATTTTTAATATAACATATATAATAATTATATTTTATGAAACTAGAATTTGTTTTATGATTTCATAAAAAGTAAATTCTTAATCAAAATTTCATTTTACCCAAAATAAAATTCAAGTTTTGTCATATTGAAATCATTTTTATCAAACTTATTACTTAATAATTTATAAAGTAAAAAATAAGGAATAAATATAATAATTAATTTATCAGAAAGAAAATATAAATATTCATACTATTTGGGTAAAGATATATACCCCTTAATTACCCCCAAAAAATGATGTAATGGTAAGTGTCACAATGATGACATTATCATGGGGTTGTTCGGCAAACATTGTTTGTGCCATGATGTTGATGAGTTTGAACTTATACCATAAGAATTATCAATCATGATTTAGTTATTGGATATTTACTATGATTTATCAAGGGAAAATCCCCTAGATGTTACCTCCCTTTTAATCTCTGATAAATGTGCTTCATAGGGTACGATCCTACAGGTCGAGGTCATCACTTGTTTTTTGTCAAATGGAGTTTATCATAACCCTTAATATATAATAATTGAATGATCACTAATCAATGAATAAGTTATCAATGGTTATGATTCTTAATGATCTTTTGAATCCAATAGGATATAACTTATAATGATATAATATAACCAACATATTAAATGTTTTTTCTCTATTTACATTTTATAAATTTGAAATGTATTCATTTAAAAATGGAATTTAATTTATAAATGTCTAGGTTATTGTGGGATTGACCACTAGTGGTTGTTGTGATTTGGTTGGGTACTAAATGGGCTCAATGCATACTTTTTGAAGAAGGGTTAAATCAATTTTTTTTATGTTTGAATGAATTGAATCTCAATTTAGGAATCCTTCAATTTATAGATCACTTATATGGTTTTGATGATACATTAAAGGCCATATACTCTATATTCATCCCCAAATTTCAAGGAATAATTTCATTGTCGTTCGATCCTGTTTTTGTGATTTGATAATTACATTGACTTCATCTAAGTATGTTCTTTGTGAGTATTAACTTTTTTTATAATGGTTTTGGGGTCTTGATCCTTTGGGAATCTAATTCCCATTTTTATACTCTTATTATATTTCCAAATACTTGGGTTCTTGGAGGTTTTTATGGTTTATTTCTTATTTATACTTATTGTCTTTATTTATGTTGGCATCCTCTATCTCACTCATTGATTTTGATATGTTTTTATATATGAAATTTAGATTTATGTAATGGTTTTTGTAGTTTTATATATTACTTGTCTTTGATATTGGTTTAAATGTTAAAAAAATGTTTAATATGAATTGATTATGGGTATGAGAATTAAAATGGTGGATAATAGATGAAATTGTAGTTATCCATGTTTAAATGAAAATTTCCTAGGTAAATGACCTTTTAATTTTTTAAATATAAGTAAATAATATTGTATTTATTTAAGACGGATTAGAGAGGGATTGTAATAATTATTGAATGGGATAAATGATTTATTTAGTTCTAAAATCAAATTAAAAAATTAATGAGATGAGATTATATATTTTATTATGCTTTAGTGGTGTATTAGAAGATTCCTTATTTGTTTAATGTGTGATAATACCACCATAATATACATATTCATATGTAAAAATATAGCAGTAAATGGAATAAATGTTCCTAGATTACTTTACAAATTAACCTTATTCTTAAGAGGTTAATGTGTTTATTTGTAAAATTTCATAAATTAATTTTAAAATCTAGAAATATAATTTAAATATGCTATAGAGATGACTAATAAGAAAAAGCATATCTAATGAACCTTAGTCTAAAATCTGATTAAAAGGGATCTAAACAGGGGTTCATGATTGGTTTTTTACTTCTGAAATTTCTATACATAAATTTTATAAATGATGTATATAATTATTAATATTTTATATTTATTTATGAAGTGGTTAAAATTTTAAAAAGGAATTTTATGGGTTGAAATTAATCTGTTGTGATAGACTGATGCAATACATGAGAATTTTATCAGTAACTATATTTTGTGTTGCGAATGAACCATGAATAATGTCACTTACTGGTAACATATGATATGTCCATTTACGAAATTCCATGATATAGAATGTCTAGTGTTCCAAGATGTTTTCATCAGGGAATAAATTTTTTCATGATATATGCCCCGGGATTGGTCAAGATACCATTTCCCTGCATTATCACTTTTTAAAAGTGGCCAAACATCACTATTATGTTTACTAGAGTCAACTACTTGACCATAAAGGGATAATGGAATGTATGATCTTCTTTTAAATGACCCCCCATTAGACATATTCATATAGTTATGGTATTCCTTATAGATCCAAGAGTTTCTCATGAGTCTCAATATTGGATCCATCTTTTATTGGACGTTGATTAATTATTCCACTTTCTTCCATGATAGGGAGGGTACTTGTGATTAGATATGGTGATGTTTCTGGCTATGTTGGGAATTTGTAATAGTTATCCTCATTCGAGGTTTTGAGGGAATCTTATGTTATCGAGATAAGGATTATATGGTAAAAATAAAAAGGAATCATGTGATGACCATCAAAAAACATTCACTTAATGCATAAGAAAACCTAGACTCATCACCTAATGAATTCTATACACATCACATAGGGAATACCACATTCACCATTTGAGTTATGCATAAAATTTCATTCATGGTAAATTATTCTCTTCACATAAAACATCCTAGGATCATCACATATGGAATATTTTTCTCATCATGTATGGTTATAACATTGGCTCTACACCTAAAGAAGGGGTAAAGACATCACATGATTATCACATATTCTTATTATGCTCACCACAAAAGGAATCTCATACTCATCACATGAGTTACAATCTTAGGCTCATCACATAAGTAGAGTGATGATGGATTATTTGTGCATCACATAGGATTCCTAGGCTCATCACCTAGGAAACCCTAGGATCATTAACTAGGGTAGGGTTTTTGATACATCAGGTTGAGTTACATGTTTAAAACTGGGTGAAGGTGGTTCCACTTACACTCATCATGTATAAGATAGTCAGATATTTAGTGTTTACTATGGATGATCCCACTTACTTTTACCACATATGAGTTGAAACATATTAATATACAGTGGGGATGGATCCACATTTTCTTATCATGTACAAGTAGGATGCCGATCTCTATTCTAATAACTAGTCAGTTGATCCACATATGATCATCACATATAGGCGGTAAAAAGTTAATTTTCAATGAATATTACCTATAGTTTAATGTATTTTAGAGACTTGGCAGTGGACGGTGACTTGAATAGGGGTACCCAAAGTCATGTTCATGAAACTTTGGCATTGTGTGAAGGGATTCAGTTGTAGAGATATGGGATCAAACACAAGTATGATGTATGGATAGTAAAGGAAGGTATTCATAAAAATTTTGGTGTTTCCAGAAGATTTTATTTTCACAACAGGTTTAGCATTTTTCATAAACTCATTTTTCATTTATGATTGTTTCATGAAACCCTCCCAAATATAATTCAGTTTTATTCAAGATTTATGTAAGAATTTTTTTCCAAGTTTCTCACTTGTGTGAATCCATGAGAGTCACTAGTTGTTAAAATTAATGAAAGAGAGAGTTTCATGAGTTGACAGTTCACATTTAGAAATTATATAGATTCATCGCAGAAAACGTGGGCTGCAAATCAATTTATAATCATTTAAATTTTAAAAATTCATTCTCTTACACAAGTCCTCCTACCTCAAACGACATAGAATATCTCATGAAAGTTTGGGGATCAATTCTATGGTTCCCCTCTAGTTCACACAACTCAGGTTTTATGAAAATCATGTATTTTCAGTTATAGACTAGATTAGGTGTTCGTGGAAGATATAGAATTTGAAATAATGTTTTTATGAAACTATGAGTTACAAAATAATTAAGAATTAGTGAGAACTGTTCAATACTTTCATGAATTTCACTCATTTCCTTCTAGATTGATATTGAGGTCCATTTAATTAACTACTTTATATTTTTAATAATCCTTTATTCTTTAGACATATATTTCAGTTAACCCCCCCCCCCCACCTCAGAATATGTTTAAATAGAGAATTAAAGGATCGAATTCTGATGAAAATAAAAAAATATAGGCACATTACTCCAATATCACTCAACTAAGCCTGATTCATGCAAGTTAGATTAAAAAACATAATTTAACATTCTCAGTATATGTATTTTAATAGTACATCCCCTATATATGAACATGATATATTTTAAATGATTTTTTATCTCTTTTCATGAAACTAAAATCTTGTCTGAATTTGTACTTTAGTGTTCACAGAACTCTTCTTTTTACATTAAGCATTCTTCTAGATGATTGTTTTCATGAACGAGATTCCATACATCTATCAATAGATACTTCCATGAAAAAGGGGAGTCTTGTAAAAATAATCACAATGATGCGTGAATTAGTCTATATTTTCATGAAAAGCCTTCAAAATTTTAGTGTATCTCTCAAAATGGTTGATTAGAATGCTAAATTTGTTGTCCGTACTACCACTATTATTATTTCTACTAGGGGAAGGGAGATGATTAAGATTCCCATAATATTCTACGATAGATGAATCCAGTTGTAAAAAAATGAACTACTGATCTCATTAAATAAAATATATAATGAATTAATTCTAATAAATCACATTCTATTTTATATATTCATACTACTTGATGATTTCATTCTACCTCATCCAGATATTAACACTCCAAGGTCCTACCTTTTAAGACAGAATGAGCTAAAAAATGGAACATATCCTTTAATTATCTTGTAGTGATGGACCATAATCTAAAAATTTTCTACATGATATGAAATCAGACAAGGACCTTCATCCAGATGATTCCAATAGCTGAGGTGTTCCTACCCCATTATTTTAGCATTATCACGAGGAATATTTTAGAAAATAGTGAGGAATAGTATGAGTAATGAGATGTAAATTAAGGAGGAAACATTAGGGATGAGTGGGTGTGGGTGTACTAGTAAACTACATGTTGGTAGAGTATGTAGGTGAGCTACATATTATAGGGTTGTATGAGGTAGTGTGAATGTCTCAGTTATATTTCTACCATCACCTAGAAAAATTAATATAGTTGTCGAGTAATGGGTCAATGAATATCAATACTTTCTATATTAACCCTGGAGATTTGGGGATCAACCGATGATATCTTTACCATTTCATTACAATTCATATCATGGTATTTGTGTTTAATGAGTTTCTCCCAGCACCCAAAATTTGGAGGGATATACAATAGACACATGTCCTAGCAAGGGTGCAACTGGACTTCCGGATGGGGATTTTTCAACATCACCCAACCCTCACACCAAATTTTCTATTCATAATGTAACTTGTTGATTTCTTGAACGGACCCAAGGGGGAATTTTTTTGGGTATCCAAAGAAATACACCAAAGTGCATCAAAATATGACGGTAGTGTCATTTTGGATCACCCTTGATTAGGATAAATATGAGGGGTGGGGGTAATTTTTGAAGGGGGGATCACTCTTGGAAGTTAGTTTCATGGTCTTCCTGGAATCCTTCCTAATAGGATAACTATTTAACATCAGGGGATCCAATATTGGAGTGCATCTGAAGAAACCAGTTATGGAAATAGTATTAGAAGCCAACATCTAGATCATTGGATGTATTCCAGTGCTTGATCGAATATATGACCGGCTGAAGTATTTAAGTATGTGGACATTCTCAGTCGTATTTGAAACGCTTCCATGTTTTAATTATGGATGGGTGATGGTGAAATTCGGGGGGGGGGGGGTGGGGGGGTATAAGTCCTAAATATAATCACCCTCCCAATAATGTATTCAAGACATACCTATATAACATCTGTAGTTTCTATTAAATTCTAATAGATGATATAGAGATATTGGTACATACTACAAACCTAAAAAGTCTCAACCGAAATCCCTTTCACATTATAGCTGAAAAGATAATTGATGATTAGAAGGGAAATCACATGCAGTGGGAATTTTTATCTTCTTTCATAGGTGTAGTGTTTGTAGTATTGAGAAAAATAATAAATTATTAGGATCCATATATCCCCAAATTATTTTCTCTCTAGTTTGGTTATGATCAATTTTTTACTTTATATGTTTATCTACGGGTGGAACCAGAGAGGGACATGTCTATTATTCTATAGCTCTGAGGCTTTTTTGCTGATAGGGACCAAGGGTTGAAGTCTAGCTTCCACCGGATATCACATACATCCATATCACCAAGTATTATGGGAATAGATAGATGTCAACCTATCCTGGAGTGGGTCAATTGAAGTGTTCCAAGAAAGTGGCCCCTATAGAATAGGTCTAGGGGAATTAAGGAAGGAGATAAGCCATCAGGTGTTCTCACTAATAAGTTGAGGGGGAATACAGTAGTAATGATGTGTATTTTGGGGGATCCTCTAGGTACCCCATCAACCTTTCATGATAGGATATTAAATCTACCATTCCAAGAGGTGAGGGGATCCCAAAGATGTGGTTTCAAGATCAATCCAAAAGCTATGAAATAGACACCAGCAGGTTAGGTGAAGCATTGGGGAAGAATCTTCTTCACTTCTTGAATATTACATAAGATGAAATATTCCTTAAAATATGGGATATATGGTATGGAATATGCCTCACCCTCACAACACATACAATTTAAAAAATGAACATGTGGGATGAAGTGGAGATGCTAATGATTGGGCTACCAAAGTTCCAGAGTTGGGATGAATCTAAAGGGATGTTTATCTATACATCTGATATAGAAGCCCTAGAAAGCTAGAATAGTATGGAATAACCAAATACCATGAGGGTGATCAAAATACACAGTGGAGTATTGAGTGTGGCTTCAACCCTAGAGGCATCGACAAAAGATGTCGAGTTGAGGGAGACCAATAAAGAATCTTAAGGTACAACCACATAATAGGGTGATTTCGAGGAGAGTGGGGAAGTCATGCATAAGAATGAATTGTCTGAATTTTTTTTTGATAAGGTACATCTAAACCCCATGGTTTCAATGTCACAATCATGATTTTGTTACTACGAACTCACATTTTTCAATTTATATAGGATTACTCAAGAAAGGGTATGGATGTCTCTATTAGAGATGGGTATGATCCATTTTAAGCTGATGGGGGGGGGGGATTTAAATATTCTTAGGAGAAACTGATGGGGGGAATGTTGGATAGAAGAAGGGTAGAAACAATCAGCTCATACAACCTTCTAGTCATTTATGGGATGGTAATGTGCTAGTGTCCCAAATGCGACTCCATCCACAAGTGAGATATTATACCTAGGTCAGCTGGTGTATCAAATATCTTTTTTTCCAAGAAGTAAATATTTTCATATATATATATATATATATATATATTTGATTTCCCTTTGAATTGAATTCATTTTTAGTATTATTTTCCCAAATTGGTTATTTTATTCTTTATAGGGCCATCGCTCTTGGCCTATTAGGATCTCATAGATTATACTAGGGAGTCTACTGAAATAAATTCCTTTTATGATAGATGTGAAGTTGATGATTTTGGGATCATATTGATTATCTAGGAAATGGGTTCTCAAGATATGATGATCAAAGGGTTTATAGAAATTGAAGTCATCAAAGAATTCATGTAATGTTAGTACTAGGTGTCATGACTTGTATTTAGTCTTTACATTAAAACAGTTAAAGTTAAGCATTAATTCTTCATGACTGTTTATGAGGATGTCTATCTTATAAGGTAAATAATACCAAAAATAAATCAGGATCTGATCCCTATCTTAGTAGATAGAATATCATATAAAACACCTAAAGAATTAGTGGCTAGTGATTGAGAAGTGGCTCCTACCTTGGTGGAAGGGTCGAGCTTTGAGGAACTGACTTATCAATAGGATGTTTTTAAAGTTCTAGTGGATAATTTTAGAATACAATGATAGGAAACTAAGGCCCTGGGGGAGACCTCACCTATAAAGGAGGTGATGAAATAAATACTACTGTCATTGATGTGCTTTTCAAGGTGATTTATCCCCTTTATCTGAATCTGACCCCTTTAAAGAGATGTTATATGTGAATTATATCACCATGGTTATTTCATCATTCTTAGAATATAATCCATAACACAATAATATGGATAAACCATATTCATATTTCATATAATATGAGTGGGGAAAGTCAGCATCGGGCAAGGAGGGGCATCAAAAAATTCATTACAAGAATCACTACAGGAAAACCACCTCTTACCGGTGGTTTACAGAAACCGCCGCTAAACTTGGCGTCGACAATCTATTCGCGGCGGTTTTATGAATTTTTCAATGGTCAAACAAAAGCGTCGTAGTACCTCATTTCGCGGCGGTTTTTGGTAAATTTAGCGGCGATTTTTAGGGCTATTTAATTAGCGGCAACTATAATCACCGCGAAACTCAGGCGTGCCAGTCGCCTTCTTAGAGGCGGTTAAAACCACCTCAATTTCCGACATGATTTCGCGGCGGTTCTAACCGCTGCTAAACAGTCTTCCAAATACATTTAGCGGAGGTTTAAACCGCCGCTAAATGTATAAGTGGTAAAACATTAGCGGCGGTTAAAACCGCCGCGAAATGCTGACCCGG
Organism: Viscum album; assembly: GCA_963277665.1. NCBI lineage: Eukaryota > Viridiplantae > Streptophyta > Magnoliopsida > Santalales > Viscaceae > Viscum > Viscum album. The sequence goes on along the minus strand of OY728143.1, from coordinate 980,841,627 downwards.
AAAAAAAATGCATTTCTGTTTATACTCCACCACTGCCCTGGAAAACAAACCAAACAACACATACAACATATATATAATAAGGAAAAAATGTATGCACCACCTACGCAATATTCATGAACACCCTTTCATTTAATATGGATGAAAAAGTTTATCCAATTCAATAAGAATACCTAAAGCATACAAAATACCTAAAATTATGGATTTAGAATGAAACACAAGATAACATCAAATGAAACAAGAGATTAGGGGTCACATGGATTTATACTTACAGTTTACAGATGATCAAAATTGAAAATATTTGATTCCATAAAAGTATCCCAATGTTCCAAATGATAATTGAAATCCAGTTAAGTAACATGAATACTATTTGAATTGGTAATGTCCAGTTTAGTCTCCAAAGTTGTTCATGTATCATGAAAACTATAATATATATGTAGTGCGAGAAAAAAAGATATAATCATCTAGATCTTAATGAAGTCTTCGATTTTAGGTGAAAATGGTGTGTTAATGTGCTGGCCATCAAATAGAATAAACCATATATCCCCATACATTTCATCTAAATAATCCTTTGTACACCATGGATTACTCATCAAATAATTGATCCAATATTTTCATATGGAACTGTGTTCAACAAAAAATTAATGTAACCCCACTATAGATTAGACGTTACTTTTCCACTCTCACAACCTTATATCTAATTAGGAATGCTCTCATACCATCCAAACAAACCATGTCACATCACATCAAATCCTTCCCGTATACAAATGGGTTATCACATCACACCACATCCCAACAGTAGTCACCTAGGCCATCACATCACATCACATACCACCATTAGACACATAGTCCATCAATTCACAATAAATCATACTTGTAGACAAATACACTACCACCTAACATCTCTTCCTACCCACGAACAAATATTCTGTCAAATGGAATCCAAACTAGAACAATATTCTTAAGGTATCATGAATGTGATGGACATAATCATTGTCCCATCCTCCTACCATCAATTACCCCACAATATATCACATAGAAAAACATAACTTATCACTCATAGAAATTGGGTCTAATAGATCAATTCCCACCGGAAGGCACCATGGACATGACATTGTTTCTATGAATTCTCCAACACCAACATGTGTCACTAATTCTGAATGAAGTGAGAGGATGTGTGTGAACCCATGCCTAAATTTCACCACCATCATATTTATTAGTGAAGATACCTAAAACTCTAAACCTTTGAGTAGTGGTAATTTAATATAAATTATGGTTGGTGTATAAAATAATAGAAACATTCATGGTATATAGATATCCAACGATACCAAACCTATGTGTCCAAATAAACTACACTTTAGCTTATTAGATCACCACACCATAAAAAAATCAATAATCACAACCAATTAAATCACTATTTGAATCACCCAAGACAATCACAACACTGTCAACACAACATTCCACTTTCCATATACATGTTTCACCACCTTTATTTTTTATCCATTACAATTCACATAACACTTTACATTTTCATTTGATTAATTTATAACATATCTATTTCCAATAAATATTTTGTATTTACTAACCTAGATCATTTACATTATCAACATAGTTCATCTCATGGATAACCGAGAAACTGACATATCCACTCCATGCTACAACTAATTCAACTCAAAAAACTATCACCACAACACCACACATCCACCATTGTTTCCACACCACATTGCCCAACCCATATCACAAAATCAAATACTTCTTTAAACCATCATGAAACTCTATAACCACATACCAAATCAACGAATCTGCTACAAAAACATTATTCTACAACCACTACACCACATCCATGACCCCATTACCATGTACCACAACCTCTTCATAGCACATTTCACTACTACCAAAATCACATACATGAAAATTTACCAAAGAATCACATCCCCTTGTACTACACAACCAATCTGGTCAATAACATCACCATACAACTTCCTAAACCATATAGTGAAACACAATAAGATGATTTATCCACAACATCATAGATAATGACTTCAATGAATATTCATGGGAATTATCACATATCATTTTTACTAATCGTGGTTATCCCCACACAAAACCCTTAGTAGAATAAGAAATTAATATGGAACAAGGGGGGACCTTGTGGTATGGTTGGAATCGAAATATACTAAACCCTTAGTAGAGTAAGAAATTAATATGGAATGTTTTTATGAAAATATGGTTTCTAATGGGTATACCTTCTATGGGGACTAGGGTTCCCAAACACAATTATCCACTTATATTAATTGAAAATATTTGATTCCACAAAGGATTAAAGTGTATGGATCAAAATGTGCCAAAGAAGAGAGGGGAGGGATCACTACTAGTCGTTTGTCCTATAAGGATGAGGAATGAGGATTAAATGGGTTGATGTTCAGTCAGAATAAGAACCTTTAAAACATTATTGTTATAAAATACTTTATATCGATGATTGACATTATGGTTCTAGGAAATAAGGTCTCTCCAGTCTTCCATATAAGAAGACATTTGAGAAATAGAGGACATATTTAAAGAGAATAGAGAATATATTAGAAGATATGTAACCATTAAGAGAGAATCAGTTGTGCTAATCAAACAAAATAAGTCCATAACATGGAAAACATTATGTGGACCACATGATCCATTCTAGGTCACGAAAATCACATAACCCATAAAACATCTTTTGATCACATCAACAATACTACTCATGGTCCGATGATGCATCGTCACCCTCTCCACCTCCATCTCCTGCTGCCACCTGTAAGAACATTATATTGAAATTTAAATATTGTTGCATATTTATAATTAAACTTAAAACCAGTAAAAGTTTTAAAACTAAATGATAGTGATTTTTTGTGATTTACCTACTCACAACCACTCGGTGCACTACTACTGGGGGCATATCTGCTCATCTGCTGATATAAATCAGTCAACGCTTTCTGCATAGTGGATATTTGAGCCCCTTGGTCTTGAACTATGGCTCGTAGAGAAGAAATCTCCCTCGGAGCATCTTCAGGTATGGTCTGACCATAACCAGGAGTAGATGCGGCTAGAATCCCTGATGGCCTTCTAAAGACCTCAAATGGTACGGGTCCCAAACCCATCCCACGCACTCTACCAGGATGCTCCTTCCCATGGACTTGAGCAACCGAGTGATCCTGGGAGACTGAGTAGGACTGCCTAGGACTGGTATCCCATAGTTCGTTAATTTTTACCTATAAATCAAATATCAATACATATTAACACAGTAAAAACTGATAATAAGTTAAAAATTTGACTTCATACCCCAACTTCTTTGGTAGGCTCATTAACAAAAGAGCCATCTAATTTTCTGTGAACATCCAACCACAGTTCAGTCCGGGAGGATTCGTGACCTAAATTCTATGACTGCATTAAGCAAAGATAAATAAAAAATTCAACATATTAAATATATAATATTGTATTATAAATATTTAAACTATTTAAAATATTTCCAATGACATTCGTCTTCTAGAAAAGCTTTTTGAGCCCGCCGTGTGAGGGATGACTTGCTTCGTCCTGTATGATGCATTCTATCGTGAAAGATCCTGAAATAAATAAAATGAAATTTAACAGTAATGTATCCAATGTCATATCCTCTTCATATACATGTATTAATGTAAAATGAGGATAATATAATAATATATATTTCAATACCATCCACTTCTCATCACGATGTCTATCAACAAAAACTTTCCGCTGCTCTTTCGGTACCCCACTGGGTATCTTGTCATAAATTTGTTCCAAGGTCAACGAATTATCATTGACATCACACCACAATATCCATTGGAAATCTTTCCATTTTTTACCAAGATTTTTCAAAGTCCACTTCCGTGCTATCACACCAGCAACTGTGAAGTGGAAGAACATCTGTATACAGAAATCCATTTTGAACATATTAGTAACATGACATTCAATTAAAGCATAATGTAATAAAATTACATTTATTTGAGAATTGAAAACTTCATTTTTCTAGTTTGGAGGCATATGTCTCCAATCATCATATGAAATGGGAAGGGAAATGGGATCTACTGCCAACTGACCTATAATCTGGCCATGTAACCCCGCAACATCATCCGTAGGGACCCCATAAGAATCAAATTTCACGACTATCTTTTCAACCATTCAAGTTCCAAACATCGGAGCTTTTTAAGTGTTTCTCCATGGTTTTATTTTTGTCATCTTCAATGAGAAAAGAATTAGTATAAACAAAATGAAATAAATTTATTTAATTAAAAATTATACCTATGACTGTTACCCTCCAGTGTGTCCGGGATGAACTGGAAGGGGTCTGTCGCCGCCCAACTGATGAGGCACCTGTAGGGGGAGTCGATGACTCAGCCTCTAAAGGGAGGCTCTCTGATGGTGTGAGAGATGGTGCAGGGGGAGATGGTGTGGGGGTGTAGGCAACTGGTGCCTCAGATGTCGTGGGGAGTGACCCAGATGGATCGGCATCCGTTGCAGAACTAGAAGAAATAGTATACCGCTTCCTCCTTGGCATTCCTATCATTTAATCAAATAAAATTATGTTCAGAATATATATTTCAAAAAAATTATGCAGAAAAAAAAATTAAAAATGATAATAGATGCCCAGTACTAACAAACCAAATATATATAACAATGATAATGAATGACTGCAGAAATGAAACAAGTGTTTGCTGCATGAATGAATAATTGTACATACAATCATTTTCCCCTTCAATAATGTCGGTTTCCTTCTCTATTTCTTCATCCACTTCATTCATCCCTGCAAGACTAATATTTTCAATATCATGATGGAAAAATAATTCTGCTTCCTGTTGTTGATGACATTCAACTTCAGAGGTTAAATCTTCCACTTCATCACCCATATCATACAAATCTCTTTGTATTACGTGAGTAACTACACTCCACCCTTCATACACAACATCATTCACATAATATACCATTTTTTCTTGCGATGATAAGATATATGGATCATGCATTTCACGATCCCCAACATCCATCAAGCGAGAGAAGTTCACATAAGTAAATTGCAATGAATCTCTTTTAACACCTCTGATAATATCGACCCATTTTCATTTGAATAAAACAACAGAAAAATGTCCGTGGTAGTTTAATTCAATAATATCATGGAGCTTTCCATAGTATCCCAATTCAGAAAATGTAAATATACCACTATTTTGTGTTTTCAAACCCAATTCTTGATCAACTGTACGAAATCTAAATCCATTCACATTATAAGCGTCGAACTTTATAACTTTCTTTATAGGACCTCTAGCAAGAAACTTCAAATCTTCTGACAAGTCTGCTCGAGTATCAGTATTCATGATCTGAAAAAATAAATATAATTTAATAGATTTACAAATTGTATGTGTCAAACTAATATTCTTATTTATTGCAATATTTATGAACTTACACGTCATGCAAACCATTCTACAAGCTCTTTATTCACAACTTTCGTTATATCTTTCTCATTTCATGTTCGGCCTCTTATTCGTCTCTTTGTTTGTATCCTCAACTCTTCAATAAAAGGATCTGCAATTTCACTATTCAGCAGCATATATCTATGTGCCTGTAATAATTCCAATTATGTCAGTGTCACATTTGAGGTCCTCCCAACTGATCGGCCAATAGCAGGAAATATTTTTGATTTATGATGCATTTGAGATTGAGTTGATGTGTCGTCAACACGTCCAACTCGATTAAATCTTGTCTCAATATCATATAAATACTTGGAACAAAAGGTAAGACATTCCTCGGCCAAATAGCCTTCAGTAATAGAGCCTTCTGGTTGAGCTTTATTTCTCACATATGATTTCAAATTCCCAAGACATATGTGAAATAAAATAATATTATTATGCATTTATTTAAATGTCAAAATTTTTTTACTTAACTGGAAAACATATAAATAAAATACCTCTCAATTGGATACATCCATCGATAATGAACAGGGCCTCCTAATTTAACTTCTTCAACCAAATGCACAGTTAAATGCATCATGATTGTAAAAAACGATGGAGGAAAGATCATATCCATTGCACAAAGAGTCAATACAAACCTCTCCTGGAGGTTGTCAAGCTGAAATGGATGTACAAATTTCTCACATAATTGCCTGAAAAATGTGCAGAATTGGAGTACAATAGTAGTAACTTTTTCAGGTAATAATGTACACAATGCTAATGGTAGTAACTGCTGTAACAAAATGTGTGAATCATGACTTTTCAATCCATGTAACTTACGATTCTTCAAGTCAACACACCTCAAGATGTTACTCGAATACCCATCAGATACCTTCACATTATTTAAAATTTGAAGGAACGTATCTTTATCCCTATTTTTCATTGCGAAAATGGCCGGAGCATACTTTTCATTCTCATATGGCCAGAGATTGCATTTTATGTTCATTACTCGTAAGTCTATGCGAGCATTAAGATGATCCTTCGACTTTCCATGCTCATTAAGTAATGTGAAAATCAAATTATCATAGAAATTCTTATCAATATGCATCACATAACTATTGTGGAGTAACAAATTAAATTCCCAATACGAAAGTTTAAAGAATATACTTTTTTTCTTCCATTGTTGCGTTATGATTTCACTTGACGATGCACTTCAGACTTGTTTTCCGCTATCATTAAAATGATGAACCCTCCCAAATTCTATTTCAACATTTTCAAGTTGTGTCAATATTTCAGAACCGGTTAACAACTTTGGAGGCGGTCTACGATCAATGAAACCATTAAATTTTGATTTGTTCAGCTGAAATCTATGAGATTCATCGAGAAATCTTCGATGGCATAAGAAGCACCATTTTCTACTATGAGGTAGCCTTTTGGGCTCAAAATCAAAGTTACAAACAGGAAAAACCAAACCCGTATAAGTGTTCTAACCAGATAAATTCCCAAGCCCAAGGAAGTCACTAATGGTCCACAGTAAAGCAGCATGCATTTAGAACATTGTTTTAGAAAAAACATCAAATGTCTCAACACTGTTACTCCATAACTCCTACAATTATTCAATCAAAGGATGAAAGTATACATCAATATCATTTCCAGGCATTTGATTTCCAGGAATAATCATTGAAATGATAAAAGATTATTGTTGCATACACATCCACAGAGGCAGATTATAAGGGATCAAAACAACTGGCCAAATGCTCTAACTTATACTCAAAGTCCCAAATGGGTTGAATCTATCGGCAGCCAATCCCAATCGAACATTCCTAGGATCAGCTGAGAAATCTGGATGTAATGAATCAAATGTCTTCCATGATTGGGAATCTCGTGGATGTCTCATTAACCCATCATTGTTATTATCTAAATAATGCCACTTCATGTGTTCAGTGGGTTTTGATGACATGAATAATCTTTGCAATCGTGACTTCAAAGGAAAGTAACGCAAAACCTTTGTAGGTGTGTTCATTTTCTTCTTCTTCATGAAATTATGTTCAGTCAGACTTCCAACATCACCCTTTGACTGCCATCTAGATGAAGAACATTTCTTGCAATTATGTCTACTTGAATCCTCTCCCCAATAAAGCATACAATCATTGGGACACGCATGTATTTTTATATAATTCAGACCAAGCTTGTTAACAACTTTTTTCATATCATAAAAAGATTCTGGGATTTTTGCTTCAGGAAATGCATCACGAATCAATTCCAATATCATGGACATTTCCTTATTTGTAATTCCACATAGACATTTGATATGGTACAACTTCATCAGAAATGAAAGCTTTGAATATTTCAAACACCCACTATACAACTCTTGATTTCCACCGTCAACTAAATCATGAAATGCATTTTTATCAGTGAAGTTTTCCATTACATTTGGCTCTACAGAATCAAGAGGAGGATCCAATGATATGTTCCAATCTTGATCTACTTGTTTTATAGTCTCAAAAACATCACTTGTCACGTTGCAATTTGTAGAACCCTCTTCTGGTTGTTCAGATATGTTTTGATGATGATAGTGGTGTCTTGCAGTGCCGAATGCATCATTTATGAGGTTTTGCATTTCATTTTCCATTGTCGAAGATCTTGGGACCTCATTCTGTGGATTAAAATCAGTGCTCAATCTTTTTGTATTGTTCGATTCTCCATGCCAATTCCAACACAAATATTGACCAGGTAATTGCTTCAGTATTAAATGTTCATAAACTTCATCTCTCTTCAACCATGTTCTAAATTTATATTTAAGACATGGACATATTATTCTCCCTTCAACGGATCGATTAAAAATCGCAAAATCAAAAAACTAATTCAAACCCTTAACATACTGAGGTGTGTTTCTCGGTAATGTGATCCAGCTTTTATCCATGTATATCACAATGTGCCTACACAAAATATACGATAGTGTAAGATTGCCGAATCATAATATAATAAAGATGAACAATTGATCATAAAGTATGCATAATATAATAAAGATGATTCATTGATCACATTTACCACTTACTTAGCATGCCCAGACAAACCAAACAATTCTGGTCCTTAGGAGACAGCGTGAACACCTCATTGAGGAGCAGTAAGAATATCGGGATACACAATTATCCTAACACTGTCAATCACACATTTATGTTGCCTCAAACAATTTCTATCCCCACTACATTAATGAGATACATTGGTCCACTCATGAAATATAGCATGCACAACTAAGTCTCACCATTTCCTTCCCAATCCATCAAGAATATGTGTTGACCCCCACCCCTTAGATTCTTTGGGAATCTTTAGAATTTTAAATCTACTACCAATCTACTCAATCCTATCCTCATATTTCTAGATTCCATTATCACCATGAAAGATAGGTGGATTCTTGTTAGTAAATTATGAGTCATGATCTACTACTCCTCTTGGGTTTTTAATACCTTCATAACCAAAGTATGAATAGTTAATATTATAACTTCCACTAAAGAAGATACCACTAAGGGATTAACCTATTAAACTCGTCTCACTAATCCATCACTTAGATTCATAAGACCTCTTCTAGTACGAATCATCTAACAAATAAAAGATGAAAACCCCTATAGTCATGAGAAAATTCCTAAATCATAGAAAAACTTCCATAATCCATATTAATGATTTAAAATAATAATAATTTTATGAATTTATGAATTCTATTAATGAAATATAAAACATAAGAAAGGAATAGTTTTTTTAAATAGAAACCAAATCTAGTTTATTCAATAAACCACAAAGACCAAGTGAAAATATTTTCAAAAATAACTAACCACCCATAGTAACTTGAATTCATACATGGAGGTGAGATGTCTAGGCACCATCCCACACATATTAACTAAATTTTAGTGCTACTAAATCTAGTCTACCAATGAAACTAAACCAAAACTATGAAGTGTCATAACATTCCAGGCTCAATATTCCTTTTGATATCAATTTATAATGAACCGACTAGGGAAAACTAGGCAAGTCTCCCAAGAGGGTCTTATACATGGAGATGTGTAATAAAGAGACATGAATGTAGTATCTTGTTTTAGAAAATAAAGTTATGAAACCAAATTAAAATAAAAAATAAAGATAAACATCCATTAGTATAAAAAATTCAATCTAAATAGGCCAAACCATAAAGATAAAATAGACAATACTATCATCTCCCTATTTGGCCATCTATCACCACCAAACCATCATTATACAAAGATAGTAAACCAAAAGAGAAAATTACAAGTTCTAATATCAAAAATTCAATATCTCTATCTTTAAAATAAATCCAGTTTACATATATTTTTCATAAAATAAAACAATTTTTTAAAATAATCCTTCGATTTTCATAAAAAACCATATAAAAAATCTAGGAATATGTTAAGAATAAAAGAAATCGGGTAGTCATAGAAAAACTCAACCATAGATACACTATAATATAACTGTGTGAGCAAGTAACCATGAAAATACCATCATGTGATAAACAAATCATCAATGAAAAAACCCACCATTTGGGATCCAAACTATGGTTTTACGTTCTAGACATGAAAGAGAATCCCCAATCCAAGATTAAGGTGGATTCAACTAATATAACCTCTAGTGGAATTACACACAAAAAAGTGTCATAAAACCTCTTGTGGAATTACATAAGAAAAGAGTGAGAAGTATATTTCCAATGCATCCAAGGACACCTAATGTTCCAAGTTTTTCAAAATCTTTTTAGAAACCATGATCACATATAATAAAACAATTTTAATAATAAATCCTTTCGACTTCAAGCTTGAAAACCCATTTTAAAAACAAATCCACCCTTTAAAGAATTTAGTCAACCACTATTCGTGAGAAAAACCATTTTTGAAGAAAGACCTATTTAAAAACATGTATATTTTCCATAAAATCCATTTAAATCCATCAATATCATGAAACAAGCCAAAGAAATTAATAAGAATATAAGGAAATTTTAAATTAGAACCACTTGTATAGATACACCTACCTTATAAACATAAGGAACCTAAGATCCTTCGACAACATAAATTTTAAACATGCAGATATTCCTTAAATAGAAAAGGAATGAGGGAAAACCACAATTGATTGATTGATAACACATATTATTTTTGAAACCATCGAAACCATATCACACAACACTACCAAACCAAGAAATAATTAAAATTTACCAAAATCGAAGGGGGTCGCGGGGGCGCCGGGGGTGCGGGGGTCGCCAGAGGCCGCGGGGGGTGCGGGGGTCGCCGGAGGGAGCGGGGGGCGCGGGGGGCATGGGGGTCGCCAGGGGTCGAGGGGGGTGCGGGGTTCGCCGGAGGGCGCGGGGGGGCGCGGGGGGCGTGGGGGGTGCGAGGGTCGCCGGAGGGTGCGGGGGGTGCGGGGGTCGCCGGGGGGGGGGGGGGGATCGGGGAAGAGGGGCGAGGGTTTGTGGGTTAAACGCGACAGGGGTGGGATAAAGGGTCGCGGTTTTAAAAAAAAGGGTTTTGCGGCGGTTTATTAAAAACCTCCGCGAAACCTTTCACGGAAAACGTTTAGCGGCGGTTTTGTGAACCGCCGCCACAAAACCGCCGCTAACCCCGGGTTTTTTTGTAGTGAATTCCATGGGATGACTTGGTGGGCCAAATGGTGTATCTTAATCAATGTATGGTATGTATTTATACCAATAGAGCATACTATCATGATCTACACACACTAGATCAACATGTTTTTTCAAGAAGGTTCATTATAAGAGGAAAGAGTTTGACACTACCTAGTACGAAACCAATTTGGGGTGAAATCAGTTCAAGTGGAAAAACCAGTGGTTACTCTCTTAGTTGAGGAGGCAAATCATCATGCAGTCATCATCACTTATCAGGAGGAAACTATTGGGAAACTATAAGGGAACAATTGATAGTAAAATAATATGAGGCAAGCTAGAGAAGATTATTTGGTGGTGGAGTTTAGGACTGAGCATAGTAGTGTAACACCCAAGATTTTTATGAGAAATATTTTGTTATCATCAAAGAAATATTTCACTACACACACAACACTAGCTTGACTTTCTTTACACGCAATCACGACCTTCCTCGATAGCTTGCGTTATATGCAATACGGAGTTTCACTAAATAATGATATGCTATTAAAATATTATTAAAACTAGCCGTTATGAATAGTAATACCCACTTTTTTAAATTTTATAAATTTTATCTTTCAAAATGTACTTCATTTTTGGATTCAGAATATCGAAATTAGCCTATGGTGAATTTTTGGTATTTTTCTGAAAACTTTCAATTTTTGATTAATAGTGAAAACACGAGGTTACAATTTAAAAATTGACTTTTTATTTAAATGATTATTTATTTTATTTAAATTTATTTTATGTAAAAATTGATATATAATACCCATATAAGTTCAATTTATTTCATTGGGGTCATTTTATAATAATTTTAGATATATAAAAATTTTATTGAACTTTTCACTATCTTTTACCCACCTCCTAGGAGAATTTGACAATTTACATAAAACATAATATTACCACTTCTGTGAGTGGAATTTAGAAAATACAAGAGACACAGTTAATATCAAGGAGTAAAATGTGGTTCAATAAGATAAAAATATTTTTTGGTGAATGGTAACTTTGTACTTTTTTTTACCACGATTAAAAGTAAATAGGGTAATTAAGGGTACAAATGGTATTATTATTATTACCCTAACACATGTCCTAATTCTATTGGATAAATTTAATTCGACCAAAAACAACCTTAGGAATAAAATATGACCATTTAGGTCCACTCGGATTAGATTATAACATTTATTATTATTTTATTTAATGAATAGTTAAAATAGGTAAAATCAAAGTTTAATAAATAAAACATTTTTAATATAGGTTTATACATAAGATAAATTTGACTATAAATATTCATTAGAAAGATAAAAAGATTCCTAAATAATGTTATTTTATTTATAATTTTTAGACTTTAAATAATTTAATTTATTTATGACATAATGATGATGCAATAATTACCTTATTAAGGAAATATTAACATGATTGATATTATAAATACCCAAATAAATGTAATTTTAGAGTTTTTATGAATTAAAATAATTTTATAGGTTAATATGACATGTTATTATTTATTTATGTAACTTTATTCGAACTAATCATGCTTTTATGATTTTTATAAAAATCAATTACCAAATAGTTTCAAAATTGACATAAAATATTTTTTAAAACAAATATTATATTATTAATTGTTATTTTATTCATAAAAATATAGGGTTTGGAAAAATAAATTATATATGTTTATATATATTAATAATGAAGAACTTGGGGTTCCATTGTCTTGTTATAGTATGTTCATTAACCATATAGTGTAAGAAAACAAGAAGACATGGTAAAAGTAAAATTATTTAACTTAAAGTTATATCTAAATTATAAGGTTAAAATAGTAACCTAAACATGTCTAAAATATATTGGTTGAGAGGATTTCGACCCATAAAAACCTTAGCTTTGAAATAAATAAACTTTTAGCTATTAAAAACGGAATATGACTTTATAATAAAATAATATTTTAAGTTTTTCCTAAAGTACCCCTCTCCTCCCTTATAAAAGGGAACCTCCTCCATCTCCTCCTCACACCACATTGAGAATTAAAGCTTGGAAAAACCCTAAAAATTTCTCTTCTCCACTTACCTAGAAATATCCTAGAGGTACTGTTCTTCTTCAAGGACCATATTTAGTTCCCTAAGAGGAGGTTAAGAAGAGGCGCTTCAAAGAAGAGGTAATGTCCGCTAACAATTCTTTCAACATTATTTCTTCTTCTACTTCCTCTTATTTAGTTGTTTCATTATAAAGTAAAAACATCAGTATCACTCATATACTTATATGTTATTATAAATATGAAATAACCCTATTTCACCTTCTATCCATCCTACAAAAAATGAAATCACCCTGCGTACGTACGTACGAAATACCGTCTCCACGCCATGGTGTAATCTGTTTTACACCACCACCATACTTGGATGGGTAAAATGGTGTAAAGAATAACTATATATGATTATTTTAAAGTGATATTTATTATTAAATAGTATTCATGAACTTTTGTACAATTCCAAGATCATGGGAATGATATCATCGCTTGTGCGTACGTACGACCTACCGTCTCCACGATGTGATGCGACTCGTTCTACATGATCTTCAATGCATAATTATTATATAAATGAATTGAATGAATAAATATGATATATATTACACTAATACCATTCTGTAAATGAGGTATCTATAACCTAAAAATAACAATAAGAATTTATTCGACAAAACACACATAAGAACATAAAGAAATAAACATCCAAATAACAAGTAGCAATGAAATATTACGAATAAGAAGATAAGAATATGACCATATATGATATCATAACAACTAGTATGATTCTGGAATAAGCCAATGACATTATTTAAATAATTATACAGGAGGTTCAGACACGTACAAAGCATATCAGTCCTAAGATAAGGGAAAATCTCGCAATCTCATTTTTATCCAAGATTGTTTATACTTCAGAATTTAGTGTGGAATATTTATCATCCACATCCATGTTTCCTCAATATGTAATATTATTTATATCCTCTTACAATTGTTTAAATCTAATTTTATCCTTCTGTGAGTTTTTAGTAAAATATATGAACGGAATCTTTTGTCATTTTTAGTACGAGGTACTTTTTTGACTTTTCCGTCCAAAGTACAAGAAGAATGTTTTTCTTTAACTTATACAACATGAATGGATTTTTAGAAAATTATTTCCATGAAGCTTCCTTTACATGTTTTCAAGTTTATTTTTAATCAACTTCTTTTAGTTTAAAATTGTATGACATGTTAAGAAAGGAAAAAAGTTTTTGAAGTAGATAAGAAATTTTCGTCAAGAATGAAGTTCAAGCATTTTATCAAAATTATTTTACATCTAAGATAATATAGGGTTCTATTTCTATCCCTATTTTTACATTTATTTTATTATGTTATGATGGAATAATTTTTATGATGTCCTTTTATCTTATATGGATTATGTTATGATGGCATGATGTTTAGAAATCACATTTTTATTACAAGGGTTATGCAATGATTTATGATTTTGTGGCACACATAAGAATGGTATCACTATGAGATGGTTGGGACCTATATCTCCCTCCAATACATTGGGTAAAGATTTATATCTCATTAGATAGACATGGATGTAATGACATGTTAATCCAGTTCAGTGATACAGGACTAGAACGAGGAGTGAACTCGGTTCAGTAATGGACTTTGTCCACTATGATAGTCTTGGCAATGAGTCTTGACTAAAATGAATTTATTTTCTATGATTATGTGTGTATTCCAAAAAGTATCATGTTTTATGTTATGATTATTTGGTATTAAATTTCACCACTATGATTTATCCCATGTTATGATGTTATGATATCTTTTGTAGGATAAGATATTCAAAATGTTATGTTCTTGTATAATATGATTGATATTTATTTTTTCTACCCTTAATGAGCATTTGAGGTCACCGTTTTGTATGTTTTCTTTTCCCCAGGTCTGGATGAAGTGTATTAAGTAGAGTATGCCAAAAGGGACTCTAGATATGATGAAATAAATGGGAGACAACTTAGATAATTTATGAACAAATTTTTTATGTTTCCCAGTTTCTAAAGACACTATACCTATACGGTCCTTTTATGGTTTTGTTATATGTTGTAATAAGTGTGGTTCAATTTTAAATTAATAACAATGTGTGTAATGTATGGGTCGTTATAGTTGGAATTATAGGAAAGGTATAGTCAACCTTTGGAAACTAGGATGTGAAAGCCTTAGTAAGAACCCAAAGGATATGTCTAAGCATTGAAAAGAATATTAGTGTTTTAGAAACGACCCTGAATAACATATGATAAGACCTTAAGTGTAAAATTTTAATCTTGATTAAGTGGTTTTCCAATTATGACTAGTGTTTCTCACACTATGCTTATTTTTTTAGTCAATGGCTGGAACCCAAAGGAACCGTGTTAATACTGAATGCGACGAGAAATGCAATGATTGTCCCCCTGAGCAACCAAACGTTATGGGCGATAGAATGAAAAATATTGTAGCCATGCTCACACAACTTCCTCAATATATGAATCATGTAGGACTTACAAACGATAAAATGAAGGAGCAACATTCTGTGGAATCCTTCATGAGGCAGTGTCCACCTTCATTCAGTGGGTCGTCTGATCCATTAGTGGCGGAACAATGGATTAGTACCACTAAAAAGATACTTTCAGTTCTAAAATGTTTTGAACTTGACAAAGTCATATTAACAGTGTATTGTTTGGAATGTGATGCTGATAAATTGGGTAAACTTATCAAGAATATGAGGCAAAGAAATAAAATTGAGTCCATCGAATGAGACGAGTTCAAGAAAATATTTTTCAATATGCACTTCCCTTGTATTCTTCGAGAAAACATGGAGAAGGAGTTTCTTGAACTGAAGCAAAAGGATGATGAATCTGTTGGTACCTACGAAGAAAATTTTACAAGACTTGCAAGGTATGCTTCTGGAATTTTTATCCAACCTGAGAGTACAATCGATCAATTCTTTAGTTGTTTAAAACCAAGTCTTCAAAGGGCATCAGCCATAAGGGACTTCAATAGTTACGAGGAAATTGTTCGATGTGATCTCAAGGCTGAGATGGAGATTGGAGTAACCCATCAGTCATATGGGTTTAATAAGAAGAGGAAAATTTAATTCAAAAGAAAATATAAATACCACACTGAAAAGAAGATGATTTTTCCTTTATGCTCAAATTGTGGAAAGAAACATCGATGAAATTGACTTAAAGGGAAAATCAAATGTTTTAAGTGTGGAAAAGAAGGTCATCAGGTAGTTGAATGTCTAAATAATGTGAAGAACATGTCTAATGATGAGAACAAAGAAAGGGATACACAGAATGCACCTCCTACACATCAATGTTTCAAGTGCAAGGATATGGGGCATTATGCCAATCAATGCCCAAATCCAAGGGTTGTTGATGATGATCGACCTCAATAAACTCTTAAGGCCAAAGACAAAGGAAAGTCACATGAAATTACTATCGGTGATGTGGAGTATGATAACGATGTGGTGAAAGTTACACTTACCATCCACTCTGAAGTAGAAAATGTTTTATTTGATTTTCGATCCACCCACTCTTTTATTTCTAATGAAATTTCTAAGGGTATTGTCGTATTACCTAAGTAGTTATATGTTGAGTTAGCTGTGACAACCCGTAATGGCACAATAGTAACATAAAAAATTTATAATTTTTCTCTGATTGAATTTTGTCGGAAAGTGCTTCCTACAAATCTTGCGATCCTTCATATAGTGGAATTTGATGTGATTCTTGACATGGATTTGATTTCTTTATATGGATCTCATATCAATTGCCAATGAAAGGAAGTCACATTTCATATTCTAGATCAATCTATGATTATCTATCGATGCAAGGATGAACATAACCTTCCAGTGGAAATTTCTTATATCTTATGGGTCTTGATTTCACTAAATGAAGGTTATTTATCTCAAATGGTTGGTGAGAGACTCACAATTACGAATATTCCAATTGTATGGGAGTTTGATGATGTCTTTCAGGGGGAATTTCCAGGTCTTCAAGAAAATCGTGAAGTTGATTTTTCAATTGAACACATATCGGGTGCTTTACCTATTTCAAAGACACCTTATAGAATGGCCCCAATTGAGTTGCAGGAATTGAAGAAGCAACTCCAAGAGAATCTTAATAAGGGATTCATACGCCCTAGTGCATCACCTTGGGGAGCACCTATTCTGTTTGTTAAGAAGAATCATGGATCAATGAGACTCTGTATTGATTATCGAGAACATAACAAGATCACTATCAAGAACAAATATCCTCTCCCATGCATTGATGACTTATTTGAACAACTACACAGAGCTCAATACATTTCCAAGATTGATCTTCATTCAGGGTATCATCAATTAATGGTCAAAAGGGATGATATACCAAAACATCTTTCTGTACAAGGAATGGACACTATGAATTTATAGTTATGCCATTTGGTCTTACTAAAGCCCCTGCTATCTTTATGGATCTAATGAATAGAGTCTTTAGAGACTATCTTGATCAGTTTGTGGTAGTCTTTATAGACAATATTCTTGTCTATTCAAAGAGAAAGGAAAAACATGAATATCATTTGAGAATTGTATTGAAGACCCTGAGAAAGGAGAAGCTTTATGCCAAATTTACCAAGTGTGAATTTTGGCTTCAAAAAGTTTCATTTTTGGGTTAGATAATCTCAGAAGAGGGGATATATGTGGATCCAGAAAAAACAGAGGTTATCGAATGATGGTCGAGACCAACAACAATAACTGAGATCTGAAGTTTTCTTGGACTGGATAGATATTATCAATGTTTTGTGAAATCTTTTTCATGATTATCTAATCCAATCACTAGGTTTACTCAAAAAGGAGTTAAGTTCGTGTGGACCAAGGAATGTGAAGAGAATTTCAAGGAGTTGAGAAAAAGTTATCCAGTGCACCAGTGCTCACACTACCATATAGTGGAGAAAGGTTTGTGATCTATAGTGATGCATCCAAGAAGGGATTGGGGTGTGTTATCATGAAAAATGATATGGTTATAGCTTATGCCTCACGACAGTTGAAAATCCATGAGGAAAATTACCCAACTCATGATTTGGAGTTAGCTGCGGAAATCTTTGCATTAAATATTTGGAGGCATTATCTTTATGGTGAAAGGTGTGATATTTATTCTGATCATAAAAGTTTAAAGTATATTTTCACACAAAAGGATATGAATATGAATCAAAGAAGATGGTTGGAGCTGATTAAGGATTACGACTGCTCAATTCATTATCAACCTGGGAAAGAAAACAAGGTGGCAGATGCATTAAGTCGACAAGACCATGCTAGCTTATCCATGATGAGGATCTCAAAGGATCCAATATTTATGGATTTATAAAGGATGGATCTTGGAATTATTATATAAGGGGAAAAATCTTATCTTTCTCAAATGAATGTTCAACCATCTATACAAGTGAATATTAAAGAGGCAGAAAAAGAAGATGTAGAGTTACAAAAGAAGGTGAGAAATGTTCCTGAATTCAACCTTGATTGTGATGGGATAATAAGGTTCATGAATCGGGTTTTTTTCCTCCCATCCAATAATTAAAGAAGGAGCTACTAGATGAGGCTCATAGTTCTTCATTCTCTATTCATCCTGGAAGCATGAAGATTTATAAGGACATGAAAGAGTACTCCTAGTGGGATGGTATGAAAAGAGATGTTGCTGAGTATGTCTCTCGATGCTTTGTTTGTCAGCAAGTCAAAACTGAGAGACAAAAGTCTAAGGGGATGTTACAACCATTAACCTTACCCGAATGGAAATGGAAAAACATCACTGTGGACTTTGTTACCGGACATCCTAAAACATCCAAAGGAAATAATGCTATCTGGGTCATAGTTTATCGTCTTACAAAGTCGGCACACTTCATTTTTATTAGAGTGGATTTCTCTCTTGATCAGCTTGCGAGGATATATGTAAAGGAAGTGGTAAGATTGAATGGAGTACCACTTTCCATTATATCTGATCGGGATCCAAGGTTTACCTCGAAGTTCTGACGAAGTCTTTCGCATACTCTGGATACAGAGTTGAGTTTCAGCACTGCTTATCATCCTCAGACAGATGGTTAGTCTGAGAGAACAATTCAAACTCTAGAAGATATGTTAAGAGCTTTCTCTATGGATTTCAAAGGTGGTTGGGATCAACACCTACCTTTGGTTGGATTTTTTATAATAATAGATGTCACTCCAGTATTCAGATGGCTCCTCATGAAGCTCTCTATGGAAACAAATTCCGAACTCCAACTTTCTGGTATGAAGTTGGGGAAAGAAATCTATTAGGACCTAATCCTGTTGATGAGATGGCAGAAAAGGTCCGATCTGTTCAACAACACATAAGAGCAGCTCAGATTCGACAAAAAAGTTATGCCGATAACCGAAGAAAAGACCTAGAGTTTGAAGTGGGTGATAAACTGTTCTTACGAATATCTCCTTGGAAGAGACTAATGAGATTTAGAAAGAAGGGAAAGCTGAGCCCTAGGTATATTGGTCCTTTCGAAATACAGGATCATGTTGGGAAGGTAGCTTACCGATTGGTGCTTCCCCTGAATATCTCTCAAGTTTAAGATGTGTTCCATGTATCTCTCCTAAGAAAGTACATACTCGATCCTTCACATGTACTCATCTCAAAAGTGGTACCGCTGGAGCAAGATCTTTCTTATGAAGAACAACCGATAGAGATCTTGGATCGTCGTGAAAAAGTTCTACGGAACAAGACCACTCGCTTGGTGAATGTTTTACGGGGGAACCACCAATTAGATGAAGCTACATGGGAACTTGAGGATATGATGAGGGAGAGGTATCCTCATCTGTTTGTTACAATGTGACAAATTTCGAGGGCGAAATTCATTTTAAGGGGGGTATTATAAGGCCACAGCCTTAAACATTACTTAATCTTCAGTTATTACAAGATTACACATTGAGGATCTTTTTAGGTTTTGAGTTTTAGAGAATTAGATCATAAATCTAGCATTACATTCCACATTTAAACAAAGTTGTTACATAAAAATTAGTATTTATTTTTCCCATCAATAGAAACATATTTAAAATAAAACATGGATTCTTTCATGACACTTCCTCGACCCGATCATCACATCATGTACCTTTCCCTTGATTTATGAAAAACATTTCAAAAAACTTGGGATGAGCATAAAAAGATCATTAAGGGATATAAAAGTACAAAATGAAAACATTAGTCCATATATGAAATCATAATTTAGTCATAAAACATAATCATTTTAACATACCTCATCAAATCATGAATAAATCATAGAAATCATAAGATATAAAGGTAACTTGAGGCATTCATAACATTCTTACATAGGGAGTAACCCTCATGGTTACGTTTGGAATAACCATCACAGAATACTCCCTAAATCTCTTCAGAGAAACCTTAACGTTTAACCCCTTCACATTACCCAATGCATTAGAGATCTATATATGGCTCACCCACCCTTAGTTTATCACAGAACCACCCATTTTCATAACAATTCCCAAGAACCATAACATAATCGTATCACATAAAACATGCATAAAGGAAACATAACATTTACACTTTTCAATCACAAGATATCAATACAACACATTGATATAAAGACATTATTAAAACCATTTTCAATACAAAAATAAATGAAAAGTAAAACATGGTATTTATTTTTTCATTTTAAAAAAAGGTTACGACTTTTAGAGGAGGCCAAAGCTCAAATAATGGTCATGGTGGTGAAGAAGTCGTTGTCCCCGCATACGTACGAAAAAAAACATTCCCTTTTTTTGTTTAGTAAATGATTCATATAAAAAAGATTTTTTTGAATAAAAGTAAAAGTCAAAGGGGTTTTCACACCGTATAAAATAAAGTTGTGCATAAAACAAAATATGCCTCAATGAAAGGAGATTGAGACGAAGTCCCTTACCTCATGTCCGACTTGACTCGATCGTTATTTAACGTCCTGAATAATAAACTTGAGTTAATTTCTACTTGATTAAGAACCCCTTTCAAGTTAATTATTCCTTTTATATCACTTATTACCATGTTATGAACACTATTAAATTATTTAAGTTAATAATGGTCATTTTGTTGATCTTTGGTACTTGAGTCAAAAATAAACTCTTTATAATTATAAGTTGTTCATTTGGTAAAATATCTATTATATCTATAATTATATTCATGATTTAGATATCATGTATGTCATATATATCCAGAATATACATGAATTTACAATATTACATAACATTTAGAGGTAAGAAATGAAATGCACCATTCATGGAGATTGTAAGCCGTACGTACGCATAAATGCTACTTTCATTTCTATTTCGTATTTTATGGAATGGAATCATAATTATATAATGGTATATTATAATTCTAGTATAATATAATATATAATATCATTAATTCCATCCTTTATACATCCCACATATGGAATTAACGAATCAAATCACTTTTAGGGGGTGGTAGTCCGCACTTCCTAAAATGAAGATATCGCGTATACCCATAATGGGAGCCATAAAGGTATTACATAAATGAAAAATACCAAAGCTTAAGGAAACAATAAACATATTATATATCACATATAAATATAGTGACATCTTAATGGCCACCTTTGAAGGTGTTATAAGAATATTGAACAATCATCGTCTCGTGAGGCAGAAATTCGCCATCCACAGAAACAGTATGTTCTTTAACCAATAGATGTAGGTGTGTGTAAGTTTAGCTCGAATAATTATTATAAAAACATCCTTGTATATTGAAAATACTGGTGTTGTTACAAAAGAAATTAATAAAAAGAGTTTAGGGGGTTGGATAAGAAAAATAAAACAAAAGAACATTAGAGAAGTCTTTACCTTTAAATCGGTTAACTCCTTTTGGTTAGAACCAAAAGGGTTTTTTGAAGAGATTTCATCCTAAGTTAAGGCTTCTAAGATGAAGAGAGTGATGTGGAGAGATAAAATGAGCAGATCTTGGCCGATCCAATGGCTTGAGAAGTGTGGGTAAGGAGGTAGAGGTTGGGGGGCTTTATAAGAAGAGAGGAGGGGTACTCTTGGAAAGGTATAAAATGTTACTTTATTTTCAAATGAGTGTTGGATTTTAAAGGTCCAACATTAATTTATTTAGAGGATAAGGTGATAAGGGTTCGAAATATACTCATCCAATAGGTCTTTGACTAGTGTAAGTTTTAGATTTTACATTATCTATTCATTTTATTTAAATCATTCATTAATGAGGTAATCGTTACATCATCATGATGTCATAAATAATTGAATTTATTTAATTTCTAAAAATTATAAAAAATACTATGATGTAGGAAATATTTTTAGATTTCCAATGATTATTTATTGTATAATAGATCATTTATGTATACAAAATTAAGAATGTTTTACTCTGGTGATACATTCTTTGTTATATTTAACCTTCTTTAAAAATAAAAAGATAAAAAGTCATTATCACGCAAAAGTGATTCCATGGGGTCCCCAAGTTTGTCACAAGGAATCACATGGTCGGAAATGGAACAACCAATATCATTAGGACACATGTAGGGGTCATTTATTATTATTATGATATTATTTTATTATCTGTAAGTACCTGATTACTAATTAATCAAGATAATTAAAGATAATTACCATCGTTTCTATTCATAATGTCAAAAAACAAAAGAGTCATGATTACATAATTTAGACCTCCTGATTCTAAATATGCAATCCATTTTACCAAATTCAAAATACAGAAATTGCAATAATTAATTTAAAAATAATTCCCATTGTCAAAAAATAGCGGGTTTTTTAGAAACAATATATATGAAAAGTTTGGAACTTGTTTATGCCCAATTCCAAAGTGAAATTAATCCTAATGACCACCATTGGATTAAATGGTAAAAATATATTCTATTTACACTTTAAAACCAATTAAAAAGATAATCTTACCATATAATTAAATTAGATGTAAAAGTAGTTTTGATGTAAAATGCAGTATTTTTCACTATTCATTAAAAAATTGAACATTGTCAGAAAAATACCAAAAAATTATCCAATGTAAATTCCAATGTCCCAATAATACAGAATATGTTTATTTTGAAAAATAGAGCTTATAAAATTGTCAAAAGTTTGATTTAAAAATGGTTTTCCATCAAAAGGCAGTAAAACAATCTTTTAAAAATATTAGTGTATTCAATGCTTAAGATTGGATTTATTCTCATTTTATGCCTCTAAAAAACTATCTAATTCATAAATAGACATAGATAAAAAATATCTGTTATTCATTACTTACTTGAGATGTTACATCCTTGCCCCCTTTAGAAAATTGCGTCCCTGCAATTTATTTACTTAACGAATAATTGGGGGTATTTATCCCTAATTGCATTTTCAGATTCCCATGTTGCCTCTTCACTCGTGTGGTTTTTCCACAAAACCTTTACTTGATGAATCAACTTATTCCGCAACACCTTCCCCCTGTGGTCAAGAATCTAGACCGGTTGTTCCTCGTAAGATAGATTCTCTTCCAGCTGAACTACCCTTGGACTCAAAACATGAGATGGATCTAGCATGTACTTATTTAACATTGAAACACGAAAAACATTGTGTACCAAAGATAAACTCGGAGGTAAATCCACTACATATGCAACTGATCCAACTCTCTCTAGAATTTCATATGGTCCAATGAACCTTGGACTCATATTTCCTTTCTTACCAAATAACATCACACTTTTCCATGGTGAAACTTTGAGAAAACCATGATCACCTACCTCAAAAGAGAGATCCTTCCTCTTGTTGTCCGCATTACTCTTCTGCCTACTATGAGCTGTTCTCATGTGTTTCTGTATCAGCTAAACTTTTTCTGCCAACTATTCGACCAATTCTGGTCCAATCAACTTCCTTTCGCCGACTTCATCCCAAAAATGCTGGAGTTCGACACCGCTTCCCATATAATGCCTCAAATGGTGCCATCTGTATACTGGAATGAAAACTGTTATTATAAGAAAACTCAACCAAAGAAAGATGTTGGTCTCAACTTCCTTGATAATCCATTAAACAAGCACGTAGCATATCCTTGAAATTATGAATCGTTCTTTTTGACTGCCCATCTGATTGAGGATGAAAAGTTGTACCAAAATTTAATTCAGTACCCAATGACTTTTGAAGGCCTTTACAAAAGTTAGAAGTGAACTTGGGATCACGGTCAGACACAATGGAGAGAGGAACTCCATGTAACCTGACTTTCTTTTTAAGATACAAATGGGAATGTTTATCTAGGGAAAAAGTATCTCGTATAGCAATGAAATGAGCGGATTTAGTCAAGCGATAAAAAATAACCCATATTGCATTGTTACCTCGAGGTGTCTTCATCAATCCCAAAACGAAGTCCTTGGATATATTCTCCCATTTCCACTCTGGCACTGGTAAAGGCTGAAGCATCCCTTTCGGTAACTTCCGCTCTGCATTAACTTGTTGACAAGCCAAACACTTCATAGTAAAATCATCAATGTCTCTTTTCATTCCGTCCCACCAGTAATACTCCCGAAGATCTCTATACATCTTAGTACTGCCTGGATGAACTAAAAAAGGGGAACTATGAGCTTCACCTAACAACTCTCTCTTCAAATGTGAATCACAGCTCACACAAAATCTCTTCCCAAATCTCAAAACACAATCATTATCAATGTTGAATTTAGGCAACTTACCCTTCTGAACTAGCTCTACCTTTTTCTACAACTCATTGTCTTGTTTCTATACTTTCTTAATTCTATCTAATAGAGAATATTTCACTAATACCTGAAACAAAATAGAAGGACATCCTGTAACAACAACTTCTATGCCAAAGTTTATCAAATACATAACCAAAGGATCACATTCCAAATGCAACATTGTTAATGAAGCATTAATTTCTCGACTCAAAGCATCAGCCACTTTATT
The DNA here is from genome assembly GCA_963277665.1 of Viscum album. Classification (NCBI taxonomy): domain Eukaryota; kingdom Viridiplantae; phylum Streptophyta; class Magnoliopsida; order Santalales; family Viscaceae; genus Viscum; species Viscum album. The sequence continues at coordinate 980,816,626 of OY728143.1, read as the reverse complement.
TTCTTTTCCAGGATGGTAATGAATTGTACAATCATAATCCTTTATTAATTCTAGCCATCTCCTCTGTCTCATGTTCAATTCTTTCTGAGTGAATATATACTTTAAACTTTTGTGATCGGTATATATTTCACAATTTACTCCATACAAATGATGCCTCGAAATTTTTAAAGCAAAACAACAGCAGTTAATTCCAAATCATGTGTAGGGTAATTTATCTCATGTGTTTTCGACTGACGTGAAACATAAGTAATTACCTGGTCATTATGCATTAGGACGCCACCAAGTCCTTTCAATAAAGCATCATTGTAGATAACAAACTCCCTATTCCGGGAAGGTTGTTCCAAAACTGAGGCTTCACCAATCTTCTTTTCAATTCCTGAAAAAAATTATCACATTCTTTTGTCCAGATAAACTTAACACCCTTCTGAGTTAGCTTAGTCATTGGACTAGATAACCGTGAGAAATTTCTAACAAACCTTCGATAGTAGCCTGAAAATCCAAGGATTCTACGAATCTCAGTTATATTTGTGGGTCTAGGCCATTCTTTAACAACCTTTATATTTGTAGGATCAAAAATTATCCCATCTTTAGAAACAATATAACGAAGGAAAGAAATTTTTTGCGACCAAAACTCACACTTGCTGAATTTTCCATACAATTTATTTTCTTTTAAGGGATGAAAAATAAACCTAAAATGTCTTTCATTCTCCTCTTTAATTTTAGAAAACATCAAAATATCATCAATGAAAACAACCAAAAACATATCCAAGAACTCATGGAAAATTCTATTCATACGGTCCATGAATACAGCAGGTGAATTGGTTAGCCCAAAAGGCATAACTACAAATTCATATTGGCCATATCTTGTATGAAACATGGTCTTCAGAATATCTACTTACTTTACCTTCAACTGATGGTACCCCGATCTCAGGTCAATCTTTGAAAAATACTGAGTACCCTAGAGCTGATCAAACAAATCATCGATATGAGGCAAAGGATATTTGTTCTTAATAGTGATGTTATTGAAGGCTCTATAATCAATGTAAAGTCTCATTGAACCATCTTTAATTTTAACACATAAAACCAGAGCACCCCATGGAGATGTGCTAGGTCGAATGAAACCTTTCTCTAATAAATCTTGCAATTGCTCCTTCAACTCTAAAAGTTCAATTTAATCCATTCGATAAGGGGTTTTTAAAATTGGCTTAGCATCGGGAACTAAGTCAACAGTAAATTCTACTTCCCGATCTGGTATTATTCTAAGAAAATCATCAGGAAAAAACATCAGGATACTCATTTACCACTGACACATCATTAATCTGAATAGTTCCCTTGTTTTTAAAAATATGTGCAAGGTAACATTCATTTCCATCTTTTACAAGTTTCTCAGCCTCTTGATATGTTATCAACAGTAAGGGTTCATTCTTGTACACAAACTGAAAGTATTTCTGAAAAGAAACTTCTTTAGGTCTACAATCAATCTTAGCTTGGTAAATAGAGATCAAATCTATACCCAGGATAACATCAAACTCTACTAGAGGTAAAACAATAAGGTTTGAAAGAAGGTTCTTTCCACGGATAAGGATAGGAAGATTCTTATAAATTCTTTTTGCCTCAAAATTTTCCCTAGGTGTTTTTACCACAAGTTCAGGAGTAATTTCTTGAGATGGTATTCCCATTTTACTAGAAAAGTTTTCAGAGATGAAATAATGTGTAGACCCCGAATCAAACAACACACTGGAATAATCTAAAAAAACAAAGTACCTGATACCACTTCATTTGATGGCCCAACATCTGCTAAAGTAGTTGCAAAGGATTTCACCACCCCTTTCTGTTTGTAGTCTAACTGTTTCCCATCACTCGAGCTCTTTGTCGGACACTCGTTTTCATAGTGACCCATCTCATCGCACTTGAAAAATTTCACTAACTATAAATCAAATTTGGTCTTACCATCACCATGATCTTTTTCAGTGCAATCACGAGCCTTATGTCCCATCTTACTGAATCAGTAGCACTTTCCAGAATTCAGAAGACATTCCCCAGCATGCCTTTTACCACATTTATCACAAACTAGAAACTTAGTTTTCTTGCCGTCAGACCATTTTGAAGAATTTTTTCTTTTCTCCTGCCACCTCGGTCTCTTCTTCTGCTGGTTTTTATAGAACAATTGATCATCGGAAAATTCTATTTCCACCTTCTCAGCACATCGAACAAGCTTTTCATAACTCTTTAACTCGCGAGAAGCTAAAGACCTTTGATATTTTGGCTTTAATCCTGAGTAAAAATGATTGATTTTACTATCAAGGTAACAGATAAAATTTGGAGCATACCTTACCAACCGAGTTAACCTTTCTTCATAGGCAGCCACTGAGTCTACCTCTTGCCTAAATCGCAGGAATTGTTTTTCCATCCTAAGTCGAACAACATTAGGAAAATAATTCTCAAGAAAAATATCTTTGAATTCATCCTAGTTGAGAGCATCAATCTCATCAGCATCCCTGATATTTTTAACCATCGACCACCACTAATCTGCTTCACCCTCCAAACCATAAATAGCAAGACTAACCTTTTGATTGTCTGAACACCCCATGACATCGAAAATCTTCTCCGGTGCTTCAATCCACCATTCATCTAGCATAGGGTAAGATGATCCTCTGAATGATGGGGGATTTTTCCTCAAGAAATGTTCCACCAATGACATGTACCTCTGCGGTTGATCTGGCTGAACTCGTGCAAGGATACCACCACTATTTATTGCTTGAGTCAACTGCGCCATTACTGCAACAAACTATTTAGTTCCAATTCCGACCATCTCAGGATACTGATTCGGAAGGTCATTTCCTTCTGTATAACTACCTACCATTACATTGTTATTTCCTCTACGGAAAACCATTTTGAATAAACATGTCTTAGTTGAAGCAACATGGTAATCTTCAAATGCTATATCATTTCAATTTGACCATAACAAAAAAAATATTTTTGGATAATCTTTTAATAGAATTCTAACTCCAAAAGTTAACTAAACCTCCCTTTGATACCAACTATAAGGCCCCATCCTTAAACATTACTTAATCTTGAGTTATTAAAAGATTACACCTTGAGGATCTTTTCAGGTTTAGGTTTATAGAGAATTAGATCATAAATCATGCATTACATTCCAAATTTAAACAATGTTGTTATATAAAAGATAGTACTCATTTTTCCCATCAAAAGAAACCTATTTAAAATAAAACATGGAATCTTTAATGACACTTCCTTGACCCTATCATCACATCATGTACCTTTCCCTTGACCTGTGAAAAACATTTCAAAAACATGGGTTGAGCATAAAAAGCTCAGTAATGGATATAAGAGTACGAAATGAAAACATTAGCCCATGTATGAAATCTTACTTTACTCATAAAACATAATCATTTTAACATACCTCATCAAATCATGAATAAATCATAGAAATCATAAGATATAAAGGTAACTTGAGGAATTCATAACATTCTTACGTAGGAAGTAACCCTCATGGTTATGTTTAGAATACCCATCACAGTATATTCCCTAAATCCCTTTGGAGAAACAATAACATTTAACCCCTTTGTGTTACCCAATGAATTGGAGAGCTATATCGGGCTCACCCGCCCTTAGTTTATCACAGAACCACCCATCTTGATAACAATTCCCAATAAACATAACATAATCATATCACATAAAACATGCATAAAGGAAACATAACATTTCCACTTTTCAATCACAAGATATCAATACAACACATTGATATAAAGACATTATGAAAACCATTTTCAATACCAAAATAAAAGAAAAGAATAACATGGTATTTATTTTTTCATTTTTTTAAAAAAGGTTATGGCTTGTAGAGGAAGCCGAAGCTCAAATAATGGTCACGACGGCGGAGAAGTCGTTGTCGCCGCATACATACGAAAAAAACATTCCCTTTTGTTGTTTAGTAAATGCTTCGTATAAAAAATATTCATTTTGAATGAACTTAAAAGTCATAGGGGTTTGTACAATGTATAAAAGAATGTTGTGTATAAAACAAAATATGCCTCAATGAAAGGAGATTGAGACGAAGACCCTTACCTTGGGTCCGACTTGACTCGATCATTCTTTAACATCCTGAATAAAAAAATTGAGCTAATTTCTACTTGCTTAAGAACCATTTTCAAGTTCATTATTCCTTTTATATCACTTATTATTATGTTATGAACACTATGTAATTATTTAAGTTAATAATGGTCGTTTTGTCGATCATTTGTACTTGAGTAAAAAATAAACTCTTTATAATTAAAAGTTGTTCATCTGGTAAAATATCCAATATATCCAGAATTATATTCATGATTTAGATATCATATATGTCATATATATCCAGTATATACATGCATTTAAAATATTACATAACATTTAAAGGTAAGAAATGAAATGCACCGTTCATGGAGACGGTAAGCCGTACGTATACATGAACGCTACTTTCATTTCTATTTCGTATTTTATGGAATGGAATCATAATGATATAAAGGTATATTTTAATTCCAGTATAATATAATATATAATATCATTAATTACATCCTTTATACTTCCCAAATATGGCATTAACGAATCAAATCACTTTGAGGGGCAATAGTCTGCACTTCCTAAAATGAAGATATCGCGTATACCCATAATGGAAGCCATAATGGTATGTCATAAATGAAAAATACAGAAGATTAAGGAAACAATAAACATATTATATATCATATATAAATATAGTGACATCTTAATGGCCACCTTTGAAGGTGTTATAAGAATATTGAACAATCATCGTTTCGTGAGGCAGAAATTCGCCATCCACGGAAACAGTATGTTATTTAACCATTAGATGTAAGGGTGTGTAATTTTATCTCAAATAATTCTTATAAAAACATCGTAGTATATTTAACGTACTGGTGTTTTTACAAAATAAATGAATAAAAAGAGTTTAGGGGGTTGGAGAAGTAAAATAAAACAAAAGAACATTAGAGAATTCTTTACCTTTAAATCAGGGAACTCATCTTGGTTAGAACCAAAAGGGTTTATTTAAGAGATTTATGCCTAAGGTAAGGCTTCTAGGATTAAGATAGGGATGTGGAGAGATAAAATGAGCAGAGCTTGGCCGATCCAATGGCTTGAGATGTGTGGATAAGGAGGTAGAGTTGCGGGCCTTTTATAAAAGGAGAGGAGGGGAACTCTTGGAAAGGTATAAAATGTTACATTATTTTGAAATGCGTTTCGGATTTTAAAGGTCCCACATTGATTTATTTTGAGGATAAGGTGATTAGGGTTCGAATTATATTCATCTAATAGGTCTTTGACAAGGGTATTCTTAGATTTTACATTATATTTTCATTTTTTAAAATCGTTCATTAATGAGGTAATCACTGCATCGTCATCATGTCACAAATAATTTAAATTATATAATGTCTACAAATTATAAAAAAAATACTATGATGTAGGAAATATTTTTAGCTTTTAAATGACTATTTATATTTCAATAGATCATTTATGTATACAAAATTAAAAATGTTTTACTCATGTGATACATTCTTTGTTATATTTAACTTTCATTAAAAATAAAAAGATCAAAAGTCATTATCACACAAAAGTGATTCCATGGGGACCCCAAGTTTGGTACAAGGTCTCCCATGGTCGGACATGACACAACCAGTAGCATTAGGACACATTTTGCAGTCATTTCTTATTATTATGATATTATTTTATTATCCTTAACTACCCTATTACTAATTAATCAAGATAATTAAAGATAATTACCGTCGTTTCTATTCCTAATGTCCAAAGACAAAAGAGTCTTGATTACATAATTTGGACCTCCTTATTCCAAATATGTAATCCATTTTACCAAATTAAAAACACAGAAATTGCAACAATTAATTTAAAAGTAATTCCCATTGTGAAAACAAATAGCGGGTTTTTTAGAAACAATATCTATGAGAAGCTTGGCACTTGTTTATGTCCAATTCCAAAGTGAAATTAATCATAATTACCACCATTGGATTACATGGTAAAAATATAATTTATTTACACCTTAAATCCAACTAAAAAGATAATCTAACCATATAATTAAATTAGATGAAAAAACAGTTTTGATGTAAAATGCAGTATTTTTCACTATTCATTAAAAAAATGAACATTGTCAGAAAAATACCAAAAAATTATCCAATGTAAATGTCAATGTCCCAATCATAAAGAATATTTTTATTTTGACAAATAGAGCTTATAAAATTGTCAAAAGTTTGGTTTAAAAATGTTTTCCCATCAAAAGGCAGTAAAATAATCTTTTAAAAATATTAGTGTATTCCATGCTTAAGATTTGATTTATTCTCATTTTAAGCCTCTAAAACACTATCTAATTCATAAATAGACATAGATATAAAATATCTATTATTCATTACTTACATGGGATGTTACAGGTAGAATTTAACACCCGAAATTTTTATGAGAAATATTTTGTTATCATCAGAGGAATCTTTCACTACACACACAACACTATCTTGGCTTGCTTTATATGCAATCACGACCTTCCTCGATAGCTTGAGTTGTACGCAATACCGAGTTTCTCTAAATAATGATATGATATTAAAATATTAATAAAACTAGCCATTATTAATATCAATACCCACTTTTTTGAAATTTTATAAATTTTATCATTCAAAGTGGACTTCATTTTTGGATTCAAAATATCGAAATTTTCCTAGGGTGAATTTTTGGTTTTTTTCTGAAAACCTTCAATTTTTGATGAATAGTTAAGACACTGGGTTGCTATTTAAAAACCAACTTTTTATTTAAATAACTATTTATTTTATTTTTATTTATTTTAGGTAAAAATTGATATATAATACCTATATATATTCAATGTAATTTGTTGGAGTCATTTTATAATAATTTTAGACATATAAAAATTTTATTGAACTTTTCACCATCTTTTACCCACCTCCTAAGAGAATTTGGTTATTTACATAAAACATAATTTTACCACTTATGTAAGTGGAATTTTAAAGATCTGAGATACACAGTTAATATCAAGGAGTAAAATGTGGTTCAATATGGGAAAAATAATTTTTGGTGAATAGTAACTTTTTACTTTTTTTAACACGGTTAAAAGTAAATAGGGTAATTAAGGGTAAAAATGGTATTATTATTATTACCCTAACACATGTCATAATTATATTGGATAAGTTTAATTCGACCAAAAAAACCTTAGGAATAAAATATGACCATTTAGGTCCACTCGGATTAGATTAGGACATTTATTATTATTTTATTTAAAGAATAGTTAAAATAGTTAAAATCAAAGTTTAATAACTAAATTTTTTTTAAAATAGGGTAATACATTAGATATATTCGACTATAAATATTCATTAGAAATATAAAAAGATTTCCTACATAAGGGTATTTTATTTAAAATTATTAGACTTTAAATAATTTTATTTATTTATGACACAATGATGATGTAGTAATTACCTTTTAAGGAAATATTATCGTAATTGATATTATAATTACCCAAATAAATGTAATTTGAGACTTTTTACAAATTCCACTAATTTTAAAGTTTAATATGACATGTTATTATTGATTTAAGTAACTTTTTTTGAACTAATCATGCTGTTATAATTTTCACAAAAATCAATTACCAAATAGTGTCAAAATTGACATAAAATAGTTTTTAAAACAAATATTATATTATTAATTTTTATTTTTTTCCTAAAAATCTACGGTTTGGAAAAATGTCTTAGATAAGGTTATATATATTAATGATGAACAGCTTGGGGTTCCTTTGTCTTGTTATAGTATGTTTATTAACCATATAGTGTAAGAAAAGAAGAAGACACGATAAAAGTAAAATTATTTAACTTAAAGTTAGATCTAAATGATAAGGTTAAAATAGTAACCTAAACTTTTCTAAAATATATAGGTTGAGAGGATTTCAACCCACTCCATCCTCAGCATAGAAATAAATCAATTTTGAGCAATTAAAAACCGAATATGACTTTATAATAAAATAATATTTTATGTTTTTTCTGAAGTGCCTCTCTCCTCCCTTATAAAAGGGAACCCCCTCCCTCTCCTCCTCACACCAATTTGAGCCTTAAATCTCGAAAAAACACTGACAATTTATCTTCTACACTTCCCTATAAACATCCTAGAGGTACTGGTCTTCTTCAAAGACCATCTTTTGTGCCCTAATAGAAGGTTAAGAAGAGGCGCTTCAAAGAAGAGGTAATGTCCGTTACCGATTCTTTCAACTTTATTTCTTCTTCTACTTCCTCTTCTTTAGTTGTTTCATTATTAAGTAATAACATCAGTATCACTCATATACTGATATTTTATTATAAATATGAAACAATCCTATTTCACCTTCTATCCATCCTATGGAAAATGAAATCACCGTGCGTGCGTATGTACGGAATACCATCTTGACGCCGTGGTGTAATCGGTTTTCCACCTCCACCTTTATTGGATGGGTATAATGGTGTAAAGAATAACTATATATAATTATTGAAAAATTATATTGATTCTGAAATCGTATACATACACTAAAATACAATTCCACGATCATGGGAACGATATCATCGCTCATGTGTACGTACGACCTACCGTCTCCACGTTGTGATGAGACTCGTTCTACATGATCTTCAATGTGTAATGATTATATAAATGAATTCAATGAATAAATATGATATATATTACAATAATACCATTTTGGAAATGAGGTATCTATAACCTAAAAAGAAGAATAAAAAATTTATTCGAAAAAACACACATAAGAACATAAAGCAATAGACACCCGAATAAAAAGTAGCAATGAAATATTACTAATAAGAAGCTACAATTATGACCATATATGATATCATAACAATGAGTATGATTCTGGAATACGCCAATGACATTATTTAAATCATTATATAGGTGGTTCGGACATGTACAAATCATATCGGACCTAAGGTAAGGGAAAATCTCGCAATCTCATTTTTATCCGAGATTGTTTATACTTCAGAATTTACTGGGGATTTTTTATCATCCACATACATGTTTCCTCAATATGTAAAATTATTTCTATCCTCTTACAATTTTTTATATACAATTTTACCCTTCGGTGAGTTTTTAGTAAAAGATATGAAAGGAATATTTTGTCATTTGTAGTACGAGGTACTTTTTTTACTTTTCCGGCCAATGTACGAGAAGAATGTTTTTCTTTAACTTATACGGCATGAATGGATTTTTAAAAAACTACTTCCATGAATCTTCCTTTAAAATTTTTCATGTTTATTTTTAATTAAATTATTTTAGTTTGAAATTTTATAACATGTTAATAATGAAAAAATGGATTTGTTGTAGAACGGTTATTTTCCTCAAGAATGGAGTTCAATCATATTATCAAAATTATTTTCCATCTCAGATAATATAGGGTTATGTTTATATCCCTATTTTTACATTTATTTTATTTTGTTATGTTAGAATTATTGTTATTATTTCCTTTTATGTTATACGGATTATGTTATGATGGCATGATGTTTAAGAATCCCATTTTTATTTCATGGTTTATGCTATGATTTATGATCTTGTGGAACACATACGAATAGTATCATTATGAGATGGATGGGAACTATATCTCCCTCCAATGCATTGGGTAAAAATTTATATCTCATGAGATAGACATGTGTGGAATGTAAAGTTAATACGGTTCAGTAATACAGGACTGGAACGAGGAGTGAACCCGGTTCAGTAATGGACATTGTCCGCTATGATAGTCATGGAAATGAGTCTTGACTAAAATGAAATGATTTTCTATGATTATGTGTGTATGCCACAAAGTATCATGTTTTATGTTATGATTATTTGGGATTACATTTCAACACTATGATTTATCCCATGTTATGATATTATGATCTCTTTTACAGGATAGGATATTTAAAATGTTATGTTCTTGTATGATATGTTTGATATTTATTTTGTTTACCCTTACTGAGCATTTGAGCTCACCCATTTGTATGTTTTCTTTTCCCCAGGTCTGGATGAAGGTTATTAAGTATAATATGCCCAAATGGACTCTAGATATGATGAAATAAATGGGAGACAATGTAGATGATTTATGAACCAGTTGTTTATGTTTCCCAGTTTTTAAAGACACTATACCTATACGGTCCTTTCCTGGTTTTGTTATATGTTGTAATAAGCGTGCTTCAATTTTTATGTAATAACAATGTTTGTAAAGTATAGGTCGTTATAAGTAGGGCATTGGTTTTGGTGGATGAAGTGGGACCAAAATAATAGGAAGAGGCGGTAGAGTCAAGTATGTAGTGGAAAGCTTATTACAAAAATTTATAAAGGCAAGATGATCTAGAGCTAGTTGTGTCCTTATAAAAATAATAGGGTGTATTATTTTACAAGAGGCACCAACACTTGGTTCAAGCTCCCTATTTTTTACCAAGATATAAAAATATATAATTTTTGAATTCAGTATATTTATTTTTTCACTCTATTAAATTAATAAAACAACTAACTATAAATTTATAGTCCCACCTGAGTTAAGCTCAATATGAGAAACAAGTGATGAATAAATGGCCAAACAATTATGTGAGAGCGCAGGATAAGAGTAAATGATATGAGATCATAATATTATGTCGATCACCATTAGAGACCCATAAATATATAGGAAATTTGTTTATGAAGCTCCATGAGGGTTTTTATCTAATAATATGAATTTTTCTGAATGTAGTGATCCAAAGGGGGTAGGAATTCAAATTGATTAAATAGAATTTGGAGAGATATAAATTGCGACCTTAAGAGTTTTTAGCAATGGATGGTGGAGGAAGGTGTGTTAAGGATGACTATTGACCATTTTAGGATCATAAGTTTCATGAATGTACTACCAAAGGTGTCCCCTCTATAAAGTGTGTCCTTTATAGTAATCAGGCCTATATGGAATTATTTCATCACTATATGGGAGTTCTATTAGAGTTAATTAAGTGGTTCCTTCAAGAAATGTTTATTGGATGGGATGTTGGCCTTTAGAATGTTGTAGAATCATCTTATGTGATACTATATTGATGTGATAATGAGTATTGATCCAAATCAAGAGACACAAAGTGTAATACCATAATATTTTAAATGAACACTATGTTCGATAGCGTATACAACCTGAAACACTATGCCAAAATGAACCACAAAATATTAATATTCAAATATGAATGTTATAACCTAGACTTTGAATTGCTGGATATAAATTGTTTTAACCAAATATATATATATATATAAATTAAAATCATAATAAATAAATAATTATTAGAAAATTATAACTCAATTGTTTTGTAAAGTCATTTTCCTTTAATAAATTTTTTTTTCTTAAAAATGATTTTTATTTCTTTCCATGAGAAAATAATATAAATATATTTTTCCACTTTCAGATAATTTATTTTATTAAATTAAATACATTATTTAAATCATCATATTAAAATTATCTTAGGGTGAATTTTTTATATTTCTCAAAAGCATTTCGCTTTTCAAAGAATTGTAAATAAACTATTTTTATTGAAAACTGTATTTTTGTTTCAAGAATTTATAAAGAAACCTTTTATTATCAAATGGTTTATAAGAAAAATTAGTTTAGTTATTTTTAAAAAAATATTATTTTGGTCTTTGGAAGAAATTTTATTCTTCAATTTGGTAAAAAACATTTTTATACATAAAAAATATTTTTTTGAAAAATTGATTTCATTGCATTTTGATTTTAAATTAATTACTACCACATATATAGATTGGGTATTGAAAAAAATGAATTCCATATTTTGAATTAAGAGGTACATATTTGGTAAATAGTCTCCTTTTATTTTTTCTCATTATGAATAGTAATTGTAGTAGATAATTGATAAAATAGTAATGGAAATTCGTGTAATTAAGGTAAAATGTAATATGATAAGGAATATAAAATGACCATAAAACTTGCATTAATTTCCTTTAATGAACATATTTCATAAAAAACCATTGAATATTTAAATATATGAGCTTTTCATTCCATTTGGCTGTGATTTTGACATTGATATTATTTTATTTTAAGAGAAGTAAAAAATGGATATCTCTTTGTTTTATAATCATTAAATTTTTGACATAAGGTTAAAAGTGGATATGTTTAGTTCAAAATATTTATTTTAAATATAAATATTTTATATTATGGTAATTTCTTCTTTTTTTTAGTGATGAAATAATTTCTATAAATGCTTTCAAAACAATTTTACAACATTTATTCAATTAATAGAAAAATAAACTAAAATATTTTTAAAATATTTAATGTGATATATTTTGAATGAATTAATTTTTACCAATAATTTTATAGATATGTGTTATATTAGGTAAGTGTTAAAGGATTATATTTTATTTCCCTCTTTATCTTGATGTTTTCAAAGTCATATAAATATAATAGTGTATAAAATGACAGTAATAATATTTTATAATAAATAATATTTTATTAAATGATATAATTTTTTAATAATCATATATTCATCCAAATAAATTTTATATGAATAAAAGTATCGAAAAGATATATTTTGGGGATTTTATCCTTTTATGGTAACATTATTTACCCTAAAAATGTATTTTTTTAATATTGTGGTAATTATGAACAGTGTTGAAGGAGGTTTAAAACTAAAATATAAGGGTGATAAAACAAAAATAATTCAAAATTTATTATATAAGAAGATTTTGACTTATCATTATATTATTTTTTAGATAAATAAATTTTTATCCATTTGGACATGAATAATAATTTATATTAATTTAATAATTTATGAAATTCTAAGAATACCCCTCCCATCACTTATAGAATTACACACATTCCATAAATTCTTTACACCACATTGATCCTTATAGATCAACCAAAACCTACCAAATTATCTCCTTAACATCATTAAAAAAAATTATAGGTTTTTTTTATTCCCAAAAGACAAACCCTAGGATCTTTAAGAGGATATCTACAAGAGTTCTTTCAAAGTATGAGTAATCACCTTAACCAATCACTTTCTTTTTTACTTTTTAATTTATCTATTATAAATATGTGTTATTTATCACAAAATAATAAATTTTTTATCCTTTTTATATTTAAATGTTTTTGAAAATTTTAAACCTCTATTATACCCCATCTTTTTTATTAAATGATTTGTGATAGTATCACTAGTTCATACGTATGACTAACCTTCTCCACACAACGATACAATTCATTTTTCATCACCATATTTTCTGGATAGGTATTATGATGTGATTAATTATTATATATTACATTAATAAATTAAATATTCTTCTATAATAATGATATTTTATATACCATCTTATATTCAAATCTATTGGAAAATGATAACATCACTCATGCGTATATGCAGACGACCACCACCACAAAGTGATGCGATTCATTTTTAATTTGAAGTTTTCATGGATGTTAATAAAGGTATATTTAATGAAGATATATGATATATAATATATAAAAATAAATTTATAAGGTTTAATTATCTTCTACCTTTATTTCTTACCATTTGTAAAAAAGTGAAATCAATATTCATATGTACGTACAACAAACCATTTCTAGGTATGGTATAATTCAATTTTCTATGTATATCTTTTATAGATGAATATAAACATAAATATGTTGAATATGTATATATATTTATAATATTTATATCATGAATAAAATTATAGAGATAATTTAACCATGATCAACACATAAGGACCAAAACTATAGAATCAAAACAAACTTGCATGATGGAGCAGTTGTCACTATGAATAGTTATTTTAATAAAGAATTATTAATAAAAATGTGGTAAAAGGTTATAAGTAAATAATATTTGGTATGTTACATATTTATATTGTTATGAAATATATTTTAAATAAATCTATATTTATTATATTGGATGTTCAAATACATTTGAAGGAAGTTAAACCTGACGTAAGGGTTTCTCATCTCACTTTTACATCTTTGAGATATGTTCCATACTCACAAATTATATTTTTGTGTGGGTTATATAATTAAAAATGATATATTTTGTAATTAATATATTTATATTCATTTTATTTATTGTTTCATTTTATTTTATACTTCCATTAGGATTATGATTTAGAAGTTACCAAAGTGGTGAGGGTTTATTTTAAAATCTCATAATTATTCAAGATTGTTTATGTTTAAGTATACATTGGAAGAATTATTTTATATTTATATTATAAAACCATTATATTTTCTAATTCATTGGTTATATCAATAAATTAAAAGTTCTGCTTTTATTTTCCTCTCATTAAGTACTCAAGATATTAATTTTTATAAGGAAAACCATACTTTTTTTATATATGGTAGGATAAATTTCTTTTTACATGTAAATATTTTTCTTTAAATGTATAAATAATTGTTTTAACTTAATATAATTATTTATTAAATACATTATTACCCATGTTTTAATTTTTTTTACAAGGTTTAAAAAAACGAATTTTCATTAATTTTTCCGATTGAGGTACTTTTTGACTTCTCTTACAAATGCATTAAAGAGATGTATTTTACCTATAAAGAATGAACATAATATCCTGCCATCATGACTGATTAATGTTTTTAAAAATAAATTAAAATTTTACAAGTTTATTTTAAAATAAATTTTTTCCTTAATATTTGGTTTATTTGGATTTTAAATAATTGTTTTTATATTAAAAAAGTGTATTTTACTCAAGAAATTTTCCAGTAAGATTTTGAAAGTATTTTCATCCATGACAACATCATTTTTTGAATATAATATTGAATATATAATCTAATTATTCTATCCACCGTATTTATCTTGATGGTTTACGATTAGTTTTACTTGGGAATGTTCATATATTTATTATACTAGTTCTTCTACTAAGTAAAATTGTTGATTTTTAAGGAATTTTGATTATTTTGATTCGATTATACATATGATGAATGTATTAGACTTATTATATGAAGGGTGGTTGATTAAATTACATAAATACTCAATGCATTAGCATGTCTCCTGATATAAACACTTTTGAGTATTTGGATTAGGCCTTACCCATTTATGTAGATGTTTTGGCATGAGGCCTTGATGATATGTTTTATATGTCTTACCATATGGTCTCAATGATTGGTTTTAGATGTATAGAATTATAAAATACATCATTATAAAGTTAGTTATTGATGTTTATAAATTAATTTGAATAGATTTTTTAATATCCATGGATCTGTTTCAAACTCATGTGATTATTTATATGGGATTATTTGATCATCATTTATTCCCACCATATTATTTGTGCCTTATTTTGCATCCATTTAATGAATTACCTTGATAATAAATTGAGATCACAAATTTATTCTATTTCCTTTCCAAAAAATTCTAGGAAATGTTTTTATGACTTATATATAGGGATATGCTAGAGGGAATAAAGATGAACTCAAAGGAATTAAAATGTTTTATTTTATGTTTGAAATATAATATGGGATTCAAGTACGTATATAGTTTAAAAACACTACTAAAATATTTTGTCCTCTGGGATGCGATTAATTGTGTTTAGTACTAAATTAATAATGTCACCACCAACTCCAAGCTAACAGTGTTGGTGTATTTACAGTTGATATCAGAGTAATTTTTGTAAAAACATTTGGAAATAGATTTGTGGAATCAAGTATTAGGGAACATAACCTTCTGTCTGACTTTAATTATAAATATAAGTATAGAATAATATCCCAAGGTTTTTGGTATTATATAGATTACATTTTTTTCCATAAAATACATCACTGTTTGGAAACTGAAATTAGAAATTGCTTTTGAGTAAATGAATTTAGGGGTAAAAAACCTGAAAAGAGTTGGTCAAGTATATCTTGGACATCACTCGGATGCATGATGAGTGTTTCATTACTACATTCCTTCTTTACACTCTTAGAGATTATGCTTGGGTTGATTTAAAATTTATATATAAAACAATATGATGAATTAAATAATAAAAACTTTTATAAACCCATAATATTTTCTAAACCTATAGTGTCTTAGGAGTATAAGTATAATTTTGATCATATGTTATAAGGAATACATTCCCCATTGTAGGATTTAAGTGATGTGATTTTAAAGGGATTTATCATATTTTGGGATATCCTTTATTGGGGTGAGGTATATTATACCATTAGGTTAGGCATGATGGAATATTTCATAAGAATAAAATTACATTTTTAGGGGAGAAAGTTGGAAGGAATGAGATAATTTTATGGTTAAAACATTATTTACCTTTGAGTATATTAAGGTTACTCTTTATGATGTTCATTATAAATTTTTGGAAGTTTATAGGAATCATTTTAATATAGTTTTAGTAATGGGAAAACCCAAAGGTCGAGTGGAAACACATCACATTCTGTAAGGCCATAAGGCTTAAAACCACAAATCAAGGGTAACAAGGGTGTATGGCCTCCCGCTGGCCTATATGATGTCCTGATTTGTATGATTTTTTATATAAATGTTTTGAAATAAAAATATTTAGTTTATATTAGTAATATATGTTTCATGTTAAATAAAATAACGTGATTGAAAAGTAACTCGGTGATTAAATGATTAATGTTATTTACAAAGAGTATAACTATAATTTTAACAATCATTATATGATATTATTTGATTTTATTTGAGGAATAAAGGTTTAGTTATAATTTGGAAGCATATATGATGTACCTTTAGAGAGATTTATGTTATTTATCGATATTATTAGCATATATGAGAGATTATCTGAATAGGTAATTTTTTGGGTACATGAATTTCGGAGTAAATAATGTTGACTGAATATAAATGTTAAATTTATCTTGTTTGAATATTTGATAAAATAATTAAAATATTTGGGTTTCAATATTATTCAAAAATATTATGAATAATATTAAGGATAATTATTTATATATTTTTTAGATATTTGGGTATTACTATTGAATTTTGGAAATTAATGTATTATTTTTTTGTATGAAGGTTTATTCATTTTGGGAATTTTCATACCTTGTGCTAACCATTTTGATTTTTTTAATGTATAAATATTGTAATAATATCATGTTTTCCATTGGTATATTTTTTGAACTATTAGAATTTGATTTTAGTGCTTCAAACATAAAACATTTCATTTTTTATACATATCATTTGGATAAAAAGATGACATTGTGTTAAAAATTGACTAAAGGATGAAATTGTATTTTTCAAGTATGAAAATTTCTTTATGTTATTATTTTTGTTGGTAAATGAATTCATAAACTATAGGAAAAAAGAATCTAAATTTTTGTGTCATATTACATTCAATTTTGATGAATTGATGATATTTTTTACACCACAAAGAATTATGGCTTTATGGTCATCAACTTTATTATGAACAAGTCACATATCACTCTATATTAATCTTTTGTTGTTGGTGTTCACCTCCATGTCCATATTTTTACTTCCCACTAATGTTCTCTAATTTGAGAACATATTTATGTGTTATTATGGAAGACCATTGTATTTACCTATCCCTCTTTTCAAGAGGATGTTTTATTATTCTTTTTAGGATCTGGGATTTACCATTTTTTTAAATGTCAAAAAGTAGATTAGAAAGAATAATTTCAAATTATGAGAATGAAATTTATTTAAGGGGTAAGAATGAAACACCCTAATATTTTAAAATAAGATTATGTTCCATAGCATATATGACACACAACACTGATCCAGAATGAACCACAAAATATTTTTATTTAAATATGACAATTATTACAAAGCCATTTTATTAGATGGTTTGAATAGTATTGATGTAATTATAAAATATATGTGAAGATCATACTCAATAAAAATTTATTTATTAACTAATTGTAAAAAACACTCATTTTTTATTAGAGTCATTTCATTATTCAAAAATAGGTTTACTTCAAAAATGATTTTTATTACTTTTTGGTTAGAAAATAATATGATGATTTGTAATATTTTAGAATTTTTTTATTAAAATAAATTTGTTTTTTAAATCTTTCAATGAAGGGTTTTAGGGTGATTTTTTTGGGATTTTACTAAAAAATATGATTTTTCCATGAATAGAAAAAATACTATTTTTTTGGGAAAACAATATTTTTGTGTCAATAATTTATAAAGAACTCTTTTGTTTTAAAAATGTTTTAAATAATCATTATTTTAGTTTTTTTATTAATACAATTTTTTTATTTTTAATTAATTTTACACTTTTATATTGTATAACAGTATTTTTATCCCAAAAAAAGATTTTTCCTTAAAAATCATTTTCATTATATTTTGTTCTTTTATTTTGAATTAATTACTACCACTTCTAAAAATTTAATATTGAAAAAAAGATTTCATATTTTGAATTAGGAGCTCGAAATTTATTACCAAATCCCCCTTTATTTATTTTTCTCATTTTAATTGTAACTATAGTAAAGAATTATTACTACAAATAGAGTAAATCAGACAATTAAGGTCAAAAATAAAATGATAACGGATTGGAAATGACCCTAAAACATTCCATAATTTCATTAGATGAAAATATTTCATCCCTAACCATAAAAAATTATAATATAGGAGTTTTTTTCAATTTGACTGTTTTTTGACATTTATATTAATTTATTTAAATAAAAGAAAAAAAATTCCATTCTTAATGTTTTATTATATTTAAATTTTTTACATAAGGATAGATATGGTATATGTTAAGATATATATATATATATATATATATATATATTAATTTTAAAGATATTTTTTTTATGGAAATTTATTTCAAATTTGTAATGATTAAGTAATAACCATAAATGATTAAGGAAAACATATACAACATTTTAATTTAATGAAAAATAAAATAAATGAATTTTAAAAAATAATTGTGATATAATTTGAATTAAATGATTTTTTTCCAAACAAAAATATATATACATATACATATATGAAATTATAGAGAAGTTTCAAAGTATTATATTCAAATTTCCCCTTTTCTATATTTATTTAAAGTCATGTTAAATGAATAGCGTCAGAACTGGTATTAATAATATTTTAGAAAAAATAATATTTTATTAAAATATTTCAAATCAATAAAAATATTATATTTTCCCAAATGAAATGTATATGGATGAAAGAAATTACCCATGGTCTATTTTTGGGTTATTTTTCATTATTGGTAACAATCTTGACCCATAAAGTGTATAACATTTTAATATTGTGGTAATTGTCAAAAGGGTTAAAGGTGGGTTAAAATTTGAAGACTAGGGTGAAAACATAAACAAAACTTGTTCAAATTCTATTTTGTTAGTTTATTTTAAATAATAACCATCCATATTAAAATTATAACTATTTCTTCCATTTTTACATGAAAAACATTTTATACTAATTTAATAGTTTAATAAAATCCAAGAGTACCCCTCCCATCACTTATAAAATGACACCGATTACCTGTCATATTTAAACAAACTTTATCATTATATAAATACCATAAACTACCAAATTATATTATAAACATACTAATCCATATTTTAGAGGTTTTGTGACTCCCAAAAACAAATTCGAAGATTCTTAAGAGGAGATACAATGGAGTTTTTTTGAAAGAAGAGGTAATTGCCTAAACCAATCGCTCTCTTTTTTTAACTTCTTTTTTGTCCCTTTTAAACTTTTATTATTTATCTTAAAACAATGTATTAAATATATTAAATATAATTTAATGTTATTTTTATTATGAAACATCCATTATCCTCCATCTTTTTCATTAAATGGGATGTGAAAGAATCACTAGTGCATGTGTTCGTCTTACCATCTCCACGTAGAAATACAAATAAATTTTCATCAAAATATTTTTTGTATGAGTAAAATGATGGATTTAGTTTTTATATATGATTTTTTAAAATAATTTTTCTTCTTGAATTATAATATCATATCTACCATCTTTCCTTCCAATCCTTGGAAAAATGATAATGTCGCACACATGTATATATGGGCTACCAACTCCACAAAGTGATTTAATTGATTTTTTAATTCCCCTTTACATGTATGGTAAAAAGGATGTATTTGATAAATATATATTATATATATGATATAAAAATGATTTTTGAAAGGTTAATGATTACCTACGCTTCTTCTTTACCATCTGTCGAAAAGTTAAACATGCGTTCATGCGTATGTATGGTCTACCATCTCTATGAACATTGTAATTGATTTATATATATAAATTTTATATATGACTCTAAATATCAATGTATTTAATATATATATATATATATATTATTAATAATATTCAAGATATAATGGAACCATGATCAAATTTGGACAAAAACTGTCGAACCGATGCATATTTAGAAGACAAAGATGTT
This sequence comes from Viscum album, assembly GCA_963277665.1. Lineage (NCBI taxonomy): Eukaryota > Viridiplantae > Streptophyta > Magnoliopsida > Santalales > Viscaceae > Viscum > Viscum album. The sequence continues at coordinate 980,796,273 of OY728143.1, read as the reverse complement.
ATCAAGAGGAATAATGATTTTAATAAATAATTATTAATAAATAGATGGTAAATGGTCATGAGTAAATAATATATTTTATTATATATATGACTATGTTTCTATAGAATATGTATAAATTTTTTTTATTTAACATATAGGAAGTTTGATTACATATGAAGGATGTCAAACCTGAGGTAAGGGTTTCTTATATAATATTTACTTTTATCAGAGATATTTCATAATAAAAACTTCTTTACTATGTGTAGTGTACATAAATCCAATTTATATATTATATCATTAATCTAATTATACTCATTCTATTGAATGTTTCATTTTATTTTTTTAATTCATGGGTATTACAATTCAGAAATTACCACTGTGGTGAGATTTTATTTCACAATCTCATAATTATTTGAGATTAGTTATGCTTATGTATATGTTGGAGGGATTATTTGATATTCCTATAATAAAAATAATATATTTTATTTTATACTTTTAATTTCAATAATTTACTAGTTTTACTTTAATTTTACTCTCTATATGTACTCAAGATATCAAAATATTTTTTTAAGGAAAACCGACCTTGTTTTTCCACTCGGTCGGGAATATTGATCTTCAATGTCCATATTTTTATTTAAAATATATTGAAGGATGTTTTTAACATTATAAAATTATATTTTAAATAAAATTTTAACCATGTTTTAATTTTTTATGTATTAGTTTAATAGGAATCGTCTTTTAATTTTCTTAATGATTTACTTTTCGATCATTCTTACAATATTATGAAATATTTTTTAACTTATACAACATAAATTGTGTTTCTTGAAAAAATTAGAACTTAATATTTTGATGTATCATTTAAAATTTTACAAGGATACCTTAAAAAAAATTATTTAATATTTTTATTAAATTTTAAATATGTTTTTTCAATGCACATAATTTTTTTATAATGAATATTTCTTGTGATATTTTGAAAGTATTTTCATCTATGTGAGCATCCTTTATTAAATATTATTCTAGGGATATACTATAATGATATCATATACTATATTTCAATGGATTGATTTTGATCAATTTGACTAGGGAAAGTTTTGATATTTCATATTATAGTTCTTCCAATAATGAAAATTATTGATTTTTAAAGAATATTGAATAAGTTGTATTGTTTATGCATATGTTGACTGCATTGGAATTTTTAAGTGATAGATGAGGGTTATATTTACGTATCCCCTAAATGCATTGGTTGGTATCACTAGACAAACTATATTTGGTTTTTGACCAAGGACTTACCCATTTATGGAGTTGTCTTAACATGAGGCCTTGACATTATGTTTTAGATGTCCTGGCGCAAGGCTTCGATGATTAGTTTTAGATGCATAAAATTCTGAATTTCATCATAATGAAATTAGTTATTTATTTCCATAAGTTTATTTAAATAGTTTTTTCATATCCATGGATATGTTTTAAACTGATGTGATTATTTATATGGAATAATTTGATCATTAATTTTCTATTCCTTGTCCTTTATGCCTTATTTAGCTTCTATTATATGTGTTTTTCTACTCAAAATCAGATCTCACACATTTATTCTATTTCCTTTACCGAACATACCAAGAAATATTTTAATGATTGATATGAGTTGATATGATATAGGTAATAAATAGTATCCCATAGATATTTCTAAGTTGTATTTTATGTTTCCATATATAATTTGGGATTTGATTATGTATTTAGTTCACCATGATTAGTAAACTATTAGGTCCTTTTAGATGTGATTTATTATATTTAATTCCAATGTAAATATGTAACCACCAGATATAAGAAAATAGGGTTAGGTTCATTACAGAAAGTGTGATTGTGGTGGATCATGATTCGTAGGAAGAGTTCAAATGCACTAAGGGACACACCATAATGCATTGATCACACCTATATGTAATTACAAATAGATGAAATTTGTATGAGAAAATGTGTAAAATGATAATTCAATTTTAATGAGGGACACATGAATGAAATTTGACGATCCTTCTTATAGTATATTGATGATCTCGATGGTTGTTTAGTTTAAAGTCACATATATTTTACTAAAAATAGGATAATAGTTTATGATCACATAATATTGACTATGGGTTGTTACTTTCAAGTTCTTTCATCTAGGACTAATGTTCCTTCTTTGAGGTCATAAGATTTAGATTGTTGGGTTCTAATGTTTATGGTTGTATATATTTGATCATAGGTGTAGGTTATATAATTTTAATGGCTATGAAAAAATAGACACAACGTGAAAGGAAATACCCTTGGGGGGATTCAATACCAGTTTAAATCATCTCACCAATGTGGGGGAATGAAGTTTAGGATTATAATTCATTCACTACAAACTCATTTTAACACATATATATAATGTAAAGGATAGAGTAAAATGTTTTGGTAGATGTGAAGACTTGATATTAATTAGGGAACACCCTCATCACCAACGAAAAATTAAGTGATCCTATTTCATAGATTTGGATCATGTATGGTGAAGTGGGAATGATCCAAAAGATAAGATAAGTAGGGGATTAACCTAATTATATAAATAATCATAAACATCAAGAAAAAAATTATAATTTATGTCTATGACTAGGATTTGGTGTCCAAACAACATTATATATCCTGTAAGGAGTGAACCAAGCCTTATATTGTTCTAAAAACTGGAATGGTAGGAGACATGTGAAATATAGTGTCTATAATAAATTTTTTGAATTGAGGTATCATAAAATTTTAATTAATGTTAAAATTTTGAATTCATATATCTTGAAATCATATTACAATGATGCTTTACAAGTTGTTTAATGTTGTATGGTTTGGATGATAAGAATGGAAACTTAATCCTGTTAGTGAGAGAAAAGATACAAATACCTAATACTACATGATCAATGATTGGTGTGAAAAAGGGGAAATGGAGGGTTTCTCTTGTCACATTAGAGTTCCTATTATAAATGGTTCAATATTAAAATGATCCATCAGCCATATAAAGGGCCTATCAAACTAATATGATCAATTAGGAATATGATCATATGGATTATTAAGCATTAAAACATAACAAAATGTATGATATAAAAAATTTAATGGTGTTAAGCCCCTTCATTTGAGAAAAGGTCATAAGAGAAGGTAAATAGATCCCTATAAAATCAGAATTGTGGGGGTGGGGTCTAGTTGGCTTAAGAGGATAACTAAGAAACAAGAAAAACATGGATTGCACTACTACATAATCTAGAATGGAGGAATATAATTAAATTTTGACCATTGGACATGTCTTTGATATAATGATCCCATAATTTTCCTTCAAAGAGTACCTGAGGGTGTGTACCATTAATGGGTGGTAGGGCATTGAATAATTATTCTATCACTATAGGGGATCCTATTTAGAGATGAAATATTGAAGAGTGAATTAAAATTCTAGGGACACAATGATTGGAATTAAATAATAAATGAAAAATTATATCCTATCATATTAGGGGATATATTTTCAAGCATTGAGCTTATTGATATGGTGTGATAAAAGAAAAAGATATACATGAATGGTTTGATTATGAAACATAGATAATGAAATAGTTCTTAGTTTGATATATTTTAGGGCTATTAATTATCGAAAACATTTATATAGATTTAAAATTGACCTAGTATTCATTAATGAACTAGATTATAACAGTAGAGTGTCATGTTCCAGAGAAAGGTAAGGGAGATGAGAGACTTATGGATGATTATATGATTAGGTATAAAGGAAAAACTGTGTTTCTCAAGAGATGGGAATCAATCCACACATATTTCTAAATGGTGGAATAATAGGATAACAATAGAAGAAAGAGATAAAGGTATTATACCCTCATAAAACTCATGCATAGAAGAAAACTACAATGGGTTCTCTAGTGAAAAGTGGGGATACGACATTATAGGATTAGTGAAAGTATGATCACTTTGAGAAATGATTGAATGGGATCAGTTCCTATGGATGGGTATAAAATGGGAAATCTAAATATAAATATGCATCTCATGAAATGGTAATCAAGAAAAATGTAATTATAGAAGGGAACACAATTGATGACCAACTCCTAAAAGGGTTGATTCTATCAAAATAAGATGTAGAATATCAAACAATTTGAGGTCATGTGATATGGAATGTTACATGTAGTTTAATGTCTTTTCGTAAGGATGGAAAAAGGGACATAAGACCTAGCATCACACAAACATCCATAGGGGGAATGTATTCATAGTTTTAGGTCATAATTCTTAAACCAAGGGGTTTATACCATTTTATGGTCATGGATCTTAGATCATTGGTGTTATGAGGGATTTAGTTAGGAAATAAAGTTTCTACAAACCTGACATGAATATAGGTAACAAGAGAATGAGTTTCACATAAAAATACTCAAAACGAAATACTCACCATTTATGGTCATGATTCATGGACAAAGGGGTTGTTGCCGATTTAAGATCATGATGAATAGACAAAAAATGTGACATGGTATGTCCATCTAGAGGAGAGAAAACCAAATATGAATAGATGGGAAAAGGGATTCAAAATCCTTGTTTTTAGAATAAGTTGATTCATAGAATAAGTTAAACTAAATCTAAGATTATGATGAATGTACCATCAATTTTTTATGAAGTTTAATTTAACGATTATTAGACTATGGGTGAGACAGTATTGATAGCATTGAGTGAAAGAAAAAATAAATGTGAATTAGATGGACCAATTTACATATAGAAAGTCTCAGTGGATGGTTTTTTAGTTTATAGTTTTGATTTCAAGACTTGATGGTATATCATATATTGAGTATGGACAGACTTGATCATGTGGGGAGGAAATATACTAAAATATTAAATCATGTGTGAGACGTTATCCATTTTAAAAAAGGAGTAGAATAAGACTACCTGCACCAATATAGAACACAAAATAGAGGAAGAAATGGTTTGGACCAAATGATACATTAACCATTGGATGTGTCCCAAAAAGGGTAGGTCTGTTTAGGTTAGACCTCACGTTGTCTACTTTCATCATCAACATGCACAAATACACAAGAGAGGTAATTTAGAGGTTATTGGATTCCACTAGAGTAATTGATAAGGTAAGAAGTCAATTGAGACTTCCTATATTTGAATCACAAGGGATGTGACAAATGGGTGAAGGATAAATGGAGACCATGTCTTTAAAATGAAGGTTATACTACCACATTATCAAGGATTTTGGGAAATAACATTTTGGACAACCAATGACCACGAATTAAAAACATAGTGCGTATTAGAAAAATTTTAAAATCCCATTATGTTTTATAACCTAGATAGGAGGAAGACCTTTATAGTATTGTTCCTCACTCTAGGAAATCCCATTTGGAAATGAAGGATGATATGGGTCTATACTGATGGAGAACCAATGTGTGAGTGTCGAAAAAAGGGATGTTTAGATAGTGTTAAACACTCTGAGAATCACACCTCAACATGTTTAGGAACAAAGATGAGGCGTATTAATACAAGAGGGGGCCAAACTAGCTTTTTTTATGAGGGATCCACCTTGGTGTAACATGATAGAAAATTACATGGTAAAAGTGTATTGGTCTCAATGATTGAGGGAGGATGATAATATTACAATGATAACAGTATCCATAATTGTTCTATGTATATAAAATATGGAAATCCATACACATCCTATGGGAACGGAATCAAGCCATATGTAGTTTTTCAGGATGGTGTTATAGTTTTCTGACCACAGAAGGATGCTCTATCCATTGAGAAAATGATGATGATCTATTATATAGTTTAAGCATCATATAGTAAGATAATATCTATATAATTTAAGTTTATACTGAAAGGAGTGATGTTTTGTATAGTATTTTATCCTATATCTAGGATGTTGACCAAAACGTTTAATGTCGTATGGCGATGATGAAGAGGGAATACAATTTAAAGTTATGATTATTTGAATTTGAACATATATTTTAACATAGTTCGATGAAGATAGAAATTTTGTTTACTAGAGTTTAAGGTAATATATATTTGACTGAAAAAAGGGTTAAGGTGGTTTATAAAGATTGGATAGTTTGGGAAACATGATGTGAATGGAGGGATGAGGGACCCAAATCCACATATATATTCCCCAAATAAGTAAATAAATATATTAAGTTTATGGTTATTGGATTAGTAGGGGTGATAATAGTTTAAGATCGTGGATCATAGACCATCACACATAATTTAAGGTTTTGATTATTGGACCATGACTTAAGATACACTGTGCAATATGAGGGTAAAATAGAACCTGGTGTTAATTAGGGATTGTAATATTTTGTGGAGGATCTCAAAAGGGGTGAAAGGGGATGTTACATTTAAATTCATGCTTCCATTATTGGAAAATTGGTCAAAAAATACTCCAAAATTATCATGAACAAATGATTTCAATGAAAAAACTAGTCTTTTCTAAGGATGAATGATAAACCCTACAATCTTTGTGACTATTTCATTTAAACTCTAAATTTTTTCGAAGTCATCAAAGGTTAATTGGTGAGTGGAAGTATGAATATTTCATAGGCCCCCCTTATTAGTTTTGAAACAAGTTGATTTTTTTTTCTTTTTAGGGTAGCTTAGGGTTATTCTAGTCTAACCATTGGGGACAAGGTTTAAGTTCATAGAACATCGACCCAATAAGTGCTACTAATTAAAGGTCATAGTGCGTGGACCATCACACACATTGTAATTTTATAATTCTAATACCAATAGGGTATTTTGATGTTTTACAGTTGTAAAAATTTTTACAAGAAGATATCCTATTTTGGGACATATTCCTCCTAGATCATATTGGGAACTATCCATCGAGACTCTTATACACACATGAGTAATGATAGGTGTGGGAAAAAAGAGTGAAATAGAAATGACTAGGTCACACGATGTCATAGGAAAGGAAAGGATGGTAGATAGAATAGGAAGGGACTTGTAAAGAATAATTTCTCAATTAATGTGAACAAATTCAAAATGCGGTAACATTGAAGGCATAGAAGTTACATGTGAACAATAGAGGGAGAAATGAATGTCATGGAATTTGGGATCCGAAATACTTTAACGACATGTGATTTCATAATATATTATCCTCAAATAAATATTTTTTAATATCATTTTTCACATGAATAAATAAACTAAAAAATATACCTTGATATATTTTGAAAATAAAATATAATTGGTAAAACATTTCCATTAAATTAGATAGTATAAATTGAAGTAACCATATCACAAAATCAATAAAGTAAGAAGAAATATAATATAGAAGTGAAATACTTCGTTATGAATCCAATTTATTTGAACTCGTAAAATCGGTAGCTTTAATATGGTTTTATTTAGACCACGACCAAGCCTATGTTAAGTAATTATAGATTGAGAAAAACCATGTTTGAGAGAATTTCATGTTTGTGATGATTTCAATAAAATCCATACCAGCTAAACCACCACTCTAAACTACATCCAGATTTTCTCTGATTATTTGGTATTATAAAAACATCATATGGGTCTTTGTTAGTAAACATTAGTTTTATATCAAAATGTAATAAAATATTTATATGTGTATTTATATCATGATTTTTTATACTTTTCAAAAATTCATTTTTCTACCATTCAATTTATGTTTAAAAAATATTTTATATAAACTTGAACATTATTTCATGTTTCTAAGTTTATTTTGATTGAATAATAAAGAGATAAATTAAAACCAGATTAATTATTAATTCGTAGGCAAAAGAATTGTTGAGATACCATAAGTCGTTTTTCTATAAAAAATAGTTTGCTATATTTTTTTTGTTTTTAATTAAAAATAAAATTTATAAATTTAAGGGGGTTATTTTATAAACTTATTTTTTATTTATCAGGACCATATTATCTTATCATAATTTTTTTATATTTTATATAATGACTGATTTTATTTGAATAGTGAAAAATACATTTTTTAAAAAATAACAAGATTTTATGGCATTGTTATTAGATAAGTATTAATTGTAAATTGATAAAACCACTTATAATAGTAAATATGTAATTTTAGGTGACATTATACTTTTAAAAATGTTTATTTCAATTATAAATCCATACTTTTAAATTGGTAATTTAATTTAAATTTTTCAATTGAAATTAATTTTAATAAATTATATATTCATTATTTTCAAATTAATTTTTATCAATTTAAAAAATTTAAGAAAAAATTGATTTAAAAATTTTAATTATTAGTTCTAAGTTACGTAATAAAGTAAATTATTTTAGGCATAATGGATAAATTACTAAGGTAATAACTATTTAACATGGTGAAATCTAAAATGATAACAAATGAGTAACATAACATGTAAAGGGCCTAAATTTTTTAAAACATGTTTATAATTTGATGGTGAATGTGTGAGTAAACCTTATATCTTCTAAAATCCATTTTTTATTAATTTTTAAGCCACCATCCTAGATAGTTACTTCCCAATTTTAAAATGTTTTAGGTATTCAATAAAATGACACCGTTTTTCAAATTTAATAGTTGAGCTTATCTCCTCATATTCCATCACATAAAAAACACATAATTTCAATCCATAGTCTACCCAAACTGATAATAAACATTGTTATGCAGATTAGGTATATTATGGTATTCTAAATATACAATATCTGTGAGGTTGAATCCTCTTCACAAAGTAGATAATAAATGATGAGCGGTATATATTCCTAACATCTATTTCATTATTTTTATTTATTTATATAAATTTATTATTCCTAAAATTAAATTTCATCATATTAAAATAATAAAATCAATATCATTAATATACATTTATATTATTATCACGATGTAATACACATTAACCACCCTCCTGATTTCTGTAATGAAAAACTAAAATGTGAAACATTGGTTGTGTTGACAACAGCCTCTACGATGCAATATGTTAAATTTTACATAACTAAATTATAAGGATAGTAATAGTATAAAATTAAATCTAAAATAATGATATTTATAATATATTTTATATTTTTGAATGATATAGTGTACCTCTCCTTTCTTCCGTTATATGGAAAATTAAATCATTAACCATGGGTACATGTGGACTACTACCTCTATGGGATGATTGATTCTCATTTTTTATTTCATCAATGACATACATGTATGGTCATGAGAATGGTAATAAAGGATAAATAATAATTTTATGGTATTATTAAGGTTATTTTATAAAAAATTATCAAACTTATTAATGATTTTTTCAACAAACAATTATCATAAATTTGACAATTTAAAAACTAGCGTAGTAAGAGGAAAATCATTAATTCCAATTATGAAATATTTTAATATCCATTTATTATCATCCTTATTCCTTTATAATTAATATATAACATAATAATAAACACAAAATTATATCATTATTCATCTGTTTAATGATATTACAACTAAATAACCTCATAATCATCAATAATCATGATATGTTGATGACTGGGTCAGTTTGAAAATCTACATGAAGAAAGATATGAACTTATATATCGAAGGATTATGAAAAATTAATTATTAGTTTAATAACATATAAATATGAAATTAATGTTTTTTTTGTTTTTGGAATAGATAAATCAATATTGAAGTAATTAATTAAGAAAACACTATCCATTGGTTGAAAATCATTGAAAAATGTTCTTTGTCAATTTCATCTTCTCAGAAAGACAAAAGTACTCATTAAATAAATGTTAACTTAATAAATCATTATCATTAATCCATTAAATTAAATTGAAAGTAATTTTAATTATGAACATTTGAATAAAAATAATTAATGACACTACTCCAAGTAAACTACTACAAATGGTAAAAAATATAAACACCCAATATGAGAAAATAAGAAAAAACATACCAATTTACACATATAGAATGATTATAAACAGAAATTATACATATTTTTAGGTATATATATGGTTATAAAATAGTATATTAAGATATTTATGTTTTTTATAGGATATTAGAGCACATTAAACTAATAATGAATAATGGTAAGTGGATTTCATGACTCAAGTATTTTCGATGGGTCGTAATCATTCTTCTTTGACTATTATATTTCAAGAACGTTCTATTATAACTTATGAATATGATATTTTTAATTAAAAAATTATTTTTTTGATAAATCATATTTCACAAGAAATTCATCTTATTTGAGGATTCTATAGTTTTGTTAAAATACAATGTTATAAGAATAATTCTCATTACTTTTAAGTGGGGTTTCCTTTATATCCATGATCTTACATCTAAAAAATGTTTTCCTCTATTTTAAGTAAAGTTAATGTGGATAATTTTATATTTTTATCTTCATTGTATTTATTTATTTTCAAATTTACGATTCAATAATTTTTTTACAATGATAATTTTCAAAAAAAATTATTTCAAAATATTTTTAAAAGGGGGTTTTCATCCATCAAAAAAATAACGTTTATTTTACAGTAAATTTTTTTGATAACCTTTAAACATTTAAAGTATAATTTATTAAGAACTATTTATAATAATTTTTTTCAAATATATTTTCATTACATTCTCAAAAATCTGTTTGAAATTAATTTTCTATTTATCTTTTATAACATTGTTTAAAAGGTTTCTTGATTTTTTTTATTTTACCATATAAATTTTTACTAAGGTTTATCTATCATGAGGTTATTTTGTGATAATCCTCTATATTTTGTTATGATATTATTCATTTGTAAAAAATTATATTTTTTAATATCCTAGGACTTTTTATGTTTATGTTTTGTGATGTTTTTGGATATTTTAAGAAAATAATTATTTTCTATATCAGTTTATGAAGATATGTTCATGATTAATTTCTTGTGGCCCGCACATTCATGGATGATGAAGGTTAAGGTCCTTTATCAAAATCCAATTCATTGGTTTCAGTTTATATATCATGATATATTTAGGTGTTAAAATAATGGGTTTATCCACCCAGTCATGGACATGATAGGTTTACTCACATTTTCAAGCATAAACATAATGAGTTTTTTCACATAGGAAAGAGAATAATTTATTTAATAAAAAATTATTTATTATGAAAATTTTATGAAACAATTTTATGTTTTTTATCATGATATAAAAAATTTTCATGATTCATTTCACTTTCATGAAATACCATGTTTTGATGATTACTAATTTTTCAAAGTATTCTATACATATATATTTCTCTCAAATGTTTCATGACTATTGATATTTTTTTGAGAAAATTCATACATTTTATGTTTCATTAATGATCTATTTATGATCTTATGTTTTTATGTCATTTATTATGCTTATCATTAATGGTTTTTAATCTCTTATTATGATATTTATATCTTCCTCATATCCTAATACATTTTTATGATCTGAAACATCCAGATATATTTTTACCTTACAGATTATCAAAGATCACCTATTTATTATGTTTATACTCCATAGGTTATAAGGATGGCCATATCACATGATATTTATAGTAAGGTCCTATAGGATCAAAATTTTGGAGAAATATTTGAATATATTTTAAAATTAAAGGTTTATGTGTCTAATCTCTAATAAACAAAACATTAAGGTCCTTAGGTTGTGTGATAGTTCATTAGTTGTATTACTTAATTCATGGGATTAAAATATTATTTATTTCATTTTTATATTAGTCAATTTAGTTGTTATTAGAGTGTAGTTTTGTTAATTTGGGATATTAGTTTAGTTAAAATTAGAGAACACCCTTAGGAAAAGTCTATTGGATGAGTCTAAGTATAGGATCAATATCCTTAGGTTTTAGTAAAGAAGATATTGTGTAGTTATCCTAGGAATTATATCCCAGAATTGATACTACAAGTGGGTATAAGATCAAGAAAAATTATACCTAGGTGTAATAACCGCCAAGATGACATATTTGGTATGAACTCATCTATGATACGATGCATGATAAATAAGCTAAATAATATATCTGATTTGAAACTCCTGGGGGATATACTTTTGTTGATCATATTCCATTTATGAACCACTATGAAGGATTAATTTCCTAGATTATTTAAGGGATTGGGATGAGAATTATAAGATAAACCACATTAATGTAACCTAGGTTATAGTAGGATCAAAATAAGGTGAACTAAAGGAACTATATGGAAACATGATAATATAAAATAATAAGGGTTTTTATTGTTTAAATTCCTTTTATGAATATGAAAATTCACCCATATTGTTAATATTTTTCACTCATATCAACACTTTTGGATTTATTAATGAAGAGAACTAGAAGGAACCATTGGTGTGAGGGACAATGTGAAGGTTACATCAACAAAAAACACATTGGAATCGGAGATAAAGTGACAAATCTTGTGATTCTACCAAACCATCCATCAAAACAACTGATTAACAATTTGAACATAGTTGATGTCCAAAACACACCAAATAAGACAAGTAAGGTTGGTCTTTATATATTCTATGATATATATAATGAAAGAAATATTGTTGTATCTATTATATGACAAATGTTTTGGGAAACAAAGAAAGGTAATTGACTCAAAGGGATTGTAAGATTCTTTGATTATAGAATAGAGAGCCTTTGAGTGTCAAACCATCCAAGAAAAAAAGAATTATTTGATTAACATGATTTAAATAAATATATTTATTCATACAGTACCATTACTAATTAAATGTATTATGTGTGGGGATCATATTCATTACCCATTTCAATCTCATAATCTAAGTATTAACCAAGAGGATGAGCATAATTGAACTCTAAGATGAATAGGATAATCTAATACATTTGAAATCACTATTACTAAAATGAATCCTAATATTAATGGTACTCATACCCTCCAATCTAGAGTTTTCGATGTCTTGGGGATTTTTATTTAATGAAATTTAGTATATCTAATAATTTTTCTAAGAGCATTAAATAACAAACCATATGGTTTGATATTCAATTAAATCTTATATTGTTTTGATTAATATATTTCACATCAATTTTTGAAGGAATGTACCTTATTGAAATCTTATAATCCTTCCTTTAGATAAATTTAATCTGATTTTTGTAATTGATTAGTTCACTACACTTAGAGTAAATATTATCTAGTGTAAATAAAATAGATTTTATACTATCCTATGGTATTATCTCAATAAAATTATGATAATATACATCATCAAGAAAAACATATATAATATTGTTATTGATATAGAATACCGGTAGTATCATGGATAAAAATAGTTGGACAAAAAAAAAATATTAAGAATAAAAATATTTTAAGAAAAGAGTTATGATTCCAAATACTGTTGGGTTTATATTTCTCCATAAATCATATCTCGAGTAGTCTATATAATTTAGATTCTCTTAACTAACTTTGTTGTTATGTAAAAATTAAAATTTCAAGGATATAGTTTATTTAGTGAGGAGAATGTAATGACATGAGATTTAACTACATATTATCCTTAAATAAATATCTTTAAATAGAAATTTTCATATGAAAAAGTAAACTAAAATGAAAAATCCTAATATATATTCATTATAAAATATGGATATTAAAATTTAGCTGTCAAATTAACCAATATAATTTGATGTAACCATATCATCAAATCAATAAATAAAGTTAAAAAATTGAATCCAAAAGAATAAATTTACCTTACGAATCCCATTTGTATAATCTTGGAATGGATGTAGATTCTCAAGGGTTATACCTTGAAAAATCCCAATTCTATCTTGAGAAATTACATTTTGAGCAAAACAGTATAAGCCAGATGTTCGAGATCGTAGAGGTTACCACATGATCCATGCTAGTTAATATGCCACCCAAAATAGAAATAATAGATTATCTAATTCTTAATTCATAAATGGAGATAATATAGGGAAATGTATGTAGAAATTATTATCATATCATAATTTAATAAAATATTTATATCTATAGATATATCATGAATTTTTATACTTTTCATAAAGTAATTTTTTTTTAAAATTCAGTTTGTGCTAAAACATTTACTTATTACAATTTTGAATTTTATTTCAAGGAACTGGGTTTTTTTATTGAATAAAAAAACTTATACTAACACTTTATTAATTATAAATTTATAATAAAAAATAGTTAATATACCAAAAACCATTTTCTATAAAAATATTTTTCACTATATTTTATGTTAATAACTAAAATAAATTATGAATTTTAGGATTGGAATTTTAAAAAATTAAAATCATTTTTTTATTTATAAGGTCTATATTATCTCAATATTAATTTTGAGATTTTTCTAAGATGATTTATTTTTTAGGTGAATAATGAAAAATACCATTTTTACAAATAACTTGACATTATGGGATTAATAACATGTTAGAATGAATTAGAAATTTATGAATCCTTTTTTTATGACCAAATATTTATTTATAAGTGAATATAAAAATTTTAAATTATTATTTTTTATATTATAGTACAATTTTTTTCATTGTATAATTTATGTTATATTTTATGAAAACATTATTTATAATATATTATACATTTATTATTTTGAAATTAATTTTTATCTCTTTTAATAATTAAACAAGAAAGGATTTTAAATTTGGAATAATTACATTGAAATTATTTAATAATTACTATTTTATTATAGGTCATCATGTATAAATTACCTAGTTACAAACTAGTAACCATGGTGAAGACCAAAATATTAAAAAATGTGAAACCTCTGAGGTAATAAGCCTAAAATTTTGAAATCTTTATTTAAATTGAGTGGTGTTAATTTTTATCGACCATTACTCTTCACCAATCCATTATTATTCAATATTTAGCCATTTACTTGAGGGTGAGTTCCCATTAATGAAATGTTTTTGGTATTTACAAAAATGACACTCCTTTTCACATAAAAAAGGGGCATTCCTCTCATCACTTACCATTACACAAAACACCATAATTTCAGCCTAAAATATTTCAACATTATCCAAAACACTCCAATAAATATTATATATTTATTTTATTGTCAAAAGACCATCTATTAAAATTTTATTCAAAATCACAATGGAGATAATCCATGAAGGGAGGTATAAGTTCATAATCTATAGTTTTCTATCTATTTGTATATGCACATTTTTTTCTCCTCAAATTTAATTTCACTATATTAAAATTATAACATTATTATCAATACACTAATGTTATGTTATTATAAAAATGGTACAAGCATTAACCACCCTTACCTTTTCTATTAAGAAGAATGAAAACCCGAATCTTGAATTCTATGGACTATAAGCTCCATGATGAAAATAGTTTTTTTCCTTCCCCATCTTATAAGGTTGGAAATAACAAGTAATTTTGTATATAATTATTATATAATTTATTTTTTTCAATGAGACACCATATTACTTATTTTCTCGGTTTTATGGAAAACAAAATCGTCAACTATGTGTATATGGGGAATACCACCTCCATAAGATGATTGATTTCTGGTTTTCATTTCATAATCACCTTACTTGACTGGTTATGAGAATAGTTTAAAATGAAAAAATAATTTTTAAAATATCATTATGTTTCTATTAAGAAAAATTATATAACCTATTAACAATAAGATCAAAAAACGATTATCGTAAATTCAATCATTTAAAACAAGTGTATTGAGAAGAAAATCATTATTTCAAATTATGTAAAATTTTAATATATATTAAATATTCTTATAATTATTTTATAATTATTATTTACAACACTAATTAATTCTAAATTATATCATTATGTTACTGTTTTAATGATGTTACAACTAAACCACCTCATAATCATCAATAATCATGGAATGTTCATGATTGGGTCATGTAGACCACATTCAGAAGTAATTCAATAAAATTATATGATTTATGAAATTGAAAACATAATTTCAGTTATAATAGGATAAAAATTTACCATTAATTATTTTATATTTTTAAATAAAGGATACATAAATATTAAACTCATTCAGTAAATAACACTATTTGTAGGTTAATTATCAATGAAAAATGTATGCCTCAATTTTATCTTCTAAGATAAAGAATAAAGTAATAATAAATGGAAATTTAAACTTAATAAATAGTCATAATTAATCCATTATAGTGACTTCAATTAAATATTAATGTTATGATTTGGAAGAAGAAATAACGACACCGCTTTTTAGAAACTTCTATAAATGGCCAAAAATATATACATTAGATGTGGGAAAATTAGAATAAACTAAAAAATTTATATCTATATAATGATTATAAACTGAAATTATAAGTATTTTTATTTATTAATTTGTTAATGTAATTTTATATTAACGTACTTATGTTTTTTTATAGGAGGTTAGATCATATTCGACAAAGTGAAAATAAAATTAAGGGGTTTTTATAACTCAATTATATTCTTTGGGTTGTAATCAATCTTCATTGAATTTTATCTTTCAAGACTAATATATTATTAACTATGATGATGTTATATTTTATATAAAAAATACATTATATGTAAATCTTTTTTTTTCACAAAATTTTTCATCTTTTAACATTATGTTGTTTTGTTAAATTGTATTTTTTAAAAATAATTCCCATTACTATTAATGGTTTTTTCTTCCATTCCACATTTTTAAACAACCATTATAACTTTAAATTATCTTTTATTATGAACTCTAATAAGTTTTTCATAAGTATTCTATTTACCTTCTCTAAAATATTTCTGAAAGTAATTTTTTCTTCGTCCGTAATTACAATTTTTAAAAGGTTTTGCGAAATTTTTTCAATATTAAATTATATTTTTCAATGAAGTTTCATATCTCATGAAATTATTTTATAATAATCCAATATATTTTATTATGATACGATTCATTTTTTAAATTATATTTTTTTATATCCTATGATATTTTAAGATTATGTTATTTGATGTTTTTTATAAATTTTATCAAACCCATTATTTTTACATAAATTCATTAATATAACATCATGATTGATTTTAAGTGGAACACATATGTACTTTTGAATAAGGGTAGGGACATACATCATCCTCCAATGAATTGGTTTAATTTTATATCCCAGGACATAGTCAGTCATTGTCTTAATGAGTATGTTCATAAGGGTGTCGGTATGATGGGTTTGCTCACATTTTCAAGCATGGACATATTGAGTTTGTTCACCTAGGAATGATAATAACGGGTTTCTAACAATTTTTTTACAATGCCATTTGTTTTTTCAGATCTATATGTTATTAATCAAGATATAAAAAATTTCAAAGATGCAATTTTTTTTATGAAATTACATGTTTTCATGATTATTCATTTTTTTAATTTATTCTAAACTTTTATATTGTGCTCATATGTTTTATGTTTGTTGATATCTATTTTGAGCTATGTCATAAATTTTATGATACCATAACTATCTAGTTATGATATTATGTTTATACATCACAAGTCATTATTATTTTCTATTAGCTTATAATATCTTATTTTGATATTTATATATTCTTCATGTTATCCTTCATTTTTATGATCTGACAAACATTGATATGTTTTTCCTTACTGAGAATATGAGATAACCTATTTCTTATGTTTACATTACCAAGATTATATGGATTAATATTTCATGTGATATGTCTATAAATGGTTTTAAGGATCAAGATTATGGTTAAATTTCCACAAGTTTTATAAACTAAGATGTTTATATATCTAATATTAAAGACACGTAACATTTAGGTCCTTGGATTGTGCAAATATTTGTGAGATGTATTAATAAAATCATGAGATTTATTTATTATTTATTTCAATTTTAATTTTGTTTTCTTTAATAATGGTGAGAGGATGAGTTTTATTTGATTGTTGAATTAATTTGAAACACATTTTCCACCATCGTATTATCCCGGATGGGGAAGAAAAATGAGTGTCAACCACTGAAAATTTATTCAAAACACGTGTCCCATCATATGGAAGTGTAATTTCTTCCAGGTAATGTACCTTGGATATAAGTTGGGAACATTATTCTTTGTTCCTTCATCATAGGGGAATCCATTCAGACATCGAGGTCTATGTAGATTAAAATAGAGAAATATTCAAAGTGTGGATGCAAACTAAAGGGTTGTTTAGACAGTGTTCAACACACTAAGTGATATGCCTTCCAGAACTCAATAAAATTGATGGGGTGAATTTGTGAGATAGAGTTATACCAATTACCCCAAGGGTAACCACCCTAATGATGGTAAATATTATAAACATGGTAGATGGGTCTTGGTCATGATGAAAATTTTTGGCGACAAAAGGAATCAATTGATCGGATCAAGATAAATCATCAGTGCATCCCTTTATATCTCAATATGGAAATCAATCAATACATAGTTCTATTAGGTATTGTCTTAGGTTACCAACACTACACATGGGAGGTTTATTAGTGGACTAGAATCAATAAAACAAGCTTCCCTATCTATTAAGGTTGAAAACCTACTTCTACAGTTTAGAGGCCATATAGAAAGATGTTAGCTATGAAATTTAAATTTATATAAATATGAATATAATGATATAGAATTTATGGTCTTACAAATTAGACCTATGTTCTATGTAGTTTTAACTCTTTCATATTGGACTGATATAAAAATTTTTAACATCATGTGACCATGATGTTAGACATTCAATTTTACATCATATAGTAATGAAATTACCTTTTAGTTTAACATATTTTAGTGTGTATGAAACTATAATGTTTAATTCCTTTTAGAAAAGATGACGGTGAAATAATTTTAAGGTTATGAAAATCACTTCATGGGGAACCTTTTATTAGTGGTAGGTGTGATTTTATCCCTGTCCATAATGAGTATACACAATTGGAGTAGACATTGTGGATGACAAAGGAAACCTCCCATTTGTGCTCTAAATTTGGTGATTTCCTTCTAGGTATTATTGCAATTCTAAATTGAAACACCATGTCTCCCTATAGGAATGAGTGTAGGAAAACCATGTTGTTGAATATTCCGGCCACCCAATTCTAATGGACCATGAGCTTCTCCTGGAGATATTCTAATCCTGATAAGTGCAATTTGAAATTTTGTCTGGAATCAATTGGTTTTCAATGACATTATAGAGAAATGGATGTTGATCCTCAATTTGAAGTGCTAATTATTTCTATATTCAAGGGAGTATGGGGTAACCTTGGTGGGATTTTAGGGCATCATCTATTATTACAATAAGGAATTAGAGATCTTATAGGGCCCCAACTTCTTATCTTAGTATATCATATTCTGCACAATGTTGGAGAAGGAATTATTCAATTCATTAATATATCCATTTTCTTATTCCTGATTGAAAGAAGAATTATTGGATTGAATGTTTTACTTGAAATATAACATATTTATCTCAGAATCCCTGAATATGGAACTGTTGATCATGTAAATTGTTTGAGGAATCTCGAACTGATGATAACGTGGGATTTAATGAACTTGATCATAGATTTGGTCTTAACCTCCTTGAGGTGGATTTATTATTACCACATTGAGACTATTTTAGTTGTGGTAGGCTAAACCTCTAAGGAATGGTTTTCTCTAGTGAGTGGAGACCCAGGACATCCAGTCCCTCCCACAATAAAGGTCCAAAACTACTTTTGAGGTGTAGAGAAGCTCTAGTGAATGATACATGTAGTTTAACTTAATATAACTTACATAACACATCTTGGTGAATTTCATAGACTCAGGATTCACGATTTCTAGGTATATACATTTTTTTAGATCTAGTGAGAGATCTTCAATCCAGACTGGTGAGCATCACATGACTTGGAATGGATCTATTTCAAGACATGAGAGATATCTTTTCCTTGGATGAAATAAAGGATAGTTCAATTGATGATACATATATATAAGTATTTCTCATAGTTATGGTTATTATTGTGGCAAAACATGATGCTCATTGATGTATTTTCCAATGTTCATCTCAGTCTGATGTGAGATTCATGTGTTTTAGTTACTTTATCCAAGTATTTTTCCATTCATGTACTTTTTATATCATATGGGAATTTGATATCCTCTCTGGGAAGCACAAAAAATAAATTGATTCACCCAGTATTCCACCTAATTCGGAATGATAAGGGTGATGGCCTTCCAATGTTCATGTTGAATGATGAAGAAATATTGGTTTCACTACACTAGTGATGCAACTAGGCTTTCTAAAGGATATAATCAGTCATTATGAGATCATGATACATGATTAAACATCAGAATAGAATAAATATAGACAATAAATTCAAATGTGATCTCAATTAGATTGATTATATATTATTCAGTGATAATATAATCACAATTGATCTTCTTGATAACAATCTATAAGTCACCCTTCATGTGCAACAACAAAATATTTATCTCGACAGATATCTTGAGACCAATTATAGGGGATTGGTACTTGAACTCATCATTCGTAAAAACTTATGAAAAGTGTATTTAGTTTTGTATGAGGGTGATAAAGGGTGTGATGAAAAAAATCCCAAGGCTAACCCTATTGATCTCAGTGTTGTTAAGTCTTCACATAGTTGGGCTCTGGGAGAAATTATCAATATAAATATGATATCATGACGTTTCTTATTCACTGTATAGAATTGATTCATCTATGAATTAAATGTATAAAGGAAACTCCTCAGAGGCTGGGTGTACATAAAAGAAATCTACCAACACATTGACCTTTATAGGCTTATTGGTGTTGAAAATATTATCGAATTTCTATATGATTAGTACCCATTGTGACAAATTATTAGTCAACATGATATGGTTTAGGATTTACATTAATGGAATAACATATGAAACTAGATTAATCTATAGGTTCAATAGATAATGTCATTGTTTTTGGGCTGTAAAAACCAATGCGAGTCAGTTTATCTTGATAGAAGAATATTTGTCTTAATGTTAAGCAACACATGGATGAGATAGTATAGAATATCCTCCCTAAATTCATTATACATATAGGAAAATATAATATTGAGGAATTATTCTTGGGAGGTCATGTAAAGTACCATAAGATTTTTAGGAATGAATAGAATTAGAATAGGAAGATGTTAAAGATACTACTTTAGGTCATATAATATTGAATTATATTTCTTATACCATTAATAATCAATGAATTTCATTAGGATTTTGGAAAATAGCTTACATTTTCCCACAAGTCTAGTGGAAAAGAAATATATGTATGATATATGGCCTCAATGGCCCCAAAAATCATGAAGAGTTTGTGGAGGAGGAATTTCATTAGCTCCATTGATCATCATTAGGTCAGTCTCGATACACCTATGTCTAATTAAAAAGTAGAAACAATTATTGTTGGTAACCACAAATGCATAGTTTATGCGGTTTACATTTAAGTTTTGAGAAAAAAATCATATCAATTAGTTTCCAAGTATCTTTGATATGGACATGATTTCCACATTATTTTACCAAAAAATCATCAACCTGTAACTCCAATAATATTCTAAGGAGGGTTCTGAAGATGTGTTTCATAGAAATCTGATTGGTTTAATTAGATTTATTCAAACTTAAGGTCATTAATTGGTAGTAGAATATTCCCTATGTTTTCTAGGGAGTGGTGGTTTTTTCCCTTGAGGATATATAATAATTTATTTATAACTAAAAAACCCATCTATAAAGGATTGGGATTAGCAAATAGTGGTTACCTCAATGAATAGATCAGTAACAAGGACTTGGATTTTATCCATTGGAATGTGAATTTAGGTTCAAGAAGTCGATACACACATTGATCTTCCCATTATTTATTATATTTGGGATGATTTTGGGAAACCAATTGGGGTACTTAACCTCCCTTATGATGTTTTCTTTGATCAGATTATCAATTTAATTCTCAATCATAGTTCCATGATAGATACAGAGTTTCTTGGGAGCCTATTTGAATCCACCATGGCTAAATGGGAAGGTCATGAGGGTGGATGAAACTTGGGGACAAGATCTCACATATCTTTATAATTATTACAATATAACTCAGATTCTTATTTAATATTGGTATATATTATTGTTTATCCTTAGAATACATGATAATTCTAATCAATTTAGGCATTAGATCTTCATTAACACCAAGTTTCATATTTATTAGGTAATTAATCGTTGTGAAGAATCCTTCTTAAACAGGAGTAGAGGCTTCATCCAGATCATTTTCATCACCATAAGTAAGAGTTCTAGATGGAGGATATGGGCCCCAGAGTACATGAGATTATTTGGTTTCAAATTTTATGTACCTATATCAGGGAAGTAAATTCAATAGTGGATTACTGACCTTCTATGCCCATTGAAATCATGGAAACAAAGACTGAAGACCTAATACTATGTAGACATTATTAGTAAGGTCCTCCATTAATACTGATACAATAATTTTTGTTCATCATACACTGGGTCAAAAATTCCCTATTGTATATTAAGTGATTAAATATTTCAGTTTCTAAGGGATGTAAATTTTATTATGAAACATGAGTTTGATTTTTTGGGTTTAGAGTTCCCACCCTTTATAGGAGTACGAGCTGATATGAGAGTAGTTATTTTTCTTGGTCATGATGAAATTATTCCTAAGGTATGGGTTCATCACATCGAAATGGTGTATTAACAGGATGAAAGTATCCTTGAGATCCTCCCATAGATTCATCGTGGTTGCTATCAATTCATTTGGATCATTTAAATGCTTGGATTCATTGAACTAGGGTTTATTTCCTTCCATATTATAAAATACTATAAGGCCCCAGCCTTAAACCTTACTTAATATTGAATTAAATGAATAATTCACATTGAGGATCTTTTCAGGTTTAGAGTTTTAGAGAATTAGAACATAACTATTACATCTTAAAAGATTACAAAGTAGACACTTCTACTAAGTCTCCATAAAATAAAAACTCTTAAAAAGAAAGATGTCTAGATTCCATGTTTTAGATAGCATGAAATTCCCTTGATCACATCCTTGACCTTATTCCACTTTAAGTCCTGTGAAAAACATTTCGAAAAACTTGGGGTGAGCATAAAAAGCTCAGTAAGGGATACAAAAAGAATGAAAACTGTTAGTTTTTCAAACATCAAGTAAACCATGTATACTATATCAAAGTAATACCTTCACCTTCATGAAGTAGTAAGAAAAATCTTCACTGAGTAAAGTATCATTACTTACCTTTTTGTAACCAAAGGATTACCATAAAACCCATATAAATAACACATAGAATATATAAAGGTAACTTGGGACATAAACATACTTAAGTGGAATAACCATACGGTTGACTTCCACACATATCACTTAATGGAATAGCCATACGGCCAATTTCCATACATACTTAATGGAATAGCTATACGGCCGACTTCCATACCCAATGCATTGGAGGTTATAAGGTAACCACCCGTTCTGGTATTCACGACACCACCGGTCATATGGTTTATAACGTAACCACCCGTTAAAATGTCCAAGTACCAGTATAAAATCATAAAACATAAAACCAATATAAAGGAATGATAACATTTCCACATTTCAACCACAATATATCATAAATATATTGACATAATAGAATCATTTTTCAAAACAATTTTCAATACCAAAATACATAAAAGAGTATAAGGTATTTATTTTATTCTAAAAACATTACGGCTTGTTGAGAAAGCCAAAGACCAAATAGTACTCGCAGTGGCGGAAAAGGTCGTTGTCACCGCGTACGTTAAAAAAACATTCCTTTTTATTGTTTAGTAAAACGCTTCATAGAAAAAGATTCCTTTTGTATAAAAGTAAAAGTCAAAGGAGTTTATACACCTTATAAAAGAAATTTGTGTACAAAACAAAATATGCCTCAATGAATGGAGATTGAGACGAAGTCCCTTACCTTGGGTCCGAATTGACTCGATCGTTCTTTAACGTCCTGAATAATAAACTTGATTTAATTTATACTTGATTAAGAACCTTTTTAAAGTTCATTATTCTTTTTATATCACTTATTTCCATGTTATAAACATTATGTAACAATTTAAGTTAATAATGTTTGTTTTGTCAATATTTGGTTTTTAAGTCTAAAGTGGACTTGTTACAATTACATGTTGTTCGTGTGGTCAAAGTTCTTTATATCCAGAATGAAATTCCTGATTTGGATATCATATATATCATATATATCCAGCATATACATGTATCTATAATATTACATAATCATTTGTAGGTAAGAAATGAAATGCACCGTTCATGGAGACGGTAAGCCGTACGTACGCATGAACGCTACTTTCATTTCTTTGTCATATTAGTGGAATTAAAACTAAATGAGAGGTATGTATATTTTAATTCCAGAATTATATTTATCATTTAGATATATCATTAATTATATATATACATTATATACATGTAATTTTAATAGTACATTACATTTGGGGATAAGAAATGAAATGCACCGTTCATGGAGACGGTAAGCCGTACGTACGCATGAACGCTACTTTCATTTCTATCTCATAATTTAATGGAAAGAAATAATAATGAAATAGAGGTATATTATAATTACAGTATAAAATCATATATAATAACTTTAAATCCATCCTTTTCACGTCCCACATATGGCATTAATGAATCACATCACTTTGAGGGGGCGGTAGTCCGCACTTCCTTAAATGAAGATATCGTGTTTAACCATAATGGAAACCATAAAGGTATGCCAAAAATGAAAAATACAGAAGCTTAAAGAAACAATAAACATATTATATATCATATATAAAAATAGTGACATCATAATGGCCACCCATGAAGGTGTTAAATGAGTATTGAACAATCATCGTTTCGGGAGGCAGAATTTCTCCATCCACGGAAACCGTATGTTCTTTAACCATGTGATGTAGTTGTGTGAGAGTGTAGCTAAAATAAATATTATAACAACATACTAGTATATTGAAGATACTGATTTTCTTACAAAATAAGTAAATAAAAAGAGTTTAGAGGGTTGGAGAAGCAAAATAAAACAAATGAACAAGAGAGAATGAATTACCTTTAAAAGTGTAACTCCCTTTTGATTTGAGACTAAAGGATTACTTTGAAAGGATTCTGCCCAAAGATAATCCTCTAGGATGAGGAGAGGTATGTGGAGAGAGTAATTGGGCAGGGGTTGGCCGAGTCAAAGGATTGAGAAGTGTGTGAAATGGGGTAGAGGTGGGGGCCTTTTATAAGGGAAGAGGAGGGGCACTTTTGGAAAGTAAAGAAATATTACTTTATTTGAAAATGTGTTTCGGTTTTAAAAGGTCCCACATTGATATAATTCGTGGATAAGGTGATAAGGGTTCGAAATCCACTCATCCAATTGGTTTTGGACATGTGTAGGTTTTATATGTTTCATTATCTTTCCATTTTATTTAAATCGTCAAATAATGATGTCATCGCTGCATCATTATTATGTCATATATAATTTAATTTATTTAATGTCTAAAAATTATAAAACAAATACTATGATGTAGGAAATATTTTTATCTTTCCAATGACTATTTATAATAAAAATTTGGACTTGTATAACCCCACTCATAAATTATTTTAGTAAAACAATTTATGTTAGTGTCATTTTCAATTTAACATTAAATAAAAATATATTAATGTCATTTTCCAACTAAAGTGGCTCCATGGGGTCCCCAAGTTGACCCATGGCTTTTCTTGGTCTGTCATGACTCACCAAATATGTGTAGGACAAGTTTCATGGTGTTTTCACATTCTTATAATACCATTTGTACCTTAAACTACACTAATTACCTCTAATCGCGATTAAGAACTTAATAAGTAACTATTCACCAAAAAATTATTATAATCTCATTGAACCACATTTTACTTCTTAATGACAACCATTTATGTCGGATTTTTGAAATTCAAAACACAATGATGGCAAAATTATATTTAAATGGAAAATCAGTCTTTATAAGTACCAGTTAGTGGTTTCACTATTCATCAAAAATTGAAGTTTTTCAGAAAATTACCAAAAATTCACCCTAAGCTATATTTGATATTACGAATTCAAAAATGAAGTCTACTTTACAAAATTCAAAACATATAAGTCACATTAATTAATTTAATAATTAATTCCCACTGTCAGAGCAAATAGCGTGTTTTTATGAAACAATAAGTATCAAAAGATTGACACTAGTTTAAGTCCGATTTCAAAGTGAAATTAATTCCAATGACCACTATTGGATTTAATGGTAAAAATATTTTATAATTTTACTTTAAAACCAATTCAAAAGGTAATATAATCATATAAATAAATTAGATTAAAAGGAGGGTTTGAATTAAAATACAACATTTTACACTTCATAAAAAAACGAACTTTCTCAGAAAGGTACCAAAAATTTACACAAAGTAAATTTTGATGTCCCGATTCTAAAGAAGAGTTATATTTGGTCCAATAGAATTTATAAGATAGATCAAAACTATATTTAATGACGGTTCTCCGTCAAAAGGTGATAAGTGGACCTTTCGTGAAAATTAGTGTATAAATGCCTAAAATTGACCTCTTTCCGTATTTTATGCCTTTATCTTTTATTGGGTAAATGTAAAAACATTTAAAAACATATCTAATAATATTTTAGTTATTTATATCCATTACCTCTAGTACAACGGCTACTTGTTAACTAACATTTAAAATAATATTATTTTATTACTAGTGTGCTACGTAAGTTTCAAAGAAACTCATCGTTGCGTATCGGGTACGCTATCGAACATAGCAACCCCTTTAAAATAAAATTAATATTTAATTCGTAAATATTAATAAATATGAAAATTCTTTATTCTTTATTTACCTAGTATGTTACAAATCCAATATCCAAATAACTATATTTAGATATGTCAAAGGGAGAGAAATCACTATGGTGTACCCCTACTTGACCACTGATGGAGTACTTTATGAATCTATGAAATTATGAGGGGAATGATTATTAAGACTAATCCATGGTCTTTAAAATAAGTATTTTTAGGAAATTCCTTCTTAGGATACTATGAAATATGTATTTGATTCCAAATCACTAAACAAGGTCATCAACTAAATTGTTTGACATTTATTTTTTCCACCATGAAATGAGAAATCTCTATTATATTGGAATTTCATAATACATAGAGAGGGAAGATGTACTATTGTATGATAGAGTCATCATTCTCCCCAGAGAAGGAGAGAATTTTCTGGCACACCTGTACTCAAATTACTATGTATGGTCGACTTCAATAGTGGCTACCTTAGTCTCAAACTAGATATTTATTTTCAGATTCTTGATTTGGGATTTATATAACTCATTTAATAGGAAGATCACATCAAGGATTGAGATATGTTCTGGTATACCAATAATATTTTCAGCTCATCATATTTTTTATATAGGGGTATGGTTTTTCTCCCAAAGGGTTGTTTCTTGACGTGAAGCATAAAGGATGCACCTTACTGAGGTGCTAGGGTTTGACTATTGTTTTCAACATTATGCAGTTGTTCTGAAAAATGAGGCTAATAATTAAGAAACTGTGGTTAATTTCTGGATAGTTGTGGTTGAGATAAGGCATAAAACATCCAGATAGGATGATGAGGTATACTAGAAGATGATAATTTTGAAGGATGGTCTAGCTGGGCTTTGATTAGTTATTTATTTTTTATTTTAAAAAATAGTTAAGCACACTTTTAGTAAGGAAACCATGATTTTTTTTGTCATAATAGAATTTCAATTTTCCACAATTGAGTTATCTAGAAGTACCTAAGGTACTAGACTAGCATGGTTTATTATAGAACTGTGGGCCCCTAGACTGACAGTCCTGAACCTAGTGTTTAATACAGCTTTACACACATTCATTCATATAATTTCTTAAAATATTGATCTTTAACAAATAATTTAACATTTACATTACAAGGATACTTATAGTTTAATATTTTTAGAGATCTATAGAAAATATTTTAATAATAGAACCCATATTCTTTGAATTAAATAATCATTTTCCCACTACATAATCTATTATAATTATTTAACATCTCTGAAAAATCCTCTACACATGTTAATATCCAAGACACAAATGTGGTGTTACTCTTCTTCATAACATGACGAAATGAAAACATAACAATGTGGTGATCTTAGATGCTCAGTAAAGTTAATCATAAGATATAACAACTAAATATAATTAGTGAGCATATCATGAACATATGAGTATAATCTAGGTACATTATAAATTTATACACAAAAAGTCATAGATCATAAATCATGGAAAAACATAATAATACATTATGAAAATTCTACATATTATAGAAGGAAAAAATAATTGAGAATTATGAAACATATAGTAAAATTGAAATCATTACATAGCAGATTTGTTATCAAACCCTATTTCCCTTCGTGGACAACCCTTCACTCACCTATTTCCCTTAGGGTACTAGGCTTCACTCAAATATTTCCCCTAGAAGATCATACTTTATTACATGTTTCTCTTTTGGATCAAGAATCAATACTCAATTCACCATACTCTCATTAGATAAAATGATTCCAACCAATTCCTCACAAGTATATGTAGTGCGCACACATAAATTAAATATTAATCACACACATTTGTCAAAAATTAAATAAATCATCGATGTTTCATAAATAATCCATTAAAATAAAATAGGTTTCATATCCATTTCAAATGGAATATTATAAGGAAATCATCAACATCATAAAACCATTGAAAATAAACGGGAATCCAAATATATTTATTATCTTTCTTAGTAAATATGATTCCATCAAGGAAACATGACATATCTTATTCAATCAAGTTCTTGAGGATCATTGAATTTGATGGATCCCTTCTTTCTTTTTGCCTCTCCCTATCTTCTCCCTTTTGTATGGTAGGGTATCCCAACTATCTCCCTTGACAAAATCCACTTCATACACCTCTCCCCTTATCCCCTTATCCCCTTCTCCCCTTATAAACAGTTTTCCATTTTCCATGATGGTTCCTTCATTTGTAGGATCATCTTGTTTTCTTTCGTTTTGTTTTGGGAGGAATTATTCTCATATGATGATCTTGATCCACTTCTATTTTCTATTTCTATCTCTCCGATCACTTTAGACCCCATCTCTAGTCTACCGTTGTAACACCTCAACCACTCTAGGCTGGTGTCGGTGCATTAATTGTGATATTGTCATGGTTAGAAATAATTAAAATCCTGAAGGAATGATCAGTTAATTATTCTTGAATAAACTAGATACATAGATATTACACAAATTACATTGGAAAAGTTTACAAAATACAATACATAACGAAAACTAAAAAATGCATCCATAATAACTCAATAAATGATATCCTCTTTGTCACCTGTTGAATGTAAAAAATGAAAGGGGTGAGCTCAAATGATCATTAAGGGTTAAAAATAGTGAAAGTATGAATACAATAATAATTGAATCATAATCAATCTGACATAATCAATATGGCATGGTGAATAGAGGAAAAACTGACACTATTAATAAACTGGGAATGAAAGTACATCCATAGATTTTGTCATAGTTTAAACCTCATATATAGTAATAATAGATAATGAATAAAAAAATTCTTATTACTTGGACATAATGTAACTGGCACATGAAACCATAATACTATTAAAACGGTTTAGTTCTATTGGTTGAAACCCATCTGATTTTTGGAAACAAACTCGAAGGATTTTTCACCAGACTGATTTGTTTCATGAGACCTACAGATGCATCGAGGGGATATAGCGGGCCCTAGACACCAATAAATTTCCAACTAATTCTTTATACATTGGTTCAATACAGGAGTAATATACCATTTCAATATCCATATAGAGTAGAGTATACATATTCCACAATATTTCCATAATTAAAATAAATTTCCAAATAAACACCATATGCAAAATGGTATACAGTTTAGACAACAAACATATCAATGGTATGAGATTATAGAAATTTAACATAAATATAATTTCAAATGAAAAGTGATTTCAATTGGGTAGTAGGTACAACACATATGGAATATTAGGTGCACAATACAAAGTTAGTCATAATAAAGTAGTAGCTGAGACAAGGTCTTTTACCATAATATAATCGGTCAAATCATATGACCAGAACTTAATAACCCTTAAATGAATCATTGAATAACATGAATATAAATAGAATCATGTTATTATTTATCAAATGTAAGTACACTTAAACAAGAAAAAATAAAATAAGTGGCAAACAGTGAAAATATCCTAGAAATGAAAGTGAGATGAGAAACCCCTTACAAACATTTCCGCATAGTTACGAGTGTCATTGCGAGGGATTAATGAGAGGTAAAGGGGAATTCCATTATTTATATGTCACAATTTAAGTATGGGGGAGGTGAAAAAACATACCCCATCATTAGGAATTTAAAATAAAAGGGTACAACATAGGGGAGATTCTTGAACAAAAGTGAGAGAGAGGATCCCTTACCATATGCTTGAAGGTGTTCTTGAGTTGTTATTAAAGACCTGGATAAATAAATTAGGTTTATTAATTCATAATTATAGAACCTATACTCTATGTAAATGATTTATTATAACCCTTTTTTGTTCATTTAATCCCTTTTGATTAGTTATAATGTTCAACTTCATTGTTTGGGAACGTTTGATTACTTGATTTTAAAAGATTTGTTCAGATATATTCAAGTGTGGATAAATATGAAAGATGGAAGTGGTTGTCTAGAAATGAAGTTATATTCTATTAGTGAACTTCCAAGAGATTACAAGGTTTTAAAATTTTAATTTTTTTACTTAGATTTTGGTCGAATATTTACATATATATAACCTTAGTGACAACTATTTTGGTTAAACAGTGGGTTTGATTACAATGAACATGTTTTTATTTATAACATAATAACATATGTTGAAAAGGATTATAGAACTAAAAATAGGAAATATTACATGTATAAAAATCTGGTTGAATCATAACACTAATTGTTTTATAACGATAATTAAATATTATAATAGAAATTGATAAACAGTTGTCTTTGAATGTGCTAAATTAGAACATATCAAACGATGCATTCATTTCTTCAAAATAATGTGTGGGGAAAGGTGAGAAGATAATTAAATATCCCATTAGCATAAAAAAATTCCATTACATGTATATTAATAGAGTTATCAAACTATTTGGGTGATGGGACATGCAGAAATAAACAAAAAGAAATGAACTTAAACAAAATGAAGGAATTAGAAAGAGGAGTTTACCTCTTTAGACTTCCTCCTTTGAGAACCTCTTAAGGGGAGAGGTTTTGGAATTTTGAAAAGGATATGAGCTTTTGGATGTGGGGGAGGATCGTGGGGAGATATTTGGGAAATATATTGGCATGGCACAAGGCTTGAGAGGAGTGTAGAGTAGAGGGAGTGAAGGGGGTTTCATAGTGGAGGAGAGAGGAGTTTTCTTAATATAAAATTCATTAATTTATTATTTTCCATAAGACAAAGAATGGTGAGTCTTACATGACCAAGAATAATATTTTTATCATGTGTATTTGAATCAATTGGGCTTTAATCAGTATATCATCATTAATGAATCAATTAATCCATTATTTAGCTTTTATTGTGAATTATCAGATTTTACTATTCATAAAAAATTCAACTATTTTAGAAAAAGACCAAAAATTAACCCTTACCATTTTTCAATGGGTAGAATCCAGAAATTTAGTCCATTTTTTCAAAAATAATTTCTTAAATATGATTAAATAAATATTTAATTAAAATCATTTTTTAATTGAAAAATATAAACACTTAAAATATTCATCTTCATATTTAAGGTCGTTAAATTCACTTATACACTAAAGCGTGTGGATACCATTCATAAAAGTCATATAACTAATCATAAGGGTATGTTAATATTCATAAGGGCAGGTTACTCTTCATAAGGGTGGGTTACTATTCCATGAAAATTAAGTTAATTCTATTAGACTCTAAGTATCATCTTGAACACAGTCGTGTATGACAGATTTTTAAAACTCAAATTACAACGTTGGAAAATTTAAGTTTAATGGATAGGTTATGGATATCTCATATAAGTAACCATGTCCTGTTCCATATAGGCTCAGTGATTCATGTAATATAGGCTATAAATAGAATGTATTTAAGAGAGACATACCATAAAGTGTTTGGGGTGCTACATTATTCCCTCCTTTGGAAATTTTTTCCATCGAAATTTTATGTATGAAACACCCCAAAAAGAAGTGGGTGATTCTTTTTCATAACATCCTTTGGTTCCCATGTTGCTTCCTCTAAATTGTGGTTTCTCCAATGAACCATCACTAGACGAGTTTTCCGATTTCTCAATACCTTCTCCCTTATGTCATGAATCCAAATAGGTTTTCCACTGTATGAAAAATCAGGTTTCAGTTCAATTTCATCATAGTTGAGTACATGTGTTGGGTCTCACATTTATTTCTTCAATAATGACACATGGAACACATCATGGAATTTGGAGAGATTTGGCGGCATCGCTAAATGGTATGCTACAACTCCAATTCATTCCAAAATTTCAAATGGTCTGATGTACCTAGGGCCCAGTTTCCATTTCTTACAGAACCTTAAGACATCCTTCCATATATATACTTTCATAAATACATGCTCTCCCACATGAAATTCCATGTACTTTATTTGGTTGTCATCATAAATCTTCTTCCTACTTTGGGATACTTTAATACGAGCTTGTATTTTCTTCCCCTTTGTCATGGTCTCTTCAATACGTTTTGGGACTATAAGTTTCCTCTCACCAACTTTGTCCCAACAAGTTGGATTTTGACATCTCTTTCTATATAATGCTTCTTATGGATCCATTTTAATACTAGAATAGAAACTATTGTTGTATGAAAATTCCACCAAAGGCATGTATTGATCCCACATACCTTGGAAATCAAGATATCATGAACTCATCATGTCTTCTAATGTTTGAATAGTCCTTTCAGAAATTCCATTAGTTTGGGGTTGATAATAAGTACTCATATGAAGCTCAGTATTCCAAGATTTCTGGAGAAGTTTCTAGAATTTTGATGTTAACCAGGGATCTCGATCGGATACAATCGATAATGGTGCACCACGAAGTATTGAAACTTTATTAATATAATGTATTTCCAAGTGATCAAGTGGAAAATACTCTCTTATAGGAAGGAAATTTGCTGATTTTATGAGACGATCAACAATTACCCATATTGAATCATTTATTCTTGGTGTCCTCAGTAGTCCAGTGAAAATATCCATTATAATATTGTCCCACATTCACATAGGAATATGTAGAGGTTTTATCACTCCTTTGGTATGTTGTCTCTATGCCTTCAGTTGTTGACAAACTTGAGAGATTGACATGTAGTCATCAATTTCCCACTTCATATTATCCCACAAAAAATATTCCTTCATATCTATATACATCTTGGTGCTACCCAAGTGTATAGAGTAATTTGAGCTATGATCATCATCTAATAGTACCCTTTTTAGCTCGAGCATTGATGGAACACATAACCTCTTCCCAAATTTCATAACTCCTTCTTCATACACGAAGTCATCCAGTCTCCCATCCTTAACTGCATTAATTATCTTGCGCATATTCTCATCATCAGTTTGAGAGAATTTTATCTTCTCTAGTAAAGATGGTTAGGAATCATTTGAAAAGGGAGTGATGTTTCCCCTTCTTTAAAAATTACCAAATCCATCTTCAATAGATCCATGAATATAAGATCTCTTTAAATCCTCATTTAAGTCATAAGGCCATGATCTTTCCTGCTTAATGCATCTGCCACCTTATTCGTCTTTCCTGGGTGGTAGTGTATTGAACCATCGTAATATTTGAGTAACTAGATCCATCTTCTTCGCCTCATTTTGAGTTCTCTTTGTGTAAAAATATGTTTCAAACTCTTGTGGTCTGTATAAATCACACATCATTCTCTATAGAGATAATGCCTAAATATTTTCAGAGCAAAGACTATGGATGTTAACTCAAGATCATAAGTTGGATAATTTTTATCATGAATCTTCAACTGTCTTGATGCATAAGCAGTAAATTTATCATTTTTCATAAGGACACAACCCAATCCATTCTTTGATTCATCAGTGTATATTAAAAATCCATCACTTTCAGATGGAAGAGTCAAAATTGGAGCATTGGCCAATCTTCTTTTCAATTCATCGAAGCATTCTATACATTATTTTGTCCACACAAACGAAACTCCTTTACATGTGAGCTTTGTTAGCAGGTTATCCAGTCAGAAAAAATTCTAAACAAAAATCCGATAGTAACCTACTAAGACAATAAAACTGTGTACCTCTATTATGGCCTAGAAATGAAAAAAATTGAATCCAAAATTCACACTTTCTAAACATCCCATATAAGTTATTTCTTCTAAGAGTCCTCAGAATAACCCGCAAGTGATTCTCATTGTCTTCCTAGATTTTTGAGTATATGATGATATAATAGATGAATACCACAAAAAAAGTTATCAAGATATTCCTTGAAAACTCTATTAATTAAATCCTTGAAAACAGAGGGTGCATTTTTTCGTCCAAAAGGTATCACTGTAAACTCATAATGCTCATACCTGGTCCAAAATGCTATCTTAGGAATATCTTCCTTTCTCACACACAACTGATGATATCCGGATCGAAGGTCAATCTTCTAAAAGTATAGATCCCCATGGAGTTGATCAAATTAATCATCAATCTAAGGTATAATATACTTATTATTATTGTAATATCATTGATTTCCCTATAATCAATGAAAAGCCTCATGGATCCATCATTCTTCTTGACAAAGAGGACAGGGGATCCACATGGAGAAACATTAGGTCAAATAAATACTTTTTCACTCAAATACTCTAGTTGTTTCTTTTGATCTACTAATTCCAAAATGTCCATTTTATAGGGATTCTTTGATATAGGTCTTACATTAGGAATTAAATCAATAGAGAACTCAACTTCCCGCTATGGAGGATGTCCAGGTAAATCCTCAAGAAATACATCAATGTACTCTTGAACTATATGCACATATTCAATTTGAATATTTCTTTCCACACCCAAAAGTATTGGTTTATCTTCCTATCCATGTATTGAATTCAGTAGATCTTCTGGGTGTGGTTCTAGATAAGAATCAGGTGGTGGAGTTTCTACCCTAATGAAAAGAGATTCTACATTATTTCCAGAGGATTTACCTAGACATCCTCCATAGTGGGAAGTTGAGTTCTCTATTGATTTAATTCCTGATGTAAGATCAATATAAAATACTCCCTATAGATTTTCCATTGGGGAATTAGTAGATCAAAATAAAAAAGTAGAGGATTTTAGTGAAAAAGGATTTATTCGACCTAGTGTTTCTCCATGTGGATCCCCTATCCTCTTTGTCAAGAAGAAATATGGATCTGTGAGGCTTTGCATTGATTATAAGGAAATCAATGCTATTAAAATAAATCATAAGTATCTTATACCTCATATTGATGACTAATTTGATCAACTTCATGGAGCCCTTTACTTTTTGAAGATTAACCTTCGATCCAGATATCATCAGTTGTGTGTGATAAGGGAAGATATTCCCAAGATAGCATTTTGGACCCGGTATGAGAATTATGAGTTTACAGTGATGCCTTTTGGATATAAAAATGCACCATCTGCTTTCATGGATTCAAATGGCTCCTTAGACAAAATATGGTCTAGAAAAGAAACAAATTAAAGCCAAAATTCACACTTTTTAAACATCCCATATAATTTATTTCTTTGAAGAGTCCTTATAATAACCCCAAGTGATTCTCATGGCCTTCCTAGATTTTTGAGTATATGAGGATATCATAGATGAATATGAAAAAAAATTATCAAGATATTCCTTGAAAATTCTGTTATTAAATCCATGAAAACAGAGGGTGCATTTTCTATCCAAAAGGCATCATTGATAACTCATAATGCTCATACCTGGTTAAAAATGCTATCTTAGGAATATCTTCCTTCCTCATACAAAACTGATGATATTCGGATCGAAGGTCAATCTTTGAAAATTTTGGAGCTCCCTGAATTTGATCAAAATAATTATCAATCTGAGGTAGTGGATACTTATTATTTATTCTAATAACATTGATTTCCCTATAATCAATGAAAAACCTCATGGATCCATCTTTCTTCTTGGTAAAGAGGACATGGGATCCAAATGGAGAAACACTAGTTCAAATAAATCCCTTTTCAATCAAATCATCTAGTTGTTTATTTTTATCTCCTAATTCCACAATGGCCATTCTATAGGGAGTCTCTTATATAGGTCTTACACCAGGAATTAAATCAATAGAGAACTAAACTTCCCGCTATGGAGGATGTCCAGGTAAATCCTATGGAAATACATCAATATAATCTTTCACTATATGCAAATCTTCAATTTGAATATTTCTTTCCTCACCCATAAGTTTTAGTTTATCTTCCTATCCATGTATTGCATTCCATAGAGCTACTAGGGTGGTTCTAGATAAGAATCAGGTGGTGAAGTTTCTACCCTAATGACAAGATATTCTACAACATTTTCAAAAAATTTAACTTCATTTTCCTTAAAATAAATATTCACATCATAATTTTACATCCAATACATACTGAGAATTATATCAAATTTAGTTATTGGTATGATGATATGGTTAGCAAGTAAAGTGTATTTTGGTATCTAGTTGTGGACTAGTCGACATGACTTTGTCGCAATGATACATCCCCAGGGAGTTTTGACTAACAACTCCTTTAATAAATCAAATTGGACACATCTAATTTTCTTAAAAAACTGGGAAGATATAAATGATTGTGATGATCCAAAGTCAGATAATTTATTGGCTTAGTTTGAGGAAATAATTAAAGTACTTGCCCCCATGTCATTATGAATTTCAACCTACGTGGTTGTAATCGCATAGGATCTCCCTTGTTCTCTTGGATTTTTCAGAGTCAAGTTTCCATAGCGCTTAGGACACTCATTTTCATAGTGCCCCATATCTCTATAATTGTAGCATTGAATATCTTTGAATTGTTTCTTCCCCTTGCATTTATCAGATCTATGACCCTTTTCTCCATAGTTATAGTAGACTCCCATGCCTTTCAAGAATTTATTGAGATGATTCTTTCCACAGTTCTCACATAATAGGAATAACTTTGTTCCCTTTATCTTATTTGGTGCTTCTCCATTTCCTTTGTTATCAGAGTATTGCTTCTTATCTTGGTTTCCATTAAAGATATTTGATCTAGTAAATTCTTTCTCTGTTTTGATGAAACTTGATACAATTTCATCATATGATGAAAATGATTGAGAATATAGTGACCTTCGAAGACATAGCTTAAGACCTTCAAAGAAATGATCACTCTTTTTTACTGAGTCACGTACATAATCTATGACATACCTGGCCAGCCTTGTGAAGGTAGCCTCATAATATGTAACACTATCTTGTTCCCTTTGTTTTACGAAAAGAAATTTCCTCTTCATTTCAATTAGTTTATCATGATTAAAATATTTTTCGAAAAATATTTCCGTAAAATTACACCATTCCATACCTTATATTTCTTCTTCCTCCATGGTATTCTATGTCAAAGACCACCATTGATCTTTGTCACACTTGAGACAGTATACTTCCAGCACTACCTTCCCATTTTCATCGCAACTTAATGCCATGAATACCTTTTCAACTGACTTGATCCACTGCTCAGCTACTATCGTATTAGTAGTCCCACTAAAATATTTTTAGTCTTCTTCCACATGAAATGATACAACACAATTGTGGCATGGTTATTCGTCACTACTTGTGTAAGTTTTCTGAATATGGTCATAATCTGATCTACTCCGACATTGACCGTGTTGACTTGCTTCGTGGGGAAAACCATATGTTGTCCATGAGTATTGATTCCCATTCTTCCATTAGGTTCCATTTCTGAATAATGGAATAACCTAGAATAGTTTATATATCTAAAATAGAAATAACATAATATAAATTGAAATTTTATGCAAATCTAATCTCATAAACATGGTTTCTCTGAGGAAAAAATTACATTTCAATCCTTTATAATGACCTATAAAGAAAATATGAATTATCCTAATATATCCCCCTAGAGTGTCATTACCAAGAGTGCAGCAAGACCCATTGTCGTGTACTAGGATACCCCAGGTCATGATCGAAACTCCATGTCGGAGTTTTCACTCCTAGGTACATCTATGCTAGAGCCACCTCTACCTACTCGTATCTAGACAGGTATTTATTTTCCAAAATGGTTCACATAATCTATTCCTAACCAAAATACCAGGACGTTCTTGTACATTCATCCTCAAAAACTACCTCAGTGCTTTTTTCCCTACTATATATTTCTTACTCTAGTTTCCATGTTTCCTTCTAATCTTTCTATGATACCAACTATAACACCCCAAACCCTCTAGGCTAGAACCGGTGCATTACTTGTGAT
Organism: Viscum album; assembly: GCA_963277665.1. Classification (NCBI taxonomy): domain Eukaryota; kingdom Viridiplantae; phylum Streptophyta; class Magnoliopsida; order Santalales; family Viscaceae; genus Viscum; species Viscum album. Next base: position 980,757,979 of record OY728143.1, on the reverse strand, counting down.
ATTGGTATGGTTAGAAGGAATGAAAATCTAGAAGGAAAAATCAATTTATTAGTCTTAAAGAAACTAGATACATATATGTTACTCAAATTACATTGGAAAAGTTTACAAAATACAATACATAACAAAAACGTAAAACTGCGTCAACAAGAACTCAATAAATGATCTCCTCTTTGTCACCTGTAGAAAGTAAACAATGAAAGGGGTGATCTCAAATGCTCAGTAAGGGTTAAAAATATCAAAATCATGAATAGAATAATTTGTGAATCATAATCAATATGGCATGATGAATACATGAAAAACTCACACCATTAATAAACAATGAATGAAACTACATCTATAGATTTTTTCTTAGTGAAAACCTCATGGATAGTAATAACTGATAATGAATAATGAAAATTATTATTATTTGGACATCATGTATCTGGCACATGAAACCATAATACTGTTAAAAGGGTTTAGTTCTATGGGTAGAAACAAGTCTGATTTTTGGAAACAAACTCGAAGGGTTTGTCGCCAATCTGATTTGTCTCATGAGACCTACCGATACATCGAGTGCTATAGCAGCCCCACCCACCACTGCAAGTCCAAATAATTATTTATCCATAATACAAGATAATATCAATATAACATTTCAATATCCACATAGAGTATAGTATACAGATTTGTCAATATTTCCATAATTAAAATAACTTTCAAAATAAACACCGTATGTAAAATGGTGTACGGTTCAGACAGAAAAGCATATCAATGACATGAGATTATAGATATTTAATATAAATATAATTTCAAATGAAAAGTGATCTCAAATGGGTTGTAGGTACACCACATATGTAATATTAGGTGCACTATACAAAGTTAGTGACAATAAAATAGTAGTTGAGACAAGGTCATTTACCACAATGTAATCGGTCAATAATATGACCCAAACTTGATAACCCTAAAATATATCAATGAATAACATGAATATAAATAGAATCATGTTATTATATATCAAATTTCTGTACACATATACCACATACAAGAAATAATGGGTGAATAATGAAAATCTCACAGAAATGAAAGTGAGATGAGAAACCCTTTACAAACATTTTGGCATGGTAACGAGTGTTATTGCGAGGGCATAATGAGAATAAAATGGTTATTAAATTATTTCTTTGTCACAAGAAAATTATGGGGGAGGTTTGAAAGAATAACCCATCATTATGAATTACAAATAAAAGGGAACAACAAAGGGGATATTCTTGATCAAATGTGAGAGAGAGGATCCCTTACCTTATGCTTGAAGGTGTTATTGACTTTTTATTAAAGACCTCAATAAAAAAATTAGGCTTATTAATTCATAATTACAGAACCTCTGATATATTTAAATGATTTATTTCAACCCATTATTGTTCATTCAAGGCCTTTTTGATTAGTTATAAGGTTCAATTTCATTGTTTGGGCTCGTTTGATTACATGTTTTTAAAAGATCGGTTCAGTTATATTCAAGTTCAGATAAATATGAAAGATGGATGTGGTTGTCCAGAAATGAAGTTATATTCCATTAGTGAACTTTCAGGATATTACATGTTTTTAAATTTAATTTGGTTACTTATAGTGAGGTCAAATTATTACATATATATAACCTTAGTGACAACCGTTTTTGTAAAACGGTGGGTTTGATTTCAATGAACATGTTTTTCTTTATAAGTTAATACCATTTGTAAGAAAGGATTAAGAAATAAAAATAGGATATATTATATATATAATAATCTGGTTCAACCATAACACTAATGGTTTCATGAACATAAATAATGATTATAATAGAAATTGATAAATTATTGTCCTTGAATGTGCTAAATTAGCACATCTCAAACAGTGCTTTCATTTCTTCCAAATAATGTGTAGGGAAAAGAGAGAAGATATTGAAATATCACATTATCAAAAAAATATTCCATTAATTTTTTGTTAATTAAGTTATCATACAATTTTTGTGAAGGGAGGTGATGAAGTAAACAAAAAGAAAAGAACATAAAATAAATGAAGGAATTAGAAAGAGGAGTTTACCACTTGAAACTTTCTCCTTTGAGAACCTCTTAAGGGGAGAGGTTTTGGTATTTTGAAGAGGCTATGAGCTTTTGGACGTTGGGGAGGATCTTGGGGAAAGATTTGGGGTAGAATATTGGCAAGGCACAAGGCTTGAGAAGAGTGAAAACAAGAGGGAGTGAAATCGGGTTTTATAGTGGAGGAGAGAGGAGTTTTCTTAATATAAAAATAATTAATTTATTATTTCTCCATAAGACAAGGAATAATGAGTCTTCCATGAACAAGAATAGTAATTTTATCTTTTAAATATGAATCAATTGGGCATACATCATCATATCATCATCAATGACTCAATTAATCCATCATTTAGCATTTATTATGAATTATCAGATTTTACTATTCATAAAAATTCATGTATTTCCAAAAAATAAAAAAATTTCACCCTAACCATTTTTCGATGTTTAGAATCCAAAAATGAAGTCCATTTTTAAAAATTAATTTCCTAAATATGATTAATTAAATATTTAATTAATATCATTATTTAATCGCGAAATATAAACACTTAAAATATTCATCTTAAATTTTAAGGTGCCTAAATTCACTTATACACTCAAGGGTATGTATACCATTCATAATAGTCATATTAATGTTCATAATTTTAGGTTACTATTTATAAGGGTAGGTTACTATTCATAAGGGTAGGTTACTATTCACGTAAAATTAAGTTAATTCAATCAGACTCTAAATATCATCTTAAACACAACCGTGTATGTCAGATATTTAAAATTAAAATTATAGAGTTTGAAAATTCAAGTTTAGTGTCTAGGTTATGGATATCTCCTACAGTTAACCATGTTTTGTTCCATATTAGCTCATTGATTAACGAAATATATGCTATAACAATAATTTATTTAAGAGAAAAATACCATGATGTGTTAGGGGTGCTATAACCTTGATGGATATTCCAGAGGACTAGGTTCGTGACATAGGAGAAATGTTTGGTTCTTTAGTTGCATTAGTTTGGTTATGATTTTTATAGTTTTTTTTGCAGTCTTGGGTCTCTACGAGGCCTATTTTCATGCTTATTGCTTCCTTTTACTTAGGATATACCACACCAGACAATATTTTGGTCTATTATAGTTAATTTTTTACGGGGTTTTGGGATTTGAGGGGTGAATGTTTGATGGTTTCTACAGGTGTGACTTGTGGTTTTCCTCATCCAGTGATGATGGTTTCTTTTTGTAATATTCTATTATTTTATGGTGGTTCTTAATAGATAGTGGTGTAGTTATGGGTTGTTTTTATTGCTTCATGGTGGTTCCGATGGAAGGCATTGGTGGTACTTTAAAAGGTATGGTACATTGGTGAGGCTCAAGACTGATCCCATCTCTAATATTTCCTCCTGATTCCTTCACTCCTCTCTTGGTCAGTCTAGCACCATGGTATACATGGAGGTTTTAGAATGTGAGATTCGACCAGTAGATGGTGTTCCTCATGAATACACCCCTAGTTGTTCTTATTCTATTCGATTATCATTGACAAATATTCTTAATCTGGATATAGAGGGTTGGTGAGGATCATAGTTGGATTTGTGGCTTGATGGAAGTCCATCATAGTAATGGTCTGGGCTCAATTGAGCCCCTTCTACTGGAAAATCTACTCTGTCATTAGACTCCAGCACTCCTTTCCCAGTCACCCTATTGTGGGGTTTTCAAGGAAACTTTGATATGCTATGTCGGAGTGGTTGGTGGGTCCATGGAGGCCCATCCTATATATTTACTATCCATTAGGTATTTTGAGTATCCATTGTCAATAAAGATATTGACTATGAGAGAATGGTTAAAGGTGGTTTCATCTAGTCTTCAACGGGTTTCACTAGTTTGGCTCTTATTTTTATCACCTTCGATGATGGACAGGTTTCCAGGAATTCCAAGTGTTGGTGATAGGGATTATGTAACAAGTTCCACAAATCACAATGGTTCTCATGGCTCGAGGAATGTTTGGCCAGATGTAGTTCCTTCAATTTTTGAATTTGAAATTTGAACAATGATCTTGGGAATTGTTGGTGCTGAGGCATGGTGGAAGTTCAATGATGTAGTTTTGTTTTTTAATTTTTTCATTTATTTGACCATTTTAGGTCCCAACAGCTTACAATCACAATATTAAACCTAGCATGAAAGTGTTAAGAAACACTTCCCATAATGTGATTAATATGGGACCATTTTGATGCTTCAGTAAAATTTATTATTGTACTAGAACCCAACAAGTAGAAGATAATTATCCCATCCCCCTCTTAAGACCATAGATAATGGTCCAAATATTTCCTCGTGTTTCAAGATAGTCTACTTAGATAGGTCATTATTTTAGGGTTGATAGGCCATACTAAAGTAAAAAAATGAAGTGTTTAGAAAATTTTGGATAATTTTATAAAACAAGGTGGTAGACCTTTGATCTCAATCTATTATAACCTATTGTGGTGTTATTTACATCCTTAATACTTATTTATTGTTTATACATTAAATTTATTCGATAAATAATTATACTTGATTTGAAATGGATTGATCAATATTTATGATACGATCCGCACAACCTATATCGCATTATTTCCCATAATAACTTGGGAAGACCATTGGAAAATACCCTTGAGATGTATTCTCATTCCCATGTTTGTATGAGTAATTTTTTCATCATACCCTTTTATTTTTACCTTTTAACCTTCACATTCTATCATACTAAGTAGTTGGATGTATATTCTATCATATCCTTCATCATATTGTCCCAGAAATAGTGCTCTCAAATAATTTGATACATCTTTGTCATACCTATATGGATGGATATGTTTTAGCATTGTGCATTAATCAATAAATACTTCGTTATATTTGAATGTTATTGTAGCGACTCGGGTTTTTGGCCCTGTCAGACTTTGGAATATTTCTACGAATAATTCCAGAGCTGGGCGCGAAGACGGCGTGCGATTCCGAGGCCCGGTGTGCCCGGAATTAATTTTATAAAAATATTAAGTTTTTTATACTATGCACGTGGCGGGGGTGTGATATCTCCTAAACGGTAGCTCAGAACGGGAATCTGAGGGCACGGTTGCGTCCGGAACGTGCCGTTTACCCTAGGCGAGGTGTAAACTTTGCGGGCGCGGGCCTGCGGTGAGAAACGCCACCAGGGGCGTTTCCGTAGATAAGTGGCAAGTTTGTGTGCGAGCGTCGGCTCAAATAACTTCTGAACGGAGTCTCGGATGAAAAATCTGAGATCGCCGTTGCGTTCAGAACGGCGCGTTTACCCTAGGGGTGACCTTACTTTTGTTCGCATCGGGCGTCGGGTCCGAGGCTGGTTTGGCGCCGGCGGGCGGCTGATATAAATATCAGCGCCCCCCCCCCCCCGTTTATCGTTCTTCGCTGTTCTTCGTCGTTCTTCGCCGCCACTCTGCCGAATCGAGCAAACGGAGCGCCCACGAGCTCAGAATTCGACGGCGGACGTTCCAGGAGCGCGCAGCGGAAGCTTTGGAGCGCGGATCTGAGGCAGAACGTCGGCGTTTCGCCCGCGAGGTAGGCGGTTTGAGTTTTAATCCCCGATCCCGTTTTTGCTGCGTTTTTCTGTAAATTGAAGCCGTAGCAGTGTAGATCGGGTCCCGAGGGTCGCGTAGGCGCCTCCGGATCGCAAAACAGACCACCGGGGTGCCCCCGGCGGTCCGCGGAAGATCCGCCGGCGCGGCACCGGCGCCGGCGCGCGGCGGAGCCGCGGCGGCCGGCCGCCCAGCGCGGCGGCCCGCGGCAGAGCCGCGGTGGCGCGCGGCGGAGCGCCGCCGGCCAGGGCGGGCCGGCGGCGGCGGCCGGTCCGGCCTTTTGTCGCATACGGGGGTCTTTAAACCCCCGTATCTTGCACCTCGGGGGTCGGATTCGCGTGCCGTTTGCGGCGACGTGACCCTGACGACGAGGCGAACCCTCCGGTATGGGTTCGAGGGTTTATAGGTTCGGGATCGTGGCCCGGAAGCGAGAAACGTCGTATAAAATAATATTATTTTATTATTTTACGACTTCGGGCCGTTGTAACTTCTACCCGGAGCGTCCGATTGACGTGCCGTCAGTGGCGTTGAGACCCTGATGGTACGACGGACTTTTTGAGATGGTTTCCGGGTGTTGGGTTTGCGAACGGGGTGCGGGCCCCAAGAGGCCGTGTTTTGGCGTTTGCGGAGAAACGCAGCTTTTGCACCAGGAGTCCGATTTTGGCAGATGAGTAGTCGATCCTGTGTGTTTTTCCGAGAGGATCGCAATGGTGCGTTCCGTTCGATGAGTTTCGGAATCCAGGCGTGGGCCCCACCCGAGCCGGGCTTCGGTGAATAATACCTTTTTCACCGGGTGTCCGTTTTGGGCGAGTGAGTAGTCGATTCCGCTTGTTTTTCCGGGGGGATCGCCGTGGTGTGATCCTCTCGACGGGTTTCGGGATCGTTGTGTGGGCCCCGCACGAGCTAGCTACGGTGAATAGTGCCTTTTTCACCGGTGCTCCGTTTCGGGCGAGTAAGCAGCCTATCCTGCGAGTTTTTCCGCGTGGAACGCGATGGTGGCTTCGGTTTTGGCCTAGGAGGTGCGCAGTTTGGCGTTGTGGCGGGTCGCTCGGGTTAGCGACGTTTGGACCAGTAGTGGTTGAGGGTTCTCCCTTGGTTCGTTCCCACGAGGGTTCGTGTGGCATCACAACCTTCGTGTGGGTTTGTGATCCTCTCGTTGGGATGTTAAAACTGTTAGAGTTGTGGTATCCCTCCGGTGGCCCCGAAGTGGATCCTCTAGCATCTTTACCCTAGATCGGGTTCTTGGTATCGCTGTGACCACCTATTTCACGGGCAGCGATCCCCTATCTAGCAGGTTAATCCCGTAGGGTTTGTGGCATCATCGGAAATATGATCCCCTACGTGGTGGGTTGTGCACAGTAGGGTTGTGGCATCGTTGGTTATACGATCCCCTACTCAGCGCTTGATGTCGGTAGGGTTGCGGTATCGTTGGTTATGCGATCCCCTACTCAGCGCGTGGTTACGGTAGGGTTGCGGCATCGTCAGTTCGATCCCCTACATCGCGAGTTATACCAGATAGGGTTCCGGTATCGTCGTGACCATCTTTATATGGACGATGATCCTCTATCTGTGTGTGGAGCTTCTGCCGAGCGACAGATCGGGTTGTGGCATCCCCCAGCGGATCCTGGGTGTGATCCCCTATCTGTGAGAACTACGTATGCCAGATCGGGTCGTGGTATCCCCCAGCGGACCCTGGAAGTGATCCCCTATCTGTGAGTTACGTATACCGGAGTGGGTCTTGGTATCCCCTAGCGGACCCTAGCGGCGATCCCCTCTCCGAGGAGTTTGGTGGTTTTGTTGTTTCAGCGATGTTTCCTCAGTGATGCTATCCGACGAGCGTGGTCTCTCTGGTGAGCGTCTGAGATGTTTGCGAGTATCCCGATGGAGTGTATCTCTCGGATGAGTGTCATCTGGTATGACAGTGTTCGTGGTGTACTCTCCTGGTTGGGACAGTTGCTGGTGATGAGGTCGGTACCTCTTGTGGCTTTGTGGCGTGAGCTGTGTATATCTGGATTGTTCAAGGTGTATGTATGGGCATACACCTGAGATGAGCTGAGCTGACTTGTTGTGTTTAGCCGAGGATGGTCACGAGATGGAGTTTCTCTCTCGTATGGGTTCCCTCTGGCTGGGTTGAGCGGACTGTTGCCTTTCAGTTGCTCCCTTGGGTTTTGGGTTTTTGGGGTGCCTACTGAGTATGTTTATACTCACCCCTGCACGGGCTTTTCCCGCACATGTTTGTGTCTTGTGCAGACCACAGGCCTTTTGACGGAGTTCCAGGTGGACCCGGAGCAGGCGGAGCTTTGTGAGCGAGTTGACCCGGGGTGTTTACCGGAGCTGTGCCGAGCGAGCTTTCCGGCGGGTGTTTGTGGCAGCGTTCCCCTTCTTCAGAGCAGGTTGGACGCGCTTTGTAGTTTTCTTTTGGTGGGCCCTGTTTTGCCCTTGTACTTTTGCTGTTGCACTCTGGTTTGGGATAGATTGTATGCATGCATTTACTTTTCAGTTTCTATATCTCTGCACTGTTGCATGGAGGTGTTGTGGGTGCGTGTGTACAGGTACCTTAGGCTAATGCCTCCCATGTGTGTGATAGCCTACTCGGCGCTAGTCGCCAGCCCCTGGCCTATTGGAGGCGGGCTTGGGGAGTCGCGGCTCGAGCCCCGTTGGGTCGGGTCGTGACAGAGTGGTATCAGAGCAGGTTCCACCTTTGGGATCTCAGAGCGTAGCTGGTCTAGCTGTGAGTTGGTTTGGGTTGCATAGCGGCAGTGTTAGGGTGTTTCGAGTTCGGCTTTCAGGCCAGGGACTCCAGTGTTGGTGCGGCGGCCGACGTATCCATACACCAGGACTCTGATAACCTGCCTTTCCACTCGGGACATTCGTGCACTGGTCGCGGGGACATCATGGTACATGCATCATATAGGACTGGGTTTTGGGTTTTTCCTTGTCCTTCTTGAGTCAGCTCTCCAGATATACACTTTGACTGTGGTGTGTCTTGAATGTATTTCAGGATGCCTCCACGACGACAGCCAGTGAGGGTTCCGCAGCAGGATTGTGCTGATGACCCGCCCCGTGTAGTGGCTGTGGAGCAGGGTGCAGGTTCTGAGGTTGCACCTCCTGGTGGTCTGCCAGTTGAGCCACCACCTGTCGAGCAGCTGGTTGTGCCGGCGGTGCAGGACGAGGTTGCACGCAGGCTGAGTGCGTTGCACGAGTTCCAGAGGCAGCGACCTCTGAGGTTTCGGGGTGACCCAGACCCCCAGGCAGCTGATGACTGGCTCGAGGCAGTCACCCGAGTTTTCCGCCTAGTGAGGACACCTCCAGATCAGATGGTGGTCCTAGCGGCGAGCCTTCTGCATGGTTCGGCTGGGCGATGGTGGAGTTTGGTGACGCAGTCCCATGACGAGGAGACGCTCACGTGGGCAGAGTTTGAGCGGCTCTTCAGGGAGGAGTTCTATCCGGTGACGCTGAGGTCAGTGCGGATCCAGGAGCTTCTGCAGCTTCGTCAGGAGAGCATGACTGTGGCGGAGTACTCAGCGAGGTTTACAGACCTGTCGCGCTACTCCCTGGATATGGTTCGAGACCCGTTCTTCAGGGCTCGGACCTTCGAGCAGGGCTTACGCAGGGATATCCGAGCGGGTGTGGTTTCCTTGTGCCTGCCCACCTATGCTGGAGTGCTGGAGCGAGCGTTGGTGGTGGAGAGTTTTCTGGCTGAGCAGTTTTCCCTTGTTAGTGCTGGGCACGCGAGAGCTGAGACTTCGTCGGTCGGATCGGCATCTGGTAGCCGACGACAGACTCAGGGGTCTGGACGTGGCCGACGTTTCAGGAGGCGACCCCAGGATGGAGGATCCGAGCCACAGGGCTCACAGGGCTCGCAGGCCGGTTTTGGTCAGCCGCAGGAGAGGCGGTGTTATGCTTGCGATGGTCGGGGACATCTTTCTAGAGATTGTCCGACCCGACGTGCTGCTGAGAGGGAGCCGGTCGATGGACCGCCTTGGCAGAGACAGCGTCTCGAGCAAGGAGGTCCGCAGGGCGGTAGACGTGGTGTCGGAGCTGGTGCAGCGGGAGGCGGTGGTAGACAGTACCAGTTGCCACCACCCCCACCTCCAGGTGGTCCACGCCAAGCTCAGGGAGCTGGTGGCCGAGGGCGAGGACAGTTGCATGCCCTGGAGGCAGTCGACCCAGAGGCACCGCGGATGGATAGAGGTACGCCTTGTGTCTTTTCTACTTACTGCAGTAGTTTGACAGACACTGTTTAGCGGTACTCTTTCCTTTTGTTTCTTGCTCGAGTTTTGTTCAGGGCGTTGGTAAGACCCTGAGTGGTTGTTTGTTGGTGAGCTCGCTGGTGTGTGAGACCCAGTTGAGAGTCCAGTCGCTTTCCTTGTGCTTAGGGCTTTTCGGGGACGAAAAGTTCTAAGGGGGGGAGGATGTAGCGACTCGGGTTTTTGGCCCTGTCAGACTTTGGAATATTTCTACGAATAATTCCAGAGCTGGGCGCGAAGACGGCGTGCGATTCCGAGGCCCGGTGTGCCCGGAATTAATTTTATAAAAATATTAAGTTTTTTATACTATGCACGTGGCGGGGGTGTGATATCTCCTAAACGGTAGCTCAGAACGGGAATCTGAGGGCACGGTTGCGTCCGGAACGTGCCGTTTACCCTAGGCGGGGTGTAAACTTTGCGGGCGCGGGCCTGCGGTGAGAAACGCCACCAGGGGCGTTTCCGTAGATAAGTGGCAAGTTTGTGTGCGAGCGTCGGCTCAAATAACTTCTGAACGGAGTCTCGGATGAAAAATCTGAGACCGCCGTTGCGTTCAGAACGGCGCGTTTACCCTAGGGGTGACCTTACTTTTGTTCGCATCGGGCGTCGGGTCCGAGGCTGGTTTGGCGCCGGCGGGCGGCTGATATAAATATCAGCGCCCCCCCCCCCCCCCTTTTATCGTTCTTCGCTGTTCTTCGTCGTTCTTCGCCGCCACTCTGCCGAATCGAGCAAACGGAGCGCCCACGAGCTCAGAATTCGACGGCGGACGTTCCAGGAGCGCGCAGCGGAAGCTTTGGAGCGCGGATCTGAGGCAGAACGTCGGCGTTTCGCCCGCGAGGTAGGCGGTTTGAGTTTTAATCCCCGATCCCGTTTTTGCTGCGTTTTTCTGTAAATTGAAGCCGTAGCAGTGTAGATCGGGTCCCGAGGGTCGCGTAGGCGCCTCCGGATCGCAAAACGGACCACCGGGGTGCCCCCGGCGGTCCGCGGAAGATCCGCCGGCGCGGCACCGGCGCGGCGGCGCCGGCGCCGGCGGAATCCGGCGGCCCGCGGCGGCCCGCGGCGGAGCCGCGGATGCCGGCGGCCCAGCGCGGCGGAGCCGCGGCGGCCCGCGGCGGAGCCGCGGTGGCGCGCGGCGGAGCGCCGCCGGCCAGGGCGGGCCGGCGGCGGCGGCCGGTCCGGCCTTTTGTCGCATACGGGGGTCTTTAAACCCCCGTATCTTGCACCTCGGGGGTCGGATTCGCGTGCCGTTTGCGGCGACGTGACCCTGACGACGAGGCGAACCCTCCGGTATGGGTTCGAGGGTTTATAGGTTCGGGATCGTGGCCCGGAAGCGAGAAACGTCGTATAAAATAATATTATTTTATTATTTTACGACTTCGGGCCGTTGTAACTTCTACCCGGAGCGTCCGATTGACGTGCCGTCAGTGGCGTTGAGACCCTGATGGTACGACGGACTTTTTGAGATGGTTTCCGGGTGTTGGGTTTGCGAACGGGGTGCGGGCCCCACGAGGCCGTGTTTTGGCGTTTGCGGAGAAACGCAGCTTTTGCACCAGGAGTCCGATTTTGGCAGATGAGTAGTCGATCCTGTGTGTTTTTCCGAGAGGATCGCAATGGTGCATTCCGTTCGATGAGTTTCGGAATCCAGGCGTGGGCCCCACCCGAGCCGGGCTTCGGTGAATAGTACCTTTTTCACCGGGTGTCCGTTTTGGGCGAGTGAGTAGTCGATTCCGCTTGTTTTTCCGGGGGGATCGCCGTGGTGTGATCCTCTCGACGGGTTTCGGGATCGTTGTGTGGGCCCCTCACGAGCTAGCTACGGGGAATAGTGCCTTTTTCACCGGTGCTCCGTTTCGGGCGAGTAAGCAGCCTATCCTGCGAGTTTTTCCGCGTGGAACGCGATGGTGGCTTCGGTTTTGGCCTAGGAGGTGCGCAGTGTGGCGTTGTGGCGGGTCGCTCGGGTTAGCGACGTTTGGACCAGTAGTGGTTGAGGGTTCTCCCTTGGTTCGTTCCCACGAGGGTTCGTGTGGCATCACAACCTTCGTGTGGGTTTGTGATCCTCTCGTTGGGATGTTAAAACTGTTAGAGTTGTGGTATCCCTCCGGTGGCCCCGAAGTGGATCCTCTAGCATCTTTACCCTAGATCGGGTTCTTGGTATCGCTGTGACCACCTATTTCACGGGCAGCGATCCCCTATCTAGCAGGTTAATCCCGTAGGGTTTGTGGCATCATCGGAAATATGATCCCCTACGTGGTGGGTTGTGCACAGTAGGGTTGTGGCATCGTTGGTTATACGATCCCCTACTCAGCGCTTGATGTCGGTAGGGTTGCGGTATCGTTGGTTATGCGATCCCCTACTCAGCGCGTGGTTACGGTAGGGTTGCGGCATCGTCAGTTCGATCCCCTACATCGCGAGTTATACCAGATAGGGTTCCGGTATCGTCGTGACCATCTTTATATGGACGATGATCCTCTATCTGTGTGTGGAGCTTCTGCCGAGCGACAGATCGGGTTGTGGCATCCCCCAGCGGATCCTGGGTGTGATCCCCTATCTGTGAGAACTACGTATGCCAGATCGGGTCGTGGTATCCCCCAGCGGACCCTGGAAGTGATCCCCTATCTGTGAGTTACGTATACCGGAGTGGGTCTTGGTATCCCCTAGTGGACCCTAGCGGCGATCCCCTCTCCGAGGAGTTTGGTGGTTTTGTTGTTTCAGCGATGTTTCCTCAGTGATGCTATCCGACGAGCGTGGTCTCTCTGGTGAGCGTCTGAGATGTTTGCGAGTATCCCGATGGAGTGTATCTCTCGGATGAGTGTCATCTGGTATGACAGTGTTCGTGGTGTACTCTCCTGGTTGGGACAGTTGCTGGTGATGAGGTCGGTACCTCTTGTGGCTTTGTGGCGTGAGCTGTGTATATCTGGATTGTTCAAGGTGTATGTATGGGCATACACCTGAGCTGAGCTGAGCTGACTTGTTGTGTTTAGCCGAGGATGGTCACGAGATGGAGTTTCTCTCTCGTATGGGTTCCCTCTGGCTGGGTTGAGCGGACTGTTGCCTTTCAGTTGCTCCCTTGGGTTTTGGGTTTTTGGGGTGCCTACTGAGTATGTTTATACTCACCCCTGCACGGGCTTTGCCCGCACATGTTTGTGTCTTGTGCAGACCACAGGCCTTTTGACGGAGTTCCAGGTGGACCCGGAGCAGGCGGAGCTTTGTGAGCGAGTTGACCCGGGGTGTTTACCGGAGCTGTGCCGAGCGAGCTTTCCGGCGGGTGTTTGTGGCAGCGTTCCCCTTCTTCAGAGCAGGTTGGACGCGCTTTGTAGTTTTCTTTTGGTGGGCCCTGTTTTGCCCTTGTACTTTTGCTGTTGCACTCTGGTTTGGGATAGATTGTATGCATGCATTTACTTTTCAGTTTCTATATCTCTGCACTGTTGCATGGAGGTGTTGTGGGTGCGTGTGTACAGGTACCTTAGGCTAATGCCTCCCATGTGTGTGATAGCCTACTCGGCGCTAGTCGCCAGCCCCTGGCCTATTGGAGGCGGGCTTGGGGAGTCGCGGCTCGAGCCCCGTTGGGTCGGGTCGTGACAGTTATGGTACCCATAGCCGTGATTCAAATTATACTACTCCTTTATTAATTTTAAACATGAATGATTTCCCTTTTCTTATAACTTTTACATTCTTTCATTATTTCTACATTATCGCTTTGATCATACATAACATTCTCTAGAAGGGACGATTTAGTAATCATTTGAGAAATAAATGATGTTATTACTTCCATTATGATTCCCATGTTTATCCATTTCATGTTCTCTATCAACTAAAATAATTGATAAGGTCATAGGATCCGTTCTACTTAGAGAATCTTCTACTTTATTTATATTCCTTGGATGGTCGTCGATTAAGAAATCACAATCATTGATCAAATCTCACTATATTAAATGGAACATATTATACTCTTTTGGTATGAATATATACTTGAGGCTCTTATGATCTGAATATATTCAACACTTCCTTCCATAGTGATAATTCTACCAAATATTCATTCCAATGATCACTATAGCCAACATTAGATTACACACTTGGTTATTATTCTCATAAACCATAAAATACCATGAGGTGTAGTCTACCAATTTACTATTTTACATCAATATATATCCTGATACTTATTTTAAGACTTGTTTTATACCATGAAATGTTCCATACTTGTGGGTCGTGTATGTGTTAGTGTAGTGATAGGCCTATTTTTTAATTACATGAAGCTATATTATCATTCATTTTTCCAAAGAAACACTAATAAATATTGTGTTATATTGGTTGGAAATTTTTACAGTCATGATAAGTATTTAAAAAAAACTATTGGTAAATCCCATCTAGTCCATGGAAACAACAATTCTTCATTATAGATAATGGTATGCACCACTCCCCAATTTCCTTTGTATTAGAATGGTCCAAAAATATACCTTTTATGGTGATAACCTACCTCAAGAATGTTACTTCCTATATCAAGAAATAAAATTTATTGTACATTACAAATATCATCTCCTTTGGAAATGTCTTTTCCACAGTATTCAAATATTTCATATGCTCCTACTTTCTTTTGGAGTATATCATATTATCATATTTAAAGACTACTATAATTTTTTTTGCTAATATCTAAATATTGTATCCCTTAAGTCCATGAACAATGATTCAAAGTTAGTGAGTCCAAATGGAATCACTATAAACTCATAATTTCATTACCATGTTTGAAAGGTAGTATTGTGAATATATTCCTGCTTCAAATTTAATTGGAAATATCCTGACCAAAGGACCACATTTGAGAAATAATGTGGCCAATTTAGCAGATAAAACAATTCATCACTCCATGGAAGGGGATACATTTTCTTTGTCGTGATTTTTTAGTTCATGTAATCAATATATAGGTGAATTGAAACACCCTTATTTTAGGCCAAGGGGACCAAAAAATCCCATGGTGAATCACTCAGGCATATAAAGTCCTTCTATATATTATCTAATAAATTCTTCTTCAATTATTGTAACTCAATGTTTGGAATTATATAAGATGTATTGAATATGAGTAGATATCAAGGAATAATTTATATTGGGAACTCAACCATTTTCTCAGAGGCAATACTTGCTTAAACTTCTAGAAAAAAACAAAATCCCTTACAATGGGCATGTATAAAAGTATGATTCTATCCACTGTCTCAATATTTTAGCAAGATATTATTTCTCATAATGTAATAATATCTATTCATGAGAATAATATTCCAAAGGTGACTCATTCTTTTATTTATACATGTACAAAATTAGAGGATGACCTAGGATGTAATGTGTGATCTCCCTCCCTTGATATTTGATTTTGGCTTTATTTAAGGATAACCACTCTATCCCCAATATAGAATAAAATCATAATAAAATAAGAATATATTTATTTTGGAAGATTTAGTACATAAACATTGACTAGAGAAGAATTATAAATATGGGATTTAATAATTACCCTATCTTCTATTGTCATAGATAACTCAACCCCCATGTTTTGAGGTTGTATTTGAATAGTTCTAAAAAATATGCATGATACGAAAGTATCACATTAATCAATTCTTTTAAAGGAATTTTTCATTTCATTTACATTCTTTCTTTTTTTGGGGTTTCCCATTCATTTTGGTTGAAATGGTGTGTTTTCAATGTTTTGGCCAAACCGTGAGCCCATTTCCATATTTAAAAATAAATTTTGTTTGTTTTATAACTTATCAATTTTTCAACATTTTACACCCATTACACTTCCCAATTAGCATCCCCTAATATATTAAAATTATCATATCTATTTAGACGAAACATGAATATCTAATCATGATGGATTTGGGTTTTTTATTAAAGTAATGGGCCAGCCTGTAATCCCATTTCCATCCTTAAATTATTATTTTTTAATTTGTCAATATATCATTCAATTTTACAATTTTTCAGTTATTCCACCTCCCAATAGAAGCCATACAACTGAGTCTCACCCCCATTAGTGGGTTTGCCTCTTTAGAGCTCATCTCCCCAACATATTTCAGTGATCTTTATTAATCTTTCCCAAATCGACCATATTTGAAGAAGAAAAATGTTTCTTTCATAACTCTGTCAATTTTCACTTCTTTTACACCATTCTAGTTCTCAAATGACCAATAATTACTCTTTTGATCCAACTTACATATTTTGGTTACATAGAAATTCATATTTAGGTGTATTTTGGGCGATTTCTTCAAGAATGTTTCAAGTAAGTGTTTCTCTCTTTATTTCATTACTTTTTCTTTTGGGTTTCCTCCCTATTCCATGAAGATCTAAAATGTAAAAAAGTTATATTTCGTACCTAGGGTTTTATTTGTTGTCTTTTTGGTCAAATCTTGTTGTATAGGGCTCAATTTCACTTCCATGTGGTGCGGAGGTGGTGCAGTTGATGTTTTTCCCCAAGATTTGAAGGTTTCGACACTTTTGGTTGGTGATTCTATGTTCAATCATTTATTGGTTAGTTAGCATGCTTGATTTAATTATTTTTAATGTTTCTTATATGATGTGAATTTTGAGAATAAATTTTTTTGACGTATTTGGTTAAGAGGTTAATTTTATAGTTGCATTTTTTCATTAAATTGGGTGTTTTCCATGTATAACTCTTGTGGTAATGTTTCGGTTCATTTTATAACATGTGAATGTGATTTATAAAATATTTTTTGGGCTAAAAATTCTACTTTGGTTGGGTATTGTTGTGATTTTGGGTTTATAAGAGGGGTTTTAAATGGGTTTTAGGTGCAAAACCTTATCATGATTCTTGAATATGTTCTATGAAAATTATAAATGGTTTAATGAGTTACACAAAGTGTGAAAAGGATGTTTATGTACAGTTTTAGTGTGTGTATGTTACTAAAATGAGTTTTTGAAAGATAAATTGGTCAGTTGTGATGTCAATATTTTTGATAATGATTCATAATTTGTCGAGATGATTTATTAAATTGTGATGTTGGTGAGAAACAGGTTTGTGGGATATTTCGTGTGACTATGATGATAAAATTAATTTGAAGTTAAAAGGATATTATGTGGCAAGTGTGTGTGGGATGTTATGTGATGTGTATCATCTTGTAATTTTTTTAAAAAAAATTGTTAGTGGATTTTTTGAAGTGTTTAAGAGATTTGAAAAATGTTATGGGCTATTTTGGTGTGAGTATTTTTAAAATGAATTTGAATAAAAAGGGGAATTATGTGACTTTTGTGATATACATGTGGGATGTTTGGTGAATGAGTGATGTGGAAGTGTTATTTTCATGTGGAAATTAGTTTTCATGGCGTGTAGATCTTGTTTCATCACAAGAGGAAAACTTGATTATCTAGGTGGCTGGGCGTGTACTAGTATGCTCGGGATCCTGTGGGATTGGCCTCAGTTTCACGTAGCAAGTTTGACGTGGAAAGTACTAACTAAACTATGATGATAATGATGGGAGACCACTATGTTATGGATATTCTCCCTACTAGTTGCTTGTGTTCACTAGGACAGATACTGTGATTCTTACATTCACCGAGATATGAGGTACCTGGGACCCACAGCGAGCTAGTTCCTAGAGGTTATTTACTATTTCCTGTGCTCATTGGATGGTTAATTTTTACCATAGGCATATGGTATGTTGGGAAGGAAAATTCAGTAGCTTTGGTATTTTATTTAAAAGTGTTTATTCTTTAAATTATCCCACTTGAAAACTATTTTTATTTAAAATTTAATCTTTTAGAAATTATTACTAGCATTTAATACTTAGAAAGGTTACAAGATTTTCATCCTTGAATGTTTATCACATGTAATATCTTAGTGGTGGTATCTTATTGGGATCTGTATCACACCCACCTTACGCCTTTGGGTGTAAGTATACTTGGTTATTTTTTAATATGTTTGGGTACAAATTTTGTGCTAATGGTTCGGGTTTTTAGCAGTCCTTCTTGATGCAATGTTGTCGATATAGATTGAGGGAGGTTCCTCTTTCCATGTGGAGGTTCTTGGGATGTAATTTTTGGTTTTATTCTATTTTAATGGTGTTTAAACATTATTTTAAATTATGTAATTCAGTTCTAAAATTTTGTAAAAGATGGTTTTGTTTGAAAAATCAAGATTTGTTTTATTGGATTTGTTTGTCATTCTATGTTTATAAAATCAGGAAAATCATTCCCAATTTTTATTTTATGATACTCGAGCACTTGTTCTCGTCCATGGGGATCAAGAACACCCTTTGGTCCGTGTCACAGGCTAGTTTTGGTGCTGTTTCTAAGGGAGATTAGATTTGGTTCGTGACAAAATGGTATCAGAGGAGGTTCAAGTTATGTTTACTCATTGGGTCAGGTTATTTGTGGAAGAGTTGGGATAGTCTATTGACAAGATTGTTGGGACATGAAATTTTAATTATGGGTAGTGTGCCTGGCTATCACACCACATGACGAGATTCATTTCTCCATGGATGTTGGGTTTTATCTGAGTCCTTTGGTTTTCTTGGTTTGATGCTGATTAGGGGAAATGAAATGACAGTTGGGTTAATGGTCTTAGTGAGCTCGTAGGTCCTGAAAAGCCATGTGGAGCTGGGGATATTTACCTAGAACACTATTTGTGATAGTGAGGTGATTGGCGTATGGCTGCCAACCATATTTTCAAGTCACCCACTAAAACGAATTTCCCCTTGCATTGTCTTATATCCTTTAGTTTTCAAATCAAAGATGTTCGGTTTTAATGAAAAAATGACTTGGTTTTAAGAAGAGTAATTTTTTTTAAATGATTTTTAAATAAAGAGGGGATGAATTGATTTGTGAAATGGTAGAACTAAATTTTCTGATTTTTTTTTGAAATTAAAAATGGTGTGTTTACGCCTCTTTTGAAAGTAGGGAATTATGTAAAATTTGGTTTTGAAAAATTGTTTCCAATAGGGATATCTAACATATTGAAAGGTGTTTTAATGGGATAGAATGTTTAGGAGGTCATGTGTGGAGCTGGAAATGGATTTTGATTTGTTAACTAGAGATTATTTGAAATGATTTTTGAAATTTTTGAACCTTGTTTTAAATAAGAAGAGATGAGTTTTCAATGGAATGGTTGTTGATGAAAGGTAATTTTCATAAAACCAAGAGTGTTTTGAAATGGGATGAGATGTTTTAAAATTAATCTGTATGACTTGAAAGTGAGTTCTTATTTGAATGATTGTGTTTTTTTGAAATTATTTGTATGATGTAAATTTGTATTTTGATCTCATCATAAGCAGTCTTGAGAATTGGATATATTGGTTGACTGTATTGGTTTTGAAAAGTGGAAAGAATTTTCGTTTCATCCTTTAGTATATCTATGAGTTACCCCATGCAATGGGTTATAATGGATGACAGATACTTTATGAAATATATGGATGATTGAAGGGATTTATATGTGGAGGGTGCTTGGTGTGGCCTGGAAACATGCATGTGTGAGACCCATGGGGTACCATTGGTGGATACACTAACTGCTGCACCGTTTATTTTCAAAGGGTTGGTTTTAAAGGAAGACATGAATTATTGATGACTAGTTTGGGATGGTCTGTATTATGTGATTTTTTATAAATCCTGTTGTTGTGGGATTTTTTGAGTCCAAGAACGCCTCTTGTTTGAATGATGTTTTGGGTTTGTGTTTCGTTGGTAATCTAGGTTGAAGGTCCAGTTAGTGGTCTCTTTTGAAAAATGTTTGGGAAGCCTCTATGGTGGTTCCCCTCATCTGTATGGTTCTAGTTTGTGGCATGTTTTTACCAAGGGAAAATTTTGGTTGGGTCCTTGGGTCCTCTCATTGGATAACGTATGTCCCCACTAAGAGTTAATGAATGACTGAAGTGCAGCCCATATTTTTTCACCATTGGAAAATCCTCCAGTTGATCAACATAAAGAATTTATTCATGTGTTTTGGAGATTGAGTATACCCCATTTAACTTTCCATGTTTTAGGGATCCTCTGTTGGAGTGTGAGTGCTCAGGGAAGGTTTAAAGAGACCTTGGATTCTTAAGTTACCCGATTCGTAAAAGGTGGAAGTAGTCTGGGTTTTTCATTGTGGATGGTGTCTAAGAGGGAATTTGGGTCCTTCGTAGTCTCTTCAAAGTAGGGGTTCATGTTAAACCACCAGTGTAGGAAATATGGTCATGAGAGTTTGTTATGTATAATTTCTAGAATTGTGTGTGGTTTGGAAACTTGGCCTAATTTCCCATTCCATGTATTGTTTCAATCAGATGCAAGGGTCATGTTCGATGACACATTGTGATGTCATGTGATCATTTTACTACAAACGTGAAGGTTGTGAAATCTTCGGAGAGTCTCTGTTTTTTCATAAGTGCGCATCCCTTCTAAAATTTTTGACATCCTTTGTTTTGAGGAAGGTATTTGCATATGTCCTTTCCTCTATCCATTTTTCTTCTGAAGAAACAGTGTGTGATGTGTGTGAATCTTCTAAACCATTGTTTCAGTGAAATGTCAGGTTAGGGTAAATTCAGTTTGGAATGTGTTATGTCTTGGTGAACCCATCAAGGATCAATGTATAGTTTTCAGGGAACTGGAAGGGGACGTATTTTATAGGGGGTTTCTAAAGCGTAACTGTGAGGTCAAAGATACTTCAATCATTTGTGCTCCAACCATAGGTTCTAGAGTAAAGCTAGAGCGTATTCAAGGGAAATACTAGGTTCATTCATAACCTTGTACAAAGTCCTATCTTTAACATGAAATATGGGGATGGTTTAAAATTCTGGGATTGTCATGTTTCTTCTTTTGTTCTCAATCTATAGAAAGAGGTGGATGGCTTCATGACCATGTTATCGCTGAATGTCATTACATCTCTATTTGGTTTCAATTGGGTTTTTGGGGAAAGGATTAAATTTTGGACTGACAGGTTGAGCACATGGTTAGTAATAACCTTGCCCACGAAAACCATGCAGGTAGAAGGATCCCCAAAGTTAGCGCGTGGTCTTCCCAAACTGTGTAGATGAGCCGTGCTGATGTCCCAACTCTTTAAATTTTGGGGTCTTTCAGTGTCGACCATGCTAGTCGGTTAAAATGGTTGTATTTTTTAGTGGGGAGACCCACTATGGGTTTTATCTAAGTTGTTTTTGAATTGTCTAATGGAAGTATACCCCCTGTACCTGGGTGTTCTTTTGGGCCTCCCCTGTTAGTGTCCCGATTTTAACTCAGGAAAAATTAAGTTGTCTCTTATGGTGGGGATCCCATTTGTGTCTCCCCATAGAAGTAACTCATATTTTTCATTTTTCTTGGTTTGGAAATAGGTAGTATCATTTTGGTCTATCTAACTACAAAAATATTCCTCGGGTAAACATTGGTATTGGAGAGTTCCCAATAATTTAGTTAATGCAAGGTAAGGTTAACCTTGTTCATTGTTGTTATTTGTTTGGGTAAATTTTTGGAGTCTTTTTCAGATAATGTTTGAGGTGTTTTCCTTTGGGTTGAAGTCTCAAAGTGCTTTATTATTTTAGAAAAGTGGTGTATGTTTTGGTCTGTGGGATTATTCCTTCCTTAATTGAACACTGGAGGTGTTTTTGAATTTGGGGGTGGTGCTTGGATAAGGAGTCCATTTCGGCCTTTCATTTGGTTTTTTCTTTTTTTCTTTCGACCTTACTATGGATTTCTCAGGGCGAAAAAGTTTATAGTGGGGAGAATTTTCACATCCATGAATTTTTTTAAAAGAATTTTTTATTTTATTTCCATTCTTCATCTTTGGTGGTGGGGGGGGGGGGGGGTCCCATGTGTTTTTTGTGAAAATGGTGGGTTTTCAAAATTTGGGCCAAACCGTGAGCCCATTTCCAGATTTAAAATTAATTTTTTATAACTCCTTAATTTTCAATATTTTACATCCATTCCACTACCCATGTTTAATCCCCTGGTATATTAAATTCATAATATCCATATTTACTACTTAAGAATCCACAATCATGATGGATTTGGGTTTTTTGTTAATGTATTGGGTTTGCTCGTAAGCCCATTTCCTTCTTTAAATTAGTTTCTTTATTTTTGAATATCTCGTTAATTTTTTACTATTTTTTGTTTATTCCACCTCCTAATCAAATCCAAGAACGTAAGGCTCACCCCAATTAATTATTTTTCCACTTTTCAACTCATCTCCCCCATTTGTTTGGGCGATATTTCTTAAACATTCTCAAAATGACCATATTTGAAGAGGTAAAATGTTTCTTTCACAACTCTTTCAATTTTCACTATTTTTCCCCATTTATATCTCCACATGACCTACTATGGCTCTTTCGAGCCTCCATATCAGTTTTGGTTACTTGGAGATTCATATTTAGGTTGGTTTGGGGTGATTTCATCAAGATCTTTTCAAGTAAGTGTTTCTCTCTTCATTTTCTTCCTTCTCCTTTGGGTATCCTCCCTCTTTCATGATGTTATAAAATTTCCAGAAGTTAAGGTTCTTATCTTGGGTATTATTTGGTATATTTTTGGTCAAATCTTGTGTTCTAGGGCTCAATTTCACTTCTTTGTGGTGCATAGGTTGTGTAGTTGATGTTTCACACCCATATTTGAGGTTTTCGACAATTTTGGTAGGAGATTCCATTTGTAAGCATTTATTGTTGAGTTATAATTCATGATTTAATTATTTTGAATGTTTCTTATATGCTTTGAATTTTTCAAAAACCATTTTTGATGGATTTTGTTAAGTGGTTAATTTTATAGTTACATATTTGATTTAAAGTTGTTGTTTTCCATGTGTAACTCTTGTGGAAATGATTGGGGTTATTTTATAACATGTTCAAGTGATTTACTAAATGTTGTTTAGGATGCTAATTATTCATTGGTTCGGTATCTAGGTGATTTTGTGTTTCAAAGAGGATTTTTGAGTGGGTTTTAGGGGAAAACATAATCATGCTTCATGAAATGTTTCTATGAAAATTCTAAATGGATTAATGTGTTACACAAAGTGTGCAATAGATGTTTATGTACTATATTAGTGGGTCTATGTTCAAAAAATGGGTTTTGGAATGATTAAGTGGTCATTTGTGATGTCAAACATTTTGATAATATTTTGTAATTTTTCTAGGCGATTTATTAAATTATGATGTGGTTGTGAAGAATGTTTGTTGGCTGTTTCGTGTGAGTATGATGATAAAATGAATTTGAATGTAGAAAGGGTGGTATGTGTAATGTGTGTGTGGGATGTTATGTGATGTGTATCATCTTTGAAATGTTTTATAAAAAAATTCTTAAAGGATTTTTTGAAGTGTAAAAGAGATGTGAACAGTGTTGTGGGATATTTTGGTGTCAATATGATTTCAAAATGAATTTGAATGAAAATCGGGATTATGTGACTTGTAAAATATACATGTGTGATGTTTGATTAATTTATGATGTGGAAGGGTTATTTTCATGTTCAAATTATATTTCTTGGCTTGTAGAAATTGGTTGAGCACAAGACGGAATCCCGAGTAACTAGGTGGGTGGACGTGTACTAGTATGCTAATCATCCCGTGGGGTTTGGCCTTAGTTTCATGTAGCTTCTTTTATGGTAGAAACACTAACTAAACTATGATTATGATGATGGGGGCCCACAAGGTTATGGGTATGTTATCTACTAGAGGCTCGTGTTCACGGGAACATATATTGTGATGGTTACTTTCACCAAGATATTAGGTACCTGAGACCTATAGCGAGCTGGTGCGTAGGGGTTATTTTCCGTTGCTTGTGCTCATTGGTTGATTTATGTTTACGGTCAACATATGGTATATTGGGATGAAAATTTAAGTATCTTTGATATTTTATTTAAAATATTTGATCATTTATAGTATCCCACTAGAAAACAATTTTTGATTAAAGTTGCATCTTTTAGAAATTCTTAATAGCGTTTCATGTTAAGAAAACTTGCAAGATATTCATCTTTGAATGCTTATCACATTGAATCTATTAGTTAGGGATTCAAATCACACCCTAATTACTCCTTTGGGTGTAAGTATACTTGGTTATTGATTTTTTATAGGTTTGGGTATTGTTTTTGTGACAATGCTTTGGGTTTTTAGTGGTCCTTTGTGATGCAATGTTGTGGAGATGGTTTGAGTGAGGTGCCTCATTCCATGTAGAGGTTCTTGGGATGTCATTTTTAGTTTTATTCATTTTTAATGGTCTTTATATATAGTTTTAAATTCTATAATTCAGTCCTGAAATTTTTTAAAATATGGTTTGGTTTGAAAAAAATACAGATTTGTTCTAATTGATTGGTTTCTCATTGTATGTTTATAAGCTCTGGTAAATCGTTCCCAATTCTCATTTTATGATACCTGGAAACATGTGCCAGTCCTTGGGGATCAGGAACTCCTTTGAGACCTTATTGCGGGCCGGGTTTAGTTCCAGTTTTGATGGTGACCAGATCACTTCATGAATGAAAGAATTTGTAGAACTATAACCATATCATACATTTGATTCCCATGAATTGATAATAACTATACCTTCCAGAACATGATTCCAGTTTAAGTCATTTACAATATAAAAAACAAATATAGTGATGATAATATTTTAAACTAATTTGTATATAAATAGGGAATCTATGATATTATAAGTAATTAATTATCAAGGACCAATTGATCCTAATTTATGAGTTTCAAGGTTTCATTCGAGGTTATCCATTTTAATTTTTTCATATTAGGTTTTTCTATAATAAAAATTTATTTAAATCCTTTATAATTGTTCATAAAGAGTTTATAAATTTTCCAAAGAATATCCACCATGACCATGAATCCTATTTTGAAGTAAATAGTCTATTTTAAACTTGTATATGATCAAGTTAAAACCCAATAAATTTTTTTTGTGGTTATTATTCCTAAGTACAACTTTTCTAGATTCATATCAACTTGTAGTGTCTATAAATAGATTAAATTGTTATAGAAACTACTCGCTCTATACTTTACCCAAATTTCAAGATAATATTTTATATATAGATATAGATATAGTGTTTTACTAATATATTATTTAATAAAACCAAAATATTAATAGACCTTTCTATGATACAAAATAATATGAATGAAACCTTTTACACATATCATTACATATTTTTAGCATAAATGTCTAATAAACACAACCAAAAGGTCGAGAGGACAAGATTCATTGTAAGAATATATACATAAAATACCAATATAAAACTAATATAAAATGTATTTATCATAATCTCAATAATTACATCATAAATCAATTTATGGAATGGAAACATCATAGTTTTACCTGGCAAATATATAGAATAAAATTAGTGAGCTATAAATCCAATCAAGAGAATAAACATGATGAATAATGATAACATATGTGTCAAAAGGAATAACATGATATCACAGAATAAATGTCACCTGGAAAATTATATATAATTACAAAACAAATAACATGGAATCATAAGATCATGAAAAAATAGGAATGAAACAGAAATATAAAACATGGTATAAGCATATGTCAAGACTAACTTATAGCATCCTTCCTTTTTATCACATAAACTTTCATTACATTTTACAAAACCGAGGATCTTTAAGGTTTAGTGTCTTGGAAACCCGGAACATAAAACATGAAAACATAAAACATTCTTCTTAAACACTTGAAAGGATTCTCCTCCTGTTTATCCTAGGTTCATTACTGCATCTCATAACCTGGGGACATACATCAAATGAAAGGGTGAGCAGAAGGCCCAGCAAGGGAAACAAGAGAAACATTTTACATGTGAACTTGAGATACTTCAATAAGGTCATGAAAAGAACTTTAAGGCATGAGAAAGAAACCACGATATATATCATAATAAAAATAACATTTTTCATAACTTGAAGATGTGTCTACAACATTTAATATTTAAAATCATTTCGTTTCACCAAGGTCCATCCCCAAGGTGTCATTAAAAATTACCAAGGTTATTCACCAAGGTATCTGTCTAAAAAGTCATCTCTAGAGATTAAGTCTTTACCCAATGCATTGGAGTGCTATCTGGGAGCACCCTTGACATGTATTTATTATCATGTGAGCCACATATATCATCATCAATCATTTCATGAACAACCAATATAGCATAAATGAAATGGTTTTCATTTCATAATCATAACGTTTTAAAAACAGCTTTAAAGACATGATCTTTATGTCACTTTAAACCCACGGAAAAGGGAAAGCTGGTTTCATGTATGTAAATCCCAGAATTTAAAATAGAAAATTTTGATATATATGTGAATACCCTTTTAGAAATAAGAGCTTTGAGTATTCACTTAATAACATAAAATAATATTGAGATAAAGAGAGAGGAATTTTGAGATGAAAACTATGCCGCATAACGTCTATGATTCATGGTTTTAGAAAACATTGAAAAGAGAGGGGACATGGGTCAACCACTAAAAAATGATACATAAAATAGTAGGGGAACAGAATATAAAGTATTAATGAACATTGAAATGAAATTTGAATGATATACCATATGAAACGAAGAACTTGAAAGGAAGAAAAAAAATATTATTTCTCTTATGAGAATTCGGCAGCCTAACGACGTTACTTAAAACATCCAAAAATGGATTGATGAGATAATATAGGGTCTCTTATCATATGAACATAAATGATGAGTATGTTAGATATAGAGATCATACCCCAACATAATAAAAAGTAACTTGAAATACTTGACATGAAAGTAGATCTTGAAAATGAGAAGGGTGAAAGAACCCCTTAGAAATTCAGCAGCCTAAGGGCGTCACAGAAACTTCAACAAAAATAAATTGATGAGATCAAATGGGGTCTCTAATAAAATGAACATAAAAGATCAGTATGATATATTTAGAGATCATACCCCAACATAATAGAAAGTAACATTAAATACTTGACAAGAAAATAGATCTTGAAAACGAGAAGGGTGAAATAATCCCTTAAAAATTCGGCAGCCTAACAGCGCCACTTAAAACATCAAAATACTGAATTGAAGAGATCAAATAGGGTCTCTAATCATATGAACATAAAATATCAGTATTATATTTTTAGAGATCATACCCCAACATAATAAAAAGGAACTTTCAATACTTTACATGGAATTAGAACTTTGAGAAAGGACAAAGGTGAAAGAACCACTTAAAAATTTGGCAGCCTAACGGTGCCACTTAAAACTTTAAAATACTGAATTGAAGAGATTAAATAGGGTCTCTCATTATATGATCATAAAATATCAGTATAATACATTTAGAGATCATAACCCAACATAATAAAAAGGATCTTGAAATACTTTACATGAAAATAGATCTTGAAAAATGTGAAGGGAGAAAGAATCTGTTAAAAAAATTTCGGCAGCCTAACGGCGCCACATAAAACATCATAAAATGAAGTAATGAGAGTAAGAGGGGTTCCCTCATTATATGAACAAGAAAAGGAAAGTAATAGGAGTATAAAAAGACATCCTTTAACAGAATAACATGGAGTATAAAATAAATGACATAAAAGATATTTCTTGAAAAGAAAGAGAGAGGTTGGATCCCATACCTTAAAACATAACTCTTAAAACTCAAAGGTTGGGACCTTGAAGGCTTGGGGGCACCTTGGGGGGACTCACTAGGAGGTAATGAGACCAGAACATCGTTGGGGGAGAGTGGGGAGTGGAAATGGATGAGAGGATGGCTTGGTATTTATAGGGAAAGTGAGGGGACAAGGCATTAATGGCCAAGGGACACCTCAAAAGTGGCTTTCTCAAAACCATGTGCTCTCCCTTGGTATTTCCCATGAAGTTAGGCCACATGGGGCCCCCAATACAATAATTCATCACCTTTGGTCGGCCAACCCTTAAAATATCTGATGACATCACCATGACACAGTTATGATGTCATTAAACATACCGAAACCCTAAAACTGTATTTTTACTATTCACCGAAAATTCAACTTTCTCTGAAAGATCCCAAAATTTCACCTTAACCAAATATCAATGCTCTGATTTCAAAAATGAACTCTGTTTTATAAAAATAATTTTCTAAATAATTTTAATTTATTTTTTTTAAATAAATACACTATTCACCGAAAATTCATTTTTTTCAGAAAAATCCCAAAAAAATTACCTTAACATAATATCGATGCTTAGAGTTCAAAAATGAAATCTATTTTATAAAAATAATTTTCTAAATATTTTTAATTTAATTTTTAATTAAAAAACACTATTCCCCTGAAAAAAATAATACTTGAATAATAATTTATGAAAACGTTATTTAACCATTTTATTGAATCACATTACTTAATCAAGGTTCCTAGATTATATTAATACTTTCTTTAAGTGAGATTACTAATCCATTTGGTCACTATACTAATCCTAAGCATAAAATCACAATTCATAATTTACTATTCATCAAAAATCAAGTTGATCTTATTAGACTCTAAATTTCATACTGAACATAATTGTAGAAGACCATTTTTTGAAAATCATTACACATTTTTAAATATATAAGGTTTACATAAACATTTTTAAAATATCCTTTTTCTAATATTCATAAAAAATATGCATACTATATTTATCCGGTAATTTGAAAATTCATAAAATTCATCATAAGAAGAAATC
The DNA here is from genome assembly GCA_963277665.1 of Viscum album. Lineage (NCBI taxonomy): Eukaryota > Viridiplantae > Streptophyta > Magnoliopsida > Santalales > Viscaceae > Viscum > Viscum album. Next base: position 980,729,577 of record OY728143.1, on the reverse strand, counting down.
TCAATTTTTATTTAAAAAAAAGGATTACACAAGGCAGTTACGGTCTCCTTACATAGCCCCTTATCACACCAGCGTAGGACCTAAGTGTAAGATGTGCTAAGGTGGGATAATATGAGGGAGGCTCAGCCAACATCGCACGAGTAGTAATTTCTATCAGTTTGAACTTCTTTCAAAGGCAATTCCATTCTAGCTTCACACGATGAAGTTCGGCTTGAGTTTGGTCCAGAGCAAAGCCCAATGGTGCTACCTCTTTCCCAAGTTCTGTTAGATGGGCTTTGATCAGTCCAAGACTACTGGGTCCATCGAATCTTATTTCTATAATAATTAACCTAGATTACTTGTATTTAGAGACAAAAATCAAAACGTTTAGTTTCCAACGGTCATATTGACCAATGGTCATATAACAGTCAAAACCCAACGGTATCATTTTAATTATACTCATGTTATCAAATGAAACATTTTTGTTGAGTATAAAAATAAAATAAAATAACACATAAAATTAGAAAACAAGATTTATTCAAAATTTCGGGTCATCACAATCTTTCCCCCTTATGAAATTGCGTCCGCACAATTTTTAAAATTGGGTTTTGAAATTTCATTGAATGTCCCAAATAAGAAAAGGAGTCAGTAAAACTATTACTTTAAAATAAAGAAAGGGAAGCACAAAGGTCACCCGAGTTAACCCACACTAGGATTCCATATATTAAAACATGGACATGGAGGAGAAAACAAAGGGTCAATTTCTGAGGAAGAGTGATATAAAACATGACTAGGAGAAAGTTAACCATAAGAAAATCCCAAACTTATGATGTGTGTAAACGGTCTTTGATTACCTAATAGGAAACATAAACCAACAACATTTTTGTTTTACGTTCCTTTTCATAATTTTGAGGATTTCATTTACTACATAAAAAAAACATAAGAAAATATACCTACCTTCATGTAGAGTTTCATCCTTTAATAAGTTTCTATCCAAAACTATTCTTTTCTCCAAACAATGAGCATTCAAAAACACTTGGTCTCATCAAAACACAAGAATCATCTTCTTGAGAGTCAATTAATCCACATAAGATTAACTATCAAGTTCTTCCACCTTTAAAAATTATCCCAAAAAGAGAAAGGGTAAGATAAAACAACTCTTCAAAAAATAAGGAATCCCATAGGAAGGGAAACTACATTTAAATCTTCAAAGATCCATGGTACTACCCAAAGTTCATCATAGACCATTCAATAAATAACTGTTCTTAAAATTACTCAAAATAAACCAAACTAAGATTGAAACCCAAATACAACAAGAATTTGATAACATAGTCTTCCAAAATAAACATCATTGTTCATCTCCAAAACACATCAACCACTCCTAACATCTTATAACAAAAGTAGCTAACCTAAAAATATTTTACCCAAGATAGGTTAATCATTTTTATAAGTAACCTAAATTACTATAAGTCCACCTTAAATTCATCAATTCTTCAATATATAAGTCAACCTTACTCTTCAATGAAAATACTGTAGTAATCTATTTACCTCGATCATATAGGGTCCCCAAAATAGTAATCGTCTTCCAAAATAATAATCATATTTTAATACCCTAATCATATCTGTCATATTAATACGGAAATCATCACATTTCCTATCACATTGGTTGTTGGGACATGTTCTTCCATTTCCCACCATTAACTAAGAATAGAAAGTATGATTAGAGGCTTAAATACTTAACCAATAATCATGAAATGGAACTTAAATCATATAAGGATAACATGTAGAAAAAAAGTATACCCTAACTTGTGATCCCCTAGGTTTCAAACTAGGTTATCCATGATTATATATTCTTATGTGAATCTTTAATTTATTTTATCTTTGTTCCTTTAATAATGATTCATACTAAGCTTATGAATTTACCAAAGCTTATCCCCCGAGAGTGTTGTAACCAATAGTGCAGCAAGGCCCGTTTTCGTGTACCAGTTCTTGTTTGAGTCTAGATCAAAGCGGTGTTTTCGGGTTTTTCCCCTATGTACATCTGTTCCAGAGCCACCTCTACCTACTCGTATCTAGACAGGGATATATTTGCTTGGCAACCCATTACTCAATACTCACCAAAATACCAGGAAGATTTCCTATATATAAACTTTTCTATAGGATTCTTGATAAAGTTTTCATATCCTAATTTCCACAAATAACTAAACCATACTTTGATACCAACTATATCATCCTATCTTTTTATCACATAAACTTTCGTTAAATTTTACAAAACCGAGGATCTTTAAGGTTTAGTGTCATGAAAACCAGGAACTTAAAACATGAAAACATAAAACATTATTATTAAACACTTGAAAGGCATATCCTAATGTTTATACTATGTTCATTACTTCATCTCATAACATGGGGACATACATCAAAAGAAATGGTGAGCAGAAGGCCCAGTAAGGGAAACAAGAGAAACATTTTACATGTGAACTTGAGATACTTCAATAAGGTCATGAAAAGAACTTTAAGGGATGAGAACGAAATCATGAGATATATCATAATAAAAATAAAAATTTTCATAACTTGATGATGTGGATACAAAATTTAATATTGAAAATCATTTCATTTCATCAAGGTCCATCCCCAAGGTGTCATTAAAAATTACCAAGGTTATTCACCAAGGTATCAGTCTAAAAAGTCATCTCTAGAGATTAAGTCTTTACCCAATGCATTGGAGCCCTATCTAGGTGAACCCTTGACATGTATTTATTAACATGTGAGCCACATATATCATCATCAATAATTTCATAAACAACCCATATATCATAAAGGAAATGGGTTTCATTTCATAATCATAACATTTTAAAAACAGCTTTAAAGACACGATCTTTATGTCACTTTAAACCCACGGAAAAGGGAAAGCGGGTTTCATGTATGTAAATACCAGAATTTAAAATAGAACATTTTGATATATATGTGAATACCCCTATAGAAATAAGAGCTTTGAGTATTCACTTAATAACATAAAATAATTTTGAGATAAAGAGGGAGGCATTTTGAGATGAAAACTATGCAGCATAACGTCTATGATATATGGTTTTAGAAAACATTGAAAAGAGAGGGGACATGGGTCACCCACTCAAAAATGATACATAAAACAGTAGGGGAACAAAATATAAAGTATTTAAGAACATGGTAATGAAATTTTAATGATATACCATATGAAACTAAGAGCTTTAAAGGAAGAAAAAAAATATGATTTCTCTTATGAGAATTCGGCAGCCTAACGGCGTTACATAAAACTTCCAAAAATGGATTGACGAGATCAAATAGGGTATCTTATCATATGAACATAAATGATCAGTATGATAGATATAGAAATCATACCCCAACATAATAAAAAGGAACTTGAAATACTTGGCATGAATGTAGATCTTGAAAACAAGAAGGGTGAAAGAACCCCTTAGAAATTCAGCAGCCTAAGGGCGTCACTTAAACTTCAACAAAAATGAATAGATGAGATCAAATAGGGTCTCACATAATATGAACATAAAAGATTGGTATGATATATTTAGATATAATAACCCAACATAATAAAAAGTAACATGAAATACTTGACAAGAAAATAGATCATGAAAACGAGAAGGGTGAAAGAATCCCTTAAAAATTCGGCAGCCTAATAGCGCCACTTAAAACATCAAAATACTGAATTGAAGAGATCAAATGGGGTCTCTCATCATATGAACATAAAATATCAGTATGATAGATTTAGATATCATACCCCAACATAATAAAAAGGAACTTTCAAGACTTGACATGTAATTAGAACTTTGAAAAAGGAGAAAGGTGAAAGAACCACTTAAAAATTCGGCAGCCTAACGGCGCCACTTAAAACTTCAAAATACAGAATTGAAGAGATAAAATGGGGCCTCTCATCATATGATCATAATATATAAGTATAATAAATTTATGGATCATAACCCAACATAATAAAAAGGAACATTAAATACTTTACATGAAAATAGATCTTGAAAAATGAAAAGGGAGAAAGAATTTGTTAAAAAATTTCGGCAGCCTAATGGCTCCACTTAAAACTTCATAAAACGAAATAATGAGAGTAAGAGGGGATCTATCATTATATGAAAATTAAAAGGGAAGTAATATGAGTATAAAAGAACATCCTTTAACATAAGAACATGGAGCATAAAATAAATGACATAAAAGAGATTTCTTGAGAAGAAAGAGAGAGGTCAGATCCCTTACCTTAAAACGTAACTCTTAAAACTCAAAGGTTGGGACCTTGAGAGCTTGGGGGAACCTTGGGGGGACTCCATGGGAGGTAATGAGACCCGATATTTGTTGGGGGAGAGTGGGGAGTCGAAATGGATGAGAGTATGGCTTGGTATTTATAGGGAAAGTGAGGGGACAAGGCATTAATGGCCAAGGGACACCTCAAAAGTGGTTTTTCTCAAAACCATGTGCTCTCCCATGGTATTTCCCATGAAGTTAGGCCACATGGGGCCCCAATATAATATTTCATCACCTTTGGTCAGAAAACCCTCAAAATATCTCATGAAATCACCATGACACAGTTATGATGTCATTAAACATACCGAAACCCTAAAACTGTATTTTTACTATTCACTAAAAATTCAACTTTCTCAGAAAGATCCCAAAATTTCACCTTAAAAAAATATCAATGCTATGATTTCAAAAATGAAATCCATTTTATAAAAATAATTTTCTAAATAATTTTAATTTATTTTTTTAAATAAATACACTAATCACCGAAAATTCATTTTTTTCAAAAAAATCCCCAAAAATTACCTTAACATAATATCGATGCTCTGAATTTAAAAATGAAATCCATTTTATAAAAATAATTTTCTAAATATTTGTAATTTAATTTTTAATTAAAAAACACTATTCACCCGAAAAAACTAATACTTGAATAATAATTTATGAAACCGTTATTTAATCATTTTATTGAATCGCGTTACTTAATAAAGGTGCCTAGATTATATTAATATTTTCATTAAGTGAGATTACTAATCCATTTGGACACATTACTAATCCTATGCATAAAATCACTATTCATAATTTACTATTCATCAAAAATCAAGTTGATCTTATTAGACTCTAAATTTCATACTGAACATAATTGTAGAAGACCGCTTTTTGAAAATAAATACACATTTTTAAATATATAAGGTTTACATAAACATTTTTAAAATATCCTTTTTCTAAAATTCATCAAAAATATGCATACTATATTTATCTGGTCATTTGAAAATTCATAAACTTCATTATAAGAAGAAATCCCAATTTTTATTTAAAACAAAGGATTACACAAGGCAGTTATGGTCTCCTTACATAGCCCCTTATCAAACCAGCGTAGGACCTAAGTGTAAGGTGTGCTAAGGTGAGAGAATCTGAGGGAGGCTCAGCCAACATCACACGAGTAGTAATTTCTATCAGTTTGAACTTCCCGCAAAGGCGATTCCGTTCTAGCTTCACACGATGATGTTCGGCATGAGTTTGGTCCAGAGAAAAGCCTAGTGGTGCTACCTCATTCCCAAGTTCTATTAGATGGGCTTCGATCGGTCCAAGAATAATGGGTGAGGCCATCAAATCTTCTTTCTATAATAATTAACCAAGATTACTTGTATTTAGAGACAAAAATCAAAACGTTTAGTTTCCAACGGTCATATTGACCAATGGTCATATAACAGTCAAAACCCAATGGTCTCATTTTAATTATACTCATGTTATCAAATGAAACATTTTTGTTGAGCATAAAAATAAAATAAAAAACACATAAAATTAGGAAACAATATTTATTCAAAATTTAGGGTCGTTACATAACTGGCAGGACATCTATCAATGGTGGAAAAAGTCCTAACATAGATTAGGATTACTCCTTAATCCCATACTTATTATCCGATGATACATAAACATTACCCAATTCATTGGAGAGCTATCTATGGGAATCCATCATAACATGTACTTGCTTATTTGTGCCACTAATGGAAATCAAATATATGTCATAAACATAAGTGTTACCAATGGAAATAAATTTGTAGTATAATATTTCCACATATCACCATCAAATGAGAGTTAACAATGATTTCAAAGAGAATAAGGAATAAAATATTATTTACGTTCATATTTTAATAAATAAAAATAGGCCCCAAAATTTGGGTTTATTTAAAAAACATCATGATTATGTGTACAGATTTTGGTTTAGAAATGAACCTTCAAATTGGTTTTTTAAGGAATCAGTTAAATGCTTTTGAAACAAGAATGAAAATAGATATTTATTTTTAAATGAAGGGTTAAATGAATGGATATACGTAAAATATTAATTTATTTAATTAAATAATTAATTTTAATTAATAATTTTAAAAAGTGTTACATACAAGGATTAAGGGATAGAAAATTACTTATTAATTAGGTTTTATTTTAAATATGGCATCTGATAAATGAACTTAAGGAATGTATAACCTCAAAAAATAAAAAGAAAATAAGATAGGTATACATTTAAAAGGTATATATTTAAATAATTTTAAATTATTAAATAACATCAAATAGAGAGGTAAAGTGAGTTAGAGAGAGAAAGTTCATAACCTAAAGAAAATAGGTTGGTTCAGAGATATCCCTTTCCTAATGTCAAGATGCTTTATATACTTTAATTTGACATCCTAAATAATAAAATTATATTAATTAATTAAAAACTATTAAAAACTATTATTTATTAACTATAATTATATTAATCTCATTTACAATCATTTAAATGAGATATAATGTTTAATTTATTTGTTCCAAAGGAATTCATTTAATAGTTCTATGGTCAGATCACTTGTGGATAATTATTGAAGTTAATATAAAACAAAACTACAAATGTAGAAGTGAAAGGATATAGTATTCATGAAATTATAAAAATATAAATGTTTTCAAATATCCATATGATTTCTAATATAGGGACAATTCATTGTGTAAATATGTTAATGTTATATTGTTTGTTCACTTAGGCAGTTTTACTGACAATTATTAATTAGTTTACTTTTATTTAACATTATAAAATTATATTCATTAATGGATTTGAAAAAAATATAAAATATACATATTTTAGTCACTTTAAAAAATTATAAGTTAATTTTAATCTTCCATGAATGTAATAATGGAAAATTAAAACTTATCATCCATGGAGGCAGTGGACTGTCATAATATGGATGAAAATATCATTTTCAAAATAAAAGGAGAAAAGTAGAGTATGTATGATATATAATTCATCAACATAGTAACAATATAACATATATATATATAATAATATATTAATTATTACATGTGTCATGGAATATTTTTGGTGTTTTAAAAGGAAGGAAAAATAAAAGACTCAGTCGAGGGTATTACTTTCTCTATTAGATATCTCATCTTGGTGTTCTACTTAAGGAACCTTTGATTAGACTTGTTATAAGAAACATGCTTCAATGTATGTGTTTTGAAGATTATGAGATTGTTTTTTCAGTGTTTGGGTAAGCTTGGAGGCATAGAAGTTGTGAGTAGAAGGGGTGGTGAGGGGTGATATTTATAAGGGGAGTAGAGGTGTATTTTAAAATATTATATTTATTAGTCTATTATTTTGAATCAAGAATAAAAATAGTGTTAATTCATTTGACTATATATATCGTAAATTATCTATATTAGTTTGAAATAATGGGTACTTACATAATCCCTTAGGAAAAAAATGGTTTAATTATCTTAAAATTCTATGTACATATTTTAGTATATTTCACTATTCACAAAAAAAATAAACTATTTTCAAAAATATTAAAAATTTACCCTAACTATTTTTAGAGAACTATATTAAAAAATTAAAAATAATTTTATTGAAATTTTTTTCCCAATAATATATATATAATTTTTTAATAAAAGATTTATTTATTTGGAAAATAACAATTTTAATATTTTGATCAGTTTTAGAAACATGGAAAAATTACATATAGGCTAATAAAATTATATTTCTATTATAATTAATCAAAATATTAATAATTCAAACCATTTTTTAAAAATTAAAATTTCTTTAAAATCATTATAATTGTTATAAAAATGTTAATAAAACATATTTTCTTTGTAAAAAATACTGACACATATTTAATCATTTTTAAAAAATTAAATTAATTGAATCATGACATAAATATGTCATACTTTAATTTTATAAGATAAAAAATATTATATTACACTTCCATAATTGAGGATACAATTTTAACATCGGGGTTGCACTTCTTAATAGTGAGATCACTATTCCAATAGTTAGATTACTATTTCAATGGTTTGATTACTATTCTGACAATGAGATTTGTAACAATTATATAGGATGCTTAATTTCTATAAATGACTCAAATTTAATTCATTATTTATTAAATTATATTTTCTATATATATATATATTATTTTTAAATATGAATACTACATTACTAATATTCTTATTCATTTCGACCGTGTTGTTCGTGAGTGTGATTATTCTGATCGATTAAATAGATCAAAATTTTCAAATTTTAGTTATGTTAATTTCAATTTTTCTATACCATTTTATTATTTTAAATTATTATTTCCATATTTATTTTCTAAATTAAATGTTCCAATTAATAAAATATAATTTTTTTGGTTTTTTCATATGGTGCATGCGATTTATATAATATTACATTACTAAATACGACAAATTTTTAGAATTAGAAATTGAAATTCCATTTATAAAATTTTGGGTTGTTATAATAATATCATATAAAAAACACCAATCCTTATGAGTTTTTAAACGCAAGGGGTATGTCCACAACGTAGACATAGTATAACATCAATAGATTAATCTTCTAAAGACTTATTTTATGAACCTCATCTATAGTTTTCTATGCTATGAAAATAAATGAATGATTTTTTTGAAAGAGTTTTAAAACTCATATTTAATGTACATAGTTATATGCTATTATATATATATAAATTTACACAAAAAATATCTTAATATAGTAAATGAAATGAAATAGTCATAAAGAGTAAAATCATTATAATGAATTTCATTTCTTACCTTGATAGTAAATTAAATATAATTTAGTGTGAGTAATCCCCTTAAAGCCTCCATGAAATTTTTATTTTTGGTAATTTATGTAATATAATAGAATTATTCTTTTTTAGTTTCTTAATAAAAAATAATATTGAAATTCAAAATATCACAACCAAAGGAGTGTATTTGCCATTATGTTCTTGGTGATTATTCCATTTACAAATTTTATTCCATTTAAAAAATTCCATTAAAAAATAATAATTAAATTCATCTTGAACTAAGAGAGTGAAAAAAATTTCTTATCTTTTTATTGAAGAATTTAATCCCTTTTAATTTGTTGTTTGTTTTTATTAGATATATTTAATTAAAATATTTATAAAATTATTTATGGTGGCATAAATGTTATTTAAGGTGGTGATTTCTTCTGAATAGTAAACTTAACCCTTTATACATCATCACCAAAATAATTTTTTATTAATATAAAATTTTAAATAGACTCAATAATCTTGATTTATGATAAAAATCATGTTATCGGTAGACTATGTCCTTTTAAAAATATCATAATGTCTTTAAATAATAATAAAATTAATTTATGTTCATATGTTTAATGGCCTTTATTTAACTTCACATAAACATTAAAAATGAATTAAATAATTTTTAAAAAAATATATCAGTATATTCATTTAAAATCACCTTGAAATTAACTTCAAGATTTACCACGTCTAATCAAACGTTTTTCATGAACTGATGGGATATTTTAAATGGATGGTCATGAATGCATTAATGGAATCCTCTACAAAGGGTAATTTGTTTATATAAGTAAAAAAATACTAAAAATATTTGCAGTTTATGATAAATTTATACTTTACATATATAAAAAAATTGAAAATATAATAAAAATGTCTTTTAGATTGTAAAAAAAAGAAATTGTAAACTAATCCTAATAAAAACATTCTCTACAGTAAAGATGATAAAGTTCATTAGAATTATTCTTTCCATCAATATTTTATATGTATGAGATATATCAAATGGATATCAAAACAAATTCTTTAAATAAAATATATTCAAGGATTTATGCATTATATAAACTAAACATTTTAAAGACCCCAGAAATACTAACAGGGTTTGTAAGATTTAAGAATACATTTATGGGTTTAAAATTTTTTTTGGAGTTGGAATATTTTTTACAATGAATCCATAAATGAGTTTGGTTTCATAAAAATGAATGTAAATCTAATTAAATAAAATTTGTTGTAGGATTATTGATTTATTTATAGTATTTATTGTAGTTAAAATATTAGTTATTGCAAATAAAATTCATGAACTAGAGTTTGTAAAGGCTTATTTAGGAAATAATTTCTCAATGAAATATTTAATAATATATACATACCTTCTTGGGTATAATGATATATTGAGGTATATCTATAAGTATTTTAGACTAATCCTCATCACATATATTGATATAATCTTGCATCGTATAAATACACATGATTGGAATAATGTAGATTTTCAAATTGTACATATAATGACTTTTATTAATAATCATTTCCAATTTTTGAATAATTGGAATGAATGTGTTCTATAATTTTGGTCTTCGAAATATGATAAATCAAATATGTCATGTTATGATCTTTACTTAATGTTTCTCATATAATAAACATGATAAGTAGGAACCAATTTAATCTAGGTGAAATCTAATTGATTATCAATTTCTTGCAATTTGATATGCACAAATTCCCCACTTTACTCAAAATTATTTTATTTTATTTTATTTATATAGATTATTTATACAATAACCACTAGATAATTTAAAATTCAAATACCTAAAAATTAAAATCTATCTATGTATAATTTATCTTATAATATTTAATTTTTTTTATAAATACTTCTTTGTTATCTAAAAAATTTAATAATTCAATTCCTTAAATATATCATATCAGTTTAATCCAGGATATCAAATTAAAACAAAAGTAATATCTCCGATATTATGACAAATAACTTTAATTTTCTTTTACTTAAATATACCATTAATTATCTATAATCATCCTCTAATATATGTTATCTAATAAAACTAAAAATATTAAATATCATAATTTAATGGAGGATAAAAATTCTTAAAAATTGGCATAAATTTTTTAGAAAATATAATATTACATTAATTTATGAAATTATCTATCCTTGACCATGTTTTATTTGGAATATTTTTTAAATATATTCCCTGGAAAAAATAAATCGTAATTGACTTTTTTAATTTTGTTATATAACATATTTAGGTACACTCAAACACAAACACATTGGTGATAATCTCTAATAAAATTAAATTGTATTATGGATATTTTTATTTTTTAGTAATCATGAATAATATCTTTAATTCCTAAAAGTATATTTCCAATTTATTTAATTTCCTTATGAAATTGAAATATGTCTCTCTCTGTGTGTGTGGGTGGATGTGTAGTCTATACATAAATTTCAATATGATCTAATAGCCTATAATCCCAAAACAAAATATGTGCATTTTAGATTAAAATTTCCCTTTTTACTCATAACTTCTTGAACAAAATATAAATATAATGGATTTTTTAAATAAAATTTTAAAATTCTCTATATAAATCTATAATAATTATCAATCTCATCTTTTAATTATATTTAGTTAGAATTTTATATATTATATCACAGTTCATACCTTGAATTTATATGTAACTCTAAAACCTAAATAACAATAATTATAATATACAAACCTTATGAATTATGTATTATAAAAAAATATAAACTATATTAAATGATTTTCCTGGGTCTAAAAATACAAAACACTAATTTTTTGTCCTTATAAACAGTTTCAGATCATATGTTCTTTGTATCTCAATCCATGTTCTGTTTTCCCAAAATATATTTATATCTTTCAAATTCATCTAATTTTGTTATGAATTATTAAAAAATATAATAAAATACATATTAATTTTTTTTATTAAAATAGATTATTCCAAATCGTATCATAAAGCTAAATGTTTCATTCTCTGAACACAGATGATCAATTTATCTTGAAAGTGGTATGCAACTCTTACATTTAAGTGAATTATTCAATAACCCTAAAAAAATAATGATAGAAAAAATATATATATATATAATAATCTTATTGAAACTAAATAAAATTCATTTCATAATTGGATATATTTTGTTCTTTTTAAAATTTCAACATATCAAATATTCTATGCTTATATTTTGAGATACTAGGTGATGTTTTGATCTCTTTTTTTTACAGATATTATAATGAAATAGGATTTAAGATCCATCATGATTATTATTTATAGTTATATAAACATTTTAAATATCATTTCTCAATTATTTCAAAACAATTGAAATAGGATTATAAAATAATACCAACATGATATGAACCAAACAAGATACACTTTATTCAGTCACAAGTTGGATATTACTACTAATGAAAATAAAACTATGTAATCTACATCATAACATGGTTATTGGAAATGGTTACTCTATGATATTTGTGTGTATTATTATTTTAACATGTTTAGGAACCCATATAATTAAATTATTCCCCCTTGGTGATTTTAAAGTGAGACATTTTTCTAAAGAATAGATTTTATAACCATAAAATATAATATAGGTTTCGGATGACTCATTTAGGGTTTATAAAATTAAAAAAATAAATTTTAAAACAAATTATATTACATGGGAAATATGTATTTGGTCATGGATAGATTTTATGTTATATTTTAGTTCAATTTTGGTTCAATATGATGTCATAATTCAAACCATATATTTATACTCTATTAAACATTTATCTGAAAATTCCACGGTCTCATAAAATTATGAAAATTTCACCATTGGAATATTTAGAATTTAAATATTTAAAAAATATATATATTATAATTTTAATTTTTTAAATATGAGAATTTATACTTTTAAATAAAAATATTAATTTATTGAAAAATACTCATTTTTTACAATAATATTTTTGAGCACTTATGAAAATTACATTTTAAATTGTAAAATTATATTTTTTTTTATATTTAATAAATATTATGTAATAAAAAAATTTAACTTAAATATAATTCATTTAACAATTCATTAATTCAATAAAACATTGTGCCTTGATTGAAACTATGTATTTCCCAAAGGATACACTTTTTGATTCATTATATAAAAATATAATTTTTATCAAAATACTTATTAAATGAATTAAAATGTATTGTAAAAAGGATAAATATATCAATTTTAAACAAAAATAAAATTCGTAAATTATACAATTAGGGTATAGATACATATATTTTTATTGAACTAGTGAATTCATTAATCGTAAGGTGTACAATGGAGAGATTTTTTTGTTTTTGTTTAGAGTACATTGTTTTGGTTGTGATCTCAATGATCTTGGAATTATCCCATGAGATATTTAATTAATTAATTAATTATTGAATATGGGATTGGTCTAGATCAAGGTAAAATAATAGATATGTTATCTCCCATTTAATCTAAATAAATGGGCAACATAGGGTACGATCTAATTGGTCGAGGGCATCACATATTTTATCCTTTAAAATTTTACATTATCATAACCCTTTATATATACAACTAATATGATCATTTCTCAATGGATATATTATCAATTTTTAAGAAGTATACTTATAATTTAAATGTGACAGGATGTAACATTACCATATAACGAAATTACTGCATGATTTTTCAATAACATCATTACTTAATGATGTATTTATTCATTGAAAAAGAGGTAATTTCATTTACATCCCATGGATGTGGTATTAAATTATATGATATACATGCTTAATAGGTTTCTCCCTTTAATTAATTTAAATATTTATACCGAATTAAAATATAAAACATCCTCATATCATATATTATGATTATATTTGGAAATCAAAATAGATAATATATTTTTTCACTATAAATGTGACTGGAATTGTGATTTGGAAAACAATTTTTTTACACAAATGATTTAATTAATTAAAATGAATTTAAAGGCTTGGATATCAAAGATGTGTGATAAAAAAATACTTCCCTCATAAAAAAGTCCAATTAGATGTGCACAAAACCAATAAAATCACCACAATACCCCAACACATGGGAGATGCAACTCTTTGAACCAGTAATGGATCTCCTAGAAGAGATCCCAAATCCCTCACCCCTCATGTACGACAGTTCCATATAATTGGATCTCCCTCTATAATTATTATTATTATTATAATGAAAGGTTTATCAGATTAATTTATTCATTAATAAATGTAATTAAATTTAACAAAAAAAATAAAACCACACACAAAATACATTAGAAAAAAATATAATGTAAATAAAATAATGATTTCATACGCTTCACCATTGTATGCTGATTACGATCTATTTAATTTATGCTTGATTAATATTTACACAGAATAACAATATATTTCATCCCTCTATAATGTATCCACAAGAATCACCAAACAAACAAAATATATCGGGAATGATTCTTCAACTTTCATGATATGTTAGTATATCAATATAAAATAGGGTTTAAAGGGAGATATTTAAGAGGTGAGAGTATAGTCCCAAGGATGTCTGAAAATATCAAAAAAATAGCCATCATTGATTGTCCGTTTTTAAAGGCTCTGTGGATGAATTTATAAATGAATATGTGACTGGAAATTAATCACATGTTTCACAATCCAATGAGTAATACCTTGGTATATATCCGATTTAGAAATGATTGAGAATTATCCCATGTTTTGATGGAATTTGATGTGTATGAAACTTTTAATGACAAGTCATTCATGATTATATTTTTAAATGTTTCATGGAAGATATTACCATTTTAGATGATTTAATACATTCTATCAAGACTCATTAATATCATTCAATATTATATGAAAAACATTAATCATTGGATATCACCATTTCTTAAATAATGATAATCCGAACAAATTTAACAAAAAAATTTAACATATTTATAAAACTCCATAAGTTATTACATATCATAAAATATGACATAATATATTTTTAGAAAATATTCCATTGCAAAGAATGATATGAAAAAAGAACTTATTATTTGAAAAAAAATACACTAGTTCACACTAGAGGATGGTAGAAACACTATAACCGAGTAATAGTTATTTAATAATTTCAGCCATAATTGGTTACTAAGTGTGTAGAAAAAAATTATAACATAAAAACTATATATTAGGGGCTTGTTCATATATAAAAGAAAATAATACTATTATCTAGTTTATAGACAAAATAAAACTTAATATGGAAAAATCAGTTTTCAAAAACCACATTATGGTAAAGGAGATGTTTTATCAAAAAATGATATATTAGAATATAATGTTTGTTCTCAGGTTGAAGGAAATGTTATCCAATAAAAAATATCATGTATGGAATCATGAATCCATAATAATGTTAATATATTCTACTACACATTTTGAAGAAAACATTTGTCAAATGAATGTGTGTTATATTTCTTGAATACGGAACCTTTAAAAGACGACGATATTAAGGAAACCATATGTTTTATTCAATAAAATAAAGAAAAAATGATGTGTGGGATAAATAAGGATATCTATATATTAAATCACGACCCTAATTAATGGCAGTCTATGATTGATGGCTATCTGAGAGAGTTGAAGTTCACAAATGGGAATTTATACAAAATTATTTATTTGATGGAGATGAGAACATGTAGTCTTGTTCCTATTATATATGATAATGATATTAACACTATGTCCTTCAAGGAGTATGATTTATAAAATATTTTTTTTAGAGAAAAATGTATATTAAAATGTTTATTCATGGAGAAATGAGTTTTATATTGGGATTGAAAGTTAAGAAAAAACAAACTGATAAAATTTTATCTAGAAAATGATATTTAATGGTGTTTTTGAAGATGTTTGACATAGAATATTCTAAACTTATTTCCACACTAAAGATAATTAGTGTGAATATGAGAATGGTTAATATAGTAAAATGTGAGAATTGTTAATAAAATTGGATATTGATGAAACATTACATTAACTCACTACATCTAGAACTAAAATTTATTAACAGTGATATTATGTGTAGGGTATGAAAGTGATTGAAATAATCATAGAAGTTGAATTCAAATTGATTTCATAAATATATCAATGAGACCATGAATTATGGATTTGGGTAAAAATATAGGATATAAGGTGAACCTAAAATGTTAAACTAATGCTGATTGAGATATATATTTTTTATGATAGGAAATAAATTAGAGGGGTAAATTTTTTTGATAAATCTATATTAGTTGAAATAAATATAAAAAAATTAAAAGACCATGAGAACTATTTAGGAACAGTATATGGATAAAACATTGGAATTTATATAAATTTATTATATGAATGATAAATTATAATTCCAAATGGTGGAGATTGAGAGTATACTAATAATTTCATGTGATAATAAAAGTGAAAGTGCCCCATCCAATATTCTAGTGAAACACTATAGTATAAAACACATTGATATTAGAAATTACCATATCAAATAGATATATGAAAATAATAATGTATTGATGGAATTTTTTTCAATAGGGGAATAAATTTCATATATTTTTACAAAAGCAATTCCAAGGGATATTTTTGAAGGGATAGGGTTAAATATGCATGTTCACCCTTTCCGTTTTTTAGAAGTACTTTTATATTACCCAAAATTCCATTAGAAATTATTTTATAGGTTTAAAAATGTAAAAAATACCATTATTGGTCTTTATTGTAAATCAAGTAATATTTTAAAACAAAAAAATGGTATATCTGATTTTCTCATTAATGGGAGTGCATAAAATTTATAACAACAATCTTATTATCTTCGATAAATGGAATTCAATAAAAAATATTCATTTATCAATGTGGTGTTATAATATGGTTTATTCTTAAAGGATATAATTTGATGAAATTTGGTGTGACTTATTAGAGATTAAAATAAATCCAAAATGGAGGACTGAATAACACATGGATGTTTTGGTGAAATGTCATATTTTTTTACTAACATTGACTGAGAATAATTTCAATTTCTTGAAAAATATTTTGAGGTGTTTAGAATTAATTTAATTTAATTATTACGTTATACGGTTTTTGGAATAAAGTAGATAATGGATATAATAGTATTTGAGTTATTACATGATGAAAAATTGGTTGAGTCAGAGATATGTTTGATTATAAGAAATTTCGGACTACCCATGTAAGGTGTAACACATGCTTTAATCATCGTTTTTTATTATAATTTTATGGATAGAATCTATCTATAGATATATATAGGGAAGGGGGAAAGCTTCAAAATCAAATTTTCAATTTTGAGTGAATAAAAAGTATATCCTAGTTTCAATGTTCATGAATTAATCATAAAATCATGTGTGAGTATAAATAATTTATTAAAATGATCTTTATAATGGTAAGTTACATACATTAGATATTATGGGGCTAGTAACATGCTACATGAGACTAACTCTAGGGATGCATGATATTTATATCATAATTTGAACCATTAGAGAGAAGTTTTTATATTATTTGGTATTTAAATTAGAACAATAATAATAATTTTAAGGATATTTCAAATAAAAATAATTATTAAATTTATTAGATGATGTATTTTGGAATTTACATATGATTAAAATAACCAATTCAATTTCTATGGATGATTCTTAAAGGAGACATTAAAATTAAAAATAATTTTCTAGTGAATCATGGACCACCACTTTGAAAAAAAATATAATGTTCATGCACTAAATATCAAAAAGTGTAATCCTGATACCATATAAAATTGTTTTTTATGAGTTGTTCAACCTAGAGAATATTTATTCAATAAAAATTATGTTTCAAATCAATAAATGGTCTTACATTTATAATTCAATTAATTACGATTCAATCACTAAAAATCCACTACACCATCTCTAGGAAACAATGGTTTATGACTTATGTTTCAAAGAATGATATTTTATCATAATATTAAGCCTCAAAAATTAACATTGCTCTATTATGATATGATTAAGATGTTTGATGTGTACCCATTTGGGAATAATATGATTCAAAAGTGAAGAATGATAAGTTTTTGAATTTTATGGTTATTCATGGGGTAGATAATAGCTTCGTATTATGGGGATTTAAAATGAATATCCTCTATTGTTTAAATCATATAAAATTTTGGGGGAGTTCATAATTATTGTTTGACTAAATTTAATATTCCAATCATTTCAGTGAATCGATGGGATTTCCATATTTCAAATTATGGGAATGTTTCATTTGATTTCTATTGAGAATAATTATAGGGAAATGAGTATTCAAAAATCCCAATAAATTGAAAAGAGCTAAATAATATTATAAATAATAGAAAAAATGAAAAATTGAGATCAATAAAAGGAAAATAATTATTTAGAAATTTAAAAATTGATGATTGGTGTGTAGAATACATGAAATTGTGTGATGTAGTAGTTATTTTATGAGGCCACTATAGATAATTTTATGGATTGAACGAATAATTTTATTTCTTCCAACTTAGTGATTTGTTATTGTGTTTTTTCCCATTTAGTTCTTATACGTTTCTTCATATAAAACCCATTAAACATTGAACTCGTGAGAATGATGTATATGGTTGTATACTCCACAAATATCTATCCATTTTAAGAAATATTTTTTCTAGAGTTTTTATAAATATATAATATGTTCAATAAATAGAATACATGATAAGGTGATGAAAAAAACCTTGTTGAGAGGATTTTGTGTTTTGGGAAAACGTGATGAAGAAAGATATTTTTCTTTACTAGGAAACATTAGAGAAATACTATGTAGTAAATCATAATTACTTTAAAAATAACTTCTATGAAGAACCTCAATGAAGTGCCTCCATTATAGGGATAATTAGTGAATAAATCCCATGAAAATAGCTACTAGAGGGTTCCTCATGTAGAACCCTTCACAAGGAAGACATAAAATTTTATCCTCCAAAAATCACACTCAATTTTCATAGTGGGAAATCTTATGTAAAGAGGATAATTCCAAAGGATCCTACCACAAACTCCTTTGAGCCCATGTGTCTTTAATAAATTGTTCCACCTAAGAATTCTTCACAAATTATTCTAGTAATATAGAAGTGGACCTATATTAAGGACCACTCCTATATGATGTTTCATACCTCAACCATGTCAGATCAAATGTACATTGTGGAACATCTTTTCAATGGTCAAAACCATGAAAAGGAGATACTAATAACTATTTTATAATCACCTGAAAATTTAGTCAATCCAATAAGAACAACCAATTACCCACCTTAGATCATATATTTCAATTATAATGGAGGCTTAATAATTATACTACAAGAAAAGTATAACCCTCAGAGTAATCCCAAGAAGGGATTTAAAATTACAAAGATAGTGTCTATTAAAAACATGATAAGGTTGTACCAAATAGAAAAATATGCTTATCTAAGATTCTGATTTCAATATATGATCCATTTATAAGTGGGATTGATTCCTTGATATCTACCACATTCATTTTACCATTAATAATATCATCCCTATGATATATAAATTATCAAGAAAGACTAATATCTTAGATGAACATGATCAACTATAAAACCTAATAATTCTCTCTTAGTTATCATGAATATTTCTCTAACTTCTCTAAGGTGTAAGGATAATTTATACCCTCATCGATTGAAACCATCCTACTCTACACAATTAGCCATGTCCATATCGAGAAGCCTCATGTGTGTATGACCAAGATTATATTCAAAGAAACTATACTCCATGAAATATACATTAATGGTCTGATTGATAATGAAGGGAATATAATGGAAACCCCAATTGTCTAATATAAACTAAATCCCCTACAGTAACCCCTTTCTATACACTTTCATCCTTACCCCATGATGTTAAAGTACATAATATGTTCCTATAATATGGAATAAAAATTTGAAACATGAATAATGTTTTCATTGATTTATATTTATTATGATTTTTTGAATTAATTCATACAGCTAAGACCTAACATCACAACCACTTACATACTTCAACGTTGATCAATATTCTCTATAATATTCAATTTTAATTAATCTAGGCCATATTTAGAAATATAATATTTATGTAATCTTTCTAATCATGACATATCCTACTCAGTGGAAAATATATCATGGAGGTCAATCATTTTTATGACATATTATATATGATATCATATCCCTTAATGATTGGTCAAATTCACTCATGGTAATCACCAAATCCATCTCCATATAGCCATATTAGTTTAAAAAATCAATAGAATGGGACAGTGATGATGAATCTAATAGGAAACATTATTTGGATGGTTTTACCTATTATTAAATATTTGATTTCTATATGACATTAAATTTTACCACAATATTCCGTATCACATGACATATAAAGGTGCGACAAGTCATGTTATGTTTCATTGAACTATATCGTTTTGAATTAATTTTTTTGGGACATGATGGAATCCCATATTATGGGATTCATATAAACACTACAAAAACCTATGACATATCAATATTGAGATTAACTCTACAGATCCTATCTACATATATTTAAACCATTGTAAGTGTAAGGCTAATAATCACTGAGTAAAAAGAATTGGACAAAGAACCTATGATATATATTGATGGTGCCATTGATAAGGGAACTATGACACATACAAATATTAACATTGATGGGATAACATACATTAGAATGATAATTTCATCCCAATGAATTTCTTTAAACCACTATAAGAATGGTAAAATCAATCCTACGCTATGATTTTGGAATTATTCATGAATAAGACTTAAATCTACTAGGGAGTCTCTACTTAAGAAAAAAATATCACTTTTAATGTTGATGATTAACCCAACCACCTATCCTCTTGACTAACATGAATTTCATGGATTTTTTTTATAAATATACAAAAAAGTACTAGACATTGGAAAAAAGATCCTCATTGAATTATAAAACTAAAATGAAGCCATCTTCAAAGATAATATTAGAAGAAAAATAATAGTGATCCAAACATGAATTCTATATCTTTGAAGGTGATCAGTCAAACATAATCATGCATGTGATATTTCATTAACATGTTTTCTTATTTTTTTCGTATAACTTAAAAAATTTCATATCTTGATACCAATTTAATCAAGATTTTATGAAATCATTAAGGTGATAAGAATATGTTATAACTGCCACTAAATTTATTGCTATAATTACCAAGTGGAATCCATCACCTTGGTAGTGCCTTCAACCATAGGACACGAAATCACAAGTAATGGAGAACATACCAAGGGTATTTTACCAACCATGTATATAGTGTGTGAATATATTATTGACATAAATACCTATAAGAAAAACTATGATATGAATGAAGGTGTTTCCCATTGAAACATCCAACCAAATTGGAATCTTGTTGATATAGGAACACAATACTAACCAACTTTATCATACAAAGGATGAAAATGTGGATAACTATGTTCATTCTATGCTCTATAAAGTATTTATGATTCTTCATAACATCTACCAGTAACACTACCAATATCAATTGACATTGAATACTCAAGAATATGAAAAAGTGGATTCCAGAGAAACCCCAACCATTTTCATTAGGATTCTAGAGGGAGGCCTCATTTAGGAAAACACATCCACCAGTACCAACTGTTTAGGAAAATACATGTTCTACACATGGAATATTGTCTAATACCATGAAGATGATGGGAAAGTTGTCTTATACTCAATCTCTTGTAGAAAATTTCTATCAGTAGACCCAAAAATCATCAAGATGAACAAGTAAAAATACCCTAATTTCTATATAAGGGATTTTTTATTTCCTCCCTCAAATAAAGCCCATTAGAATATATTTAATTGTGAGTGGATGAATAGAATGGACCGATCTTCCCACTATCATTATAGAATGGGATCATATCCCAATCGCCACTATATATTCCCATAAGAAAATCCAAGAGATGATAGAGGGTAAGGATCATATCACTACCTCGACAATATATATTGCCCATTATATTCTATTTGACCTAGTAGAAGATAGTAGGTGATATATTCTAGATGTCAATTGGGGAGAGGTTCTTATTCATACCTCCACTAGTATAATATCCCACCATCATACAAAAATATTTACCAAATAGTGGGTATATATTCCGGTCCCAATTCACAAGGATCATAGATATATTCTAAAAATGAATGATGAATCATTCCAAAGATATATCCTAATTCTAAATAGACTTAAATGGTACACTTCCGTATATCTTTCAGGACATGATCATATAGAGACTACATGTTATGATTTCATCAATATATTTGAATAATGAATATTTATCAGGATTATATCAATGAGGATTGATAATATACTCTTCAATCCATGCTGAGAGGTACGATATTACATCCCATGTGTACATAAATCATTATAACTCGATGGAAAGTACAGAGGGGTTGAGTCATATTCAAACCTCTATTTAGGATTCCATTTATCCTATATATGAATTGTACCAAAATATCATCAATGGGATCATATCCTCATACCTATTAAAACATGTGAGGTATTATATAATATCCCAGTATCTACGCACTAAATTAATTAGTATATTATGAGGAAACTAATGATCATGCTTGAGGGGTCAAACATTAGATGTTTATTTCATTAAATCATGAACCCCATCTTAGGAAAAATATATCACACAAATAATATTCCAATTATTTTTATTAAAATTGGTGATCCCTACCACTAATTAAACATAGATTCTCTTTCAGATACTTAGAATAAAAATTCAGGAAGAAATAATAGAGACATCCATTATATGTACATTAAAGACCTAAAGTAAGTGAACAAATTAATCACTTATTCATCTTTTGATATATATATCAGAGGTTATGGTGATCAGGAATCAGTTCATTTAAACCTACTCCCATGTAAAAAAATCCCACAAAAAAGGACATCAGGCCAATTTATTTCTTCTGGAAAGGTTTCATGTCTATGCTCTACATATTATTTCTTTTCATTATAGTTGGACCCCATTATTTCTTGGTCATAGAAAATTTATAATAGGTAAGAGAAGGCTGTTGAAATTTTCCTATATCAAGTCTCAATGAATCATTCATATGCATCTCACCTATGAATGGAAAAACACATGGGTATTAAGATTCCCATAATAAAATGTATCTCATATAGAAATATATAGTTCATTTAGTTAATGCTTATAAAAATCCTTAAAAATCAATAGGGTTTTTGTGATATTTGTTAAAGTAATAATATGTGACCTTCCCTTGATAATTGGTTTGGGTATAATTTCATCATTTCTACCACTTACACTACTCTTATTATCATCAAAACCCAAATAAGTTGATGATTTGAATTTGGAAAAATAAATTATTTGATAACCTATATAGATGGGGGCATTTATATCACAATTATATCATCCATCATAGAGGACCATCATCTCTATAATGGGGAATACATCAATTAAATTACATTTTAATTTTAGTTTTCTATGATATATATAACTATCATTGGGAAGACTCTAAATGTAGTATGGTGTCGAATCCCTGAGGGTCACCCACCATAATTCACTACTGGGGCACTACTGGGATGAAAAGGATTGAACCCATAAGCTTTATTAGATGAATTGGTAAATTAAAAATAATGAAACAGTAAATAAAAAATTTAACACCTAATAAATACCTAATGTAAATCTGATCTCATTAACCTTTAGTCAAAGACATGATCTATGTGGAATATTACACTCCAATAAATGTGATTAATATCACCCCACACACAACATGGAACACGATTTTGAAGAATAGGATCATAATGGAGAGGAAATTGTTCAATATTTCATACACACAAATCCAATTGAACAATATATGTATAACCAACCCTTGAATAGAATCAGAATTAAATATCTCACCCAATAGATAAACTAACATGCATTCAGTGAGTCTCAACCAATGAAGAAGGTACTTATGTAGCCACATTCCCCCCCACCATGAGAGAGAACTAATAATATAAACATTGGTAAAACATTTTCCAAATGTGAATAATATTTTAAGGAGTTTATGTAATTTAACACCCAATTACATGGGGGAAATATTAATGTTATTTATAACTATATGGGGTAATTCAATGCTTCCCCTATATTGAATTCCCAAAAATATATTTTTGTATGTCTAATGAAAAAATAGTCTGATCATCTGGTAGGAACATGGAGTTGTATTCCGGTATATCTAAACCCAATATAGGAAAACAATCCATAGTTACCAATATTGGAGTGGAATCTAAAGTTGTTGTAAAAAACCTATCAAAAACCATCTTATACTAAATACTTTATACAGACACTAGAAGTTTACAAATATAAAATTCCACTTATCATTTTATTAGAGTATCATTCCAACCAACTAACCTTATAGAAAATTCAAATTGCATTGAATCTTAGGATGCTTAAAAGGAATTCATGGATGGATATTGATCTCCAGTGTAACTAATAAGGAAATTTTACCCTAAATTGGTTTTCAAAACTCCACCTCCCTCTAACTTCAGTAATTGAGAATTCATTGTTTTTAATGGTACAATATATGTTAAAAAAATAATTCACAACATATATCAATGTGTCCTGTGATTTGAACACTTGATCAATAATAAAATAAAAAATAAATAAATCTATAAAGAAGAAGGAACGATGTATGTTTGGTATAAAAACACACTGGAATGTTCCCTCATTGGTTGGGAAGATTATTAATGGTCATTTCAAAATAAATATAGCTATATGCTGAGGATTACAACTGTAATTGAGCTCCAAATTTAAATAAAATTGATAATTGGGGGGGGGAGGGTATCATAATTTAATTCTATATTAGAAGGATATAAATTTTCCTTATATCTAAAAATCACCCATTAGAAAATATTAGATATTATTATAGTATTGTTAGGATGAGTTTTATATATTATTGATTTAACAGAAACACCAAGGTGGATTTTGAGAACTTTTCTCTATTTAACAAAGGATAGAAGATGCTATATCACAGAATAACTTCAATTGTTGATAATTTCTTTTAGATCATAAAAATAAAAAAATTATAGAAGTATAGTAAACATTTTTTATCAAACTAACATTACATCCCACCTTGACTCCTAAAAAAGAGTAATATAAAATGTTGCATACTCTACATAAGTAGCTACAACAACATCATCACCCATGTCTAGATGGAGAAATTTAATAGAGACATATTACATTTGAATTTGAAATGAAAAATTCATATAATTTTAGAATTATATAAATCTCAGGTTATTTCATTACCTTTATAAAGAAAATTGTAATCATCATGTAGGAACCTAAGGGGGCCGTCAAGATTAACCTCACTGATTTTACACACTATTTCATCTACCATGGAATGTTGTAGAATATTCTCCCAAGCTATTTAATCATAAAATACCCTCATTATCATATATTTCACTATAGGAATTTTATGTTTGGAAATAATATGGTGAAATTAGATTTTATTACATATATTCTTGAATATGAGTGTGAGTGGAAGAAATTACTCTAGAAAAATGATCTATATTTCAATTACTAGATGACTTGGAAATCATTCAACCAAGAACATGTTTTTTTAAAGTAATAATATAATTTTCTATTAATGGACCCATAATACCCTTAATTATAGTAATAACATCCACTTTGGTGTTGGATATAGCTCAAGATAAATATTTTTAAATTAATAATATTCATACATAAAAAAAATTCACTAATACCAAAACCCATTAAAACCCTCCTTCACTTTATACATCCTAAATCAAAGAGAATGGGGAAAGTTTCACCTAACAACATCATGGTCAAAATCTTATCAATGATTCATTTAAACATACAATAATCTATAATTTGTTTTTTTCAATTTCAATCACATTATTGATCCCTTATTTTATGAATATAATCTTTATGAATCATTACCTTTCATTCATTACATGGATAAAAGTTCATAAGGGTTAAGGAGGATGAAGAGTAAGAAGTAAGAACAAACCTCACTATTCCAAAACAATCTCATATGAGTCAATTTATTCTATAGAAACATGTTTAAAAGCATTGTAACGTGATAAATATGAACATCAATCCTATATATAATCCTCTAGGGATCTTTTGAGTATAATAATATAGGTGGATCTTTTATAAAATGAGAAATTATCATATGAGAATTTAAAATGTCCAACTTTAGTGTACTAGAACGTAGTGAATGAACCACTAATCACGATTTAGGAAAGCGAGACACTTTCACAATACACATTGACCTCAAAACCCCAAGGTATTATGAAACCACCTAATAAGTAACATATCCCCCTAACCTAGAAATATGTCCTATTGATGCTTTTTTTCATTGTCACTTTTATGATCTAAATTTTAGAAAACCGTCATATTTCATTGGAACTTTAAGAGGCACTCATTGTATCCAATTAATTATCTCAAGTATTTAAGGATGTAGTATCTATGAAATATTTATATGATTCATAGACCATTTCCCCTAAATTTTATGAAGTTTACCCCACAATGAAATAATATTGTTATATATCAATATAATGACACATCAGACCATTATACATCTTTGGAAAACTAAATAACTTTTATTTCCATTAAAATATTATTGATAATGGATCTAAAAACAATCCCCTACATTCTCGGGCCATCTAACTAATAGGATAATGTGAAGATTATCATACCCTTATATGATAAAAACTATCAGGTAAAATATGGATGAGAAGAATCCCATTGGTAGGATCAACCTCAAAAAATAATTTTGAGACCTCATATCTAGCACCAAATTTATGGTTTTCATCCAAGGTACAACTTTAAATGTCTTTATAACATCACCATTGATTCTTATTAACTTTTTAATTCCCTATCCATGTCATCAATTCCTCAAATAATTTTTCATTGTATTGGTTTTAATGTCAAATAATCATAATACTGCATTCAACTCACATTAATTCTTATATATGGAGAAATAATTATATAATAGGCTGGGGAAGAACATGTGACATATAGTATTAAAAAGATCATGACCCCAAATTCATTATCTATTTCCCATGGAAATCCATTTTATGAACTCAATGACGAGTATGTGGTTCCCACCAAATAAGACATGGAAATTTCCCTTAGTTAGAGAAATACTTGAAGTATTTTCAGTATGTTCCTATAATAATAGAATGGTTTAATCATGTTTTTGTCCATAAAATAGGGTTATATATCCAAATTAATATCATCCTTTAAGGGTGGAGGTGAAAACATGGGATATAAATAACAGTCACCATTATTATTAAATCGGCTGCATCAATCAATGAAAAAATGGGTAAAAATGACCCCAAATTATCCCTATAATCCCCAAAGGCATCAGTATCTGATTCATTATCCGTTTTATCAACATAAGTTAAATATTTCCCCATATATTCTACTAAGAATTAGGATTTCATCATTATAATTTACCAATATGACACTGGAGAGGGGATGGAGAGTAATGATAGTGAAACATATAATGAGGTACATGTGTTTGAACTTTCATAATTCTGATACATTTCCTCAGCATTCATGGGAGACGAAAAAATCACCATACTATCTTCAAAATCCATGAATTCCCCTTCATCTATCATTCATGACAATGATGAAGCAAAAGGTGATGATATATATATATATATATATATATGAGAATCCCCTATTTCATTTAAGGATGGTGTCTTAACCATGATTAACAATATCAATGAAGTAAACATTGGAATGGATAAAGAAATGTTCATTATATTGATTAGGGTATTTATGGATCCAACATTACAGAATTGATCTATGTCCACATTAAAAAAGAAACCAACTTTCTACCAAATACATTAAAAATATCCCAATCATGGACCTTGTCATGGCAACTCATCATCTATGATTCCCAGAGGAACACTTTGATCATAAAAAAGCAAGTAAAAGATAAATCCTATACATTTCTCTAAGGGAGAGGCTGAAGTTAACATGTTCATCAATTCCAACATCATTTTTTGGTCTCATATCTCTTGTACCTCACCAGCTTATCCACAATAAAAATAAGAATATGAATATTTGGTATTTCTACAATATATTTGATCTCTTCCATAATATATTGAAGATTTTTCTTAGACCCAATCAATGAGATGTTAATTATGAATTAAATGTGTTTCTATGAGATCTCATTTATGGATGGGTATTTAGGGTGAAAAATATGAATGACTACGGGGATGAATAATCAACTATTTTTTAGCACCAAAAGGTAAGTTTTATTATAATGTGATCCCTTCAATTTTAATGAACTATGATTCCAGATATCAATATACCACACACCACATATTTAAGACCCTTATTGAGATGATCATAGAATTTTATTTTATCAATCTAGTAGTTAAATACAAGGAACATTTTGATCATCTCACTATCCATGAATACATAATATATAAACCACATTGGGTCTAATTGATATTTAATGTGCTAAAGGTTTCTTTTAGGGTGACATAAGGGAAATTTATATATTATATTTTAATCTATGTAAGAACCAATGTATCACCCAGGAAGACCTAGCCGATCATTAACATTCCACCACCTCAAAACCAAAAAGAGTTAAGTGGGATACATGTATTCATTTATTATAACATATTGATCATAGTTCACTTACATGGATGTTCCTACCAATTTAAAAATCACTTAAAATTTTATCATCTATTAGTGGGATGAATATTATCAAAAAATATGTCAACATTTTGAATCATTACCACTTCATCCCAAGAGTGTTAATAAATCACATGGATATAAATCCACTCAACCTATTTATGGAAACCCTAAAATGATATCTTGGTTCTCTACACACATTGAAGAATCACATAAAAATGGAAAATAGCATATACTCATTGACAAGATCAATGATATATATAGAGTCTGAATACATTAACATTAAAAAGAATTTTCTTTTATTAATATTCACATTTTCCAAGATTAGAAATTACCAACCAATCTATGAGGCTCACTCGGCCCTCTATGCAGACCCTCTCAAAAATATCCTATATATTCCAATACTAACTGTACTTTTGGAATGTTGTGATAACATCTAATTATAGTTTTTCATTCTTTTTGTGTCTAACATGGAAGTTAAAGGGTATACAATTACATATTTACTCTTATTATATCATTACCTAAGAGTTATGCTAGTGAACATGAATATCTATGATGAGGAAGTATTCTCTATAAATAAAACTCCTTATATTTGGATTATGTATTTATACAGTTCCAGTAGAAGGCTGAGTGGGAAAATAAATGACAATTTGAAGCTTTATATGGTCATATATGAAATTATGATTGTCTCCCTGGTAAATGAGTTCATTCCGAATTCTTTACTACATTATGAAGGGTGAACCAACAGTAAAAGAAATTACAAATCCCACATTATAGTTCTACATAATTATTTACAAATAATTATGATTTTCCAACGTTTCATTAGAAACTAATAATTGGTAATTAAGAAAATAAATGGGGAATACGATGCTATGAAATGATATCTGATCCCTCTTCTTAAGTACATATGAGTTATGATGATAGAATTGCCATTCGAACATATGTTTTCTAACATTAAACAGTTTTTAAATGTCTATATACATTATTTGGATAATGTATCCACATCCCTAGAATATATGGTTGACAATGAGATGATTATCCAAACTACACAGAGAAGTGTGAAATCCCACTTCATTGGCTCTAAATTAAAGGAAATTAGTGGAATTAATTATTCTTAAAAACAAGAAATCTAATATACTATCTAATACATTCCACAACAAGATATATGTATCTCATAATAATTTATCTTCAGAATAGAATTATTCCAACTTATCATGTAAATTGAGAGATGGTCTATATTCAAATAGTAATTTTAATTATTTGCAACATTCTATATTCCTGATATGGTCTCAATAAATGAGGTTTCTATGGGTTTCTCCACAAATACATTGAATTATGAGAGAAATTCATTTGTTATAAAAGAAATCCATAAAGGTGTATAGTGCTCTCCTTGATCAGGAGCCAGGTTAGCCCATCGAATCACGAGTCTTGGGTAATATTATGCATGAATGACAAAAAATTTAATCAATATTACCAAAAATTTACTGGCATGCAAGATACATGACAAATTCATTTATCTCCCTCCAATTATTTCTAACAACCAAATATTAATGGTCATTATCCAGTTGGGTAATGCATTTCATTGGGCTATGTTAACATATACTATCAAGGAATATTAGGTAAATAATTAATTCAAATGAGTTCTACTACAAAGGAGTATAT
The DNA here is from genome assembly GCA_963277665.1 of Viscum album. Classification (NCBI taxonomy): domain Eukaryota; kingdom Viridiplantae; phylum Streptophyta; class Magnoliopsida; order Santalales; family Viscaceae; genus Viscum; species Viscum album. The sequence continues at coordinate 980,699,232 of OY728143.1, read as the reverse complement.
TTTTATACCCCTTATGGAAGTTGAAAAATGTTATTATTACTTATATAATGTTCGAAACCATAACCATATTAATAGTCAATAAAACTATTTTGATATACAATTAAAAAAAAATTATATTAATTAGATTTTAAAAAGATATACTAGTAATAGTAACTCTAGTTTAACCACATGTATCGATAAAAAGTTTTAGAAAATTAGAAGATTGAGGTTTCTAACAAAACTCTATAAAATATCCCCTAGAAGATGGTAGATATGAATAATTCATCTTTATAGAAAAAATTATACATGGATTACAGGTCTAAACCACCATAACCCATAATTATATTCTAATAACCACCAGTTTTATTATTTAGGAATTGAGGTCGTTCTACACATTGATTTCTTCATACCATCACTCTGATATTCCATACACAACCATTTTTTAAATATGCAATGCCCCAAAATAATCATGTTTAGTTAGAGTGTCTGAATGAGGAGATGTTGTGAAAATTACCTGAATGAGAATTCCATTATATTTCAATATAATATGCATTTAATAAATGAGGAAATATATAATAATTTCTTCATGTGAAGATTATGAAGCTATTGAAAACTCCCATAATCCTTTAGAATGAGACTTTGAAAGATGAACCGATGTTGGAGGGACATTAGAACATACAAATGGATTACTTTATTATAGCTTATTCCTTTTCCATAATTTATGGGGAGTGTATCACAAATCCCACTAATGTAATATTTATCAATAAATACTTTTTATAATTTATCATTGGTTAACATCATCCTAACTAGATGCTTTCAAAATACATATTATATATCCCTATCACATGCTGGTAAACTTTATAGAACATGTATGAGACTATAAACATCATATCACTAACATCATTATCACTTAACATTATGCTTCACAGTGTCTTCCTCATTTCATGAAATCAAACTACATAGCTTTTAGTATGCCCTTAATGACCATAAACAACTCAGAATACCCAATTCTCAGTGAATTTACATGAAAAAAGAGACACATTTGTGTCGGAAACCATATTTTTTTCTATAATTATAATTCACAGTCAATGAAAAAATAACCCTTTAATATTTGTGAAATGATGTTAAACAATATGAAATGGGGTAAAATATTTAGGAAACATACATTTCATGGATTTTCCTTCAATACATTGGTTGTCTTTATTACATGAGATCTAGATTCATATGAGGATTCAGATTTTCTTGTATCTAGATTCTACTAGACATTATTAAGATATTAAAAATTTCTTAATATTATTAGAACTATGAGTTGGTTTATTCTTTTCCTTATATGATAAATAATGATTCATTGATCCTATATCATAGCCAAATCTTTTAATTTTAAATAATCCCATCATATTCTCCCTATATGAGATCCAAATCCAAATAAAGTTCTATTTCTTTTACGAAGATTAAAATGACACCCCTAGTTTATCTATAATGAACTCTCATGTGATTAATCTAATATCCTAGTTGTGTCTTTTTTATCACAATGAGAATAAATAATTTGATTTTCAAAGTCCTGGGAAATCACAATGATAATAATGATTAAGGGGAAATATATTCAAAGGTAGGGAATCTATGTCTACTCACAAAATGCTAATGTGTACGACCTAAGGTCATCTGTACGTAACTCCTAAAACAATCAAATTAAGTAATATCTTCTCCCTTACACGATTTAAAATTCTTTTTATGTTTTTCATAGAGCATTGATATATAATAAAATAAAATTCACCCTTTCAGTAATAATGTGTGACTTGATATTGTTTATTTCAAGATTCATAGTGATGGCTAGGTCTCTCATCCTGGGCCCAACTAGGATTTTTAATGCAAATTCACAACTCCTTTGTATTATAAAAATAAACAGAGGGTCTGTTTGTATAAAATTCCATTTCTAGGGGCCTATGATTAAGGTCCCCAATTTAAAATTACATGTTTCTGGATTCCTGTTATCATAGTATATATGTTGATACGTAGATCATTTTATTATTCATAGATGAAACAACCATTGGTTTTATTACTAGTGATCTAGTTTCACCTTATTATTGTCGATTCTTGGATAATCATCTGATTACAAAATAATACAACCCATGCCTCTTCCTTTGTGTAAGATATATATATATATATATTCATTTCATGAACATATTATTTAATGAGTCCTATCCTTTTGGGATATGTAATCATACATTAATCCTTTATCTTATTCCCAGTTTTCAGCCTTTATTAAAGTCTTTATTTTTATGGTATTTTTCCCATGGAATTTCCCATAAATTGATAGTTGCTAAACAAATTTCTGTTTATTACAGAATCTCACAATGAAAAATTATTCTAGTTTATGTTTTCTTTATAAGCCTGTTTTATGATGAAAATCCACCCCATTGGTTGTTTCATCATTATTATAAGCCTGTATAGTTATATAATTGGTGATATGATATTATGTTCTACATATCGATGTCTTTTCTTCATGAAATTAAACTGAATGGGCAAATTCATTATCATATGTGGTTAAACTACATGATATTTATATCATCGGTTCATGATGTTAAATTATAACACATTTGGTTCATCTAAACTGCCCAATTTATTAGTAACTATGTGTTTTTTGGTTTTAATTTTTTCAATATATATAGTGACATCTAGACCATATATTATGAACCTATACATAGATCATCCACCACTATCATTCAATCTTAATGAAGAACATCAATCTAAATTTGTTTAACTAAATTAAAAAAATTGTCACTATTTTGGATACCCCTTTATATGAGTCAGACATTTCATATCAAGAGTTCCATATATTAATAAACTATTCTTGGACATTAGTAACATGTCCATATTTCTTCAAAAGATGGCTATATTTGGTTACCAACCAAAATGATGTTTTCATCCTAAGAAAAAATTACTATAATCTCTATATTCCTTGACAACATCACTATAGAAGCCCTAATTCAAATATGTTAAGAGTTCATACATTGCAAACATATCCCATTTCATTATTCATGTTTCCAAAACGTTGATATATGATTTAAAGTTTCACCATTACTTATTAAAATAAAATTTTGTCATTATTAGATGATTAAAACAATTGAGTCTATTATTTAACACTTCCACCTCATACATTTGACATTTCACTGTGATAGTGAACAATGAAATCTCACCTTTGAGAGAATATTTATAAGAATTGAGATATTTATTCAGATAACATTTGTCTATACCATAATTAGATAGACTATCTTAGTCTATGGTCCATGAACTATACAAATTAAATGTGTATAGAATAGAAAATGTTGAATGAACCTAAACTAAGAACATAATGGTAAATACTGTTTGACTGTAAACAATAGCTCTAAATTGTCCAAATATTAAAACTATAAGCTACTTATATATGATAAATAAAACATATCAGGTAAAAAATCCATAAGGGGATTCCTGAGAAATGGTTGAGTCTCCCATACCTAAAATTCTTATTTTCGAGGGCAATGAAAAAAGTACAGTTAAAAATTCATAAATCTACAAAGCATGTAGGGGATCCAATAATTCCCTATAATAATTGATAAATTATCATGGGACCCAATGGTTTATGGAAATGTTTGAGAAATTTCATATCATATATTTTTCCCCAATAATAAAGTATAACATTAGAGAATACCCTCTCTTTCACTCACCAAATTCATTTCCCAAATGTTATAAACTCCAAAAAAACATCCATGAATATCTGTAACAAGTTTTTTTAGTTTCAATGGGAACCAATATTTCGTTATTCATACATTCCCTTAATAAAACATTTTATGCGCAATCCCAATATGGCCTCTTAATTAGAGGTTTTTTCTCTTACAATGAAATATGTTCTGAAATCATTATATTCCATGATGAATTTGGAATGGAAAATATCATTCAATTATGGCCAACTATCATCCTAGGAATAATTTTCTCATCTTTTCTCCTTGTATAAAAAACCATGATTTATGATTTACAAAACTTATAGTTTCATCTTTCAATTGGATTTGATTTCCTTATATTACAAATTCATTAAATATTCCCTTCTTCAAAAGAAGAAAGCCACATATAACACTTTAAATTGCTATTAGTCCTCATCTCATTACCCTACACCATACAATATAATATGCTTTGATTTAAGACTATAAAATGAATGCCCCAATTCATAAGGCTTTCTATACTAAAAATGTTCTTTCAATTCATGTCATATTTTTTGTAGTACTTCAATGATATATTTTAAAATTCATTCTTAGTTTTTGTAAAATTTATAATCCCTTAAAACTGAAATGATATATAAAAATGAAATAACCATAAATCTATAGTAATCATCGGTTTGAGAACTATAAACCTAAAATATATGTATCGTTCCCTGAGGTAATCTATATTTGTGACACTAGGATATATGTTCACATATGATATTATTCTCATGTGTCTTTATATATAATAATTCACCCCTTTTGTATAAAATCTATTAGAACCTAAACATCAGCTATATTTTGCAAACATTCACATTATAGAATTAAATATTGATAAATACATGTAACACACCAAGATGGAAACCCATTGAGGCCATCCCAGAAAATATTGGATTCTATACATACTAAACATACATCCTACTTTAATTGGAAAACATGATAATATAAAAAGAAAATTTGTATAAAATTTTTTTTAAAAAAAAACTATGAAGGGAGGCCATGGAAAAACCTATGTTTTGACCATCTAGGTATCTTTTATATTATTATTTTGAAAAGTCTAGATCCAAAGGAGAATAAAGTAAAATAAAGGAAACAATACCTTTAGAGTATAATTTATTGTCCCAAATAAAATTAATATTTTATTTCTAGTCCACTTATAATTGGAATAACTTATTGAACCCTATAATCATTTCTGTATCAACAAAGAGGATTCATGCAAAATACAAAAGAATATAACATTGGAATTTTCATCCCCTATTATAAATTTTAATCCCATTTCTTAATACATAATTTTTATCCTCATTACATTCAATCATCTAAATATATATTTTAATAAAAAACTATTATTTATGGTGCATGAAGTGTAAATATACCCATTTTGTGATCCACATCATGAATTAAATGATTTATTTCAAAATGGAGAAACATTAGTGTATGGTGATATATCCTATTCCCATATACATTAATGAGAAACACATAGCATGAAACCATTCTAACTCAAGTGTTTCAGAACCATGATGGGCTGTTTCCAATTCAAATTAATTATTATGAGGAATTCATGTTATCAGGATATTTCTCTTGAAGATTTTGAGGTTTTTAAAAATTGATATTTAGAAAACATAATGTGATTGGATATTAGGGAATATGACCTTTTTAATTTATTGATCAAAATATCATTATATGAACATAAACTTGTCCGAGCCACTTTTCATGATTGAAAAATATTATATGATTCTCTCTACATAGACATGGTGTTTATTAATGGATTCGTATAGCATCATCAAAAAAATTCTATAGTTTATAAATCCTTTTATCCTTATCTCCTTTAACCGAATTGTGGTCCTCCACCCTAGAAGAAATACTCTTATTACTGGTCTTGGATTCTTCAAGTAACATATAGTTCTGAACCATATATATTTTGGTGGCATCCATTTATCATTGAAGATGGTCCACTCAAATTTACACTATATTAACATGATCTGATCATTCTATATATATATATATATATAATTAGATACTTCTTGATACACATCATCTCAAATAATAATAAAATGGGATCTAAATTTTTTCTTGAGAATGAATTTTACTAATATATCCTCTCACTACTATCTTCAATGAAACTTATATACGACACTATGAATTAGATTTAAATTAAACCCTATGTAATTTATAATTGTGAATGTTCAAAGTTTATTTTGTATATTTTTTAGCAGGTCATACAAGGTAGTTTAAGATAATTTCTTATATACATATATCAACATATTTTTTAGGTGATGTGAAATCCATCGAGAGACTCTTTATCAAAATTTGAATATATTTCAAATGTTGAAAAATATTTAGGCACCAACTCACTCAAAAATGGATTAGTATCAATAGTCCCTTATTGAGTTAGAGACATATATACTGATGTCAATATGACCCCTATTAATAAGGATAATGAAATAAAATCTTAGACTTCTATAATTTATTATTATATTAATAAAATAGATAACAAAAAAATATCTCAGCTATCAAATTGGGAAGGAAATATTATAATCAGGGATGTAAATACATACTCTACTCCACCTGAGAATTGATCAAAAATCCTCTAGTCACCCCATTAGTACACATGGTGGATAAATATCCCCATTGTATATCACTGAAAATCTTATCGAATGTTAGTTCCATCAATAGGGTTACAAGACCCCCTAATAAAGTACTAGGCCTAATAGTTATCGCTACCCTATCACTCTATATATGTATATTAATATAGAAGTTGATATGATTTAGAATAACCATAATAGAAATACTAAAAAGTTAGAACCAATAATCCAATTCCAATGATGTTGTCAACATTGTGAGATCATTGGTAGTGTAATCAGTTAGTTCTATCATCTACTTTTAGTGACTCAATGGATTAGGGTGGATAGGTCTGATTTCCAACGAACATGGATTTTCAACAAATATTGATTACAATATAATTTCGGCCACTGTTTCCACTCATATAGAACACCAATATGTGATTTTGGAAGCCATTCTCAATAGATATTATTGAATTCATGAATCTAAATCCCCTAAAACATTTTCACCAACATTGGTTATGTTTAGGTGAGGGAAGGTACAACCAAATCCTAAATCTATTGAGATTCAATCGTTATTTCTCCCTCAGAGTCCCATTATTAAGGGATATGTACTAGTGCTCCTTGGGGAAATGATTACCCTGAATATAGAAACACTATAGAGACACCATGAATCCTTTTATCTAGAGGAGAATTTACTAGTGTTGTTGGGTCATTAGTTTTACCAAACCTTCCTTGAACCTCTATTGTGACCAAATCTATATTACACCAAATTAGGATCTTAGATGTTGCATGAATTTGAATAGTTGGTATCTACATAAAATTGAATCACATTCCATAATCTACAAAAACAAAGATGTCAATAAATTAAATGAAATCATGAAATTAATTTGTATGTATAATTCAAACTTTTTTTCCCAACGTGAATAAATTTTGATAAAAATCATTCCTACAGTCACCTAAAAGTCTCACATGATTATAATATTTGGAATAAAGAAACTAGTATTGGTGGTGGTTTAAATTCTATATCAATGTTGGTGATTACCTCCCATATATGATCCTCCATTGAAGGGGAGACTCCAATATTTTTTACTTTAGGATACCCTAGATAAGTTATCATTTCCATAGCATAATACACTAGAGATATGATGAGAGTATTCCATTCATTTTTAACATATAATTAATGAAAATATTCAACACCATTTAATAATACGATAAAAGATAAAATAGGAAAACCATATTACTTATCACTAGGATTTGTTTTCACTTTTGACTCCCTCATCGATTTCATCTCTATGATTCTTCATCAAATCATGTTCTTAATCCCTATAAATGATATGTAATTTAATTGAATATATTGAGATAACAATATCATAGTAGTGGATCCCCATGAAATCAAGCTGATCAATATAGTAAAGTATTTTGGTGGTGTATATAGACCCAAACCACATTATTACAATGTCTATCCTCAAGATAAATTACATAATACCCTTGAATGGCATGGTTTTTTAGAGGTTCCCCAGTCTATCCATGCTTCCAAAAATGTTTCTTCAATTATTATAGCTTCTTTAGGAGGTCTATAAATAATTAGGGTAGTTTTATTCTAACTCGTTAGATATTCATTGGAAAATTTAAAACTTTAGTGCTTCATCAGTGAAATCACTATTTCTATCATGATTGCTTCAATAGATTTATATTTACCGACACCATAAATTGTTTATAAACATCTGACTAGAGGAACCTAGATGGTTAGATATGCACTAAAATATTTCATTTTTTGTTTCTCAGCATAGTTTATCATAATCCCCATTACAACATTAGTAGGTGGTATAAAAAACTGATTATATTATCGTAATGTAAGAAATAATTTCCTTGTTACCATAATATTATTCTTTTACTTCATGCTACTAGGAAAATATATACATTTCATATTTGAATAATGAAAATTTAATCCAAATATGCAATGTGACTACCCCTTACAAATTATCCCCCTATTTAAGTATCTAATACACCATTCCTAAATGATATAAAACATAATCCCTCTTCATGTGTTTTAAAAGAATTATATATGGTGACACTAGTGGAAGATGAGTATGGGATATGATAAATTGATTCTTCCAATAAATATTTTTATTTACAACCAACTCTTATAAAGTATACAGCTTGAATCCACCTATAAATTGAAGATAAATCATGATTTGTGAGATAGGGATATATTAGTTTCTAACGAACACATGGAATCCATTTAAATAATTATCCATCTTAAAAGTACCCAAAATTTTGAATAACATTGAATAGGTCCTTCAATTGATGATTATTCTATTGGATACCTTGTAAATTTCCTACACTGGAACATCTAGGTTGATTTGATGTTCAATATCTTATTACAGATCGATAATTAATTTTCTAATTTGGATATAGATATGTGACTCTAACAAGGGGATAAGCAACACATTGAGACAACTATAAATCAAATCAACAAATCGAGTTAGTCAATAAATTATAGGGGTGAACTGCAAACCCAATCCAATGTACTTAGCCCTTTTCAAGCCCATCATGTTTGCATCTAAATATCTAGTATTCATTATAATTAGTTTGCTTATCAAACTCATAATTTTCACCTTTTCTCATTTGGAATGATAAACATATTATCCCATGTGGTGATGATATTCCACACTTCATACTAATCTCATCTACCTCAAGGATAATTTTTTCCATATATATAAATTCTTATTATTTTATATGAGTCCTCTCATCTATATCCCACACTATAGGTGGTGGGAATGAACTCAAGATACATATATCCCATTTTTTCGCTTTATATATTTTATATATCCAAAATACTAATACTGGTTTCCTTATACACTAGTGGAAATATGATTGTTTATAGAATCCAATATATGACCAAATATTAAATGATATTATTGATGTAGTGTGATATGAAATTTGAGGCTACTAATGATCATGGTAGTTAGAACAACATAAAAAAATAAATTATTTAAATTATGTCTCAAATAAGAACATTTGGAAATATATCACATAATTTCACCTGCCCAATTATATAATTCACCCATGTTTCATGTGATAGTGGAAAATATCTTCAAGAGAAGGCTGATTTTCCACACCTGCACATGAATCATCTACCAAATTTTTGTTAAATACCTGGGTGATTACTCTTGACAAAGTTATGTGACATGTCAACATATTTATTTAGGTATGTGACCTCTTTTAGCTAACTTTCCCTATGTGAAGGAACCATGTGATCGAACATGATCAGTCAACAAGAAAGTTTGGATATTTGACCTACTGATAGAGTATTGTAAAACAAACTACCTCATATTACCTACCTACCATGGGTGAAGGGGTATATACACACTTTACTAGAATGGTTCATGGCCCATACTAGGAAAATTGATCCATTTTTTGATGCCCTATGAAAATGATGATCAAACCAAGTGGTTTTCCAACCCATGAATATATTTATCATCGTTAATGATCTGACCATTATCACAAATATAGTTTATAGAATCCATTGATGGACCAGTTTAGGTGGACCCCAAGGCCTAGGATCTCTCTTCAAAGCTTGGTGACTAATATTATGATAGGGGATTCCAATCATCCTAGATTTTTTCTACTACATCCATTATGTCAAAAGATGATTTGAAAATAATCCCATTAGAGAATGATTTCTATGATTAACCACATACAATAGGGTCTCGATGCCCTAAACTGTACCCATAAATTCCTAGAACACAACTTCCTTAACAAACAATATATTTAATAGTGGAATGATTCAATGCACTTAATCCCTTGATATATAATTAAGGGTTATGTTAATAATGTTTTTTATATTAGGTTAATTATAGTCTATAATTTGGGGAAGGTGAATATCACCAAGTGAACCTGACTCATTCCAACCATACCTATGTACTGGCACACTTTCTAGTGATTTCTTCTTCACCACATACATGGTAATACTATTTTGGGGTGTTCTCAATGGATTATGTGAAATAGTTCATTCATATAATATATTACCTAGGAACCCCATTTGTATAATTAAAATAAAGTGGTATAAATTGGTTCTACCAACTATCTCTAAAATGGAATTTCATACTTCACTAATGTCACCAACCTCTCCAAAGACATATATCTTGTTGAGGTAAAACCAAAATACCTTTATGGATTCCTTTCACTAAGTTCAATCCACCCAAAATTCCATTCAAGACCCTCATCCAAAACCATATAACCAACATGATTTGGGATTTCACACCATTATGCATCACTTAGATTGTGGATTCCCTTAAGTAAATGAGGATTTGGGTTATCATCATCAATAGATAGAACCTAAAAATGAATCATTATTATGGAATCCATTTACAATGAGGGTCCCTAAAAGGGAGACACTTGAGTGATCACTCCTTGATCATTGATGGATTTAGAATCCATTCAATGAGATGGGTCATATGGGCCATCCATATTTGTGTAATCCCATAGTGTTTCTTAATGAAGGCCACATAAATTCCCCTGTAAACATCCCTCACACATAAATAAGATATATGATGGTTGGATAGGATTTCCCTTTAGGTAGGTGACACATTATTTTTCCAATTGGATCCATGATAGTTTATATCGGTGATACAATAACTGGTCTAATGAAACGAGAAACATGGGAAACTTATGGATTATACCCCATGCTATATAATTACATAAAGACATCATTATATCAAGATTTTAAAATACATGTTGGATTCCTATCCTTTATCCTTAAACTATTTCAATAAAACTACATAGAATTTAATAATTACATCGATGGGATATATATGAGGTCTATCATATGTTCATGTTAACATCATAAACCAATTAAAAAAAATCTTCCTGGGGACATATCACATGTAATATCATCCACATACTTCAATAAATTTTCCATACACATAGTGGTACATAGTTCTATTTCAACAGGGACATACTCCTTTGAGTTTCTCGTTATCAGTTCATCTCCTTGATAAAATATTTTCCAAACTACATGGAAGTATTTCCTATGTGTATCATTATACTTCCTCTCTTAGGTGGTTTCCCTAACATGATCACATGTCTAAGTAGTAAGCTTTATTCCTAAAATATATCCAATTCTGTCCTCATCCAACCACAATTTCATTGAAAGATTTCTAGAATTGTCCAATCAAGTGTAAGTAAAACACAATCCATATTTTAGGAATCTCCAACCTAATCCTACTTAATATATGATGTCAAACTACATGGTTTGGTCTTAATCACATAACATTATACTATATAAGTTAAAAAATGTTGGTTTATATTCTTATTTTTATAGGATAAATAGGATAACTCTTCATGTTTTAATCCCACCATCATAACATCTCACACATTCCTGGATGGTGACAACACACTGAATCACATTTTTTACATGAAACTATAATTTGTTTTTGTTATGTATATGAAAACCCCACATTTTTTAATAATATATAGTCTTATTTTAAATAGTGGATAGAGGTATCTAAATACATGACTTGAAGGACCATTGGAATGAGGAACCATAATAAATGTTAGCCCATGGGCCTGGTTTTCATGAAAGACGAATGAGATTCCACAAAGGTCCAAACTGAGCATCCAAGCATCACCTAAAAATCCCATATGTCGCTTTTTGGATCCCCAATGAGAAACCATTAAAATGAACTTCAAAAGCATGAAAAAAAGATATGGAACCCCTCTTTAACCAATTTCGAGGAAGTGGGATAGTGATAGGTGTCAGAAACCCATCGCTCTTTCAGGAATTCCACCCAAAAACACATGGATGAATCTGTTCCACAATACCTCCAAAATGTGTCTCATTACAAGTAATTTCATCACCAAAAACACAATGTGTCTACCCCTCTGCCATGGTGAATCCTTCCTTGCAGCACATATCACTTTTTTTTAAGAGAACAGCTTTGTCCAAGTGGAAAAAGGGACTATATATAAGTGAAATAACACTTATTTCTCATTCAAGTATCCCACATAACAATTCTGTATTGAGCTGAACTACCAACCCGACGTGTCATGAAAAATTTATGGTCACTCTGTGTCATATGATACTAAAAGTTCCTCAAAAATTTAGTGAACTGAAGGAAACAAATTGGCCTAATTTCCCAAAAATTGGAGGCCAAAATTAGTTCCAATGCTGGACCAAACCACCACCCAATTAACCCCATTTTCTACCACACTATTAGAGCAGCAAAAGAGAGACAAATTAATCCCCACCATTAAAATCCACCACTAAATGTAGATAATAAATAGGTGACACATTACTTAGAATTCATACATTTAGATAACCAATCATCACCAGATAATGTAAACTAATGAGAGTGACATGCTTGGAATCCGAATAATCTCGAATCCACACCATTGAAATCTACATAACACGTTTTCAATGAAAATTGACACCAATTGTTCCGAAACCATCGTCATGTTTAAAATACATTCTATATACATGATAAGAAATATAAACATCACCAACCTCCATTTTTTCTGAAACAACATTGACTACACTGTCAGAATCATACCTGGAAAAGATCTTTTGGTGAGACACCAAAATATGGGGACACGATGGGAGAGAAATCCAAAAAAATGAGGGAGGACTCCACATGGATAGATAGTGGATGATGATTCTATCCACATGAGACCTATGTCCAAATAATAAAACATACATAACAAATGAGATCAACCAAAAATATCCATGAATGAGATTAATTTGGATTTAATCTCATGACCCTATGATGTTGGACCGAGCCGACACCGCAATGACCACCATGAAAAAATAAAATGCTTCCGAGATAAGAGAGATCCAAATATCAATGATATTAATTTGTTAAGGATTCATAAAAATAAATTAAATTTATTAGAGTGTCCTGGTGGAGGATATAACCTCCCCTATTGGGTTCACAAGCCCCATCCTATAATCTTCTCAACTGTTGAGGGTGCATAAGATTCACTGGTGAGAAATTCTAGTAACCACATTCCCAAGGAAAGATGATATATAGATACATTTTAATTTCATGGATATGGGATCCATTATATATTTCAGGTTTTATGAAAATATAAACTAATAACTAACCAAAATAAGAATAGTAGCACCACCATGATGATATTGAATCCATCTTCGCCCTCTTTTAATAAAAAAAATCAAGCCAACCCATTTCATGTGAAATTAAAATGGTGAACAAGATAAGTGTCATTGCATAACAAAAAATAACCATGTTGGTTCGCACATGCAGATTTCACTAGTTGAAATTATACTTACTTATGACACTACATTGATCATCATTTTTGTTTTCAATATTTTTTATTCAATAATACCCTCGTTATAATTTTATTCAATATAAAGATATGGGATCCACCTACATCATATGTTATAACAAAAAAACTACCACATAATTCATGATCCTCATTTCTAGAAGGAATACATTTCCCATCCACCAATTAAAATATCATGTGGTGAACAAAATTATTTGGAAGTACCACAAATGTGGTTCTATTATAACATAAAATACATATGTGAGAGTCTTGAGGCATTTAATCTCATGAACCCATCCTATCATATGAAATCCACATCATAGCCCACAAATCCTGTAACATCCCAGGTAAATAAAGAATCAGAAATTTACCATAATTATTAATATTTTGGAATTAAATATTAACTTTACTTTAATGTATATTTTATGTTTGATGATGTACCTGACATGCAATAATGGGTTTCTTTGAAATCATACGCTTCATACTAATAATACAATATTATTATTTTAAATGGTAGTTAATGCTTAGCTGTTGTATTGGTGGGAATGAATAGAAGTAACTAAAATATTATTATACATGTTTTTTAAATGTTTTTAAATTTATCAAATAAAATTTAGAGGCTTAAAATGTTAATGAATCAAATTTTAAGCCTAATTTACCTTAAAAGGTTTATTTAACACCATTTGATGGAAACCCCTCTTAAAATATAGTTATAGTCACTTTTATATTATCTATTTGACCAAATAAAATTCTTTTTTAGATTTAGGACATCAAAATGTACTTTGGGTAAATTTTTGGTATTTTTATGATAAAATTCATCTTTAAATGAATAGTGAAAAATAATGTATTTTTATTTAAAATTTACTTTTAATATAATATATTTATACAGTTATATTATCTTTTTAATTGTTTTTAAAGTATAATTAGATTATATTTCTACTAATTAATCCAATGTTGGTCATTGAAATTAATTTTACATTGAAATTTGACACAAAAAAGTGTCGATATTTTGATAGTTATTGTTTCTTAAAAACACTCTATTTGTTTTGACAATGGGAATTTATTTTAAATACATTAATTCATCTTCAATGTTTTGGATTTGGTAAAATAGACATAATTTTTGAATCTATAATATTAAATATATCTTAGGCATATGTTTTGGCAGCTTTCTGAAAAACTTCAATTTTTGATGAATAGTGAAACCACTAAGTAGTAGTTAAAAACTGACATTTTCATTTAAATGAAATTTTACCACTTATGAGAATTGAATTTAAAAAATCCCACATACATTTTTTTATTAGTATGTAAAATTTTGTTTGATAAGATGAAAATAATTTTTGGTGAATAGTAACTTTTGACTTTTATTTACTGCATTTAAAGGTAAATATTGTAATTAATGTTAGAAAAATATTATAATGATAACATATTACCTTAAAAAATTCCCTAACCATATTGGTTAAGTTATTTACGACTGTGGGAATCTTTGGGTCGATTTTGGGACCCCATGGAGCCACATGAGAGTGATAATGGCACTTTATTTTAATTAACCTAATGTAATGGAAAAAATGACACATACGAATATATTTTAGGAAATAAATTTAACATAGGGGTATATAAGATATAATTATGACTATAAATAATCATTATAAATATAAACTTCTTTCCTACATCATGGTATATTATTATAATTTATATAAATCAAATAAATTAAATTATTTATGAGATAATAATGATGCAGTATTTACCTCATTAATAAATGATTTAAATAAATAAGATTATAAATATTAAAAAAAATATAAAAAACTTGTCCAATTATTATTTGAAGATTTTATTTTAAAATTTAGTCTTCTTATCTTCACTTTTAATGAGTTTTTTATTTTTAGAAACCGAAGATAGGTTTACAATAAAATAATATTTGCAAACTTTTATAAAGACCCCCTCCCCCCCTTTATAAAAAACCTTCACTTCTTACTCATTCCTCACACCTTTCAAGACATTTGGATCATTAAAAAACTATCCAAAATATGCTATCAAAATCCCTATCCTCCTCTTAGAAGCATCACCTTAGGCAGAAGGCACTTCAAGAAGTCCTTTTGGATCAAACAAATGGGAGTTACCCAAATTTAAGGTAATGATTCCTCTTAAATTATTTTATTTTATTTTACTTCTACAACCCCTAAACTCTTTTTATTATATTCTATTATAACAACAATAGTATCATCAATACACTAGAATGTTTTTATCAGATGTATTTAAATTACACTTAAACACACCTCCATCTAATGGGTGAAGAACATACTATTTTTGTGGATGGCAGACTCACTCCTCACCAAACGATGATTATTCGATTATCTCCTACCTCTTCACATGGTTGACATTAAGATGAGACTATATTTATATATGATATATATTATTTTTATGTTTTTTTTATTCTTCTGTATTTTCCTTTTATATCATACGTTTATGGTTTCCATTATGGGTAAACATGATAATTTCATTTAAGGAAGTGCAGACTACCGCCCCTCAAAGTGATATGACTCGGTAATACCATATGTGGGACATATAAAGGATAGTGTAAATTTAATTATATATGATATTATACTGGATTTATAATATATCTGTGTTTCATTATGTTTTAATTTCATTAAAGTATGAAATAGAAATGAAAGTAGCGTTCATGCGTACGTACAACTTATCGTCTCTAGGAACGGTACATTTAATTTCATATCTCACAAATGTTATGTATTGTTATAAATACATATATATAATGAATATATATGATGTATATGATATCTAAAATGTGAATATCATTCTGAATATAATGAACTATTGACCACATGGACAACTTGTAATTATATGGTGTTCATTTGTGACTCAAGTACCAAATATGGACAAAACAACCATTATTAAATTAAATTATTAAATAATGTTTATAACATGGTAATAAGTGATATAAAAGGAATAATAAACATTAAAAATTTTCTTACTATAGTATAAATTAACTTTAGTTTATTATTCAGGAGATTAAAAAATGAACGGCTCTAGTCAGACACGACGTAAGAGAATTCATCTCAATATCCTTTCATTGGGGCATCCATTGATTTATACATGAATTTATTTTATATGGTGTATAAAACCCTTTTAATTTTGTTTCATTCAAAGGGAATCTTTTTCTATGAAGTGTTTTACTAAAGGATAAAAAGTAAGGTTTCTTTTAATGCAAGTGGTGAAAATGACCTTTCTTCTGTTGTGATTATTATTTTCTCCTTGGCTTCCTTAACAAGCCGAAATGTTTTTTTAAAAGGAAAATAAATACCATATACTCTTTTATGTATTTTGGTATTGAAAATAGTTTTGATAATGGATTAGTTAATTCAATATATTTAAGTGATATATTGTGATTGAAATGTGGAAATATTTTCTTTCCTTTATATTTGTTTATGTGTTATGATTTTATAATGGTACTTGGACATTTGACAGGTGGTTATGTGATTAAACAAATGACAGGTGGTGTCGTGAAAAACCAGGATAGGTGGTTACATTATAACCTCCAATTCATTAGGTATGGAAGTCGGTCGTATGACTATTCCATTTAGTGATATGTGTGGAAGTCAACCGTATGGGTGTTCCACTTAAGAATGTTTGTGTCCCAAGGTACCTTTATATGTTATGTGTTATTTATATGTGTTTTATGGTAATATTTTCCATAAAAAAGGGTAAGAAATGATATTTTATTCAGTGAAGAGTATTTACTACTTCATAAAGGTGAAATTTATTACTTATGATAAAGTAATCATGGATTAATTATTGTTTTGAAAAAATAATAGTTTTCTTTCTTTGTGTATCCCTTACTGAGCCTTTTTTGCTCTTCCCAATTTTTTGAAATGTTTTTCACAGGACATAAAGTGGAATAAGGTCATGGATGGGATCAAAGAAATTTCATGCTATCTAAAACATGGAACTCGATATCACCCTTTTTTTCATGAGTTTTTATTTTGTGAAAAATAGAAACTGAGTAGATGTGTCTACATGTATTATTCATGTTGTCATTTATATATTATGGCCTAATTCTCTAAAACTATAATCCCGAAAAGATCCTCAAAGTGAATTATTCATTTAATTCAAGATTATGTAACGCTTTAATGAGGGGTCCTTATAGATGGTATCTGAGATCAGTTTAGATTACTTTAGGAGTTAGAATATTGTTAAATTAATGTCCCTAAATTAATTTATAGTATGATTGAAATGAAATAGTATTTACAGATTTCCATGTTTCTTCACCTAAGATATTTTTGTGTTCGTAATGGTTTTTCGCAGAGGAATCATGGTACCTATGTTGGGATGACATCAGGAAGAAGATAACCTTCCAAATCAGCAACCAGAGACGGTCGGTATCAGAACTGAATAGTTTGTTGCAGTAATGGCACAATTGACTCATGCTATAAATGGTGGTGTTATCCATGCACGATATCAGCCAAATCAACCACAAAGAAACATGTTAGTAGTAGAGCATTTCATTAGGCAACATCCCCCATCATTCAGAAGATCATCTGACTTTGTGAATGAGGAAGGGTGGATAAAAGCAGTGGAGAATTTTTTTGACTTCATGGGGTGTTCAAAACATCAAAAGGCCAGTCTTGTTGTTTACTATTTTGAAGGTGAAGCTGATCAGTGGTGGTTGATGGTGAAAAATATCATGGATAGTGAGGAGATTGATGATGTTTTTAGGGATGAATTCATAGGTATGTTCCTTGAGAAATATTTTCTTAAAGTGGTTCGACATAGGATGGAAACTAATTCATAGAAATGTGGTAGGAGGATGACTCCGTGGAGGTTTATGAAGGAAAGTTCAGTCGACTGGAAAGGTATGCTCTACATTGCATCTGAGATCTTGATAGCAAGATAAATAGATTTTACTCTAGATTGAAGCTACTATATAGAATATAATTAGCCTCTTGTGAGTTAAAATGTTATGAAAAACTTGTTCGATGTGCGGAGAAGGTGGAAATGGAGTTTTCTGATGATCATGTGTTCTTTGAAAAACAATAGAATAAAAGGTCTAGTGGGTAGAAAAGGGAAATAATTCTTCAAAGAAGCCTAGAGGTAAGACAACTAAATATCCATCTTGGGAGAAGTTTGGTAAAAAGCATCCTGGAGAATGTCTATCAATGTCTGGGAAGTGCTTCCGGTTTGGTAATTTTGGTCATATTTCTCGTAACTGTATGGAAGATGATCAAGAAGGAAATGAAAAGCCAGTGGTAAAATGTATTAAGTGCAATGAAATGGGTCATTATGCAAATGAGTGTCCAGAGAAGAACTCAACATAGGTAACTAAATCCAAATACATGAATAAAGGGGTGGTTAAATCCTTTGAAACAAGGTCAGGAGATGTTGGGCCATCAAATGAAGTACTATCTGGTACACTGTTTGTTTGTTCAGATTATTCCAATGGGTTCTTTGATTCAGGGTCTACACATTCATTCATTTGAGAAAATATTTCTAGTAAATTGGGAATTCAACCACAAGATATGAATCCTGAACTTATGGTAAAAACACTGGGGAAAATGTTGAGACAATAAGAAATTATAAGAACCTTCATGTCCTTGTGTGCGGGAAGAATCTACATGAAAATCATATTGTTTTTCCACTAGTAGAGTTTGATGTTATTTTAGTTATGGATTGGATTTCTGTTTATCATGCTAAGATTGAATATAGATCTAAAGTGGTTTCTTTTCAAAAATATTTTCAGTTTGTATACAACAATGAACACTTACTTTTGATGACATATTAGGAAGCTGAGAAACTAATAAAATATGGAAATGAATGATACCCTTCAGATATTATTGACAACAAAGGAACTGTTCAGATAAATAACATAACAGTGGTAAATTATTATCTTGATGTTTTTCTTTATGAGTTGTCTGATATTATACATGATCAAGAAGTTGAATTTACTCTAGAATTAGTTCCTGATGCAAATACAATTTCAAAACCCCCTTATCGAATGGTTCAAATTGAACTTTTAGAGTTAAAGAAGCAATTATAGGAGTTATTAGATAAAGGTTTCATTCGAACTAACACATCACCCTGGGGTGCTCTTGTCTTATTTGTTAAAAATAAATATGGTTCAATGAGGCTTTACATTGATTATATAGCATTGAATAACATCCCTATTAAGAAAAAGTATCATTTTCATCATATTGATGATTTTTTTGATCAGATCCACAGAGATCATTATTTTTTAAAGATTTATTTGAGGTCGGGGTACCATTAGTTGAATGTAAAGGAAGCAGATATTCTGAAGACCGCATTTCATACCAGATATGGCCATTATGAATTTTTAGTTATTCCTTTTGGTTTAACAAATGCACCTTCTGTATTCATGGTTCTTATGAATAGAATTTTTTACGAGTTCTTAGATAAGTTTGTGGTTGTGTTCATTGATGATATTTTGGTTTATTCTCATAGTAAATAGGAACATTAAAGGAATTTTAGGGTTGTCTTTAAAACCTTAAAAGAAAATAAACTATTTGGTAAATTCAGAACGTGTGAGTTTTGGTTACAAAAAATTTATTTCCTTGGTCACATTGTTCAAAACATTGTATAACTATTGATCCTGCTAAAAGAAAAGTTGTTGAATAATGGACAAGACCAACAAATATTACTAAGATTAATGGTTTTCTTTGTTTTTCAGGTTATTACCAGAGGTTTGTTAAGAATTTTTCATGGTTATCTAGGCTAATTACTAAGTTAACTTGAAAAGGTGTTAAGTTTATTTGGACAAAGGAATGTGATGATTGTTTTCAATAATTGAAAAGAAGATTGGTGAATGATCCAATTTTGGCACTGCCTTCTAGAAATGGTGAGTTTGTTATTTACAGTGATGATTCTTTGAAATGATAGGTTGTGTCCTTTTGTAGAATGATCAGGTAATTTCTTATGCTTCACATTAGTTGAAACCTCATGAGTTAAATTACCCTACACATGATTTGGAATTAGATGTTGTTGTTTTTTTCTTTAAAAATGTTAAGGCATCATTTGTATGGAGTAAAATGTGAAATATATACTGAATTTTTTTTTGATGTATATATTCACTCAAAAAAATTGAACATGAGACAGAGGATATGGTTGGAACTAATCAAGGATTATGATTTCATGATTCATTAATATCTAGGATAGGAAAATAAAGTGGAAGATTCTTTGAGTTGAAAAAGTAATGCATTATTAACACTGATACATTTGGAATGAGATCCTTTGGTTTTCAATTTAATGAATTTTGGAATAGAGGTTGTTGGTGCAAGAGATTCTTCAGTTTTTTTCAGGTGTCAGTGAAATCATCCCTATCATATAGAATAAAACAAGCACTGAAAGAAGACAGTGAGTTTTAGAAAAAGGTAGAGTTGGTTCAGAAGGGTGTGTTTCTGGATTTTAACATTGATAATGATTGTGTTTAGAGATTTGAAAAAAGATTATACATGCATTATGATACACAATTGAAGAATGATTTGTTTTGTGAAGCTCATGGTTCTCCATTTTCAGTTCATCCTGGAAGTACAAAGATGGGGATGGATCTTGAGAAATATTACTGGTGGGATGGAATGATAAGAGATATTTCTGATTTAACTATGAAGTGTTTGACTTGTCCAGAGGTCAAAGTACAGAGGTAGTTACAAAAATGGATGCTTCAATCTTTACCGGTGCCAGAGAGGAAATGGGAAAATATATCCACGGAATCTGTTTTGGGATTACCAAAGACATATCGAGGTAATAATTCAATCTGGGTTATTATTGTTCAGTTGACTAAATATGCTCATTTCCTTCCTATTCGAGATACATTGTCCCTAGAACAACTTTCTCGGTTGTATATTAAATAGATAGTCAGGTGGCATGGAGTTCCCCTCTCCATCATATCTTATCGTGATCTCAGTTTTACTTCTATCTTTGGAAGGGCCTTCAGAAGTTGTTGTTTACTAAATTAAATATTAGTACAACTTTTCATCTGTAATCAGATGGGTAGTCAGAATGAAAAATTCAGACCTTGGAGGATATGCTACGTGCTTGTTCACTGAATTACCAGGGATGTTGGGGTCAACATCATTCTTTGGTTGAATTTTTTTTATAATAACAAATTTCATTCTAGTATACATATGTCTGCATTTGAGGCATTATTTGGAAAGTGTTTTCAAACTCTTTCATTTTGGGATGAAGTATGTGAAAGGAAGATGATGGGGCCAGAATTGGTAGAAGAGATGGAAGAAAAGGTTCAGTTGATTCATAATAACATGAGAACAGATCATAGTAGGAAAAAAATTAATGCGGATAACCGGAGGAAGGATCTCTATTTTGAGGTAGGTGATCATGCCTTTCTCAGAGATTCTCTATGGAAAAGTGTGGTGCGTTTTGGTAAGAAGGGAAAATTGAGTCTGAGGATCATTGGACCATATAAAATCCTGGAGAAAGATGAATCATTTGCGTATAGAGTGGCATTACCTCTATGTTTATCAAAGGTACAATTTTTTATTCATGTTTCAATGTTGAGAAAGTATATGTCAGATCCACCTCATGTTTTGAGCCAAAAGGTAGTTCAGTTGGAAGCGAATCTCTCTTATGAGGAACAACTAGTGCAGATTCTTGACCATAGAGAACATGTGTTGCAGAATAAGGAAATTCACCTGGTAAAGGTTTTGTGGAATAACCTTATGGTTGAAGAGGGAACATGGGAATCTGAAAATACTACAAGGGATAAAGACCCCACACATATTTGATAAGTGAATAAAATTATGAGGATGTAATTTCCAAAAGTGGGGAAAGATGTAACGTCTTAGGTAAAAAAAGAATAATACATTTTCGAGAATTATTCATATTTTTGAATTAAATATTAACTTTACTTTAAAGGGGTTTCTATGTTCGATGGCGTACCCGATACATAACAAAGGGTTTCTTTGATATCTTACATTGCACCCTAATAAAATCATATTATTATTTTATATGGTACTTAACGCCTAGCCTTTTTATTGGAGAGAATGAATAGAACTAACTACAATATTATTATACCTTTTTTTTAAATCGTTTGGCATTTATCCAATAAAATTTATAGGCTTAAAATGTTAATTAATCTAATTTTAAGCATAATTTACCTTAAAAGGTTGATTTATTGCCTTTTTATGGAGAAACCTATTTAAATATAGTTATAATTACTTTTATATGTTATATTTGACGAAATAGAATTCTTTTTTATATTAGGGTCATCAAAATTTACTTTGAGTAATTTTTTGGTATTTTTCTGATAAAATTCATTTTTAATGAATAGTGAAAAATACTGTATTTTTATTCAAAAGTGACTTTTAATATAATTTATTTATACCATCATATTACCTTTTTAATTTGTTTTAGAGTGTAATTAGGTTATATTTTTACCAATTAAATCAATTTTGGTCATTGAAATTAATTTCTCTTTAAAATTGGACATAATCAAGTGTTGATCTTTTGATAGTTATTGTATCTTAAAAACATGCTATTTATTTTGACTGGAGAAATTAATATTAAATTAATTAATTCAACTTATATGTTTTTAATTTGGTAAAATAGACATCATTTTTGAATTCGGAATATCAAATATAGCTTAGGATGAATTTTTGGCAGTTTTCTAAAAAACATCAATTTTTGATGAATAGAGAAACCACTATGTAGTAGTTAAAAACTGACATTTTCATTTAAATGAAATTTTACCACTTCTGTGAATTTAATTTCTAAAATAAAACATACATGGTTGTTACTAGTAAGTAAAATGTGGTTCAATAAGTTGATAATATTTGTTTGGAGAATAGTAACTTTTGACATTTATTTACTGCAGTTAAAGATAAATCGGGTAATTCAAGGAAAAAATAATATTATAATAATACAAGATTACCTTAAAACATGCCATAACCTTATTTTTTTAGTCTTTTAAAACCATTGTATGTTTTGGGACGATTTTGGGACCCCATGGAGCCACATGGGAGTGATAATGACACATTATTTTAAATAACTTAATGTAAAGGCAAAAATGAAAAAACAAATATCTTTTTGTAAATAAATTTTTACATGGGGTTATATAAACTATATTTTAGACTATAAATATTAACTAGAAAGATGAAATTATTTCATACATCATGGTATCTTTTTTATAATTTTTAGACATCATAAAAATTAAATTATTTAGGAAAAAATAATGATGCATTATTTACCACATTAATAAATGATTTAAATAGATAAGATTATAAATATTAAAATAATATCTAAAACCTGTCCAATTTTTATTGGATGATTTTATTTCGATAATGAGTCATCTTATATTGATTTTTAATATGTTTTGGATATTTATAAACTCAATATAGGTTTATAATAAAATAATATTTGTAAACTTTCCTAAAGAGCCCCTCCTCCCCCTTATAAAAATCCCTCACTTCTTACTCATTCCTTAAAACTCTCAACTCATTTGTCTCGTCCAAAACCTGACCAAATAATCTCTCAAGATCCCTCTCCTCCTCCTGGAATCCTTTCCATATGCAGAAGGCACTTCAAGAAGTCTTTTTGGTTCAATCCAATGGGAGTTACCCAAATTAAAGGTAACAGTTCCTCATAATTTCTTTTCTTTTATTTTAATTCTCTAACCACTAAACTCATTTTATTACATTATTTTATAAAAAAAATAGTATCCTCAATATACTAAGATGTTTTTATTATAATTATTTTAATTACACTTATACACACCTCCATCTAATGGCTGAAGAACATACTGTTTCTGTTGATGGAAAACTAACGCCTCACGAAATGATGATTGTTCAATTATCTCATAATGCCTTCAATGGTGGCCATTAAGATGAAAATATATTTATATATGATATATATTATTTTTAATTTTTCTTTATTATTATGTATTTTATTTTTATAGCATACATTTATGGTTTCTATTATGGGTAATCATGATAGTTTCATTTGAGGAAGTGCGGACTACCGCCCCCTCAAAGTGATATAAGTTGTTAATAACATTTGTGGGACATATAAAGTATAGTGTCAATGATATGATATATTATATTATAATAGAATTATAATATTTTTATGTATCATTATGTTTTAATTCCATTAAAGTATGAAATAGAAATTAAAGTAGCATTCATGTGTACGTATGACTTACCGTCTTCATGAACGCTGCATTTCATTTCTAATCTCCCAAATGTAATGTACTATTATAAATACATATATATACTGGATATATATGATATATATTTTATCTAAATCATGAATATAATTTTGGATATAATGGACTATTGACCACATGAACAACTTGTAATTATATGGCGTTCATTTGTGACACAAGTACCAAATATCGACAAAACAACCATTATTAAATTAAATGATTACATAATGTTTATAACATGGTAATAAGTGATATAAAAGGAATAATAAACATTAAAAATGTTCTTAATCATGTATAAATTAACTTTAGATTATTATTCAGGAGATTAAAGAACGAAAAGGTCAAGTCAGACACGAGGCAAGAGACTCCGTCTCAATCTCCTTTCATTGAGGCATCCTTTGATTTCTACACAACTTTATTTTATACTGTGTATAAAACCCTTTGATTTTTTTAATTCAAAGGTAATATTTTTCTATGAAGTGTTTTACTAAATGAAAAAAGAAATGTTTTATTTAATACAAGTAGTGACAATGACCATTCTACGGCCTCGATTATTATGTTCTCTTTGGCTTCCTTAACAAGCCGTAATGTTTTTTAAAAGGAAAATAAATACCATATACTCTTTTATGTATTTTGGTATTGAAAATAGTTTTGATAATGGATTTGTTATGTAAATATATTTATGTGATATATTGTGATTGAAATGTGGAAATGTTTTCTTTCCATTATATTTATTATATGAGTTATGATTTTATAATGGTACTTGGACATTTGACGGGTGGTTACGTGATAAACCAAATGACGGGTGGTGCCGTGAAAAACCAGTATGGGTGGTTATGTTATAACCTCGAATACATTGGGTATGGAAGTTGGCTATATGGCTATTCAATTTAGTGATATGTGTGGAAGTCGGCCGAATGGTTATTCCACTTAAAAATGTTAATGTCCCAAGATACCTTTATATGTTATGTGTTATTTATATGAGTTTTATGGTAATATTTTGGTTAAAAATGGTAAGAAGTTATATTTTATTCAGTGAAGAGTATTTGCTACTTCATACGGGTGAAATGTATTACTAATGATAAATTATTCATGGTTTACTTGTTGTTTTGAAAAAGTAACAATTTTCTTTTGTATATCCCTTACTAACATTTTTATGCTCATCCCATGTTTTTGAAATGTATTTCACAGGACATAAAGTGGAATATTGTAAAGGATGGGATCAAGGAAATATCATGCTGTCTGAAACATCGAACTAGACAAGACAATTTTTTAAAGAGTTTTTATTTTGTGAAAAAATGGAAACTAAGTAGATGTGTCTACATGTATTATTCAAGTCATCATGTATATGTTATGGCCTAATTCTCTAAAACTCACAACCTGAAAAAATCATCAATGTAAATTATTCATTTAAATCAAAATTATGTTAGGTTTTATGACTGGTTCCTTATAAATCCTTATCCACCACCAGACGATTTGGTATTCTATCCCCAAAGAACATTAATTAGTACATCCTTTATCTTAGGGATGTGGGTAAACATGTAGCTTAGGAGGGATCTTGATGATTTCCTCCAATGACATCATCATACTAATTCCATCACTCTAAAACCTATTTTTTTCATTAAATAATATATCAATAACCAGGTTACTCGAACTTCTGATCCTAAGAGATTTCACATGGCATGACAAGCTGAAAGCCTAAGTATCGAGCCCATATTTGGGTTTTGTAAAATGGAATCTTTATGACAACATGGAAAAAAATAGTGAATAGGACCATATTCATATTGTTCCTATATTTCATGAAATTATATTTAGGTAGATCCATGGGATATGTTTTAGTATTTCCCAAAAGTATTAAGGGGAGTAGTAACATTTCTTCGTCCCGATATATGTAGTTACCCAACATATCCCAATAGAAAATAGAGGATATGGGTGGGAAAAAATTACAAATCCCACATTGGAATGAACACATATTATTGTTCTTTTTTGAGGTGTCCATCAAACATATCTATATGTAAATATATATACAAGCTTATATCCCTAATCACAATTTACTAAGTAATTATAAGATATTAGAAGTGTAAGAGGATGTTTATACATGACTTACCCTATGGATCACCCCAACCATGGTGCATTTTTTAGCATCACTCTATACTATGGTATTCCTTGATTATAATTTAATAGAATAATAATATGGGGATATATTCCCACATTCATATATGATTCAGGTCATAATTTTCTATAAGAAACCAATATGAAGGCCCACATCCTTTATCACCATGAACATGTTGGAGGACAGTAATATAACACGAAATACCATTAAAATATTGAATTTTATCTAAACAAATATTAAGGTTCCCACTGATACATTCCCATAGAATATAAGGGATTGTAACATATTCATTTTTTATTCGGACGGGCCCTTCAACAAGATATATCAATGAAATAGATATCACCCAAAGGGACCCCCACTAAAGAAAATCACTAGCCCACCCCAATAATTGAACATAAAAAAATATTAGATTGATCAAATAAATATTTCGAAAAGAAAGACCACATTCATAAATTAGTCATCATTGGAGCACTAAAGGCCACACCAAATCCTTTTGAGGGTTGTTCAAGTCACTTATGACTCTACTTCATAAGTTGATAGTATATCTAGCAATAAAATTACTACCTACATTTCTCATATAAATGGTTATAGAGGTTATACCTATAACACATGATAAAAATTTCATACACTTGTCAACCCTACACCAAAGGAACCCTCATACCAGGTAGGGATCGAGCGATTGAGTTCAATTTTGTCAACTACCTCAGCCACTAACTCTGATACATAGTATTTAACATCTTAAGGGAATACTCCCTTTTTTGATTGTGTGCAGGGAGACCATAAATGATAGTCCAATCAGTTGGAATAAAATTTGATCAATTTTTATTAACAGGAAATTTACATGTGGAATAAAATCTGATAGGATAAACTTCTAATTATGTTATATCCCATTTCTAATTTATAATATGATATTTTAGAAGTGGTTGGGGAGGACAACATGTTTTAATTATAATATCACATATGGGATACCATTAAATAGATAAAAAATAATTTCCTCCTTTATCATCTGTATGAAAATAATCTTTAATTAGTGAACATGATATGTTGTTTGGTCAAAATCTCTATATTATCCATAGCTTTAATATGAGGCCAGGAATAAAAAATTCATTACATATACCATTATTTTCTCAATAGTTTAAGGGAACATAAATAGATAAATTAAAACATTCCATTTGATGTTCATATATTAGGAATGTAAACATATGAATCACTACACTTAAGCCCACTCATAGAATACTGAACTCCCCCAGATAAGATATCCTATAATATCTTTTTTTAAGAATGGTCACATACCTAAATAATTTACACACTAGTTTATCCATCCAAAAAAACATTCCAATATGTAAAATAAAAAACAAGAATGATTGAAGGTTGTGGTCGATTGATATGTTCATGCATCATTACATTATGAAAGGGGAACACATATTTGATATGTCTTAAGAAAATCCACTACAATAGACGATACTCCAGTAGTGAGGATATTGATTCCTATTTAGGTTTCACACCCAATATTCACTTGATTCAAGGATCTACAAATTAATAAGGAAATATTAGAAGTTTCTAAGGTAGAAATCATCAAGCATTCGCAACTTGTAGGGATGAGGAAATTTTTACACAATATACCATTTATATAATAATTATAACATCAATGAATCAACGATTTAATGGTGGATGAACCAATATACCCCCAAACCATAGTTATTGGTGAGTTTTTAATATCTCGTCATGGGAATTCATTCTTCTCCAATATGGTCATCAACAATCGGAAGCCACAAACTCTATCTTTCTTACCAATATATGAAATGTACCTATAATTTGGGGTACAATAAATGAGAAAAAATTTGATCTCTTTCCAAATCATTATAAATTAGTTCATTATGAGGAACATATAGAAAATAATATAATTAATTACATAGGTTCGAAACCAAAATCAACTACAAGAAAATGGAACCCTAGGAAGAGGATCAATGTTATGTTTGAAGTGTAAGTAGGTTATGAAGATCAAAATGATTATTAATAAGAGGATGGAATGAAAAATCCTTCCTAGTATATCTCTATTAAAATTATCACTATCAAATTGGTAAAATAAACTGTCCGAGACCTATTGGTTGGGACACACTAGGATGATGTGGTTTCCCTGAGATATGGTTATATAAAAATACATGTCCACTATGTCCCTACCCAAAATCAGAGGCATAAAAACAACATGAAAATAGAAAATTTTCAATTCCAAACCCTTACTATATTTAGACTAAATATAAAGGTAATGTGGTTTCTTTATCTTTTTCATAACCTAAATAGGTCTATGTTCTTATCACTGATGAAAATATTGAACAGTGCAATACATATATTTACAATATAAAATTACTCGATGTTGAATTACTCAGGGGTAACATTCTTATTAATTATAATATTTATGAAGAAATAAAAATTCTCCTCCCACCTATCAATAAATAGTTACCCATACCATGAGATTAGAGTCCAATCATTATAATATATCATGTTCTAGAAAATCAGTGTATTTAAACAAGGAAATTGAGACTTATAAAGAATTCCATCCACCATAGTTGTATATTCGCTTGTTTAGAGAAAGTCACCCATATATAGGACAAATTGGGAGTCAATATACAAGGTATATGAGACAACCATATTATGCTTCACCTTCCACCTATATTCATAAATCTACTAAAAAATTATTTCCTCTAAATATAATTATCACTATAGAGTCTCATTCCACTCAAATGGAATATATTAAAGGATAATGTTTTGTAATACATCATAATGGAAAACCATCCTAGGATGGGTCTATTATTCTCATCCTTCATCCAACTTCAATAATATTATCTTGTAAACCAATAATAGAACTAGATATATGGTGAATCACCCATCAAATTTCTTGTCTCCTTGTATTCCCATGATAAGAACACATGATTAGTAGGAGGGGTAAAAACCCCAAAATGTTTATATACTCAAGTGGGACTAGCCCTCTCCATATACAATAGCTTGCTGGATTGATCTATCATTGGTGGGGAAGAACAGTATCACCAATTCAATTTTCAATTCTATTCTAATATAGAGGAAATTTATTTTTTACCTCAAAAATAAAGAATTGGTTAACAATGAGAGATTATATTATTTCATATATAGATGGAAAATCCTAAAAAACTCACTCTTAATTCAGATCATTCTTGAGTAAAAATTTTAACTTTATTAATAGAATCCCAATGGTGGGTAGAATAAATTGTTGATTCCATAAAAATATTTAGTTTAGATTTAGGAGTTCATAGACATGAAATAACTCTTAGGGGATTCCATTCAAAAAACCATGATTAAGTATAGTAACATGTGTACTTCTTATTTTTAAAGATCATTTAATGTAGAAACTACTACCATCACACTTAAACTATTGATTATCACTACTACAGTTCCCAAAAATTATTTATATCAGCCAAAACCTCCCACTAATTTACAATAATAGAAAAATGATCCTCCTCCAGTAGAAATGAAATACCGTGATCTCTCACAACATAATGACCGAATAAAAAAACATTCATAATATAATTGATTCCATTATACATTATCACATCTATGGTAAAAAATCCCCTTAATATTTTCAAGGTTAGGTTTTCTAATGAACTTGGCCTCAGTGATCATCCTGACCACAACCCTTATAACCATATACTGGTAATAATATCCAATAAAAAATTATCAGTAAAGACATGATAAATAAAATGGTTAATTTAATATAGGTAATCTTGGGAAAACCTCCAACTCAATTATCTAACATAGTCCCTATCAAAATAAAGGAAGAATGTAACATCATAAAAATTCCAACTGGTTGCGAAAAAATACCTTACAAATATATATCTTGGAATGTATTTTTTTTGAGTCTATTTCATTATATAGGAACAACATAATAAACCATATGTTTCCCTAATTCCAACTAAATAATCAAAATAATGAATTTTACACCATTATCTAGAGGCAGTCATAATAGCTGGATCAACACATGGAATAAGAAGAGGAGCTCCAAAAAACTCTAAATACCGTCTTACTATATAGAATTTCCTACACATATTATTTGGTTTGTGGGAACCACTCCACCAAATTAAATACTCATCATATGAATAGTTTTTTTAATTATATAATTTTATTCTTATAGAAGATCCCTCCTTTGATAAATATTACTCGTATGAAGCAGAGTTCACTATATATAACATGGTATTGGGATGAAGATTCTATATAAATTAAAGAAACCTGTGAAATAAAATAATGGATTATCTCCCTATGATGAACATATCCTAGTTAAAGAAATCATTATGACCAAAAACTAATGGAAATAACATAGGTGAGCCCCATGTGTTGAATGGAGACACACCTAAACCCTATAGGGGTTATCAAGGTCTAATAGTATTGGATGATCAATTAGAGGTTGTACAATATTCAATACATACAAGACTTGTGGGTAGACAATATTATCTCAAAAATCAAGAGAAAAATAGGCCTACAACATCTATCCATAATACATATCCATCTAAATAAAGTGTATCCACCCCAAAGCCTCAAGAGGAATAGTAACCCATGTCGGTAAGAAATAGACTATGATAAAAGTACATTATCCTCACACCACTAAATTATATCATAGATAAATTTTCAATCCAAGATTATCTACACATCTCAAGATATATTAAAGACAAACTTTTTGATGCACTAAAAACCCCATAAGATCTCAAGAATTAGGTTTTTTGGGGATAAAATATATCACGTAGAGACTACCCAACAAAATACATTGTGGTCACCAACATTATTGAGCAAGAATGGGAGATCATCAACCAATGTCATATACAACCATTATAAAACTCAAAAATTCATGAAAATTTCAACATCATCCAGGACCATATTAAAGATGGACTACATATCAATATTATCCAAGATTGGACAGTTTGATAATTTAAATTTGGTGATAGAGGCATGTACCCCTAGAAGTTGACTATTTAGGGGTATAACAAGATTGAAATAGTCCCCTTATAATGATCAAAATCAATACCTATTAAAAGGATTTTGCATCCTTCTATATGTTCACTATAATATTAACAGGAATGAAAATTATTAATCTTTTAGGATTCTCTTGGATTCATTGTCATGTGGAAGAAGCATCATCATATCATCAATACCTAATATACACTATTAATGGAAATGATGGATTACTATAAAGTGATATTGCTCACTTTTAATATTTTGAGCCCACCTATATTAATGTAATTCATAAAATGAGATGATGGAAGTAGTTGGTGATTGATTGGAAAGTGGAAATCATTTCTCCTATTAGTTTTTGAAAACCCCCATCAATACCATGCAACATGAAGGGAAATTACAATGTATTTTCCACCAATATGATGGACATAATAAACCCAATTCCAAGAAATCACCACAATTTAAATATTTCACTAGATCCTTGATACACCCCCAGTTTTTGGTATGCTCTACACTTTTATGTTTCTTTGATATATGGTTTGTTTGGTCAAAGTTATGAGATACTCCTAAGATAATTGTTTTTGTTTTAGAAGTGTATGAGATGTGGAACGATTTGAACATAGTTATTTGAAACTATATTTATTCCCAAAATAACTATGATTAATTTCTAGAGAGAATATTAGGTGGTGAATAATTGGTTTATAGTTAAGAGAAATAAGGAAAATTCCCCTCACAACTCATTGAAATGTGATAAAGTCATTTCCCATTGTTAGTGAATGAATTCAAAAAATGTGTGTCCATATTGTATGTGTATAGAATTTTTAAATAGTGGTCCCCATTGTGTTGGAACATGGGTCGATAAATCATGATTTCTAACCTTGTAACTTGAGTAATTTATTCAAAAAATAGTCATGTATCCGGATAGGTCAGTTCATAACGCTTAGTGATACTCTTTTTTAGTATGCCCTCAAACTAGAGGGCTCGTATTCAAATTTTTTGTGATACTCTTTGATCTAGATAAAATTTCATTAGATCATAGTATACTGGATCAAGATACTCAATTTATTATTCATATTTCTTCTTCATTATACTGAGCTATGTATTGCCTCTTATTTTATAAATTTTATGCATGGATCTATGGGATTTGATATAATTTTATTAGTTTCATATGGGTATTTTGGATGGAAAGAAATAAGGAAATAAGATATTCTAATATATTTATATGATTCATGAAGAATGTACAATGTTTATGGAAGAATTAATCTCTATCTCTCTCTCCACATATTCTTTAAATTTAATGATCCAGATATAAAAACTCTTTCTTATGTTGTCATTGGAAAAACCATTGATGAATGTTTTTTGGAAGGATTATTTTATAATGTTTTTTAAATATTTATTTTATAATGATTCACAAGATATGTTTTTTATATTTCTATATGGGAAATTGTTTCAAGAAAGTTTGTTATAGAGAGACCACTTAATACACTAGTTGTAATATGTTCATGATTAGTTCATGAACGGCCTTCTTGAATTCAAAATTGGTTGCCCTTGGGTCACATAGTTTAACAACCATGTCATGAATTATTATGGAAGAACAAGACATGTGTAGTAAAACATCTATTTTGGACAAATGTATGTCTATATGAGTATATGGAATAGGTATTCCATGAGGAAATAATATACACAATACTTATAAAAATTAATTTATAATAAACCAGTTTTACAAAAAACATATTATTAAATAATATATTTAATATAAACATTTTGGATATGCCTCTTTCATTTTTATATGAATTTTTTATGATATCTTTTTTCATACTCATTATCCTATATAAACTTTTATAAAATGTTTTAGACTTAATGTAATGTGTATATTTATTCTATGGTCATACCTAAGGAATAAATATAATCATCCCTGTAATGGTGTCTTTGTGTGTGTAAAAATGTTGTTTTCATAATATGCCTATTGGGAAGATTCCATATATCAATAGAATATACTTATGTTGTTTCATATATGGTTGAAAAAAATGGGATGTGGTATTTGGTATGGACAAGGTGTCTTGATTGTTTCTAAATTAGTACCCAACATCATGTTTGTCTTAGATTTTTGGTTTCATATTTTGTTTCATTTCAGCTGCTACTATGATATTTTTTATTATATTTATGGTGTTATTCTAGTTACGATAATGAATTATGTTATTTAATTTAATTGGGGTATACTATAGGTGGTTTATATAAAGGAAACACATCCCCCATGTTTTAGTATATATCATAGAATTTATTTTCATCCAATCGTGTCAAGGGGACATCACCTAAGGTTTTATTACATCTACCTCTTTCTATACGAATGAGCTAGGGGGGATGTTACATATAATTTCAGTTTCATTTGGATATTCTATTAGGAAGGTAGTTCTAGATATATAATGCCCCAAAAAATGAAATTTTGAGTCCAAAAACCATATATAACTTCTTTATATTGATATTCAATTCACCAAGGAGGTTTAGATACAAAATGTGTTCATACACACCATTTGGATTGTTTTAACCACATCTTCATGGGATTAACAATTGTGTGTAGAGTATCATCCATTACAATAGTTTCATATATCTAGGAATACATCATTGATTTTGTATTATATGGCTATTGATATATTATTGTGATAATTTCACTAGTTCTGAATTGAAATATCCTTAAAAGTTATATTAGTGGTAAAGGGTTCACCAAGTGGAAATTGGATATAGTTTTAGAAATATGAAACCAAAACAAAGATCTAGAAATGAATAATAGAACATGAAAAAAATGTGAATCATCTCGAACAATATGTAAATGAATATCTTTTCTTGATTAAATTTCAATAACTACTAGTTGTAGATAAGTTAAACTAGATTCATCAACCATGCATTGAAAACCCACCATTGGAATTTGAAATTTTGAATCCACCAAATATTATGTGGATTTATAAATGGAGAATACAAAAGGTTATCTTGGTTAGACTAATAGAATCTTTGATTTTATTGGATCCCTGAAATAAATCATGGTAAAGATAACAATATACTTTTTTAAAGACCTTGAGAGAAAATTGTGGCTATTTTTGTTCAAACTAAAAAACATTCCAAACTTGAAAAGGGTTAATATTTTTTTTTATAAAAAATTCTAACCTTATAATCCAATAATCATAAAAATAATAAATTTCCTTATTATCAAGATGGAGAAAACATCTTCCAAAAAGTATATAGCTAGGTTCATGAAGCCAGCTCACCTTTCTCTAGTGGTCACTTCAAGTGAGTACCTGAATGTATGTATCATTTATTTAGGACTTCAATAATATATTATCTTAAATATTTTGTGCTTTTTATTGATGATTGTAGGAAACCGATTCTTCTCTTTGTGGTATGGGCTTCCTCTTTTCTCATTTCCTTAAGTGTTTTTAAAAAAATATCGAAAATGTGGCAAAATACTATATTTTTCAACTACACGCCGTGTTCTTTTCCACACGCCGTGTACTTCTGGCAGTGCTGGGACGAGTACATAGGATGTGTATCCATGTCGGCAACAAAGGGTGTAGGAACCGACTACATGCCATGTAGTGGTCTTTTAAGCACCGTGTAGTTAGTCGGCATGCCAAAACAGTAAGGTGGTGGAGTAGCCGCCAGATGGGCGGTGGAGTAGCCGCCAGCTGGGCAGCAGTACACGCTGTGTACTCAAGAGTACATGTCGTGTACTCATGTCAGCAGGCGAATAGTGTCGCGCTAGTGGGAAGCCACCGAGGAACAGTTAAATGAAAGGAGTACATGCCGTGTACTTGGAAGTACACGCTGTGTACTTTGTTTTTTTGGATTAAAACATGCAGTATCCTCCTCATTTGGCAGAGGAGGCATTTGAGCCATTTTGGAGCCAAAGGAGGAGGCCGAACCATTGAAGATCCGCCAGGTGTTCGTCTGGAATCAGTTTCTGCCTCAGACGATCTCGTTGGAACCGCATGGGTAAGCCCTCTCTTCTCCTATAGTTTTGCTTACCAATTCTTCTCCTAATGTAAGTTATTTAAATTTGAATGGTTTTTGTTATTCGTCAGATCTATGCCGTTGTTGGGCATTTCTGGAGTCGGTGTTCGGGTATAACGTTTGTTGGCATTTAAGGCAGGTGTCTTGGTGTTTAGTTTTCCAAATGCTGTGTGTTTTGTGCGTTTTTGTGCCACGAACCCATGTTGGGGTGTCGTGTGGCTGGGGAAGTTTCTATATTAAACACCTAGAATTGATTAGGTATTTAACTATGATATTAAAATGCTGGTTGGGATCGTTGCTTGGATCTGGAACCACCTCAGGCGTGTGTTCCACTGTTTAGCCGTTTGGGCAGGATACCTGAGGGTATGCCTTTAAAGTAGTAATTGTAGAATTTCCTTGAGAGGAATTGCTTGTTACTGCTTTTTTCCATGTTGGGAATAGCCTGTGTACCTATTTAGCCTAAGGTCATTGTTGTGATTAGCCCAAGGGCACTGCACTGTTTAGCCTAAGGGCTGTAGTTATTTCGCCTGAGGGAAACCTTTCGTGCCTAAGGGTTGACTTTTGTGCCTGAGGGAAACAATTCCTATGCCTGATGGGAAATTCTGTTATGCCTGAGGGTTATACCAACGGGTTGGATTCTGCTTACTTGAGGGTAAGGTTTTTCTTGTCTGAGGACATGTACTGTTTACTTAGAAATGCATTGTGGTGATTTCAAATATTTAATGGATTAAATGATTAATAAAATGGAAATTTAATTGTTAAGTTAGTTAATTCTCAGTACTGCTTACTTTATTGCATTTTACTATTGCACACTATTATTTCATGCTTACACGTAGTTGGGAACATGACTTTGGTGGGTGCCTACTAAGATATATTTCTCACACCCTGTTCAGGTCACACTTTTCGGCCCAAACAGATTGCGTTTCTACAGGTGTGGATAGGGGAATGAGTCCCTATACAAATACATGATTTCTGCTTAGGAGTAGGAGGGCATGGGACCGAGACTGGGCTCGCGATGCTGCTGCCAGCTGTTTGCTTTGTTTTGCTGTACTCTGCTTTTGGTTGTACCGTTTTTATGTATAACATGTTCTGGCTGTTTCTTTATAACTTGAGTCATTTAGCATCATCATTTATATACTGTTGGTTATATCCACTGTTGTTGTTTATTTAAGTTGTGTACGGTTTACTGCTTCTGCTGTTTGTTATATGTTTATTGTGTATTCCGCTGCGCTACACTTTGACAAATGAGGGCATAGTTTCCCCACTATCAGACCTGGGCCCTCGCTGCTAGTCAGCAGCCTCTGGTGTTTGGGGAAATGCGCTTGAGGTAACGTGGCGAACTGGGTTCGAGACACCATTTGAGTGGCACCCGGAACCGGTATGTTACAAAGTGGTATCGGAGAAGGTTCCTTTCATTGACTTACTATTTGGAGGCATAGTCAAGGATAGGACAAACGGTAGTTGGTAATAAGCTGTGCCCGTGCATAGCTAACCCGTGTAAAGGGAAAATCCAGTCTACCTCGTATTTTACAATTTTTATGATTTTGCGAATTTTATTGTTTATATGATTTCACCATTGGGTGACGCACTTGTATTATGTTGTTTATATTTTATCAATGGGTTCTATTTAGTTGCAACCTGATGAGATGAGGGTATTCTATCTAATTGCATCATATAGGCACATGCTAGAAATCACATTCCATGTATAGTTCCATGCCATGCAGGTGCATTAGAAATTTCATGCTTTTGTGATATAAGTTGTGATAGAAAAGCATGCTGTTGTGATAGCTACGTGATAAATACCTACTGTTTAATAGGGTATTTTGTGTAATCCAGTTTATAGAATGGACACCAAACTTTGGTTTTTGGGTAGTATGGGCCCCCATTGACTGGAATTTGGGGGATCATTTACTATTTATTAGTTTTAACACAGATAAGATATCAATCTTTGATTCGTGGGGAGTATGGGCCCTCACGGGTTGGAATTTGACACTTAGGTGTTGGTTTTCAGTATTTTCTGGGTTCTGGGGAAGTTTCTGAGGCATACTGTCTGGAAAACCCAGTATACACACCGTGTAGAACTTTAAACACGCTGTGTATGACCTTTTGTATGGGAAGAAAAATAAACTTTTTAAGTACACGCCGTGTAGTCTCTACCTGTGTCTCAAACCGTGTGGGCGGCGACATGGCGTAGGGATGTGCTTGGGAAAAACACGCCGTGTACCAGATACACATGCTGTGTAGTTTTGACCCAGAGTTCGGCCATGTAACTAACAACACGGGTCGGTGAACTCCTTCACAGAACACACTGTGTCAATTTTGAACATGCCGTGTAGTGTGACCTAGGGGCTCGGCCGTGTAACTAACAACACAGGTCGGTTTCACCGTTCCCTGAACACACAGTGTAACTTTTGGGACATGCTGTGTAGTCTTTTCCGAGGACAGACCGTGTGGACTTAGCCGTATGGTGGAGAAATGAGGTTGTTGACATTCCATGTGTGGGTGTAACACGCCGTGTAGTGTCAAGACGAGTAGTCGGCCCTGTCACAGATGAAATGGGCAGTTGGAAAAATAACACCATACACACCAGGTAGTCAGTATACACACCATGTAGTTTTGTTCAAATGGGAGCCATGTGGCTTAGCCATGCAGAAGGACCCAGGCAGGGGAAGGAAAGTCAAGTACACACCATGTAGTTAGTATACACGCCATGTACTCTTGTTTTGAAATTTTTTGAATGCCTTGTACCTCTTGTTACCTTTTGGGTTTCTTCATCTTCGGTCTTTGATAATCTATTTCTAAGGTGTGTTTTGGACCTTGTAGTGTCATGCCGCCTAGACGACCGCGTGTTGTTCTCCAGGAGAGCAGAAACGAGTATACTCCAGAGATGGTGGGCCATGGGCTACCAGTTGATCCTACAGCAGAGCCAGATGCGGCACCAGCTGCTATACTAGACACAGGTGCGGAGGCGCAGTTCTGTGAAGGATTATTGCGGTTCATGCAGACCTTTCAGGGAGCACCGCAGGCTGCCACATCCATGGCTGAGCTGACACATATCTTCTAGCAGCAGCATCCGCCTACGTTCTTAGGGGATGTCGGACCACAGGCTGCAAAGTCTTGGCTGGGGTCAATGGAGACTATTTTCTAGCATCTTGAGACGCCTCCTGGGCAGAGGGTCAAGGTAGTGACATACATGCTGCGTGATTCCGTGAAGAGGTGGTGGGATGTTACCACCCAGTTAGAGCATCACAGGGACATGGCGTGGGAGGATTTTCAGGAAGTATTCTATGACTTCTTCTTTCCCGATATGCTGAGAGTAGATAGAGTTTGAGAGTTCATGAATCTGTAGCAGGTCGCTATGTTAGTGATGTACTATTCTGTTCATTTTACGAAGCTTCAGCGCTTTGCACCCGTGCTGGTAGGTGATGAGACGTTGAGAGCTAGACATTTTGAGGATGGTCTTCATTATGACATCTGAGCGCTGTTAAATGTTTTTAGGTTTCCTATTGTCCATGCTATTGTGAACCAGGCGTTGATCACAGAGAGGAACCTTTGAAAATCTAGAGGTGTGGACCAGGGCAGTTCAACACCAGTTACTTGTACCTTTTCTACTGGCATGAGGAAGACACAGATAGACTTCACTCAGGGTGGCAGTACCATCCAGGCAGTCTCTTCAAGTGGCCCGATTAGGTGATACCAGTGTGGCAGGGGAGGGCACAAGAGACCGCAGTGTCCACGTGATCCATTGAAGTGCCGAGCTTGCGGCAAGATGGGTCATCTGCAGCACTTCTGCAGGGCTTTTCTACCAGTGGCTAGTGAGAGGGGTTCTGTGCAGACTATGCATGCGGGAACAGGACCAGCAGCTTCTTACCAGTCTGGGAACTGGAATACATCTGGGTGTGCAGGTAGAGATGGTGGTCGTAGTCGTGGTAGCCAGACACCAGGATCTCAGACGCAACAGGGTGGGACAACTTAGGGTAGCCAAGCTATGTCGTAGGGCCACTGCACTTGGCAGACATATGCGGTGCAACAGACCCAACATGAGCA
Source organism: Viscum album (assembly GCA_963277665.1). Lineage (NCBI taxonomy): Eukaryota > Viridiplantae > Streptophyta > Magnoliopsida > Santalales > Viscaceae > Viscum > Viscum album. The sequence continues at coordinate 980,659,362 of OY728143.1, read as the reverse complement.
TGATCCCAGACCTTCTACAGTCAGAGGTACTATTGTAGTAGCTTTTTTCATATCTTAAGTACTTTTCGATATAGGTGCGACACATAGTTTCATATCTGTACCCATTGTGGAGAGCCTTGGTCTCTTTGTTTCTACTTATTCAGTTATCATGACACTAGACACTCCGTTGGGGACAAGGAAGACTCGTATGCATCAGTGCAAGGAGTTCCCCCTTGAGGTTGGTGGGTGTCACTTCCTTTAGGACATCTATGTCCTAGAGATGACTAGCTATGACGTCTTTCCCGGGATGGAATGGTTGGTTCCCTACCGTGCCTTTATAGATTTATATCATCGCAGGGTGCGTTTCACGTCACCAGAGGGAGGAGAGTTTCTATACATGGGAGAATGGGATGTTCAGGTGAGTCGAACTGGACCAGAGCATCATGGGTGAGGTGGAGTCATGACCCAGATTACGAGTTTATATCTGGATGACCAGGGGACCTGTCAGGCGGATTTCCCTCTTATTGTTGATCGTTTCAGGGATGTCTTTCTATACGACTTTTCGGGTCTACCTCCGGAGCGAGAGGTGGATTTCTCCATTGAGCTTGTGCCAGGAGTAGCACTGGAATCCATTCCTCCATATAGTATGGCTACACCTGAGTTGCAGGAGCTCAAGAGGTAATTGGATTAGTTGTAGGAAAAGGGCGTTATCCAACCCAGTACTTCTCCTTGGGGTTCGCCGGTCCTTTTTGCGAAGAAGGTGGATGGTACCCTCAGACTTTGCATGGATTATCGGAAGCTGAACCAGTTGACGGTTAAGAACTGATATCCCTTACTGAGGATTGATGATCTTTTTGATCATCTTCGTGGAGAACAAGTGTTCTCAAAGATTGACCTGAGATCAGGATATAATCAGCTACATGTGAGACCATCTGATATACCTCTCACGGCTTTCAAGATTAGGTATGGACTATATGAGTATATGGTTGTGGCATTCAGACTCACGAATGCGCCATCGATTTTCATGGGTCTGATGAATCGTGTGTTCCTTTCGTATCTTGATTCTTTTGTGGTAGTATTCATGGTCGACATCTTGGTGTACTCTCACACTTGACACGACCATGCCACCCATCTTGAGATCGTATTGAGTACACTAAGATAGGATCATCTATATGCTATGCTCTTAAAATGACACTTTTGGATGAACAGATTCACTTCCTAGGTTATATCATCTCAGAGGAAGGAGTTTCAGTAGACCCAGAGTAGGTGAGAGTAGTAATTTCTTGGGAGCAACATAATAACGTGTTCGAGATACAGAGTTTCTTAGGGATGGCTGGTTACTACAAGCGTTTCATATAGGACTTCTACCACTTAACAGCACCGTTGACAGGTCTGACTAAGAAGGGTGTGAAGTTCGTTTGGTTGGAAGATTGCGAGACAACATTTCAGGACTTGAAGGGAAGGTTGACATCAGCACCAATCCTGATACTGCCAGAGTAGGGGAAGAGCTATACAGTTTACTGTGATGCATCAGGTATTGGGCTGGGAGCAGTGTTGATGTAGGGCGACCGAGTTGTGGCATACGGGTCTCAGCAGTTGAGGCCACATGAGAGGAATTACACAACGAATGATCTCGAGTTAGCTGCAGTTGTACATGTGTTGCGCTGTTGGAGGCATTATCTATTTGGGGAGCATTTTGTGGTTTTCACCGACCACAAAAGCCTCAAGTTTATCTTTACTCAACATGACTTGAATCTGAGGAAGAGGAGGTGGGTTGAGTACCTACAGTCCTTCGATTTTGAGCTTTCCTATACACCTGGTAAAGGTAATGCAGTAGATGATGCACTAAGTAGGAAGACTCAGATACAGGCAGTGCAGGAGGCCAGTGGTGAGTGGGAGCTCATGACCTTGTTCTCTGAAATGCATCTAGAGGTGCATGACATTCAGGGGCAGATTTTTCTTTCTTATTTAGCTGTGACTTCTACCCTCATGGATAGAGTGAGGATGAGACAAATATCTGATTCAGAAGGCTTAATTCTATGGGAGTCGGTGGAAAGTGAGGACCCTCCTCCTGGTTGGACGATAGGCGATGATGAGGTTTTGCATTTCCATGGACGAGTATGGGTTCCAGGGGATATACGCGAGGAGCTGATACGAGAGTTTCATGCTTCAGCTTGGGTAGTTCATCCCGGGGTTACCAAGATGTATCGTGACTTGAGACGTCAGTACTGGTGGCCGGGTAGGAAGAGAGATGTTTCTGGTTTTGTTACGAGGTGTTCCACCTGTCAGCAGGTGAATGCGGAGCATCAGAGACCAGCTGGACTCTTACAGCAGTTACCCATTCCTGAGTGGAAATGGGATGATGCCACGATGAATTTCGTGACTGGTTTACCGAGGTCACCTCATGGCAATGATTCCATGTGGGTTGTTGTGGACAGACTCACGAAGGTAGCTCACTTCTTACCGATCAAGGAGAACTTTAGTGTTGATGATCTCGGAAGGATGTATATCCGAGAGGTCGTACATCTTCATGGGGTCCCTTGTTCTATCATTTCAGATAGGGATTCCCACTTTACATCTAGTTTCTGGAAGATTTTTCAGAGGGCACTGGGTACACAGGTTCTTCAGAGCACATCATACCACCCTCAGACAGATGGTCAGTCAGAGCATACGATACATGTGCTAGAGGACATGCTACGAGCATGCGTCCTAGACTTTGGGGGATCTTGGGAGAAGCATATACCCTTAGTCGATTTTGCCTATAACAATAGCATCCAGGTGACTATTGAGATGGCACCATACGAGGCGTTGTACGGAAGGCCGTGTCGATCACCTTTGCGGTGGTTAGTGGTAGGTGATGCAGCTTTGTTGGGACCATGTCTCGTGAAGAAGACTTCTGAACATGTCCAGTTGATTCAGAAGAGGATGGCTACCGTGCAGTCTCTTCATAAGTTATATGACGATCACCGCCGACGACCTTTGGAGTTCGTGGTCGGGGATCAGGTTTTCTTGTGTGTTTCTCCGAGGCTAGGACACAAGCAGATCTAGAGACATAGTAAGCTTTCATCGAGGTATGTGTGGCCATTTGAGATTCTTTAGAGAGTCTGGCTGGTTGCTTATCGGTTTCGGTTTCCGCAACGATACCGATCCATGCACGACTTCTTCCACATATCTCACTTGTGTTGCTATCATTCAGACCCGTCTCATGTTTTTCAGCCCAAGGAGGTTGAGATGGAAGCAGATTCGCCCTTTAAGGAGAATCCGATTCGTATCGTTGACTGGAGCATGAATGTTCTCCGAGGCCAATCAGTTCCTCTCGTACGGGTTCTATGGTAGCATGACCGAGTGTAGGACGAGACCTTGGATCGGGAGGCCGATGTACGTGCTCAGTGGCTGGAGTTGTTGATGGCTATATCTTCTCCACCCTTGGAAGAGCAATTCAGGGATGAATTTCTTTAAGGGGGGAAGTTTGTAAGAACCTGGTTCTTCTCTTTGAGGTACGAGCTTCCTATTTTCTCTTTTACTTAAGTGTTTTTAATAAAATATGGAAAATGAGGAAAATCCTAAATTTTGGAACTACAGTCCATGTACTTTTCCACACGCATTGCACTTCTAGCTATGTTGGGATGAGTACACAGGGCGTGTATCCATGTTAGAGACAAAGGGTGTAGGAACCGACTACACGCCGTGTAGTGGTCTTTTACACACCGTGTAGTCAGTCGGCATGCTAAAACAGTAAGGCGGTGGAGTAGTCGCCAAATGGGTGGCAGTACACGCCGTGTACTCAGAAGTATATGCCATGTACTCATGTCGGCAGGCGGACAGTGCCGCGCTAGAGGGATGCCGCCAGAGAAACAGTTAAATGAAAGGAGTACATGCTGTGTACTTTGTTTTTTCAGATTAAAACATGAAGTAGCATCCTCATTTGGCAGAGGAGGCATTTGAGCTATTTTGGAGCCAAAGGAAGAGGCTGGACCTTTGAAGATTCGTCTGGAATCAGTTTCTTCCTCGGACGATCTCGTTGGAACCGCACGAGTAAGCCCTCTCTTCTCCTAGCGTGTTTCTTACGAATTCTTCTCCTAACGTACGTTATTTATGTTTGAATGGGTTTTTTTCTTCATCATATCTATGCCGTTATTGGGTGTTTCTGGAGTCAGCGTTCAGGTATAACATTCGTTGGCATTTAAGGTAGGTGGCTTGGTATTTATTTTTCCAACTGCTGTGTGTTTTGTGCGTTTTTTGTGCCACGAACCCATGTTGGGGTGTCGTGTGGATGAGGTCGTTTCTATATTAAACAATTATAATTTATTAGGTATTTAACTATGATATTAAAATGCTTGTTCGGATCGTTGCTTGGATCCGGAACCACCCCGTGGGTGTGTTCCACTGTTTAGCTCTTTGGCCAGGATACCCGAGGGTATGCCTTTAAAGTAGTAATTGTAGAATTGCCTTGAGAGGAATTTATTGTTACTGATTGTTTCCATGTTGGGCATGGCCCATTTACCTGTTTAGCCTGAGAGAATTGTTGTGATTAGCCTGAGGTAACTACACTATTTTTCCTGAGGGTTGTAGTTATTTCTCCTGAGGGAAACCTTTCGTGCCTGAGGGCTTGACTTCTGTGCCTGAGGGAGACACTTGCTACGTCTGAGTGAAAAATTCTATTATGCCTGAGGGCTATACCTGCGGGTTAGATTTTTCTTACCTGAGGGTAAGTTTTTTCTTGTATGAGGATGTGGACTGTTTACATAGAAATGCACTATGGTGATTTCTAATATTTAATAGATTAAATGAATAATAAAAAGGAAATTTAATTGTTAAGTTAGTTACTTTTCAGTACTGCTTACTTTATTGAATTTACTGTTACACATTGTTGTTGCATTCTTACACGCAGTTGGGCACGAGCCTTTGGTGGTTTCCTACTAAGATATATTTCTCACACACTGTTTGGGTCATTATTTTCAGCCCAAACAGATTACGTTGCTGTAGGTGTGGATAGGAGCAAGAGTCCCTATACAGGTACATGATTACTGCTGAGGAGTAGGAGGGAATTGGACCGAGCCTAGGCTCATGATGCTGCTGCCAACTGTTTGCTTTGTTTTTCTATACTATGCTTTTGGTTGTACCATTTTGATGTATGACATGTTCTGGCTGTTTCCTTAGAACTTGAGACATGTATCATCATTGTTTATATACTGTTGGTTATATCCACTGTTGTTGTTTATTTCAGTTGTGTATGGTTTATTGCTTCCGCTATTTTTTGTATGTTTATTGTGTATTCCGCTGCGCTACACTTTGAAAAATGTGGGCATAGTTTCCCCAATATCAGACCTGGGCCGTCGCTGCTAGTCGGCAGCCTTTGGCATTTGGGGAAATGTGCTTGAGGTCACGTGGCAAGCCATGTTCGGGACACCCATGGAGTGGCTCCCGAAACTGGGACGTTACAATGATTATATATAAATGGATAATGGTATGACTATGTTGGAAGATATTATACAAGAACCTAAGGTGAGGAGTAAAATTTTAACTATACATGAAAATGAGGGAACTCCAATGTTGGAAATATGGTCCAAAGAAAAACCTATTCCCAATGGAATATGTTTCCAAATTACTAAATGTCCTGGTTGTTTTCAATTAGGACCATTGGAAAATTGGAAAATAAATTTTATGGAATAGTCTTCAATGTGTCCTTATTTTGGTTATATTTGTCACCTCAAATGTTATTTTATACATGCTAATGAATAATGGTGACATTAACTCTAATTTTCCACATGCCTATTAAGGTTGGATGATTCATTCATGCCAGAATAGTTCTCATCTTTTGAACTAAGTTAGATATGATGATTCTAGGAATTATTTGACATTATAGCTGATATATTAGGTAAATAGAAGAAAATAGTATTTAGAATGACCTAGTTATCATTTTTATAGTAAATATAAAATATTCTTTATGTCAATATTGACCTTCAAAGATGTGAGGTACCAACCTTTAATTTCAACTATTATTCATGATTTTTAGGATATAGGTGAATCCAAAACTTTTATCTATTATCATGTCATAATGTTACCGAGTTTCATGTAGAAATGGTACCTCCTAATAGGAATATTGGAAAAAATACTATTTAATGGTAGTGAAGAGGATTTAAGTGTGGATCATTTTATATTAATATTTTTGGGGATTAATTTGATTGGGATTGTTTCCATTTCGAAGAAGAATATTTTTCGTTATTCTATGAAGGAATTTATCAATAGGTTCTAAATTCCACACTAACTGTCATTCCCAATAAGGGTGTCTTAAATCCTCAGATTAAATAGTGAATATCATTAATGGATTTTTAGTTTTATATGCTACAAAATTAGCACCATCGGTCATGTTTTTATGATACTTTATTATCATTCATTATATGTAATATTATCAATTCTTATTGAAACCAATAAAATGGATTTTCCAATCATCATAGAACAATATCATGATATTTCTCAAATAATTTTTATTCATTTCCACCTAAAATATATGTTTACATTTCAAGTTATTAAAAACTATGAAAAACTACATTTCACTTCAGTCTTTTAGGATATGAAAAATATAATTGAAAGAATTGGTGTTCCAGACGAACGAGTTAAAATGTATCTTTTCTTAAGATCATTCACATTACCTTGGGTCTAATAAAGTTATATTAATTAGAAATGAAAATTCTTCTCTCTAGATTATGTGGATTAAAATATTATAAATCTGGTAATGATAAATAATTAGTATCCTATTAGAAAATTCAATGATTTTTTTGATAAATTTATGGGATCCAAATTATTCTATAAAATTGTTTTATGAGTGAGACATCAACACATTCACATTGAAAGTGGGGATATTCTAAAATAATATTTTAAGGTATATATTAATCAATATGAATACAATATTATGAACATTGGATACATAAATTAATTAGTAGTTTTCATGGAATTTGTAAATAATATATTTTAGAGGAACCTTGACTTCATTGATGTGGTATATGTTGATGATAGCCTACATTATTCTTGCAATAGAAGTTATCAAGAAGAAAAATTTGAAATATTAGTTATCAGTATATAAGAAAACTAAATTTAAACTATATCATCCATGTGTTACCTATTTTTAGATGAAATAAATTTACTTAGACATGTGATGTATATTAAAAGTGTATCAATAAATTATAAATTATATAAGTTGTTATATTTTGGAAACCAATAAATAATGTGTTTGTGATTCCAAACATTCACTACTTATCAAGTTATTAGCATGTACTGTTCCATGATATTGTATATTTTTTTCTAATACGTCTATAATAAGGAAATGCATTAAATTCTGATGGGACAATGAGTATCAAAATTCCCTTTATAGGATAAAATCAAGAGACACATCAACACTTATCCTTACCTTATCATGAATATAGATAGGTTATTTTGAAAATTATGATGCAACAATATATTCATCTAGATTTTTTTATCATGCATGTAGATCACGCCATATCATATGGATCTTGAAAGTTTTGTGTACATTAAAATAAGTATCTGACACATGATATTGATCTATCTGTGTTACTAGATGATTTGAATACCTGGAATATTTTTTATTCTATGAAAATGTCAATATTTCTGGCTACAGTTAATACACGAAACACATATCTTGAAAAATATATTTGATCCTTTGGAAGAGAAGAGGGATGAAGTCTCTTTATAATTTTAACATTGACATTGTGTATATACTAATTATAAGATTTTTAGTTGTTTATTCTCTAATTTGCAATTTATATAATACTTATTCTAAGGAATTTCATAATTAGTGGAAATTAATGATATTTATTATTGAATAATAAAGCATCCCAACTTTTTCTTACATTAATATTACAAAATTGTAATTATAAACAACATAAAAGAATTACATGAACCAGATCCAAATATTTAGAGACTTGAAAAAAATTGGACCATAAATAAGATTTAAAAAATAAAACAAAAAACTAATATTTAATTCCATATTCTCTGACTACTTATTGGACCTTGAATTATCCTTAGTATAAGTAGTCACCTAATAATAAACATCAATGAAAGGGGTGAGATAATATCCCAATAAGAAGATAGATAGGAAAATGAAACAATATAACATGGATTGATCATAATAATAATATAATCATCATAATCATGAGAGGAATAATTAAATTAAGTCATGGAATGTGGTGATGCATAAAAAATGAAACATCTTGTCTTAGCGGTCAACTAGTACACATAGCTGTGAAGAAATGTAGAATCATGTAAATACATACTTCAATTTTTTATTTTGAGATACATAATATTACCCAATGAATTGGAGTGCTATATAATTCTGTGCACACCAGTCACATCATAACTTTGACACTATGCTATATAATTCCGGGTACACCCATCACATCATAACATTTACATTATCATACTTCCCACATAGAATGTATATCAAACTTGGGTATAAAATAACCAATTGAAGGGAATGAGATTAATTTCATAAATTATAAATTCATTTAAATTGGAGTTCCTATGATAAAAAGTAAATAATAATATTGGTATCACACTTTATTGAAGAAGAAATAATCACATGAGATGTAAAATATGTATTTTTTGAATTAAGAGTTCTGTTACAAAAATATTTTCATTTTTCATAAAAACAGATTGGAAAAATATATATCCCAAAAAATATAAGGCAACGATGAATATATGATGTATAAGAATCAATAATGGAATATCCATACTTAAAATACGTTCAGAGAGAGAAAACCCAAAGAAAGAGAGTTGTGTTCGAGATTTCCCCTTACCTTATGTCTAAATGATTTCTCTACATTAATATCCTATATAATCACATTATATTAATTAAATAATTAATAAAAAACCTTTTATACCTGAATTTTATTCATTATGTTTTGATGAATTTAATTTATAGGATTTTTAATGAGTTATAGAGTTTAATTTCATCATTTGGGAGTGTTTGTTTTCTTAGTTTTCATGATGTGTTCACTTGTTTACATGAATGGTATTTCATTTAAAATGTGGATAAATATACATAATTGTTATTATATGTTGTTAATGATATTATATATGTTTAAATGATCTTATAAATAATTTTCTATATGTCATGACTATTAATCATTAAATAAAATTTAATGATGATCGTTTTAGGTTAATTTTGGAATTCTTTAAATCACAACAAACTTGTTTTGTTTTATCTTTTAGTATTATGTATATATGTTAGTTATTTTCCAAATATAGTATTGTAACATAAATTTTAAAATATTTTTCAACAATTATAATGGTTTTAATAGAATAATTGAAGGTGTTAAATTAAAATGAATGTGCATCACCCACAATGTCGATAAATTTTCACAAAATGGGCGACTATTTATTATTTTGAATAAAGGTGAGAGAGGGAGTAGTTTAATGAAGGATATTACATAGAAATTATATAATTACAATATATTTAATTTAATATAGTTATCATTCCATTTTTATGGGGTGTGGTGTGGAGATAATAAAAAGAAAAGAACATGAGAAGAAATTTAAAGAAGAGAAAGAAGGAATTTACCTCTTTAATTTCTCCTTCTCGAGAATGTCCATAGGGGAATGTTTTAGTCTTATGATAAGACTAAGAGATCATAGATGTGGGGAAGGTGATACAGAATAATATTTGTCATAATATGGTTAGGGATAAAAGACCAAGAGGTGTGAGGAGAATAATAGGTGCGGGTTGATATTTATAGTGGAGAGAGGGGTGTTTTATCAATATTATATTCATTAGTATATTAGTTTGGCTCAAAACTATGATTAGTTTGAGAATTATATCTAAATGTATAAAATTAATAATGTATAGTTCTATATTTTTTGTCTTAAATCAGCCTAACATCATCTATGATTCCCTAATTCATGTATTAACTTTTATTGTAAATTCTCAATTTTTACTATTCATCAAAAAATCAATTTTCTTTGAAAAATCCAAAAACATAACCCAAAAATATTTTTCGATGTGTATAATTCAAATAGGAACTCCATTTTATAAAAAAATTTAAATATGGGTAATTTAATTTTTAATTAAAATCAATATTTACATGGAGAATATAGATTTTAAAATTATTACTGATTTTATTACACATTGAAAAATTAAATAAGGTCACATAAAATTATCTTAAAATTATTAGAAAAAAATATTAATTTAACAATCAATGATATAAATATATATTTTATTTTAAAATATTAAAGTAATCAAAAAATTTAAATTAAATATTTATGACTTGAAAAATGTTAACACTTAAATAATAATTTTTAAAACATTTATCTACATATAATATGACATTATTATACCATACTTTCATTTATAAAATTCTTAAATTACATTTATATGTTCATGGGTGAGGCTACTATTCACTTGGATTTTCTACTATTCACAAGGGTCATATTACTATTCCTAAGTCCAAGTTACTATTTTTTAAATATACGTTCTTTAACATATATAAATACTTCTAATTTAATTAATAATTCATTTGTAGAGTTTTTATTATGGACTCTAAATAATTTTTTGTTTTTTATACTATATGAAATTACTATAAGAAGGGAAAAATTACTTCATTAAAATTTTGGGTCATTACATTATTCTCCCATTTTGATATTCCTCCTTCAAAATTACATTTTACATAAACAGATGATGGTATATATTCTTCATTTCCTCATCTAATTCCCAAGATACTAATTCATAATTATAGTTCTTCCAAAACCAAATTGAAAAGGTGGTTTTTTTATTACATCGAACCTTATCTCTCCTATCCAAAATATTTTCTTGATGCTCCTCAAAAGAGAGATCATCCTCCAGCTATACCTCCTTTGTGTTCAGTACATGTGAGAGATCTGGTACATACATCTTTAGGAGTGACATGGGTAACACATTAGGAACTTGAGTAATATTCAATGGAAGTTCAAGATGATAGGCCACATATCCCATGTGATCAAGGATCTCAAAGGGGATAATGTAACTTGGCCTTAGCTTCCCTTTATCTCCAAATTGCATGACTCAATTCCATGGTGATATTCGTAGAAGATATTTTTTTATGAGATCTCAGCCATTGAGATATGCTGATCCCATCCACCTTTGAATTCTAAATATAATAATCTTATCATATCTTTGAGTGTTTGAATAGTCCTTTCATATTTTCCATATATTCGGGGGAGATTGGTCGTACTAAAATTTAATTCATTAATCAAATAATATTGATGACCCCTCAAGAATTTTGATGTTAACATAGGATCATGATCAAACATAATCAATGGTGTAATTCCTTGTAGTTTCACCAGTTTATTCACATATATATTAGAAATTTGATCAAGTGATAGATCTTCCAAAATATAGATAAAGTGGACAGTCTTGGTGAGTCGGTCCACCACAACCCATATCATATTATTTCTATTGAATGTATTCGATAGACCCGTGACAATGTCCATAGTGAAACTCTCCCATTTCCCAATGGGTATAAGAAGTGGTTTTATCATACCTTTTCACTAATTTCACTTGACATTGACATGATGACATATCATGCACCTTGATACATACTCAATAATCCCCTTCTTCGTGTTGTCCCAATAGATGTGTTCATATAGATCACGATACATGTCGGTACTCTTGGGATGGATAGAGAATTTTGACCTATGTTTATTTTCATATAGATCATTCTTTATCACTGGTGATGAAGGCACACATAGCCACATTCCCAACTCAATCACACCATCATCATCGATATGGAACTCTGGTAGTTTCCCTTCCTTTACTACATTCACCTTCATTTGTAACTTTGTATGATCCCTTTGGGACTTCTTAATATTCTCTTGGATAGATGGTTATGAAATCATTTGGGAAAGGTAGGATGTATTACCTGATGATATTATTTCCAAATTCATCCCTTTAATGTCCAAGAGGATTGGGTTTTTCTCAATCGGGAACATGGATGGAGTAGAAGATTCTATTTTGCTATGAGTATCTGCTACCTTGTTATCCATACCGAGATGATAGTGATTATAGAAATCTTAGTATTTGATTACCTCTAACCATCTTCATTGATTCATGTTAATATAATTTTGTGTGAATATATACATTAGGTTCCTATAATTAGTATATATGTCACAATACTCACTATAGAGGTAGTACTGGCGTATATTCAAGGAAACACTTATAGATTCTAACTCCAGGTCATGATTTACATAGATATACTCATGGATCATCAATATTAATAAGGCTTAGGCTATCACATTATCATTTTCTATGAGTACAAAACCAAATAATTTATATGAAAAATCACTATACATCACAAAACCTTCTCTAATTATTTATAATGTGAGAACAATTTCATTGATCATCTTTCTCTCCAGCTCCTTCAAGAATTCATCACATTCTTTCATCCAGAGATACTTTAACCCCTTCCATATTAACATAGTTAGAACACTTTAAAATAGTGATAACTTTCTTACAAAATGCCTGCAGTACCCAGAAAATCCAAGAAAAATGAGAATTTTCAGGACACTAGAGGGTCTGGGCCATTCCAAAAATGGCTTTGTTTTTGAAGGGTCAATAGAAATTACCCCATTTGTGATCACATGTCCATATAATGTGACTTTATGCATAAAAAATTCACAATTATAGAACATGGAGTACAATTTTTCCATCCTTAATGTCAACAACACATGTCGTATATGTTCTTAATGTTCCTCCATGCTATTAGAGTAGATGAGAATATCATCGATACGACCAAATTTTTTTCAAGGTAGTGTCTAGAGACTCTATTAATCAAATCCATGGATGTTACATGGGAATTAGTAAGTTTTATGAAATTAAAAAAACTAATAGTGACCATACCTTTTATAGAAGGTATTATTTTGAATATATTCATTCTTAACCTTTAGCTGATGATATCCAAAATAGAGATGCACCCTTGAGAAGTACTGAGTACCTCATAACAGATTGAACAAGTCATAAATCCTTGGAAGAGGATATTTTTTCTTTACGGTGATCTTGTTGAGCTCCCGGTAATTGATACAATGCCACATTGATCCATCCCTCTTCTTGAAAAAGAGAACTAGCACCGCCCGAGGTGATGAACTAGGATGTATGAATCCTTTTTCCAAATTCTCTTAGAACAACTTCTTTTAATCCTCTAGTTCGACATGATCCATCATATAGGGACACATTGAGACAAGAGTAGCTCTGGGTATGAGTTCAATTGAGAACTCTACCTCACAATCCAAGGGAATTATTTAGGAAATACATAACTTTATTCTGTCACAATTGTCATTTCCCCTAGGATGATACCTCCCTTTAACTCAACCATTTGAGAAAGGTATGCTTCTTCACAGGGAATGAACACCCACAACATTAACTGATTTTTCAAAGGATATTCATGGTATTCGTTGCATTTGAAGAGGACCATTTAATGTGTTAGAATATGAAAAAATGTTCCCATTTTCTGATATTTTATATGTGATCTATATAATAAGATCCAATCCATTCCCATTATAGCATCAAATTCCACCAAGGAAAGAATTATGAGAATCGTTGAAAGAATCTTCCCACATATGCGAATAAGAGAGGAGTCAAACACTTGGGATACAATGATTGCACCACTTGGTGTTTTTATAAATATACCTACTTCAATATTTTGGGGATCCGATTCAATAAATATAGAAAACCATCAAGATATAATGGAATGCATAGAACCAGAATCAAATGAGAACTTTTCCATAATTGGGTGAATAACAAGCATACCTTGTATGACTTAATTTTCTTTTTCGACTTCAGTTGTAGTGATGTCTTGGGCCTTTCCTTGTTCCTTAGTATTTTTTTGGTTTCTAACACTGATTACCCTTGAGGACACAAGGTTTAGTGCACTGGCTTGCATAGTGCCCTTGGTCCCTACAATAATAGCATTGGAATATAGATGGTATTCTCCTTTTCTCCACCACATTTTCGTTCATCCTAATGTATTGTTGACATTCATGAGCTGAGTTTCCTTCTCTCCCCCACATGAACTATTTCCCTGTCCCTTTTAGGTCGTTCCCATGATAATTCTTCCCATATTTTTGACATGTGGGTGGTTGAGTTTTCTTTCTAACATTCCCATTATATCATCATACATGAAACTCCATATTTTTTTCCTATCACCATAGACATGGGACCATTATATAAACTCCATATCCATATTGAGATCACATCAAACAACATCTTCATAACTCCAGAGGTCTCAAGTTTTTAGTGCCTTTTGATGTTGTGGTTTCAATCCATTAAAGAATCTATCTATTTTTTTATCATTGTTGATAAAAACCAAAAATCATACCGTGAAAAACATGTGATAGTTTTTCTATTGTTCATGACAGATTAAACTTCCTTTTTGTTCACCCCTATGAATTCTCTCTCTATATTTGTAAGAAGAACTCATGGGAAATGCAATGACCCAGGTATTTATATAATAATAATTTTATAATTTTTATTAATATTTATGAATAATATATTTATTTTATATTAAATAGGACACTTTTTTAAATAGAATACTCAACAAAAAACAATATTGTTCCTTGAAAAATTACATAACACACAACATTGAGTAATAATAAAAAATATAATAATAGTAACAATAATATTTTAAATGGTGGTTAATTCTAATCCATTTTATTAATAAGAATGAACATAACTAACTAAATTATTATTACACTAGTTTTTTAAATGTATTGAAATTTATCTAATAAATTTTAGGGGCTTAAAATAAAAATGAATCTGATTTTATGCTTGAAATATTTAAATATTCTTTAAAAGGTTGATTTACCGCATTTGTATGGAGAACCCTTTTTAAATCCAGTTTTTGTCACCTTTATATTATTTATTTGATAAATAAATTCATTATTTAGAAGTGGGACATCAAAATTTAATTTGGATGAAATTTTTATATTTTTTTGATAAATTTCGTTTTTTATGAATTGTGAAAAATACTGTATTTTAATTCAAAACTACAATTTAATATAATATATTAATATAGTTAGATTATAATTTTAATTGGTTTTAAAGTGTAATTGGATTATATTTTTATTTTTTAATCCAATTTGTTTCATTTTCTATAATTTCACTTTGAAATTGGAAATAAACACATGTCAATGTTTGGGTAGTTTTTACTTATTAAAAACAAGTTTTTTGGGTTTGATAACAGAAATTAATTTTATATTATTTTCTACAACTTCTGTAATTTAAATTTTGAAAAATGTATTCCTATTTTGAATTAGGATATTCAAATTGTGTAAATAGGTAACTTTAATTTTTAGACATTATAAATAGAAATTTCATTAAAATTTTTATTTATCATGGTTGAAGGGTAAATCTTGTAAATAAGGGTAAAAAATAATATTATAATAATATTAAATTACCCGAAAACATTTCATAATCCTATTTAATGAGATATGTCTAAACATGGGAATCATTGGGTTGTTTTTAGAACCCCATGGAGCCACTTGTGTGTGAAAATGGCATTTAATTACATTTAATTTAATGTTAAGGAAAATATAACATAAACATACATCTTTTAATAAATAATTTTTATATGGGTTTATATAAGTGATATATTCAAATATAAATAGTCATTAATAATATAAACCTATTTCATTAATCGTGGTGTGTTATTCATAATTTTTATACATCATATAAATAAATTTATTTCTGACACTATGATGATGTAGTGATTACCTTATTAGGGAATCATTTAAATAAATGAGATTATAAAAAAATATTATGAATATTTTTATACCATAAAAAATTTTTAGGGATAATTATGAATTTTTATCTTTTAATTAATGATGGTAGTCTGAAATAATTAAGTTGTTATGGATTTTTTAAAAGTCATGATATGAATAATATATAAATAGACATAAATGAGTTTTAAAAAAAATACTATTTTATTAAATGATATAATAGTCTTGAAAGTCTAATATTCAACCAAATGACTTATATAAGGTTCCATAAGACATTAATAAACTACTTGAGGTTTTATTTGCATTTTATAGTAACTATATTAACCATATATTATGAATATACGAGAAGACATGGTAAGAGTTAAATAAGTTAACTAAGGGTTAAAGATAAATGATATGGTAAAATTTGAAACCAAGACTTGTCTAAAAAATATTAATTGAGAGGATTTAGAAAAATCCACATTTTATATTCTAACTAAATGAGATTTGGAAATTATTAAAATCAAAATTCAGTTTATAGTAAAATTATCTTTCAAACATTACTAAAGTACCCCTCCTCCCTCTTATAAATGGCCACTACCTCTAACCCTTAATCACACCTCGCATTCCCCCTTGGATCATAAGAAATATACCAAAATAAGATCCCAACATCCCTACATTCCTCCTATAATACTTACCTTTGGAATTAGGATATTCAATAAGTCATTGGGGCTTAAATTAAAAAGAGTTACCCGATTTGAGGTAATGTCTTCTCTCAAACGTTTTCCATTTATTTTCATTTTCCAACCCCGTAAACTCTTTGTATACAATTATTTTATAACAAAAAAAGTATTTTTAGTATCCTATGATGTTTTTATGTTTAGTATTCGTCCTAAACTCATAGAAACCTTCATCTAATTGATTTAGAACATTCTGTTTCTATGGATGGAGAACTACTGCCTCACGAAATGTTGATTGTTCAATTATCTCCTACTGCCTCTCATGGTGGCCGATATGATAGAACTGTATTTATATATGATATATATTATATTAATATTGTCTATATTCTTTTGCAATTTTCATTTATATCATACCATTATTCTTTCAATAACGCATAAATATGGAAATTTCATTTGAGGAAGTGCGGACTACTGCCCCCTCAAAGTGATATGACTCATTCGTACTATACATGGATCATATGAAGGTTGGAATTAATGAAATTATGTAAAATATATTAAATATATATTATAATATAATTATAATATATATATGTATCAATTATCTTTCAATACTTCAAATATGAAAAAGAAATCGAAGTAGCCTTCATGCGTTCGTACGACTTACTGTCTCCATGAACGGTGAATTTCATTTATTATATCCAATTTTTATGGAAAATTATAAATACATATACAATTGATATAAACACATATATAATATATATATATATCCTGAATAAAATTATGGAGATAATGGAATTTTTACCACATGGAAAACTTGTAATTATAACAAGTTCATTTTTGACTCAAGTACGAAATATCGACAAAACGATTGATATTAATCGAAATAATTATGTAATGTTTAAAACATTATAATAAGTTATATAAAATGAATAATAAACTTGAAAAATGTTTTTAAGTATGTATTAATAAGCTTATGTTTGTTATCTAGGAATACCAAGGAACATACGTGATGAGTTAGATTCAAGGTAAGGGAATTCATCTCAATCTCCTTTCATTGAGGCATATTTTGATTTATGCACGACTTTATTTTATATGGTTTATAAAACCATTTTAATTTTATTTTCATTCAAAGGGAATATTTTTTCTATGTATCTTTTTACTAAATGGAAAAGGAAATGTTTCTTTTTAACGCATGCGGAGACAATGACCTTTCTACCACCGTGTGCATAATTTGGTATTTGGATTCCTTAATGAGTTGTGATGTTTTTAAAAGAAAAATAAATACCATATTCCATTTTTAAATATTTTGGTATTGCAAATGTTTTTTATTATAAATTGGTTATGTAAATATTATGAACATGAATCTTGTAATTTCAATGAGGAAACATTATCTTTCATGTATGTTTGTTCATATGTTATGATTATGTTACAGTTCTTGGGAATTATTTACCTATACGGGTGGTTCTGTTATAAACCTAGGGTGGGTGAGCCCGACATAGATCTCTAATTCATTGGCTAACGTGATAGAGGTAAAAATTAATGTTTCTCTAAATAGAATTAAGGAATATACTATGATGGGAATTCCAAACATAACTCCCAATAGCTGTGAAAGCTACAATGTAAGTATGTTATGGATGCCATAAGTTATCTTTTTTAATTATGATGTCTCTATTTAATTCATAAATCTTCTGATTACATGAGGTATGTTAAAGAGATTATGTTTTATGATTGAGATTTATGATTTCTTTGATTTTTATGTTTTGATGTACTAATGTTTTCTTTCCTTATTTTATTACCATTACTAAGCCTTTAATGCTAATCGCAAGTTTTTAAAATGTTTTTTCACTGGGTATAAATAAGGGTAAGAGAAAGGAATTATTCAAGAAGATTTATATAAATAAAATAACTCTTTTTTTATTTAAAGTGTTTTTTTATTCTGAAAAAATTTGGATAGAATTAAAGTGTCTACTTTGTAATTTTTGAGGTTTAATGTATGGTTACGACCTAATTCTATAAAAATAAAAACCTAAAAACATTCTCAATGTAAATTATTGACCTAACTAATGATTATGTAATGTTTAAGGCTATGTATTTATAGTTGGTATCTGATATCGGTTTAGATAATCTTATAGGTTAGGGTGTTATTTAATTCTAAGTGTCATAACTATAATGGTTAGCATATTTGAAAGAGTCATAGTTATTTTAGATATATTGAATGAGTTTAAGATAACATGAATATGTATTTCTTACAATTTACCCTCCTCATAAGATTTTATATGATGATATTTTTGATATACTCTCACTTACCTTTTTGGTTTTAGTAAATGGTTGGATCTAGCAGGTACTAAAGAAGAAATAGTTTTGCACAAAATGGTGACAGTTTTTGGAATGAGGAACTGAATGAAATGGGAGCTGTAATGAGGACACTTGTGGTTATTCATAACCAACAATCTGGAGTCATGATTGACCACTTAAACCTTTGGGATGTTTCGAAGGCATCATATATTCCATAAATGAATCCCTATGGATGTTCAGGTAATAATCATAATGGTAAGTATATTTAAAACCCTTATGTCAATGATGTTGAAAGAAACACCAAGGAAAATGCTGAAAGGGGATGGGAAGATGTTATATATATGGTGATGAAGGACATAAATCAATACCCTGCCATTGAAAAAGGAAGCTTCCAGTTGACTCCAGAAAATGGAAATAAGTTCTTTCTAAGGGAACAATTAAATGTTTTAAATGTGGTGTACATGGTCATTACATAAATAGATATCCTACAAAGAAGTTGCTGGATTGGGTTAAGAATTATTGTAAAAATATATGTTTAATAATGCCTAATTCCATTCCAATTGAGGATAAAGAAAACTAGAAATGACCAATGAACGGTATGGATTACTTCTTAGCTGATTTTTTTGATATTATTTAATCTTAGGATATGATTCATGATTTTGTTTGTAAAAAATATGTATTACAGAATAAGTTGAAAAAAATTGTTAAGGGATCCTAGATAATTCTGGGTGATTATGATGTCTACATTTTAGAAATTTGATAGGTATGTTTGATATCTAGGTGATGAAATGATTAAAAGTATTAATGCTCTTTGTTAATGGGGTTAATTTGGAAGAATTACCTCTGGTATGTATAAACCTGTTTTTTGTTATGTGGAAATTCGATTTGAGGAAGAATTACATTTCCTTTTGTGGATATAGCTATGAATATCCATTTGGTTTTATATGATCCTTGAATTTGAGGAAATTATAGGTTATTACTAGTTGGGATGAAAATGCAAGGTATGAGATAACATTTGGGGTTAAAATATGTTATTGTAATTTTTGATGAATTTGTCACATTTTTTTTAATGTTATAAAATTATACAGTTTTTTATAAAGGATAACATGCAGACCGTGTGACAATCCATATCAAAGGAAAATGCTATGGGAATTGAACCCACAACCAAAGTGCGACTTTGATTTATCACCTGCCATTGAATTAATTGATGTTCTTAGTAATTATGAATAATTTTGTTTTTCAGTTATATGGTTTTGTGGATAAGAAATATATTGATTTTGGGAAATTATGATTTATCAAATGGATATCCTTAGTATAGGAAAATGATTTTCTGATTATGTGATAAATGATATTTTGGAAGACATTCTCTCTTTTGGGAACACTATATGCCTAAGGAAAATATAATACTATGGGATTTCATTTGAGGAGTAATGGTGGAATTTTATTATTTGGAACAATCTATGGTTTTATTATGTATTTATAATGATTTTGGTTATTTATAGAAATGATTATCCTATAATTGAAATATATGATTAGGTTAATTACTTTTAAATATGTGACTTTAAGAGTAGTCATTGTTATTTGGAGATAAATGTTATGATTTAGTTTGGAAGACTATGTGAACAAATCCTTGTGAATTTTGGGTTTCAAACTATGTTTGGATTATTTTGAATAATTTTAAGGACAATTGTTTATTTAATGGTCTTTTCTGAACATTGGGTATTGTTTGTTTAATTTGGGCGATTAAGATTAGTATTTCTTTCTATAAAGTATTATCCTTTTTGGAGATTATCAGATATCTTACTTACCATTTTCGTGTCAATAAATGTATAAAAACAAGGGAAATATATAGTTCATGTAATTTTGATTATTTGATTCTCTAGATGTTGATTCTAGCAATTCAGGTGTGACCAAGTCATCTTCAGTACTTATCATTTGGACAAAAGATGGGTTTTTGACAGAAATTTATTAAAGGTCGACACTCTACATGAAAAGTAAGTATATCTCATTATGTTCTTAGTCAATATCATAAATATATTCCATAACATTATGAAAAGTAACTTAAAACAAAAAAATATATGTTTACTCTTCCTACTGGGTAGTCAAAGAGCCTTTAACCTATCACAATTTTGTGATTTTCTAGTGGTTAAATTTCTCCTTATCATGTTTTCTATCACTCTCCATCTGAACATGATGGTTATTTTCTCTTCCTTATCCATGTTTTCCTACATGGAATCTTAGTATGCGTTAACTTGGGTGGCCTTTTTACTTCTATTTATTTCTTTAAAAATTATAGTCATATTGACTCTTTTGTTGATGTGGTAATTTCAATGATGTTTCTAAGCCCAATATTAAAATTGTGAGGAAGTAATTTCCAAAAGTGGTAAGGATGTACCGACCCAGGTATTTATATAATAATAATTTTTTCATTAATATTAATATTTATGAATAATATATTAATTTTATATTAAATAGGACACTTTTCCTGATAGCATACTCAACATGCAACAACAGGTTTCCTTTAAATCTTACGTTGCACACAACTTTGATTTATATTGAAAAATAAAATAATATTATTATTATTTTCAATTGTGGTTAACGCATAGTCTTTGTATTTTCAAGAATGAACATAACTTACTACATTATTATTACACATGTATTTAAAATGTTTATACATTTATCCAATAAATTTTAGAAGCATAAAATAACAATGGATCCGATTTTAAGCATGAAATAATTTAATATTCTTTAAAAGGTCGATTTGCTACCTTTTGATGGAGAACCATTATTAAATCCCGTTTTTTTTCTTTCAATTTTATATGTTATATTTGAAAAAATATATAATTAATATTTATAAGTGGGACATAGAAATTTTCTTTGGATGGAAGTTTGGTATTTTTCTGATAAAGTTCATTTTTTATAAATAATGAAAAATACTGCATTTTAATTCCAAACAACCTTTTAATCTTTTTTATTTATATAAAATATTGTTAGTTTAATTTTTTTTAAAGTGTAATTGTATTATATGTGTTTAATTTAATCGAATTTTTGTCATTTTAAGTAATTTCACTTTGAAATTGGACATAAACACTTGTCAATATTTTGGTAGTTTTTACTTTTTAAAAACACACGTTTTGGTTTTGGAAACTTGAATTAATTTTAAATTAGTTTCTGCAAATTTTGTATTTTGATTTTTGAAAAATAGATTTCATATTTTGAATTTGGAGATACAAATTGTGTAAATAGGTATCTTTTATTTTTATACATTATGAATAGTTCCATCAGGAAATATTTTATTTACCATGGTTAAAAGATAAATTTGGTAAATAAAGGTAAAAAATAATATTATAATTATATTTAATTACCATAAAAAGTGTACTAATCCCACTAGATTATATATTTCCAACCATGTTCATCCTTAGGTCGATTTTAGGACCCCGTGGAGCCACTTTTGTATAAAAATGACATTTAATTACTTTTAATTTAAAGTTCTATAAAATACATCATAAACATATATCTTTTTCAAAAACAATTTTTATATGGGGTTATGTATTTAATCACTTAGACTATAAAGAGTAATTATAAATATATAAATATTTAATACATCATGGTATTTTATTTATAATATTTAGATATCAGATGAAAAATTTTATTTATGACACAATGATGATGTAGTGATTACCTTGTTAATGAATGTTTAAAAAATGATATTATAAAAATTAGAATAAATTTATTTTGAAACTTTTTATTCCATACAAGAATTTTAAGGACAATTATGGCTTGTTATATTTTAATTAATGATGTTTTTCTTTGAAATAATCTAGTTTTTAATGATATTTTAAATGTCATGCTATGAAATGTATATAGATCGACATTGATGAGTTTTAAAAAAAAAATATTTTATTAAATTATATTACAGTCCGAAAAATATAATATTCGAAAAAATGACACAGATAAAGTTGAACATGTCATTAATTAACCACTTGAGGTTCTATTTTCAATTTATAGAAACTATATTGACCCTATATTATGAATATATAAGAAGACATGGTAAGATCCATGTAAGTTAACTGATGGTTAAAGATAAATGATACAGTTACATTTGAAACCAAAAAATTTCTAAAAACTATTGGTTGAGAAGATTTAGAACCATCCTCATCTTAGTTTCAAATAAAATTCATTTTGGACCTTTTGAAAATCGAAATTCTGTTTATAAAAAAATAATCTTTCAAACATTCCTAAATTACCCCTCCTTCCTCTTGTAAAATGCCACCACCTCTAACCCTTACCCACACCTCTCTAGCCCCCTTGTCTCATTCAAAATCATCCGAAATAAGATCCCAACATCCATCTATTTATCTAATAAGCCTTACCTTGGGAGGAAGGCTATTCAAGAAGACCTTTTAGCTTAAATCAAATGGAGTTATCTCATTTGAGGTAATGTCTTATCTCAATGTTCTTCCACTTATTTTATTTCTACAATCCCCTAAACTCTCTTTATACCATTATTTAATAACAAAACAACTATATTCAGTATACTAGGATGTTTTTAAGATAGGTATTCAACCTATGCTCCCTCACACCTCCGTCTAATGGATTTAGAACATTCTGTTTCTATGGAAGATGAACTACTGCCTCACGAAACAACAATGGATCAATCATCTCCTCCCACCTCTCATGGTGGTTGTTATGATGACACTGAATTTATATATGATATATATTATATTTATTTTGTCCCTATTTTTATATTTTTTTAATTTATGGCTTACCATTATGATTTCCATAATGTGTAAATACAATAATTTCATTTGAGGAAGTGGAGTCTACTGCCCCTAAAAGTAATATGAGTTGTTCATTTTATACATTGAACATATAAAGGATGAAATTAATGAACTTATATAAAATTTATAACATAGATATTATACTAGAATTATAATATACCTTTATATCATTTAGTTTTCATTCCTTTAAATATGAAAAAAATGAAAGTTGCGTTCTTGCTTACGTACAACTTACCATCTCCATGAAAGGTGGATTTAAATTATTATATCCAAATGTAATGAAATATTGTAAATATAAAAAACAAGATCCAGATACACATATAATGGATATATATGATATATAAATCATGAATAAAATTCTGAATATTGTGGACTTTTGACCGCATGGACAATTTCAAATTAAAACAAGTTCATTTTTGACTCAAGTACCAAATATTAATTTTTTTTTGATATTATCATAAATAATTATGTAATGTTAATAACGTGGTAATAAGTGATATTGATGGAATAATAAATGTGAAAAAGTTTCTAATGAAAGTTAAAATTATATTATATTTATTATTCATGAAGAACAAAGAACATATGTGACATGTCAAATTCAAGGTATGAAACATTGTCTCAATCTCCTTGAATTGATGAATAATTTAGTTTATATATGACATTGTTTTACATAGTGTATTAAAAAATTTAATTTTAAATCAACTCAAATGGAATCTTCTTTCTTCATATAATTTTAATTAACAACAATTGGAATGTTTCTTTTTTAACAAACGCGTTGACAACGACCTTTCCACCACCACAAGCATTATTTGATATTTGGATTCCTTAACAAGGCTCAATGTTTTTAAAGAAAAAATAAATACCATATACCATTTTTATGTATTTTGGTATTAAAAATGGTTTTTGATAATGGATTTATTATGTCAATATCTTGAAATGATATCTTGTGATTTCAATGTGCAGATGTTATCTTTTTATTATGCTTGTTCATGTCTTATGATTATGTTATGGTTCTTGGGAAATTTTTACATATACGGGTGGTTCCGTTATAAACCTTGGTTGGGTGATCCCATGATAGCTCTACAATGAATTGGGTAATATGATAGAAGTAAACATTAATGTTTCTCCTAAACTATTTACAGAATATACTGTGATGGGTATTCCAAATGTAACTCCTTGTGTAGCTGTAAATGCTATAATATTAATATGTTATGGATTCCACACATTACCTTTTTGAATTATGAATTATATTTCTCATTAAGAAATTTTATTATTTCATAAGGCATGTTAAAGAGCTTATGTTTTATAATTGAGATGTATGATTTAATTGATTTGTATTTATTGATGGACTAATGTTTTCTTTAGTTAATTTATAACCCTAACTAAGCTTCTAATGCCAATCCCATGTTTTTGAAAAAAAATTAATAGGGTATATGGAAGGTTAAGAGAAATAAAATGTTCAAGAATATTTAAATCAAGAAAATAACTCTTTTTTTATATAAAAAGTTTATTATTGTTAAACAAATTTGATATAGTTGAATTGTCTACTTTTTGATTTTTGAGATATAATGTAATCATTATGTTATAATTCTCTAAAACTATAAACCTTAATATATATTAAATGTGAATTATTGACCTAAATAAGTGTATGTAATTTTTATGATTGGGGCCTTATAAGAAATAATTTTTAAGAAACATTATCTTAAAATCTACCCACTCTATATCTTTATTTTCACCCATCGGAGCTGTGTTCTCAATCAAACAACCATTGATCGAGATCTCCATGTAAACAGTAAATGGACATAGTCACCTTCACCATATTTAAATAGTGAAGAACATAATAGATATTCTCCATTGAGTTGGATTACTATTTTTAGAGTAGTGGATCAGAATATCCACTAAACATCAGTGGTCATTGCTGTATAAAATACATGATATCTAGTTCCACCATTTTAGGAGAGGGTGGACATTCCACATTATTCATGATATTATTCCTAACTTGAGATATATAGGTAAGAATCCCCATGAAATTTTGAACTCCACCTCTCAGGGAACTGGGGATGTTGTTCGAGAAATCACTGCATTTTCCCTTACTTTGGTAATTGGCCTCGTTTCTTCTAGTTCCCACCATTTTATAAAATAGAAAATGTTATAACAAACCATAAGTCAACAGGTAATGAATAATTTATCTCTTTGTGAAATTAACTCTAAATGGATATCTTATGGGATCCTTATGTTAAGAATGTATTCTTATGTCCTTATATATATATATTCTCAATCTAAGGGTTTCTACAGAGGTTATCTACTTCTAATTACCAAATTTACTAAACTATGCAATGATAACAACTATTTTAACCCTAATTTTTCAAACATCACTATTACATCATTTTAGTGATAAGAAACACAAAATCATTACATTACTAGGGTCCAAAGGTATTGTGTATTTGGAAAATTAGGGTCATTCCAAACATTTTCAAAATAAAATATAAACATTTATTTTATTCCTTATTCTCTAGATTCTCATTTTACATTTAATTCTTATTATTACAAGTATTCACCTAATGATATACATCAATGAAATTTATGAGCTATAAGTCCATTAAGAGGGTAGATAAAAACATGAAACAATACAATAAGGGGTGAGAATAATTATCAAATCATCATCATAATATTGAGAGAAAAGCATTGGATAAAATCAAGGAATATGGGAATGCATAAAAATGAATGTCATGTATTGGTTGTAAAATACCACATAGAGCTATGAACAAATATAACATCATGTTCACACATATTTAAATTTTTCTCATGAGATACATCACATTACCCAATGCATTGGAATTATATAAAATTCAGAGAGTACCCATCAAATCATATCATTTACATTTCACTATATAATTCCAAGTGCACCTGGCACATCATAACATTTACATTATCACACTACACTAAACTAGGGGTTTAGTGGCAATTTTTAGCAGTAATTTACTAAACCACAACTAATTTTTAAATATATTTTTGGAAGTTTTTTTATAAAACATTTTTAAATATTTAATTAATTTTACAAACTTGATACTTTCCGCATCCCTAACAGCCCCTTACACCCAACCTCCCCACCCCACCGACTCCCCGAAGCCCTATCCTTGTCACAACATATCGCCACCCTTTTCCATCACTCACCATACCTCACAACACCATGCCTTGCTGTGCATCACCTTACCACACCTCACCTCAACATTCCTCTCCATCCCTCACTGGGGTTTTTATCCTATATGGCCCTTGCCTCGCGGTTCCTCGCCTCTTTGTTCGTCTCTGGCCTACCACTTTTTCTCATTGCGATAATAGTGCCTGATGTGTTTACTATCATTTATGCCTATTTTTTAAAGTAAATATATTATTATAATTAATTATTGGTAGTTATTAATGTTATTTGATTTAATGAAAGTTTTATATTTGATACAAACATAGATGCAACAAGTATGAGATCGGGTGAGGTTGGCTGGAGTATGGTTTAGGTTCTATCCAAAATATAGAGGTTGGTGGTCCCTATAATTCAGGAAAATAATCTTATTTTTGCATGAATTACCACTACTAGAATATTGAATAGACATTTGTAGAATTTATGTTGGAATATTGTTTTTTAGTAAAGGAGATATGATGGTGTTCGATATCATGTACTTGAGACAGGTTCACTCGATCACCAGGGTGAATTTGCACCACCAGATAACTATTTCACCAAAATGAGACAGTATCGACATAGTTGGGGGTAGAACATTGGTTTTTTTATCTGTATAAGTTGATAAATAAGTTTTGAATGATTTTTTTTAAGGTATAGAAATGTTTGTTAGAGATTCTTAGTTCTAGTGATGAATGGTTAGTTGATCATAACTTACAACCAGGGTGAGTGACACCATGTTGAGGGTATTTTGGGACATACCAAGCATTATAAATGGGATGGTTCCTTCGGGATGTAACAATGTATGATGGGGTGGGACTTCTAAATGTAATCAATTAATGTATATCTATTATAAGATTAAATATGGGGCCAATGAGTGGGTTGTGGGTTTTGATTATGACTTGGCATTTTGATTCCATATTGTTTAGAGTGATATGGATAGGGATTGTCCATGGGTGAATGACTAAGAGTGTGGTGTAGATTCAATTATGTTGTAATATAAATTGATATATTATTTATGATAATAATTTATGATGAATAATCACTATGTATATATGATTGTGATGTTTTATCAAAGATCAAAAAACATGATGGTTCTGAAAGTCCAAATTGATTAACTGAAGGGTGATACAGAACATGTTATGATGGAGGGATAACTGTTTCCTGCATAGATCCCTAGGATTTGATGGTGAACTATGTGACTGACAAGGTCCTTTCCTATGATTCATGTTCTTAATTTAACCTCACTAATGTTTGTGGGGATAGGTTACTAAGAGTGATGTGACCTCCCATAAGTGACATGGGATGTGACATTTTTTATGGAGCTAATACTATTCTATTTTTCCTCAAGTATAGGGTTATAATTTATGAATGTATGATTGTTCCATAACACATCATGTATCTGATCATGTACCTACCTAAGAAGTATGTAGTTTGATAAGTTGACATTTATTTAGTATTTTTTAGTTAAGAACCTCCAATGAGAGTGTTATTCCATGCTACATTGTGAGATGAGATCGATGAACCCAAACTTTATAGATAATGGAGTGGGATGAATGTGAATATATAACAATACCTAGTTCAATTAGGAAACTATATAAGGTTTGTATGCCACCATACCCAGAGTTCTTGGTAATTGGGTACTAATTGGTATGATGGAATAGAAAAGGAAACGATTTGGATTATGGAATGTATTTGAAGCATGTTTGATCAGGTTTGGGGTTTCTTTGTAAACATAAGGTGACCTGATGTATAGAGAGTTTTGATGTCCTAGTTTTCACATTAAATACAATGATCTTGTGTGCAATTTTTATTTTATTCCTCATGTATACATGAATTTTATATAATATACTAATGGAACCTAGTAAGGCCCTATGGAGATGTATTTCTCACACCATTCATGGGAAGCCCTATGTACATGCATACCTTATATTTAGACTTAATCTAAGAACATCACATATATTTGAAAGGTCTTTTAAATATTGATGAATATTTTTATATTGGGTTTGTTGAGGCCTAGGAATGAATGTAGTTCTATATTTTTGCTGTTTATTTTTTTTGGTTTATTTTATATTTTTCGACATCCATTGGGTGATTTTTTTGTATGACTATAATAATTATTCCGGGAATTTATTATATAAATTTTTTATTTTATTATTTAAATTGGTATGTGGTAGATGTATTGGTTTTTTTCCATTATATTATATTATAATTTGATGTATTTTGCCATTATATAATATGGATTAGTACCTTAGAACAAGCTTTCAGCCACTTACATTATGTTGGAATGCTTGAGGAATGTCAAACAACATCTCATACGATGATTCTAGAATGGGGAATTGTAATGTGACATCATAGCATTTAGTTCATTTTATTAATTGGGTAGATGGAAGATGAGAGTCAGAATACTTCATCAAATCATGTGATATACTATATATAGGTGTGTCATGAAAACCTTTTTGATGGTAAGTCCGGATTACAATTTGTGTGGGATTGTTGTTATTTCATTTTTCTGCTTTGATTGAGTTTTATATGAAATATAATTTTCTTAACGTAGTTTTTATTTCAAAATTTCATATCATCTATCACTAGAATGAGTCCCATGTGAATACCAAATATTTGGTATGTATTAATTTCATGACATATTCATGAATAGATTTAAGTGGAATTTTAAAATTTGGTTTCGTTGTTTAAAGTGAAAAATAACCATATATATAGTTCAAAAGAATTTAACCTCAAGGAATTTATGTTACATTATTTATCCATTCATAAATATAATCATTTATAATTTTTTTGATTGAAATCGTGGAGTCATGAAAATTAATTCTTGATCCCTTCTTTTGTATTTATATAAGAAAACCTCATTTAACATATTAATATATTTTCAACTAGTATATATAAATCTCTTTTCCTATATAGTAATAGTTATGTGTTTTGATTTTTTTAATAATGCGTATGCACATTGTGGTATATATGGATAAAAGTTGGATCACATTACCAAAGAACACACCTCAGTATGTTTGGGTTTGGAGGAGTTTTTAGATTTTGAAATTTCCAATCTATCCACTAATGGTAGGATAAGATGTTCAATTACTAAATGTAAATTTAGAACATAGTTGAAGAGAGATGAAATATATGAAAACATGATGTTGAATAAATTCCCAACTCAATATATTTATTGGATTTGGCATGAAAAATCAAATGTTACAGAAAGGTTGATCACTGATTTCAATCCAGAGAATGTGCTCCAAACATCATCAAAAATAGAAAATGAAATAGAAAACCTTATAAATGATGAATTTGGAATTTCAAGACACCAACATCAATATAAAAACATATCATAACAACATGTTGGGGGTGCTACAAATAGCAATGTGACAAGTGATGTGTTTGACACAGTAGGACTACCAGATCAAGATTGTAACAAATCATTGGATCCTTATTATTATTATTTGTATACTAATGTAAGAGAAAACTTCACTAAGAAGACTTGTTCATTTAATGGTTTAGTGGATGATGGAAATTAATATTTTTATAGTAGCTATATGAAATATTCAAAACATTCATTTCTACTAAATTTTTAGCATATGAAAGTCTTATATAGAATTAAAAATAAGGTGATGTACATGATGTTGGAATTGTTGTGTGATCCATTACTTAAAAAAATATCCTTGATTATTTTAATGATATGTAAAAAATTGTTAACAAGATTGGTTTGAATTATACCAAAATTCATGCATTTCCCAATGATTTTATGCTTCAATGGTGGGAGGATTTACAAAAGTAGAGTTGAAAAAATGTTTTTCTTCTAGATCATATTCTATGGGTGATGTTGAATGTCTGAATCAACATACCATCATGAAGAAAAATATTAACAAACCTGTAAATTTTTTTTCATTACTTTCATTTAAAGCATCGATTGCAAAGATTATTCAAGTCATCGAAAATCACTGAACACAAGAGATAGCATTATTTAGATAATAAAAATGATTTGTTAATGAATCATCAAAGAGATTAAAAATTGTGGAATATAATTGATTAATTACATCCATATTTCTTATCTGATCTAATGAATGTTTCATTGGGATCTTCTGTCAATGGGTTCAACCCATTTGGGACATTGAGTACTAGTTATAGCATTTTCTTGGTTTTTTTAATCCCATAAAATATGCCTCTACGAATGTGTATGCAAAAAATTACTTTTATCATTTCGATGATTTTTCGAGAAAAAAATTCCTAGAAATGATATTGAGGTATAATTTCTTCCTTTTATTGAATAATTTCTAGATTTATAGAGCAACTGTTGTAACGTCCCAGTTCTGGAAGTCTCCCAGAGGTTCCCCGTACCAAGTTGGCCACATGGCTTTAAGCGTATTTCCCAAAACGCCTGAGGCTACTAACTAGAAGCAAGGGCCTTGGGTGTGATAGTGGGGAAACTATACCCTCATTGGCAGAGTAATGCAGTAGAAATAAATAGATAAAAATAGTAGAAGTAGTTGTAATACATGTAATAATTAAACAGTGGAAGACCAAAAAAATAAACAACTAGAGCATATATATAATTGATGCATGGTATATATGTCTTGGAATGTAGTCAAAAAAGTCACAATGATGGAATATAGTACTAAACCAAAGTACAAAGAAAAAAATAAACTCCTACATCATCACAAGCCTCAGCTTGGTCCCTTGTTCTCCAACTCTACATCAATCAAGTACCTAAAGTAGAAGGGTGCTTGCCCTTATCTAGACCTGCAACAATATAATTTGTTTGGTCCCAAAAGCATGACCGAAATAGGCTATGATATGAATCCTAGTTGGAAACCACTGAAAGATATATGCCTAATAGTTAGAGAATATATATTGTATGGAATATGTAAAATGAAGAAATAAAAAAGGAAGTACTCAAAAGTAAACAATACTACATTATCAATTATATCCATTTTCATTTATTATTTAAGAAACCAATAATCATAAGTAACCCTATGGGAAGTACTCATAACCTTATCCTTCTAGTTAAACCAATCAAACACAAGAATCCATTTGGGAGGTACTCACATTCTAACCCCTCTGGTTCAGCTTTAGAACAGATTCTCTATGGAAGCACACACCGTCAATTCCATAGGTGGTCTTTTTTAGTAACTATAGACACTCTAAGGAAGCACTCATCATCCAATTCCCCATGTGGTCCCACAACGAGGAACTACAAAAACTTAGAGGGAGCACAAAGTCCACCCCCATATGTTCTCACAATGTAAATGTAAATAGACACTCTGGGGATTCCCTCAGTGTCCATTCCACCTATGGTCTACTACACCAAGTTCCCACAACCATGTGTAAGTCAATCGTGAAAAAATAGAAAATGGTAGCCAATATAAACTTCAAGAATACAAGGCTAAAGAGTCTACAGTATCTCACATCTTGTTAGATAAAATCACTCTGTCCTAGCATGAAAAATAAAGCAGCCTATTTGGAAAAGCTAGACCAAATGGTCAATATCAACAAAACATTTGAAACCCATCCATAGCAGGTAAATGTACCCTATTTAAAATCATAAATTCACTACTTAATCACATGAGTCATTGATGACAATAACAAGGCTAAAAACCATAAACTCACAATACCCCAAACAAGGGTATTGGGAACAATTGCACATATAACTCCAATACTAACTACATAAAGTCACAAACCACCTACCTCGACATTCTATTATCGATATACGTGAGCCTCATGACTTGAATCTCCATATAATTTTGTAGATCTATAAAAATGCTAAACAAATTCAACCAAGGATATCTCACGAAAGATAATAAATCAAGATATGAGGCTTTAGAATTACGAAGAGCATGCTGTGACAATTACAACACAATCAGTGGTGGTCAATTTGGAGAACGGATGATGCGTTGGGGTCTTGGAGAATAATTAGTTGTCTCATTCACTCCTAGATGTGATGTAACATGAAGAGGATCCTTTTGAAAACAATATGCTACCTAAGTCCATTTAATGAAATAAATAGAAAGTACATGAAGTTTTCATCAAGGGTACAAGTTTTGTACTTTCTTTATCCAGCCCCCGCTTTAGGCGATATCTAGGTCACCCCACACAACCATGTACTCGGCTGCTACACGGTCTGTACATGGTTAGCCACAACAACCGGGTACACAACCTCTACTCCAAAGTACACGACGTATACTCCTTAAATTTTTATATTCTCTTATTTTCCTCAAAAAACATGTCGAAATGAAAGACATGTCAGAAAAGATGGTCCAGGTTCTTATAAACTCCCCCCTTAAATAAATTTATCCCCAAATTTCCCTAACAAGATAGCGTAGGAGAAGAAACCTCTAAGAGCTCTTGAAACTATGACCGTACGTTGACCTACCACTCCTAAGTCTCATCCTGTACTAACCCTTGCTGCCAAAGAACCTATAATAGAGGAACAAAACCACCACAGAGGACCTTCACACTTTGACCAATAATCTAGATAGGATGCTCCTTGAATGATGCATCCACCTCTAGTTCAACCTCCTCAGGCTGAAAGACATGAGATGGGTATGAGAAGTAATGTTAGAGATGAGAAATGTGGAAGACATTGTGCATAGCCTAATACCTCCAAGGTAACTGAAACCGATAGGAAACCATCCCAATTCTCTAAAAAACCTCAGACGGTCCAACATATCTCAGTGAAGGCTTTCCCTATCTCCTAATCCTCTTATGTCCCATCCTTGGTGTGACAAGTAGGAAAACCTAATCTTCGACCTCGAACCCCAGAGGTTGTCTCCTCAGATCAGCATAAGCGTTCTACCTTGACTGTGTAGTATCCATCCTCTTCTAAATCAACTCAATATACTATGTGGTTTCCTAAACAAGATGAGGTCCCAACACAACTTCCACTCATGCTTCTAGACAATATATGGTTGATTGGAATGAACTACCATACAGAGCCTCAAAAGATTCCATCTGAATAGTATCATGAAAAATATTTTTTGTATGAAAACTCTACAAGAGGTATTTTAATCTCTTAAGAACCAAAAAGATTGAATCATTTCCTCCATCACCTAAATCATACGTTCAGACTGGCCATCTATATGGGGATAGTAAGATGTACTCAAGAATACCTGTGTACCCAAAGCCTTCTGTAGTCTTCACTGGATTCGAGAAGTAAAACATGTGTCCCTATTTAAAAAAATGGAGTTTTGAACCACATGCAGACATAAAATATCAAGGATGTAAAACCTTCCCAACTCATCAACAATGATGTTCTGCTTGATCTGCATGAAGTGAGCATCCTTCATGAGTCTGTCAATGAAAACCCAAACTACATCATTCCCTTAATGCGACCTCAGTAAACCTATCACGAAGTCCATCACGACATCATTCCACTTCCACACAGAAATGGGTAACTGCTGCAAAAGCCCTGCTGGTCGCTGATGCTCTACCTTCACTTGCTGATAGGTGGAACACGTCATCACAAAACTAGCAACGTCTATCTTCATACCTGGACACCAATACCGACTATGTAGATCATGATACATCTTGGTGACACAAGGATGAACTCCCCAAACTGAAGAATGAATGTCCCGTATCATCGCCTCATGTACATTTTCTCACACCCATATGCACCCCAAGAAATGCAAGATATCATCCTTGCCTATGGTCCATCTAGGAATATGGTACTTTCCTAGAACACATTCCCATAGGATCAGGGCTCTTAAAACTTATAGTTTCTTTATACGCACTCGATAAAGTATATTAGAGGTAAAAACTACCGAAGAAAGGTATTTTTAACCTTGTCTTTCATGAACCTCCAAATACATCTCATAGAATAGAGCCACAAGCTTCCACTCACTACTGGCCTCATGAAAGGCTTGTATCTAAGTCCCCATGCTCAATTCATTTATACTATGTTGCCTTTCCTAGGAATGTAGGAAAGATCAATGTAAAAATACTGAAGGTACTCAACCCACCTTTATTTTCTCATGTTTAGATCACACTGAGTAAATATTTACTTGAGACTTTTGTTGTCGGTAAAAATCAAAAAATTCTCTCCCAATAGATAATGTCTCCAATAGTGTAAGGCATGAACAATTGCAGCCAACTCAAGATCATGCAACGGGTAATTATATTCATGTGGCCTCAACTGATGAGACCCAAATGCAATGAATCCTTCCTCCTATATAAGAAAGGATCCTAGACCGATAACTGATGCGTCACAACAAAAAATATAACTCTTTACCATCTCTAGAAATACTAGTATCAACATTGAAGTTAACCTCCCTTTCAGCTCCTGGAAGGATGACTGAAAAGAATATGACCACAAGAACATCTCACCCATCTTATTTAGGCTCGTTAGTGGTGCTTCTAAGCATGAAAACTGTAGGCATGTGAGTGAGTCCAAATGGTAAAACCGCGTACTTGTATAGACCATACCTACTCTAAAAGGATGTAAGATGTATATCTGATGGTCTAATGCAAAACTGATGATAACCAAATCTCATTTCAATCTTTGAGAACACCCGAGATCCTTGATAGCCACAAACCATCTGCCTCGACGGTGTATAATCGATATACGTGATCCGAATGCCTTGAATATCCCTATAACTACATTGTTCTACAAAAATGCTAAAACCATTCAACCGAGGATATCTCATGAATAAAAAGAAATAAATATATGAGGCTCTAGAGTAAGTAATATCTTACCATGTAGATTCCAACGCAATCGATGGTGGGTGATATAGAAAGCGGACAACAAGTCGGGGGATCATAGAAGAATCAGTGGTCTCGTTCGCTCCTAGACGAGATAGACATAGAAGAAGATCTTTTTGAGGATGAGACGTAACCCAGGTCTGCTTAATGAAATTAAAAGAAAGTACATGGTGTGTTCTTCAAGGGTACATGGTTTGTACTTACTTTAACCAGCCCTCACATTCGGCGGTCTCCAGGTCACCCTACACGACCATGTACTCGACCGTTACTTGGTCAGTACACAGTTACCTGTGACAACTGGGTACCTGGTGTATACTCCAAAGTACACGGCGTATACTCCTTAAATTTAAAAATTCCCCTATTTTCCTAAAAAACTACTAGAAATGAGCTAAATGCCTAAAAAGAAGGTCCGGGTTCTTACAATGGTGTTGTGACATATGATTCATCTTCAAGAACAATTTTCAAAACACAAGATACACTAATGTGGACAAATAGTGACTTCCATATACATGGAAATTTAGCTAGTTAGAACACATACATCAGTTGGGATTTTCCTATTTGTAACATTGATTTTGTGCCCAAATAGCTACCTCATAGTAGAAAATTGTTCTTCTTGTGTCATCCAGCATTTCTCGATACATCTTATAGATTTCAATTGAACAAGTAAAAATTGAATGGTTTCATTGATAGTAGACTACATAAAATGTTACTAACAAGTTCTAAAATATTGAAAAAACTTGGATATGTTGAAATATAATTGGGGAAGGCGAATTATTTTAATGATTGTGAAAAATGATTTCAGAGTGCATAGTTAATTGAAATTGAAAAGAAATAATGGACACAAATACTATATTCTTCAAACTTCCATATTGGGAATAAAATTTGTTGTGTAATAATCTTGATGTGATGCACATTGAGAGGAATGTTTTTGATAATTTGATCTTCATATTTCATAATGAGCATGGAAAGTCAAAGGATCATCTTAATTCTTGGAAAGACTTTCAATCAATGAATATAAAGCATGATTTCTAGACAGATGAGAATGTAAATTATGCTTCAAAATTTTTTGAAATTAAAAATAGGGATAAAGATACATTCCTATGAATTTTAAAACATGTGAAGGTATCTGATGGGTATTTAAGTAACATATCTATATTTCTTGACTTAATGTATCATAGTTTACATGTATTGAAAAAAAAGTACTGACATATTTTGTTAAAGTAGTTACTTCCTTGGGATTGTATACATTACTACCTAAAAAGGTTACTACCGTTTTACTCACATATTACACATTTTTTAGAAAACTATTTAAGAACACTAAAAATCCATTTCATCTTGACAACCTCCAAGAGATATTTTTTCTGACAACCTGTGCAATGGAAATGTAATTTCCTTCATTGTATTTTACTATCATGACGCATTTAACTATGCATTTGGTTGAAGAAGCTGAATTAAGAGGCCTCGTACATTATCTATTGATGTATCCCATTGAGAGGTACATTATTTATAAGTTTTTAGTGTCAGTAAACAATTCATACACATCATTAAATACATAATCATGTTTTTTTATTTTATTTCACAAATATATTGTCCATTAAAAATCATACGTGAAAAATTATGTTCCACATAAAGGATCTATTTATGAATTCTATTTGGGAGAGGGGTGTCATACCTTTTGGTCTAGATACATAGATGAAATTGAGAAAATATTCAATCAAGTTGTATGTGTTGAGGACACTTCGAATCAATTTGAAATACATAGGAAATCAAAAATATTTCCTACTATTGATGATCAGTTGGGAGGAGATCAAATGTAACACTAATAGAAATAGAATTCTTACAGGAACATATATATGTTCTACTAAATAGCGAAATTGCAGATCCATTTAGTGAAGAGTTTAGGATACAAACAAATATACAAATGATAAGAAGAACATGAAATTAGAAAGATATAAAAAAAGATATTGATAAATAGGTTGTAGAATAGTTTTCACGACATATAAGTTCGTAAATATTTCAATCAATATAGATATTAGGTTGATACATATATTTTGTAAATATAATAATTTATATTAATTTTTTTAGATCATGAATACTGATAGTTGAGTAGAGTTTTCATAAAATTTTATGTTTCTTGATCAAAATCCTCTTAAAAAATCTATATTGTTTTACTTTCAAAACGAGAATTGATTTAGATTTTGTATAGTTGAACATGAAGGGGATTTGAAAACACATAATAGTGGCATGTTTACATTTCCTGAAGTAGAATACTATGGAATGTTGACTAATATTTTCAAATTAAACTATTAGGGACATTTTTCTATTGTTTTCACCAAATTCAATTTGGTGGATATTATTAGGTGTGCTAAAATATATTCCTTGCAATTTATTTCTGTAAACATTCCACTCTTGATGGATGTTGGTGACCATGAACTAAATGATATGTATATCTTATCATCACAAAAGAAAATGGTATATTATGTGAATGATGTTGTGGATGAAGGGTAAAGTGTAGTTGTTCACAAGAAAAGACACTTTTATTATATGGGCAATAAATTAGAAGATTTAAAATATAACATTGAATACCATCAATAATAAGAATCCAACTTATTTTTACAAAATGATATTGAAAATATTAGTTTTGCAAGAGCCAATGATGTATATGAAATAATGATGATGTAGGAAACCGATATGATTGGAGAAGAAAATTATTATATGTGTAGTTATCCAATCATTTGTCATCCACTTATGTCATTTATGCAGTCATTCATTATAATTGTTATATGTATATATATATATATATATTTAGTACTGTACATCTATTATAATTTATATTTTATTACATGATATTTTCAAAATATATGTTCTAAAAATAATTTTATTTTATTAAATGACAGGAATTCCATGGAGGAAGAATTATACTCACACTACAGGGCCAATGAGTTTTTTTCTAGATGATGACCATCTCTTGTATTTTTTTCATTAGTTTAAATATATATTAGAGATTTTTATATATTTAATATGTTAAACTGTTGATAAATAATTTTTTACTTATGTCAAAGAGTTTAGGCCACCAAGCATCCGGAACATAAGTGTGGTTGAAGTTTCCAAAAAATATGATGGGAGTGTTGTCAATGAGCCTGACAAAGAAGTTTTGATTTAGGAAGGGGCTTCTTGGTCAATTGCGTGAGATGGGTTTGGGAGCATTACTATATGAGGTCTTTTTCAGACAAACAAGGATTGCATGTGATGAAGTGTGGTGAGAAGGTAAATCAAACAACCTCAAAATCATTTAGTTCACAAAATATTATTCATTTGATGTTTAAATATAAATATAAAACATTATTTATTTTTCAATATAATTTCTTATAGTTTCTAGTAGCAGGAAGTAGTGATGGAGATAAAGATGGTGGTGAGAAGAGTTGACCATTTGGAAATGATTAGTGGAGAGGGTTTTGTCATGTATTTGTATGTCCAATATGGGTATTTTTTATCGTTTTATTATATTTTAGATGGGATCAGGACATCAGGTTCCCTCAATATTTGTTGTATAACCATGGGTTTATACACTATGTTTCAACTAGCTATTGAGATTTAAATTTCTTTAGGATCATATATGTTTTTAGATTATTGTCTCTATTTTACATGTTGGTTGATCTGACTATTATAATATACTATTTACCACTTAGTTTTCATGGTGCCATAATAATTATGTTTATACTCACTCTGTCCAGGGTTTTTCATGCATGAGTTTTTTATTATACATACCACTGATAAATGGTGTCCCTAGTGAACCTAATATCTATGGAACATAAAATTAAGTGGATTCATAGAACTTTTTTAGTGGTCAAACATAGGGATATTTAGTTGGGAAGACATATTCTATCATCTTTTAGTTATTTCAAGACTAGGACCTACTTTCACTGTTCTTGGTTAGGCATGTATTTTACCATTTTCCTTTCCTGGATATTTATCTATCTCATTTTAATTTATTTTATATAGGTCACTACATGAATGTTTTAAACTGATAGGTTTTATTTTATTATACTTATGAAATATTTCATGGAGTTTAGTGTGTGTGTCTTCACATACAATAGGATAAAGCCTCACACATCAGTGGTATTCATACTTTGTGATTGTCACTAGCCCGATAACTATTGGGGGTGAACATGTGGTGTCACTCTCAACATACTGGTGTCCCAAGTAGTGTCCCAATTTGACATGTGATGACAAAAAATCCCATGGTTTTCTCCAAGACTGTAATCTATGTCTAACCACAACCATTATATGGAATTCTATACCATTTTCCACATCTAACATCATGACCCAGTCCTACTGAACCATGATCATTCTATGTTATCTCTCACCAAACTAAGGTCTTATATCTCTGATCCATACAATGATATCTCAATAATATAAAATATATGATAGCAATAATCTTTCAGACCCTCCATCAAATTAGTATCCTCTTGATTTCACCTTCTTATTTAGAGCAGAATCTTCATTTGTTGGTTGATCCTCTTTTTGGGAGATTTTTGTGCTATATTTGTAACGCCCTGACCCTAGTTACCCAGAGACGGTGCATTATTACATAACATTGGCATGATCACAAGAAAGATCAAATCTCGAAAGACCGATTGGTTTAGTAGCCTTGGAAACACTAGATATATTCATAAGTCTTACATTACATCATAAAATGAAAAACTACTACAACAACATATTGTCCCCATAATCCACACTCATATCCCCACATAATATCTCTATAGGTCATTCATAATTTACTTCTTCACTTCCTGGGAAAAATAAAACATAGAAAAGGGGTGAGCGCAAATGCCCAGTAAGGATAACAATATAGCGGAAACTTTCATAAATAAGAATAAACATTTAAGGCAATATATAACTAAAACAAAAGCCTTTCAAACATGAACTTTCAACATGGTATGGCATAAATAAAATGAAATAATGACATTTACTTATTCACATGGATATTATACTAATCGAATAATCACATTCAAAATCATTAACCACTTTCATAATGATGGAATGCATAATGCCAGACTATCATAACCACATAGCTAAGGCCTCGTGCCAAAACTACAAATATGATTTTGCCAAGGCCTTGTGCCAAGACACTAGTTTGTCTCATGAGACCTACCAATGCATCTAGGAGCTATAGCGGGCTCCACCCGTCACTTATTAAGTCCAATGCATTCCTCATATGAACAGGTTTAAACATAACATAAACATTCGTATTAAAACTGGAATACAAAATGTCAATACTTTAACCACTAACCATGAATGGTATAAAAATAGCACATCCACAGTCAAACATAACTCATTCGATACAATATGGAAGATTGTATTGTATTACATTAACCTCAATCAAGAATAATGAAGGATGTTGATATAGATGAAAATAGTCATCAAATCTATTTGAGAGAAATATCTCCCTTTTTCTTGAAATCATTTAAAAGTCACACTATTTGTCCAGAAGCCATTTAAAAATAGATTTTTGAATCAAAGTGTCCCATACCACTTAGAAAATTTTTAAAAGGAGTTTTAATTTCTAAACATTAATGTCTATATAAATAAATCCTTAAAACCAATTTTAAAACCTGGACATTAATGAGAATGATTTAGATGAATAAGTCTATAAAACATTTAAAAATGGTATTTTATTTAGAGTTTCTAACCAAAAGAGAGACACTTGAATGAAAATAATTGAGGTAATCAAAACTTTGTAATATCATGAGAATAAAGGGATTCATGATATACTATGTCAAAGTACATTATATACACCACCTAAAAGTGATTTGGTATATATCAACAATGAAGTCTCAATGGAATGTAAATTGAGATGAAATCTATCATAAAGGCCGTATCCTTAGGTTAAGGATAAATAAACGACATAATTATGTTTGACAAATATAAATACACTAAATATGATTGGATATTTAGTGTAAAACAATCAAAATACATTCGCACATATTCTTGTAAAATCAACACCAACGAATTGGATGTTTAACTCAACAAATGGAGAATGAGTTAAAATTACTCTTATCAAATTCATATCAATGACTTGAGAATGATCAATGGAGTGATTATGTGTATCAAAATTATATCCATAGGAAGGGGAGTGGAAATTATGACATAATCAAATGAATATTGATTCCACACATAATCTTGGGGTAATATAATCAATGAAATATGCGTAAAGCCAAATGAGTGGAAATTGAAATCTCAAATTCCCTTATCGATTAGGTAACTTACGAAACATACACCCATGAAAGAAGTATCATACCATTATGATGTAAATACCCATTAATTAAAGTATATTACACAATGAATACGATCATGGGCAGTACACGTACACCACATGCAATAATTAAGTGGTGATCAATGGAATTCTCACGGAATTAAAAGTGAGATAAGAAACCCCTTACTTTTTAATTTTTCCTTGGTCGACGGTAGGTTTACCTCCTGTATGATGGTGAAATAATTGTTATTGAATTATACAAGAATCATTTACTTTAATATGATATCATATATGATCTTTTAACATTGATTTGTTAATAATATCTTAGAATTATCGTCATTTCGGGTGTTAACGGGTTCATTTTACTTTATATTCTTTGTTACGTGAGCCATATTCGTTATTAATGGGATGTATATTATTCATATCCATAATTATATCAAGTCCTTAAACATCATTTTTAAATCATCAAATGATAATTATACTTGAATGGATACGATTGAGAATGAATCTTATCGCATTCATGGAGACGGTAGTCCGTACATACGCACGAGCGACAATATCATTCTTTCGATATTAAAATAATATATAAATGGTTGTTATATCATATATACAGAATCATTAACATGTTATATTTATTATTTACATGAGTTACATATCATTATTATACCCATCCAAATAATAATATATTGAATAACAATTACACCACGACGTGGAGATGGTAAGCCGTACGTACGCACGTATGGTGACATGTTATTCAAAGGGTGGATAGAATACTGAATATGGTTGTACCATATTTATAATAACATCACAGTATATATAATATACTGGAGTTATTATCTTATAATGGTAACAACAAAAGAAGAAGAAGTGGAAGAAGAAAGGAACTTGGAAAAGGGTGGTGAAATCATTACCTCTTCTTCGGGTTCTTCCTTTTGATTTGATAAAAAGGGCTCCTTAGGTTGGCTTTCTGATCAAAATAAGGCCTCTAGGTTGTAGTTAGGGAAGTGGAGATAGTATTTGGGCAGGGTTTGGCTGAACCAAAGGGCTTTGAAGGTGTGAAGAAATGAGAAGGAGGAGTTCCCTTTTATAAGAGGGGTGAGGGGCACCTTTGGAAAAGCTAGAAATATTAATTTATAATAAATTAATATTCGGTTTATAATGGCTACAAAGTTTATTATTTAACTTTTAAGGTGGGGATGGGTCGAAAACAACTCAACCAATAGAATTTAGACAGGTTTGGGTCATTATATTAACCTTATCTTTAAGTATTAACTCTTAGTTAATTAGTTTCACTTTTACAATGTATCTCTGTATTTTTAAATTATATGGTAATAAACATACTATATACATCCAAGAGACTCCAAAGTGGTCCATTAATGATGAACCTATCATGATATAAGTCTCTTGGCCGAAAATATGATTTTTAGGAATTTAATATCAATTAATAATATAATATTTGTTATAAGAAATATTTTATGTCAATTTTGACACTATTCAATAGTTGATTTTTGTGAAACTCATAACAGATTGATTACTTCGAAAAAAGTCAATTAAATCAATACTAATATATAATATTATCCTATAAAATTATTTTAATTCATTAAAAGTTTGATATTATATTTATTTGGGTATTTATAATATCAATTATTTTAATTTTTCACTATTAAAGTAATTAATTCATCATCATTGTGTCACAAATAAATTAAATTATTTAATGCCTAAAAATTATAAATACAATATCATTATGTAGGAAATATTTTTATATTTATAATGAATATTTATAATCTAAAATCCAACATATATAACCCTATGTAACAATTGTTTTGTTAAAAGATATATGCTTGTGTCATTTTTGTATTTATTTTAACTTAATTAAAATAAAGTGTCATTGTCACTTACAAGTGGATCCATGGGGTCCCAAAATCGACCCAAAGATGCCCATGGTCGATCATGTATCCACCAATAGGGTTAAGACACGTTTTAGTTTAATTTAGTATTATTATAATATTATTTTTAACCCTTGTTTACCGGATTTACCCTTTAACCATGGTAAATAAAATATTTACTGAAGTAATTATCCAAAATGTTTAAAAATAAAAGTTACCTATTTACACAATTTGAACATCCGGATTCCAAATATGGAATCCATTTTTCCAAATTCGAAACACAGAAGTGGCAGAAATTAATTTAAA
Organism: Viscum album; assembly: GCA_963277665.1. Lineage (NCBI taxonomy): Eukaryota > Viridiplantae > Streptophyta > Magnoliopsida > Santalales > Viscaceae > Viscum > Viscum album. Next base: position 980,615,569 of record OY728143.1, on the reverse strand, counting down.
ATTAATTCCTGTTGTTAAAACAAAGAGCGTGTTTTTAGAGATAATAACTATCAAAAGATTGTCACTTGTTTATGTCTGGTTTAAATGTGAAATTATGTTCAATGACCCACATTGTATTACATGGTAAAAATATATTCTAAATATAATTTAAAACAACTCAAATTCATAATTTATCACTATTAATTATTTTGATTAAAAAAGTTGTTTTTAATTAAAATTTAGTAATTTTCACTATTCATCAAAATATGAAAGTTATCCAAAAAGTACCAAAATTTCACCCTAGGCTAATTTAGATATTCCGAATCCAAAAATGAAGTCCATTTTGAGAGATAGAATTTATAAAATTTCAAAAAGTAGGTATTACTATTCATAACAGGTAGTTTGATTGGTTATGGTGTGTTAAAATCTCGAAGTTGCGTACAATGCACGCCATTGCATTATTCGAAAGGAAACATACAGAGGAAGCTTGGGGTGTTACAATATTTCTGCATGGACCCTATTTTTTGAGCTCTGTCTTTTTGTTATTAGATAGTCCATGGAGATATAATCATGTAACTTGGACTATGTGGAATCTTGTTAGACTAGGAACATAGAGACATCTATGTTGTTTTTCATGATCTCATAAATGGGTGGGATCGGTGTTGAAAGTCCTAGGATTTCATAATGTATATACCCGTTGTAAAAATCCTTGTTAGTTTTGATCCTAACTTGTGTATGTTTGGATCAATTATATATATTTTATGGGGATTTATCTATTTTTCTATGAATTTATTAGTGGTTTAGTATCATTAAGGACCCTTTTGATGAAAATTCTAGTCAAGATGGATGGTTTCACATTGAGAATTATTACATTTTTATTAAATTTATTTATCTTGTTTGTAATTTGGGTGTATTTAGTTATAAAACTTGAAGACTCAATTTAATTGAAGTATGTTGATTATTTATAGCTATTTTTAAATTTATTAAATTTATTTTTTCCTTATATATTTTTTGTGTAATAGTTTAAAGAATCAATATATTTTAATGAGAAATTTATTGATTCTTTCAATGTATTGAGAAATATATTAATGATTAGTTCAATGTGCTGATTCTTTCAATTTATTTATTTGTTATTGATTATTTTAATGTGTTGTGTCTTGTTTGATTCATTCAATGTATTGTAAAATGTATTATTTCATTCAATATGTTTTTCCATGTTCAATGTGTTGATTCTTTATGATTTGGAGAAAATAAATGTACGTTGATTATTTAATTTTAACATGAGTTGTTTTCATTTTATGTTATTGATATATTTGATGATCTAGTAAAATTTTATTAGTAATGTTGTGTTGTTTTGGCTACATGTTCTGGGGATGTAGAACCTACAACTTAGTTTTTTTAAAATTCATTAAACAATGGCGGTTTAAACTGCCACTATATATTTTTTTGCATTGGTTTAAACTACTAATATATAATGGTATTTTTATGGCGGTCATTAAAACCACTACTAAATATGGAAAAAAATTCATAGTATTGGGTTTATCTGTATTAGTGGACAGTTTTTTTCAGTAAAAATTTCAGACTTTACCAGTGGTTAAAAACCACCACTAGATCATAGTAATTTTTAAAATTGAAAACCGCCTCTAAAACTAAAAAAACTACCACAAAATACATGTTCTCTAACACATTCCAGAAAATTATTCTAAATGGAAGGAAGCTCCACATGTTGAATGATAAATCCCATTTTAGTGGTTGAATTTTTAAATCTTATTAGGACCATCCAGCAGTAGTTTAAACCACTGCTAAATGGTTATTTTCTCGTAGTTTCATGCATGCCACATAGAACATATATCAACATTGGAAATAAAATAACCCAACTAATGTAATGGGGTTAATTTCATAAATAATAAATTCTTAATCATTAGAGTTCCCAAGAAAATAAAAGAATATGATTATTGGTATCACTCTGTAATGAAGAAGAAATAATCACATGAGACGTAAAAATGTATTTTTTTGAAAGAATAGTTCTTTTTCAAAAATAATTAATTTTTTCATAATAATATATTAAAAACATGTATATACTAATAAAATATAAGATAATTATAAATGAATTATATATAAGAAACAATAATGGAATATACATACAGAAAATTTGTTGAGAGGGGGAAAACCCAAGGAAAGAGAGTTGGGTTCGAGAATTCCCCATACCTAATGTATGAATTAGATTTTCAATTTAATATCTTGTATAATAAAATCATATTCATTAATTTAAAAATTTAGAACCTTTTATACCTGATTTTTATTCATAATGGTTTTATTATGTTAATTTATGGGATTTTTGGTGAGTTATAGTGTTTAATTTCATCGTTTGGAAGTGTTCGTTTTCATAGTTTTCATGAATTTGTTCACTTGTTTACAAGAATGGTAGTTCATATAAAATGAGGATAAATATAAATAATTATTATTATATGTCATTAATTATCTTCTATATGTTTAAATGATATTATAAAAAAAATTATATATTATGAGGATGATTCATTATATATGAGGTAATTATGATAATTTAATGTTAATATTGGCATTTGTTAGATCACAACTAACTCGTTTTGTTTTATCATTTACAATTAAATTTTTATTCTAGTTCAATAACATATATAAGGTTGAAAAATATATTTTACAATATTTTTCAACAATTATAATGGTTACATTAACATCCTTTAGGGATTTAAAGTAAAATTAAATTTCGTCGCCCACGATGTTTGTAAATTGACATATCACGGGTGACTATTACATTTTTTGAAAAAAAGAGAGAGAAGGAGGAGTTTAATGATGGATATTACATAAAAATGACATAATTACATTATATGTATGGTATTAGATTTATCATGTGATTTGGATGAGGGGAGTTGAGGAGATAATAAAAGGAAAAGAACTTGAAAAAAATTAAATAAAAACAAAGATGGATTTTCCTCTGGAATTTCTCCACTTTGAGAACCTTCGTAGGGAAATTTTTGGTATTTTGATGTGAACAAGAGATTAAAGATGTGGGGAAAGGGATATGTAAGAGTATTGGACATAATTTTTGAAATTATCAATGAATTATAGGTTTGAGGAGAAGATTGGGTGAGTGGTGGTATTTATATCGGGGAGAGGGGTTTTTTTCTAATTATTATATTCATTAGTTTGTTATTTTGGCTCATGACAATGAATAGTTTGAGAATTATCTCTCAATATAATAAAATAAATAGGAGGAGTTTAGATCTTGGGCTTATATCAGCCTTACATTATATCTGACTCTATTATTAATGTATTTAGCTTCTATTGTAAATTTTAATAGTTTACTATTCATAAAAAAATTATGTATTTGAAAAAAAATACAAAAAATTCACCCAAACATTTTTCAATGTGGAGAATTAAAAAAATGAACATCAATATATTAAAATAAGTTTCTAAATATAAGTAATTTAATTTTTAATTAAAATTATCATTTACTTGTAAAATACAGATTTGAAAATTATAACTACATTTATTACACTTTCAAAAATTACTTATGGTCTCCTAAAATTAAATTAAAATCATAATATATAAAAAAAATTATTCAATAATACATTTTAATTATATAAATTTTCTTTTAAATTATTTAATTAATCATAAAATTATTTGTCAATATTTATGACTTACCAAAATGTCAACAATTAATTTAAAGAATTTAAAAAATTTATTCACAAAGACTATTACATAATTATATCATAATTTTATTTATAATATTACTAAATTTTATTTGAACATTAATGGATGAGGCTACTATTCATTTGGATAGTTTACTATTCATAAGAGTAACATTACTATTCCTAAGGTCATGTTACTATTTCATCGGTATAGTATCATTAACTTCTACAAATAATTCTTATTTCATTAATTATTAATTTATAAGGTATTTATTATGGTATTTAAGTAATATTATGTTATTTATACTATACGAAATTACTATAATAAGGGAAAAAATCCATTGGTAAACTTTTGGGTCATTATAATAAGTATCTTTATTGAGCCAAATAAAATAGTTTTTATAATTCATCGAGGTGAATATTTTTCATTATATAGTTGATCATACCAAGGATTCTCAAAGATCCATCCCTAATATTCAACTCATTATATAAAAAATCTAAATAAGGGATATCATTAATTGATATATGGAAGACGATAACATAGGTTATCATTTTTAAAATAAGAAACTAGTTCATCCATCTTATAAATAATATCATATTTGAAATTATCAACATTATAAATGGGTTATTTATCCATGAATCCAAAAAATTTAAAAGTCACTGAGGATCAATTTTTTGAGGTTGGGTATGAAGTTAATACTAACTAAATATCATTTTAAATGTATTCACATGTTATCATATAAGGTCTGAACTTCAAAACAGGATGGTGTTTTACAATAATTTCTAATACTTATAAGGAATTGAGAGAAAATATCAACAGAAATTACAATAGTTTTAATAAAAAAATTTGAAACATGAATTATTCTATTTGATTTTTGACCGGCTCACAAAAATACTCAAAATTTATTATGATACATGTATAAAATAAAATAGAATATGTGGAAATATTTTTTCTTAATGATGTAGATAAGATGCATGGTATACCAATTTTATTAATCTCATATAGACCGCACATGGGTACCTCCCATTTTTTGAAATCATTTCAAAAATACCTTATAGCCTATGTGATCTTTAGTTTGAAATATCCTCCTGAAACAGGTAGAAAATAATAACATTTGATATTGAAATTGGATGTAATGATTAATTTTTGTTTTATGTATTTTAGTGGCTCCTGGGATGAATATTTACCATTAGTTGAGGTATCATATAATAACATTTTTCAGTCCATGAATTATTTATCTCCATATGAAGAATTATATTGTCATCCATGTCTCTCTCAACTTTGGTGGGTACCAAAAGAAGAGACAATACTAGTTGGACATAAAAAATCACTTTAGATGACATGGAAGATTCAAATGACTTTGGAAAGAATTCCAACATCCAAGATTCATCATAAATATTATACCAATCATCATCATTGGTAGTTATTATTTTTAGTAGGGTCATGTTTTTAAGGTATTTTAAAGGTTTTGCGTCATTATTTGGGTAGAAAATTAAATCTTTCTCTGTTATATGTTGTAATTTTTGAGATAAAGGAATGTATTTTTGTTGTTTATTATCTATTTTTTTACTACCAAGGTTCTATTTCATTCATATTGTTTTCATTATATCTTAATATAATAAGTACTATCCTGGCACTGACTATGAATTTCGATATGATTATGTTGATGTTGAGCCAAATAAAAAATTTATCATTGAAATTATACATATTATGTAAAAATTTGAGAATCTAATTAATGATAACTATAATATGTTTTTATGGTAATTATGGAAGCTTGATCCAGTTTAAGAGGATACATGTGAAAATGAAAAATTTTGGATGGGGAAAGAGTCAGTGATCCTTGAAAACAACACTAACCACTAGCCTCATGAGGAAAGAATTCCCAATTGTTGGGAGAATGTAACAACCTCATTTGGAGTTATGTTCTCATATTTTTTGTTTTATTAATCAACTGTTTAGTTTAGTGTAGTCTGATTACGTTTCTGGGATATTTTTAAATTTTTTGGTAGTGTTTGATAGGACATAAGGTTGATGAAAAATATGGGAAAAATGTGTGCATTTCCCATGTAATAAAGTGTAATATTGAATTTTTTTTGAAGAGCAGCACAATTAGAGAATTCTTAAGGATAACTATATATATTTTGGGGTATGGATTTTCAAAACATCTATGTTTTGATATGTGAGACAGTCTCTTTTTTATTATTAGTTCATGGTTTGGTAAACCAAGATCCCTAATTATGTGATTCGCTGAATTAAATAATGAACCATATTTTTAACTATAAAAATCACATAAAACCCCCATTATTCCTCTATTTTTTATAGATCATGATCTAGAGGTCACCTATAGGATTTTTTTCGTAATTCTCACTAATCAAGAGAATATTTCAATGGATTTTGATGTGTTATATCTAAAAAATCCAAGTATTTTTTTAGTTTATATTCTTCAAAATTTCTTCATTTACACTCATGAAGAACTCTATATCAAAACATTTATGCCCATATCTATCATTATATTCTTTTTTGGATAGTTATTTTTGGGATTTATATAATGGATTGAAGAAGAAACATGGATATACATATATTATTATTTGATTATTTGAGAATGAATTTTCTGGATGTAGGTTAATACTCTATATATCCACTTATTTTAGAATCCAAAGTCATTAGATTTGAAAAATACACACTTATATATTCAATGGAAAAACACTTCATGAAATATCGTTAGAAATCTGACTTGTTTTATAGTTTTCAAATCTTGGATCTAGTTATAATCACACAATGTTTTTTATTATATGTATAAAAGAAAATTTATTTAAAAAAAGTTTGTTTTGAAGAGGATTTAGAATACACCAGTTGGATTATGTTGATGATTGCATTATGAGGGACCTTATTGCATTGAAAATTATTTTTCTATTCTAGTTGGGGAATACAAGGTCATGACCATGAGATTCCTTTGAAATAAAGAGAATTTACCACCTATGTAAAGATCTAGAATTTCCATGTAATTTTTTTAATTATATGGGAATTTAATGAGTCCGTGAAAATTTATGGCACACGAATCAGAGGTATGGTGTCCTCGAAAAGAAATTTTGAACTTTTTTCAGGCATGTTGAGTAAATGTGCGAGCGGGTTTTTCTAACATTCGAACCGGTGCTCAGAATTTAAATGTGAGGACACAGTTGAACTCGCATTGCCGATATTCACTTAAGTATACCTTCACCTTGGCTATAGTAGGTCAAGGGTGCAAGATTGTTTTTCACTTTTTTGTGGAGGAATAGAAAAATAAAAATATTAACATTTTTTGTTTTTGAAACCACTCTACATGGGGTTATAGAGGTGGGGACCACCTAAACTAAAACCCCTAATTTGAATTCAAGAATGGGGACCACCTGACTCTTGAACCCCCTCTTTAATGAGAGAGGTGACTATTGGTATCCTCTAAAGTAATTTTTCCAACACAATCTTAATTAATGGCCTACTCTATTTTAAATTAATGTATCATAATTTAATATGTTGGCTACTCATTTTTGGTGGAATTGGGGAAAGTGTTGGAAAAGGGGAATTGGGAGAGAACATTGGAGTAATTCTTCTTCTCCAACGAAGAACGCTTCTCCAACGAAGAACTTTGACGTTCTCCAATAACTTCAGCCCCTTCTTCGTGACATTCTACAACGTGGGACATCTTAAGTAATGAAAACCCAATGTACTTCCTTCCCTCCTCATGACATCAATAAACATTCAAGGTAGGGTTTGATGTTTAAAACTTCCCCCTTACCCATTCCTGACAATTCTTCATGATTCCAGAAATAATTAAGCCACTCGCTATCACTCTAACACAGAGGGTGTGGGCCAAATGACCATGGCCCAACCATTCTGAAAATCTTGTGTAATATTTGTTGCATTCTTCGCGATAGAGTAGGATGGAGAACAGTGCTGGAAATTGGCATCGATGGAACTCGAGAGCAGCGGTCGGCACCACGACTGGCTGCGAAGATGACGGCGGCGAAACCACGCCACCGGAGAAGGGTCGTGGCCCGTAGGCTACGGTGGAGAAAGGGAGGTGGACAGAGGAGGCCTACCACACGATGGGGCGATGGTACGAATCCACATCGTCTGGAGAGAAAGGGCCACGGCTTGTGCCATAGAGGTGAAGGGAGGATAGTCGTCGTTCGACCAGCTATGGAGGGGCGGTGCACAAATCGCCGCTGTCGGAGCAAGGGGGAAACGACCTGCCTGGCCGCAGTGAATGGCGAAGCACAGCCATCTTTCAGTTGCCCCTGTAGCGGCAGCGCACGACACACTAACGGGAGGCTGACCATTTTGGCCGACCGAGATAGGTTGAGAGGGACCTGTGGCGGGTCCCACGTGCTGCCCAGAAAACTAATGGCTTCAGTCATTTGGTGTTTGAGAGCGGGGGGCGCGCAACTCGCCCTCGCATGCTGCTAGGCTGGGCCGCTCAGCAAGGGCCAGGCCTGGCCAGACCCAGTGGGCCTGTCCGGACCCAGCGGGACGGACCAGATCTAATAGGGTCGGGTCGGGCCGGGTCGGTCTGACCAGGTTGGACCAGACCCAGACCCGTTTCAACCCATTCTACATTTTTTCCACATCTTGAGCTATGAGTGTCTGTTTTGTTCAACCACCTATAGAATCATAAAACTTGGAGAGAGACGGTCCTTTCAGTACACCATAGTTGAGATTTGGATAAAGTTGGGGTACCATCATGTTTGAACAAGCATGAACCCAAATGGGCCCTCAGGACTAAAAGGCTAATAACTTATAGAACGGGTGTCCAATTGACACACTGTCTGTTCCGATGAGACACCTATGACGTGGCAGTACTGTGGAAAACTTCTTCATGGGAATTCGTGGTAGTTGGAGTATCGACCTGTGTCTTGAGGAGCAGACCCTCCCAGAGACAAGACAGCTTAGAGCAGGTACCCTGTAGATGGCTATGATGATGTACTAGGATCCTGTGTGGGTATGATGATGTACATGGATCCTATGTGGGTCTGATGATGTACTAGGATCCTATGTGGGTCTGTGGATTTACTAGGATCTTGTGTGGGTTTGACGATGTACTAGGATCTTGTGTGGGTCTGATGATGTACTGGGATCGTGTGTGGGTCTGATGATGTACTAGGATCCTCAGTGGGTCTGACGATGTACTAGGATCCTATGTATGTCTGACAATGTACTAGGATCTTGTGTGGTTCTAAAGATGTATTAGGATCCTGTGTGGCGTTGATAATGTACTAGGATCCTATGTGGGTCTGATGATGTACTAGGATCCTGTGTGGGTCTACCTCTTAATAGAGTATGATGATTTAGTAGTTACACCTAATCATCTTTACTATTGTACCAAAGATATACCAAGTGTGAGATGAGTCTGTACCTTGTGGTAATTTCCTTTGTGTTAATACCTTGGTTATATTCTTCTATGTGGAGTACCTGTGTGCTAATTCCCTTCATGGTATTCCTTACTTTGTGAAATAGTTGAGCTTTGGGCCATTTGAGTTGGACCCTGTGTTACCACATGTTTGAGATGAGTATACATGATAACTTCGGTATTTGTATGGGAATATACCTAAGTAGGGTTGTCAGTTGATTTCATGTTTCTTGGTTTATCCTTTGTGGATTTTATGAGACCTTGAGGGTCTCAGGGTCCAAATTAAGTATCGTTATACTCACCTCGGAATGGGATATACCCACACCCTGTTGTGTTGGGTGTAGACAACAAACAACACTGATTGAGGACGAGGGTACCAGGACTAGAGTTAGCTCGAAGGTGGACCATAGATGAGGCATACCGCAAAGACAACCATTAGATAGATGTACCAACCCTTCAAGTAGTATCCTTGGGGGGTGTTCATAAGAGCTGTCCCAGTTTACTTGTACTTTTCAGTTTCTTGTATTTTAAGTTGGGCTTGTATTCTCACCCTTTTTACTTACTGTTCTCACTCTATTTACTGTTCACTTTACCTTGTGTTCATATCCAGTTGTGTGCTTGGTTGTGTGTGTTTAAAGTATTTAAGGTAATGTGTTCCCAGTTTTTAGGGAATACACCTTTGGTGATAGTCGCCAACCTCTGGCCTATGGAAGGCAGGCTTGGGGTAGTCACGGCACGGGCCCCGGGAGATAGTTATTGACAACCTATGTGTATTGGAAATAGTATTTTGTAACCATATATATGTGTGAGATTATATAAAATAGGCCAACTAAGATTACAAAATATATACACTACTTTTAAAAGTGTTTAAAATATGAACTGGTTGAAAGATATGATGATTCTGATATTGTGTTTTTGGTATAAAATATTTTTATGTGGAACATTTTTAATTTTATGTGAAATGAAACTATATTAATAATTTTTCATGTACTATATAAATTGTACGAAACTATTTAATTATTAGTGGGATTTGTGATAAACCCCTAGAGGATTTCCTATAGTTTCAATATACTTGCTCTATGAATATGCACCTTGGGTGTATATTGATGTTTTATTAATCAAATGGGTATGTTGAATAATATATATTTCTCTAGTTCATCATCGTGATGATTTGGTCATGGCTTATGCGAGGTAGATCATTGTATTTGGTCATGTCATGGTTTGTAAAGTGGATATACCTTGGTTCACATCATCTTTCATGTAATAGATTTTTTTTGTTGTTTTTATACATATACTATAATATTGTTCTATGGTTCTGGTTGTTGAGCTATTTAGGATACCATTATAAATCATATTATATATTATCATTATTGTTAGTTATAGGTATTTTGATTATGGGAAAACAACCCCATTTTATAGTAAATACCTAACTATTTAATTTCAACCTTTGGTTTCCTAGGGATCTGACATATGGATAGAAACACCACTCCCTCTTCCCAAGCTACTAGGTTAAGGGCCGGATGTTACACTACTATTTACATATAAACAATTTTGTCAAATAAAGAAATATATTCACAATTAAATATGACTATATCTAGTGATACAAACATAATGGGTGAAAAATCACTCATTTAATATCCCCCTCATTATGTTTGAATACTTACGAGACCTTTTAATCAAAAAACACTTAGATACACTCCATTTATATTTATAATGTTTATAAATATCCCCATGTTATCTCTTATTCATTTTGATGTCCCATTATAACACTCTTACACTGATTATGAATGATTGGATGAAGGAAAAATGATCTTTGTGGTTCTATTCTAGTATTAGAGGAAATAATCTCCACTACCATCAAATAACTCATAAAGGTGAATCAAGGAATATAAGATGAATATAATCCAATTCTAATCAATGTATCAACGTTTCTTAAAGATGGGGTGAGATATATCATATAATTGAAGGAGAATCATTATGTGTTCATGCTAAATTACATTGAGATACCTAGATTGGGAATCAATATGTCCAACAATCATCCAAACTATCAGATGATCATCTTGGTTTCAAGTATGCATCTAGGATGATATATATAACCAACCGTACTATGGGGGAGGCTTAATGTTATTAATATAATATATCCAAATTAATAGTGCATGTTCATTACCTAATGTGACTCACTACCATCTTACATTTTAATTAAAAAAAGGGAAAAAATATGTTTTACATCAATTTTAGTAATTTCAATAAAAACTATCTAAATGATGATTTCTTATTTCTAGTAATTGAACCCCGAATCGATGTAATAATATAATTCAAATCTATTCTCTAGTTGATGTCTAATCAGTTTATAATTTTATCTATACGGATAGTACGTATGTAGAAGCCAATTCTTTTAGAGATCCTTATAATGTCCCAACCTGGGTTCTACATAACCCATACCCCAAGCTTGTGGGCCACATGAACTCAAGTGCACCACCTAAAATTATAGATGATTCTGACTATAAGTGAGGGTGTAAGGTGGAATAGTTGGGATTATATACCCACTTATCAGAGTAGCATAATGGATATAATGAATAAGTAGGAAATAAAGGAATCATATATATAAGGAAACTCTAACTAGTGGACCATTTACCCACTGTAGTGGAAGCATGCTATAATATAATTGAATAAATGAAGAAATGATAAATAAATCAAGTTTGAAATAATATATAAAAAACTTTAAAATTATTAAAATCCATGTGGCAGAGTCGAATATAATGTTTTCATTGAATGTCGATGTAAATAAAAGGAAACTGAGGATATGAATATAAATCATTCTATGAAAAAATATAAAAGGATAAAAGATTTCCCCAATATCATTATGAATATATTCTTAGTTCTCTCCTCCCATTCATCATACAATAACATAAATAAATCATGTATCTATAGTAGGGTTCTTTCTCTTATCCATATCTATATAATGGTAATCGACTAGGGTACCAACGACGACCCGAGTAGTTTGTGAGATAAAATCCCAGTTGGATACCACCAATAGTGTATAGAAATAATTCAACTTGTGTAAATGGTTATGTCATCTAAAATCAGATGTAATAATAAACCACGCTGAATAAATAATTACCTGTTAGTTTAGGTTTTATTTGGACCCCAGGACGACTCTACCTACATCCACAAAGGATTATGTGAGAGTATAATCAGTAACCATATTTATATATAGTAACTATATAAATATTGTAATATATTGTATACACTAATATGAACCAATTAAATTAGGATATAAGTATGTATATACATGGATACTAGGTGTTGGATGTAAATATTACGTAACTCAAGCATTAATAACCAATCTAACAGGCAATAAGCTCCAATAAAGGGTACATTCCCTAAATCACATAATGAATGTGAGATATTAGGCTCATCACTCGAGATAGGAATGGTGGGAAATCAAGCCCAATACCTACATCAAGGCGATGTGAAATGTCATTCCCACCATTGAGATACATATATAATAGTTAGAGATGTCATTATCATAACTTGATATAAGGGAGAGTGGAACATCCTGTTCAAAAAGTACCTTAATCATTTTCACCTTCCAATATCAATGGAATTACTAAAATAGTTATAATATATTGAGGGATCACCTCTAATACATCATAATCCTCAATCATAATACAACTAAGGGTGTCACATGTCATAAAATTAATATTTAATAATTATAAAACATGATTCATGGCCTTTACATCCATTCCCATTAAATTCAAAAAAGACATTAAAATTAATTAAAAGAATAAAATTATTAATTGAGAGAAACCAAGAACATAAACGGTTTTTTATTCAACTAGGAAAATCTAAAAAAATGTAAAATAAATTTATATCCCAGGCTGAACACAGGTAAGGTGTTTGGTCTATATAAATAATTACATTCAAGGGGTAAATTAATTTATCACACACCATGGGGTGGAAAGGAATGAGGTATGAAACGTTGAATAATTTAAAAATGATACATGGGAGTGTAAAACCATTTTTAGAGTTAATTTGAAATGATGAAAATGATTTAAGGTAACACAGAGTAATGGATGGAATGTGTAACAATGGTGGAGCCATAAAAACTACTCAACATTTAAGGAAAACCAATAAACCACGTACCTTAGGGTCGTTGATAACTCCTCATCCAATATGAGATTTATATTTTTAGTATATTGGATAAAAATTGAATAATAGTCCAAAACCATGAAAGTAGGTAAAATGATATTGCACCTAAATAGAGAACCATATATGAAGAGAAATCATAAAAGGGAGAAATAGGATTCGAGTGCTTATTGATGTGGTTCCAACGTGGCTAACGATGATTGATATATCATCCGAAGAGGGGAATTATCAAATAACATAGCTTGAGATTTGGGAGAACTCACAAGAGGAGAATAAGGGCTCATCCATAGTAAAAGTGAAGAGGATGGAAGTGTTATCTTAGACATAAATTGAGGGAAAATTGTAAATTCACCCTTCCAAGATGGAATATATTATTAGGCTACATGGTTGGCCAAAGCATGTGCCAAATATTCATCACACCACTATGTAAGGATTAATCCCACATGGCTATGGAACACAATTTAGATAAAATTTTGAATTCATATGCAAGAAACTATCCCAAGCCCCTCTAGAACCCACCCAAGTGTTCCCCTAGGATCATATGGTTTTAGAGAAATAGTGCATCCCCCCGCACCCTTCTGATATGTCCCACAAAGTTTGGGAAACCCTACAAGCTGGGATGCATAATTTTTACAAATCGTGTGGCCTAGTTTAATCTTAAAAAATAGGGGTTCTTGGATCTGAACAATCCCATGACACCTTCATGACATCAAAGAATCCATTAGGAAACATTTATTATTCCAAATTAATGAATTTAAATAGTAAAAACTGATCTATACCTTTAAGAAAATACATTCCCTTACCAAATCCCCTCCATAATGAATTTCAACCCTGATTGGGCCTTCTGAGGGAAAGGATGTATCATTTCATAAAGTTCTAGACACTGCTCTTATATATCTACCTCTAATTACTATGACTTGTCTTGTACTCAGTTGGGCAGTCATATAACCCATACTAAAGGAACTAAACTGGATTGGAAAATCATAACACTCTGATTCGTGATGCTCATAGGATAATATTAAAAATAAGCATCCTTCCCTAACTCAACCTCATTAGGGTGGAATATGGGCAATGATTATGGATAATTCTATTGAAGCTATGATAAGTTAAATAAATCATGCAAATAATAGTATCACTAAATATGTGCTACATTATTATCCACTAGAATAATTTATTTCAAAATATTAAATGGTCCAACAAATTAAGGATATGGATTATACTAACTTCGAATATGTCTGTGGACAAACTTGATGACACTCCCAAGAAAAATATATCTTTGAACATGATATTAAGAGATATTAGGAATTTGTTTGCATATGAATATTTCCCTGTTTGGGATCTTGTCATGTTATTTTTGATCAAATAGAACTGCTCAATAGTTTCCTAAGTGAGATGTTGTCCAAGAATAGCTGCCTCCATAGCCTCTAACAAGAACATAGGTGATCTAAAAGGCCTACCATATATGGGTTTGTATGGATCCAATTCAATTGAAATATGAAATAAATTATTTTTTTCAAACACAGTAAGGGGTATTTATTTTATCAAATAACCGCTAATGTCAAGGGCACATGCATGATGCATGTCCTCCAACACCTAAATCACATGATATATTTGTTCGTCAGTCTAAGGGAGATAGGTCATTCTCAAATGTACCAGTGTTCCCAAGGCCTTATTAAACCATTACATGAAATGAGATGTGAAAACTACAGCCCTATCGTATGCAATAGATTATGGATGTCCACGAAGACATACTACCTCACTGACGTATAGACTCACTTTCCCTTATACATAGGATTACGCTTGTAATGGTATGAAATGTGTGAAAATCCTTAAAAGGTCAATGAAAACCCAATCTGTATCACTTACACAAGGTGATCAGAGTAAATCTGTCAAGAAGTCCATTGAAACATCATCCGATTTCCAATCAGGAATGGAAAATGGATGTAAATTTCATGAAGGTCACTAATGTTCCACTTTTATATGTTGACAGGTGGAACAAAGTGTCATAAAAAAACTAAATCTCATTTCATTTAGGGCCAACAATACTGGTGATGTAAATCATGATACATAATGGTGACACTGGGATGTACTGACCATACTTTTGCATGATCTTACACATAATATCATGTCTAATGTCTTCATAGAACCATGAAATCCAATGAATGATTTAATTCTCGTTATCATCCATGGTCCATCCCGATCATGTATCCTCCCCTAAGATAAACCCATGATGACTATATTGTCGAGATCAGAACACATCATTATTCTCAACTATTGAAGAAGGGTATATATCAAAAAAATTATCAAGAGATCCTCCCATGAACATCTTGATTCTTAACATGCATCTATGATGTCCAATACATGATCTGAAACTAACCACTAGCCACATGAAATTCCTATGTCTCTATCTTCGACTCATAGTATCAGCTATAACATTTCCTTTTCCTGGAATGTAGGCTTGATCTAAATCAATGCATTAAAGGTACATGACCCATCTATGCTTTCTATGATTATAATGACAGAATATAAATATATATTTTATTCTTTTGTTATCAATGAATACCACAAAAGTGTCTCCAAGTAAATATTTTATACAACAACATTGATAATCAACTAAAATTGCTAAGTTGAGGTCATGCATCAGGTAATTCCACTCATTTGGCCTCAATTGATGAGAGTCGTATATGGAGACTCACACTCCCTGCCTTAAAACTACTTGATTACCAATACATTATGTATCATAGTAAATTATATAACTCCTTCCAAGCTCCAAAATAACAAGTATTATCGTTGATGTCGAATTTACCTTCAATAATTGAAATTATTCTTAAAAAATTTCTGACCATATAAATTTCACACCATTTTTAATCAATCTCATAAGAGGCACAACAGGGTATGAGAAATCCTAGATTATGGGTTTTTAAGTCCTATTTATCAATAAGAAAAAACTTATTTAAAATAAATTATTATGCACCTATTTGGAAACTAAAGCTCCCACTTTTATTGGGTCTGTTGATACTACGGAATTTGAGATGATATAACCCAAGAAGTGGAATTTGTTGATCCCAATGTGGAATATTCTAATCATAGAAAAAAATTATTCTCTTTAAATGTATTCAACAAGATATCAATATGGTTGTCTGGGTCATATCGAGATAATGAATACATTATGTTGACTTCTCCTTGTTTTAATAATCATAAATAATGGTTAATTAGGTTTCTAATGAAAATACAGTGTCATGTTAGCATTTTTCATTATAAGTCAGATTGGAAGAATACTCTAAGTATAAGTCACCATTATCCTGACTCAACACTAAGGATGACTCTCCGCTAAGGCTGGATCACCACTAAGGATTACTCACCATTCCTTAATAAACACTCCTAAATCACTTCTCCAGACTCATCACTAAGTATTATTCACTATTCCAAATAGTCACCGCTCCAAAGATTCACCATTACAAAGAAAGCGTTAGCCTGGAACGACCAAGAATAAGTCAACACGTTCCATAAGTCCATGTTGAATCATCCTACCTCCAGAGAGATCACCATAGAGTCACCCCTAAAAAGACTCACCACTACTTATCCTATTTTTAAGTTCAGTATTTGTAATTATCATATTTGTAAAATTTAATGATACTGATTAAATTAATAACCATTTTCTGGTAATATTAAAATAAATGTCAAGATATATTAAAAGGTACGATCTACCAGAACATGATCGAGAAAACCCTTTATTCCAGGTGAATAAAATAATGCTAAAAAATCAATCTCAAATGATAAGTGAGACACCTGGTGAAAAGAAAAAAACAAGACTAAACAAATATACCGAATAATAATGATTTATTTTCATGTGTTCATGATTATACTTCAAATATTATAAGAACAACTGAAGAAGAATATTTGTTCTATAGAATTGGATCTCTCATACACCACAAGTTGAAGGATTCTATGATACTCTTTTATACAGTTTTTTTTGAAAAAAAATCTTGAGCATCATTTGAAGCTACCTTCAATGAGTCACGAAGCTGGAATACATATCACACAGAGAAAATCTATCCCTTATAATCTTTTATCTGTTCTATCTGGGTATTTAATTTAAATTATGTGGTGTGGGGTTTTCTCTATTTTTTAAAACACACCTAATCGTATTCATAATTTTAGGATATAAATTTATTTAAAAACTTATCTTTTTTTACACCTTATATTCTAATTTCTTATAGAGTAATATTTCCATGCATAGAATGTATCATTTTTTAATTACACAATATCATTGTAATTGGTCTACGTGATTGGAAAAACACTCTATATAATGTTGTGTACCTTGATTTAGGATGTGAATAAAATTTAGCTTCATATGAACTGTTTGGTGGAAGGTGGTCA
This sequence comes from Viscum album, assembly GCA_963277665.1. Taxonomy (NCBI): domain Eukaryota; kingdom Viridiplantae; phylum Streptophyta; class Magnoliopsida; order Santalales; family Viscaceae; genus Viscum; species Viscum album. The sequence continues at coordinate 980,598,006 of OY728143.1, read as the reverse complement.
CCAATTAAAGAGGACTAAGTCTCAACATGATATTTTACCTCTTATTTTTATTTTTTTTATTCCTTTTAATGTCATGTTTTCACCAATCTATTATTTTAAAATTGAAAAAAAATCATTCACTTTGATAGTTAATCTTATATACTATTTATATTAGAATTTGATTTAGTATGTTGACTTCATAAGATAAAATAGTATTTCATATTACATAAATTGAGAACTAATCACTCTATAAGAAATCTTTTAAAAGGTCATTTTTTAGAAATCTTATACTTTGCTTAAATGTGATATATTTTATTCAAAATTTGGGGATTTTATTTAAATTAGTTTTAAACAAAAATTTTAATTAAGTACTCAAATCACCCATTTTGAGTCTCCAACTCAGACCAACAGTTGGTATCAAAGGATTTAAATTATTTCAAATCCTTTTTAACTATGGTTATAGTTGCACATTAAAGTTCATAAATTTTTTTTCAAAGTATAAAATTTCTATTCTTTATATATATTTGTTTTTATTTTAATATGGATTATATACAAGATGGTGTTTATAAAAAAAACCTCCATATTTAAATTCAATATATTAATCCGAATAGAAAATGAAAATGAAAATTCATATTAAAAGTATGAGTTTTGAAATCTAGTCTTCCATAGTAGATGAGTATAAGATTCCTATGTCTACTTGAAATAGTTGTGATGATCCAAATAAGGCTTCTTATAATAATAATTTCAGATATATGAATTCTGTATATTGTGCCTTAGGATATGATGATTTTAATATAAGTTATACATGTAAAACTACATATGAGATATGGGATACTCTAACTATCTCAAATGAAGTAACTACAACTGATATTAAAATTAGGCTCAACACATCAACTAATAAATACGGTACTTTTAAGATGAAACATGACAAGCTTATCACATAAATGTATATCTGGTTCCATGGGATCATGAATACAATGTTCTCATAAGAAAATCCAATCACGGAAAAAGAGCAGATCATTCGACTCTTGATAAGTGTTCAATAGATATTGATTGGGACATCAATTTCAAATAATGAATCTCCTAACATCATTGCACTACCCCTAAAGTATATGATAGAAAAGTTTATGATGAATGATCAATAGATAAAGGTTAATTGAGATGGATATGATGAACATAAAAGAAAATAAATTTCTTTCAAAACCACTACATAAAAGATAAAAGAAAAGGAGAATTATGAACTTCAAGATGAAAGTTCAAGTGACGATGATTCATTAGCTAAAAGTAGTAAAAAATGGATCATATAGCTAAAATAATCAATAAATTTTATAGAAATAAGAAATTATTCAGGAAATGAAACTTCAATGTAAAATATGAAAATCATGGTAAGTGGAAAAAGTATTGTAGTAAAGTCTACCATTCAAATGACTTATTTTTTATGAATGCAAGATAAAAGAACATGTGAAGGAAGACTATCCAAAAACTAAGTTAAAAAAGAAATATTATAACATGGATCAAAAATAAAAGAAAGATGTTTATGATACTTAGAGTTCTTCTAAGGACTCCTGTAGTGATTCTCATGCATATAATGATGAAAAATCTGATATTGACAAAATTTTATTTATGAAAAATATATATGTGGTAACTTATTTATCTTTGGGACATAACAATCATTACTCTAGAGATGAAGATGCAAATTATTTTAATGAGAAGATGACTAAATAAGAATTGTTTGATTATTAAAACATGTTGACCATAATTTTAATGATATAAATTAAAAATAAAGAACATTAAAAAACATGATCTTACTATATATTTTAAATTTTATGTTGCTGTAGAATAGGATAAAAATTATCATTTACTTAAGAAAATAATAACCCATGGTTATATAATGGAGAGTTAAAGAAAGATCTAGAAAAATTACATGATAGGAAAAATATCTAAACACAAATTCCTAGAGAACATATTCTTCCAAAATAAACTACAGGTCAAGACAACCCACATGGATAGTGGAGAATAATTAAAAACACATTTATTCCTAAATCTAGAAAATATTTTACTAGTTTTAGTTCGATAATTGTTTTTTGTATCCAGTTCTGAAAATAATTATATAATATATTTTACTAGAGGACATAATATAGATTATTTATCTGAAAATTTACAAGCTAGTTATTAGAAACCAATTAAACAATTATGGGTTCCTAAATCCTTTGTTACTTCTATTTCTGGACCCATGAAAACCTTGGTACCAAAATCACTTTTGTATAAACTAGTTTATAGGAATGTTTCTAGAAATTTTATATAAGAACTTATAGTACATGCACAATTTTTGTTTAATGAACATGACTATAGGTTACTCCTACTTTAATAATTTAATAATTTATAATGGTGTACATGTAACCTTTGGGTATAATGATAACTGAAATATAATCGATCATGGCCAAATTGGTAACACCAATTAAATTTTAACTTCTAAAGTACTTTATTTTAATGGTTCATATTATAATCTAATTATAATTTCATAATTATTTGTTTGTGGTTTTCACGTCAAATTCAAAAATAATGCTTGTAATTTTTTCGAATCTAAAAATTATTTAGTTTTTAATGCCTATAGAAATTACATTGTTTATGCTATTAATCTGGATTCTTTACACTCACAAATTTTTTCTATCATTAGTGCCTTTTATAAAGAATCATGGATTTTGCATATAAGATTAGGCCACTGTAACATTCACTCAATTAAAAAGGTTACTAGAAAAGGGTTATTTATGGGTCTGCACAAACGCGAGTTTCCAAAAAAAAAGTCTATAATTTTTTATCAAAAAGGAAAATGAAAAAATATATCCTACAAACCAATGAATTAAGTCTCAACATCTCAAACTCTTGAGTTGGTTTAGAGTGACTTTTTTGGACTATCTAGAGTTTTAAGTTTTAAATAGAAGCACCAGGCTTATTACTTGCATATGACTTTCTTAGGTATACATGGGTTTTTTTCTAGCTCAAAAAAGTAAAGCTAGTTCCTATTTTACCAAGTATTCCATGTCAATATAAAATATAAGTAGACTTAAAATTAAAAAATTAATAAGTGATAATGGATGTGAGTTTGAAAATAATAATTTCAAATAATTTTTCTAAAAAAATCACTATAGTCACAGGTTCTATGCTCCTAGGTTCCCTCAATATAATGGATTAATAAAAATATTAAAGATAAACCCTTAATATATTGGTAAGAATATGATAAATGAGGAAGATTTGCCTATATTTTTCAAGGTATAGGTTATAAATACAGTTTTTGTGTAATCAATATAGTCTTAGTCAGACCAATATTAAAGAAAACCACTTATAAATAATGGAATGAATGGAATCCCAAGGTTAAATACCTTACTAGTTTTGGCTAAAAAGCCTTAATTTTTAATACTAAGGACAATCTTGAGAAAGTTTCCTCCAAAAATTGATGATGGAATTTTCCTTTGATATTTAATTTCTAGAAAATCCTATAGAGTATTTAATAATAAAACCAAAAGTGTGGATGAATATATAAATGTAAAATGTGTTGTAATAGATCCACATGAGCCCAAGATATCTCTAGGAAATCATGAGGATTATCTTAAAAATCTTGACTTAAAATCCAAATATTCTGATTCTAATATCAATCATTTAGAAAAATCATCCAGTTCTCAAAAAATTCCAGACTCTGAACCTATATAACCAAAACCATTAGAAGACCTAGAGTTCACCCGAAAATAGTTTTCTATAGTGATTAGGAATCTTAAAAATCACAATGTAAATTATTTATTTTGAGACTTTTACAATGGTAGAATAACAAGTGCTTCACTTAGAAATCATCTTAATCATCAAGCCTTTTTGTCATATGTTAAACCGAATAATATCAATGAGGATAATAGTTATGAATTCTAGGTAATGGATTCGAAATAAGATTTAAATAAATTTCAAAAAAATAAATTATGGAAACATGTTGATAGACCAATGGATACCTTAACCATATGCACTAAATGTGTTTTAGAAACAATGTTGATGAAGCTACAACTATAGTATGAAATAAGGAAAGACTGGTTTCTCAAGGATATAATCAGAAAGAAGGCATAAAAAATGAAGAGGCAATTTCACCCATAGCCTCAATTTAATCCATTAAAATTCTTCAAGATTTTATAGAACATATACACGTAAGGAATTATAAAATGGTTGTCAAAAGTGATTCGTAAATGGTTATATAGTTGAGGATGTACCTATTGAACAACCACCTCATTTTCAAAATCCCCATTTTCCAAATCATGTTTTCAAATTATAAAAATATTTATATGGTTTAAAACAATAACATAAATCTTATAATGATAAGTTCAACTCTTTTATAATTTCAAAATGTTTGACAATAGATATAAATTACCCAACCCTTTTTTATCAAAATAATTTCAAAATATTTATTATTTGTTCAAATATTTGTTCATGAAATTATTTTTAGATCTTCTAAAAACATCATATGTTCTGAGTTTTAAAAATTCATGTAAAGTAAATTTGAAATTAGTTAAATGGGATAACATAAATTGTTTCTTTTATTTCAAATTTTCTAAAAAAAAGAAAGAATTATTTTAAATCAATGTAAATATAATAAATAAATTATAAAACATTTTAGTCTCGGTGACACTAAAGGTAGTGATCCCTCTATGAGTACCACATGTAAATTGGGTATTGAAGAGGCTAGCAAACCAGTGGATCAAACCTACTATATATTTATTACTGGATGTCTTTTATAATTAACTTCTAGCTAACTTGACATGTTTCTTAGTGTGTGTACATGTCCCCGTTTTCATGACAACCAAAAAAAGTCACACAAAATTGTTGTTAAAAGAAATTTTAAATTCTTAAAATATAATACCAATTTAATAATATTATATTCTAGAGGATAAAAATTTTATTTATTTAGTTATTATAATAATGATTTTGGTAGAGGGTTGTTTGAAAAATAACACAACATTGGAACATGTCATTTTTAGGTACATCACTAGTATTATGGTGTAATAAGAAGAAAAATATTGTATCATTATCTACCACTTAAGATGAATATATACCTTCTGGTAGTTTTTTTGCTCAAATTTTGTGGTTGAAACATACATAACTACACTGTGGATATCAATTTCCACACAACCCTAATAATTGTAACATCACAAGTGCTATTAACATTACTAAAAATCAAGTATTTTATTCTAGAACCAAAAATATTTGGGAAAGAAATTTTTTTTGATGGATCATTATCAGAAATTTTTTATAAATCTTGTATTATGTTGCACAGAACATTATCGTGCTTTATTTTTTTACTAATCATTTGAATTTAAAGAGAATGGGTAACATCAAACAACATTTAGGAATTATTAATTTTAGTTTAGTAAAAATATATTGGTATCTAACCATTGATGAAAATCCACTGATGAATCAACATTGATGTATCATCATTGATGTCTCACCATTGATTTATCAACATTTATGTCTCACCATTGATGTCTCACCATTAACATCTCACCATTGATGTGTCACCATTGATGTTTCACCACTGAGCATATCACAATGAATTTGTCTAACATTTTTCTTTACTTTAAAAAAATTACCTGACTGACATGGAAGTTAATTTTATTTATTATTTTATTTTATGTATTTAGTGTATTCATGTTTTAAATCTCTAAATGATAAAATTGGAACACTTATAATTTCACCGGGCCTCTCAACCTTTAAACCCTATTTTCATACCACCTTTCCTACCATTGTTCCTTCCGTCCATTACCTTTAAACTCTCCCCAATGTTTAGAATGGACGGAATGAAGCGACCATCTGAATTGACTACATACAAAAGAAGACCTTAAATGAATAAGATAAAGAGTTTTTCATGCTAAAAAAACTAAGGAAACATTGAATCTCGAACTCAAAAATTGTGTTGTTATACGAAAAAAATTAGATCTATACAGAATTGATTCTCTTAAGTAATTACCTTGTAAAAAGACAATTGCAAAAGTATGTCTGGATGGAATAGTTTTTATACAATAAGTGACCCTAGTGTCTAAATTTAGTGGTTAAGATATATCAATATTCTATGTTTTCTTTTACTGAAAGAGATGATTTCATGATAAGTACTAGAATAAAAGGACAAAAATGTGTCTTCTACTCAAGTATATGGGAAGCATGTTTATGAGTACCTCATGAAAGTATATTGGAAGATAATCTAGGTTGTACCCCTCTACAGGTGAAATTTTATATTTTGAAGAGAATTTAATAGATCAAAATGATGGTGGAACACCTAGAAGAATTATTTCTTATGAGATATATGCCGAAACATGGCTTCTGTATAAATTTATCCAACAATTTCTTTTCCTAATAAATGGGTACTTTTATAGGGTGAAGTAAAAAGATGTGTATTTGATGTATCTTATAAATAAAGGATATTACCTTATTCTTTATTTGTGTGATATGATTAAACCCACTTCGTTACCTAATTCACTGTTTTATTGATTGTTCAATTTTTCTATTATAAAATTCAAAGTATTAGTAGTTGAAAATAAAGAGGCTAGCATAGACTACAGTTTTTTTCATTACAATGGTTATATGCAAGAGGCTGAAAATAACTAATAATCTATGGAATAAATAATAGGTAGAATAAAATGAAAAGATTTATGAATATTTAAACCCTATGGAACATACTAGAAGACTAAAAGATATAGATGATCTTGTTTTGGAAGTAGATGAAGTAATAAACTACCCAAATGAAGATGTAGAAGTGTTTTATCTAGAGATGATGAATACAATCCATCTAATGAATAATGAAGTGATCCTAAAATTCTTAAAGACCATGAATAACATTCACATGAATCTCCAAGATCTCCACATGATCTCACCTCCAATTAAAATATTCTCAAGGATGTTGATAATGATAATGAGGATAAAAATATTGAATATAAAATTTGATCTGAAACCCTATAGACTCTTGTAGAGAAATATGATGATGAAAGTTAAAATGAATGTGATGAAGATAGAGAATAATTTTATTATGATCAAGTAAAGTATGATAATGAAATTAAACAGGAAATTGAAAATGATTATGACAAAGAATAATAAGATTCTAAAAAAATAAGAGAGATAAAGAAGACAAAGAATGTAATGATGACAGCCCAGATACTTCATATCGTGATGGAGATGACAAAATGGATGTTTCTCTACCATCTGGAGCCAATGATTAATTGGTTGAAGGATAAAAGAATGATTTGGTAAAAACTAAGGATTCTCAAAATATACTGAACACAATGGATGGGGGTGATGATATTCAACTAATAGAATCAGTTAATAATCAAATGGGATCATCTATTGAGGGGGAGATAAACAATAGTTTGGTAAGAATTGATATACCCAACCCTGTTCATATAGATTATTCTAAAAAATGGTACTTATAACATTGATAAATTGTTTTTGGTTTTGGTTATCCATCTTCCAATGAACCTGGAGAATCCTTAGTTAATGAAATGGAATTATCAAAAGAGTTTCAGCTCAATCCAATTTCTATTAAAGTATCTGCTTCTACCACTTCCTAGATACCTTCAAACTATGTAAGTTAGGATGACTTAAAAAAATTTAGATATAAACTATTAATAAGAGTTGGATATCTTTATAGATCACAACCTAGAGTTGAAATAACTCTATGTGAAAGAGAAATTTCATTTTTTAATGAAAAATTCCTTGGACAAGTTCAACCCATGCGGATTCATGAAATTTAGGAAATATGAATGGAGAATAATTAGATATGTAATGAATTATAAACTCTCAAATCCTTGGTTAAAGGATGTAAGTATGAGTATAAATCTTCTATGGAAGGTATTGTGAAAAGTCTTGGAGATACTTTTTTATATTATTATCTATCTGATACAAACCCTTCTCAAGTGTTTGAGGTTTAGTAGTTGATATATGTTTTCAAAGATGAGTTGAAATCTATATCAACCTCTTCTCCCCCACCCCCTTCTAAAGCATTGAATGTTGACTTTCTCATTTCGATATTCAGTGAATAAATGTATACGAAGGTTGGTGGTTCAGATTATGAGAGCTTGAGAAAAATTTTGAAAAATTATTATCATGTACATTCCATGGGTAGGCTATAGTACAAATAGGTCACTACTACTAAAGAAACGACCAATATGAAATTATATTTCCACTTTAAATGAAATTATACCAAGAATAAATTGACTAGTCATTATATGTATTTGGATAAAAATATAAGGATTCCACTAGTCACACAATCCTTCAAAGAGAAATTTAAGAATCTTAAGAAAGTCACTAATCTTTTCAATAATTTATAAAAAATAAGGATGACATGAATACAGCTATGGAGTTGGAAAGAAAAATTATTATGGATATTATCTATCTACTAAATCCATATTTTCATGTTCATACCCCTATAGTTATAGATGGACATGCCTTTCTCATTCCTTCAACTTCTGTAAGACCTGTGTACCCTTATCCACAATCATATTACCATTTTTCCTTTATAACCAATCCTTTTGAACCTTTACCTCCTCGACTATAATCATTTTCTATGACTTCTAATGAGGTGATAAGACATTTAAGGCCCATTATTTATAGAGAATTACCTTCCTCCACTATATCAAATTCTCCTACAGTGTTGATATCTATCCCTAGGCCTTCAGTATCTACTTCCAGATCCTCTAATAAAGATAAAGAACCAAGGAATCCTTCCATTGAGAAGCCCTAAACATATAGTTTTTTTTGATGGGGATCTACTTGGAAAATTTTATGATTATATATATTTCTTTTTTGGCTCAATCCAAATGCTCTTAAGTGTTTTTTACCTTCTCGATAATCCAAAAATGGGGAGAAAATCATTATGTCATAGTGATTTTTATTTCCTAAACTATATTTTTTATTTATCTAATACAATAAAATTTGTTATTTCTATGAAAAAAGTTATGTTATGCTATCTACTCTAATAAAATTTGAATCCTTTCTTTGTTCTTCCATATTATATATTCATTGGTTAAGTATAATTCCATGACTTGTATCATAAAAAGAGGTATAATGTTGCCCGATATTCTTTTTACTAATCCCAAATCATGATTAATTATGTTTCAAATGATTTCACTATGTTTTGATATCACTTGGAATTATAGCACATATTGACAGAATACTGTAAGTATGATTCATCGTTAGCATAAATCACTACAAAGGAAGAATCACCACTAAGGAAGAATCACCCTAAAGGCATAATCGTTGTTTCAAACTCACAAGTCTTGACTCACAACTATTATGTAAACTCTATATATAAGTCACCACTCCAGTGATTTACCACTTCAAAGTGTCACCTTTCCAAAGATACCATCGGCCTGACCCAGCAAAGAATAAGTCACCCCTAGCAACAAGTCACTATTGAATCATACAACTAATAGAGAGACCACCAAAAAGTCCCCATTCAAAATAATCACCGCTAACGTTCCATTTTTATTTTAAATTAAATATTTATAATAGTCATATTTGTGAAATTTAATGATATAAATTAAATTAATGACTTTTTATATTCAACATTAAAAGCGATGCCAGATTGTAGTTTAAGGTTGGAGGTACCAAAACATGATCAGTAACATGCTTTATGTCAGGTGAAAAATATTTTGCTAAGAACTCAATAAACACATAAGTGGTATTTTTGGTGAAAACAAAAAAACACTACTCAAAAAGTGTGCCGGACAACAGAGAGCTATTTTCATCTGTGACAACTTCTTTGTCAAAAATTCAAAGAACACATGATAAAGAAGATTTTTTTTGTACAATGGGATCTCTCATTCACCAAAAGATAAATGGTTATAGGATACTCTATATTATAAAACATTTAAGAAAAATGAATCGAACTACATTCCAAGCTACCTTCCAGGAGCCAGGAAGGGGCAATACATATCACACAGAGCAGAACTATCCCTTCTACTCTTTTATCAACTATGTCCATGTAATTTATTTACATTGCAAGAAGTGTGGGATTATATTATTTATGGACACATACTGACTCCTATTGATAATTGGAAGATACACATATATATCCACTACTATTTTTTACACCTTCTATTACCACATATAAAAGTAGAAGAGGACCCTACATGGCCTTTCTCTTTTTTTACTTCCAACAAACTATGGAAGTTGTTTTTGTGACCTAGAAAACAATATATGTTATATTGTATAACTCAATTCAGGTTGTGGATCAAATTTATTTTTATCTTAAATACTTGGTGGTGGGTGATCAACATGTAAAGAGGACTAAGTCCCATCTTAAGAATGAACCTCTAGTTAATATTTCTATTGTGTTTTTAATGTTCTATTTTCACTACTCAATCATTGTAAAACTGAAAAAATTTATTTGACATTGATAGTTAATCATATATAGTATTTAAATTAGAATTTGATTTCGTAAATTGATTTGAAATGTTAAAATAGTATTTTATATTATTTCAACTGAAAACAAATAACTATTTTAGAAATCTTATAAAAGATCAAAACATTTACAAATATAATACTTTGTTTAACTGGGATATGTTTTATTCTAATTTTGGGAATTTGTTTTAAATCAATTTTAAACAAAAATTTTAATTAGGGACTCAATTAACCCCCTCTTGAGTCACATACTCTGACCGATACACTATGATTTCATCCAAAATTACTATCACAAATGAATCCATACGTTGGAGGAATACCTAATTCATTATATCCAAAAGAATAATCTGGTGTATTTGTGTGGATAAACGTCTTTACTAGATACTCATAATGTCCATACTTCATTGGAAAGATGTGAGAGGTATGTATGATGGTCAAACACACACCAAGTTATATCCTGACCTCTAATAAATCATTAAAAATACCTCTATATGTCCCCATATATGATCAAAGTGGTAGTTGAATTGAGGTGGTGGATACCAGTTATTTACCATGAGATGGTTCTACCATTGGTAATCTAGGAAAATCCTTGTTTTTCCATCCAATTTCTTAAAAAAAAGAACCGTTCACGCCCATGGAAAAGCCTTGGATCACAAGAAACCTCTAGCCTATATTTATTTTAACTACTTATTGTGATATAGAAGTTCCATTGGTTCCATCCTGTGAGGAGAAATGGTCACTATTGTTGCATCGAGAACTAGTTCTAATGTCTATTATACCTCTTACACTTGAGGTTTCCCAAAAAAGTCAGCAGGGAAGATTTCACTAAAACGATCCATCACATGAGGGAAAAAAATGGTTTACAACACCTAATCATCCAAGAAGATACTAGAATCCTAGGCTATCACTCATTACACCCCTTGATTCTAGGGTCAAACTCTAGTTCTAGGGATGTCCCATTCTCCTGTATGTAGGTGTCTACCACCCTATGGTGATACAAACATCTCCCTTAATTGATATTATCCAATATAATATTGATAGGGATATAAATATTCTATACTAAGAATTAGACCATACCTTATCATGTCGAGGATGAAGTAATTCCAAAAAAAGAGTCATCCACTTATCTCAAAGGGATAATATTTACAATGGAGAACACTCTCAGATTGGATACCTGAAAGGGTATCGAGCATCATCCTGTAATAGAAGTTCTCTATCTCAAGGCCTAGAGTCTGTGATTTCCAATGATATAAAAGTGTAATGTATTGATGTTTCACAAAAAGAATTTATTATTTTAGAGTTTATAACAATAGTACACTAAATAGTATAAGGCTCGGTGCTCTGTTCCTCTAGAATAATCTACTCTACAAATAAGTAGCCCATACCACATCCATGAGTCCCAATCTAACCACACTTCTAACACTTGGAATCATGATTCTAAATACCTATACCTCAATAAAAACCCCTACCTGATTTCCCAATGCTCTACTTACTTCATACCTTGTGAGATATTATTATCCCCGTAATAGAATTTGGGGTAGGTGTAGATCACCACTCATCATGAACTGATGAAACATTACTAGAGAATAACTAGATCATTCTCATACTATTGAAGCATCTACATTCAATTAGATAACATAAAAAATAGTTCTCATATGTCATGATTTCATACACATATGATATATGATGAAACTTTCATAAAAAGGGTATGACTTTTACCACCCCTATGAGAAACCTCAAAAAAAAAAACAGTCTTCCACTAGAAAACCATTTATAGGTCATGGTGTTAGCCCATCATGGTTTTGACCATCGTATTCCCTTAGATTATTCTTAGTAATAAAATCCCATTCAACTGTCTTAGAAATTATATTCAGCCAAAAAAACACTCACCTTTGATTGAATGTTGTTTACCAACCCATTCATGAATCACATCATGATTATAAGATCACCACTAGATAGTGTTAGAGGAAAATGATGTTTATTAGGAAACCTGAAGAATATTACATGACAGAAATAACCCTCTATAAGAGTTTAATAAAATAAATAGTGTGGTCATTCCTCAGACCCATTGGAATGAATTAGACATAAAATATTTTACAAAAATCTACTCAGAACATGTGTCGATGTCGGTCATCCTTGGTAATAAATTACCACCCTATATTGGAAGAATCAAACTGAATATGAGTAGATAGTTTGATCCTCCACTCAGGAGACATCTTTTGATTCTCAATGATAGTAATCATTCCCTCTCGCCATGAATCCACAACACGTGGTCCACAATCCCGCTAAGCATTAGGAGGATTCTGTGGCTAAATATTCCAAGTCAACTCTGTTGTATTCAAATAAAGTTGAGATAAACCTTTCATAAATTGTATCAAATGGAATATTAACACATGAAACTATGAATATATGGACATATTAGGAATAAAAAGTGGTTTTATAGGCAACACTATAAGATGTATCATTGGTGGCTCAGGGCCCGCCACCTTTGGTTCATGGTCGCCACTACCACCATGGTGTATGACTCAAGGCTATCATGGTGGAATGATTATACAATTACAAACACAAGGATAATAAGATAATTTAGTGTTTGAAGAATTTTTGAAAGATAATTAGGATATGTACATAGATTTCCAATATAAAACATCACACCTCTCTACTTTCCCCAAAAGCCAAGACTATGTGGTGGTATAATCCATAACCGGATATAATAATGTCAGAGACTCCCATCTACCCACTATTTAGGATGGGTCTAGGTCTAGGTATGATGTCATATGATGGGGTTCCAATATGTGGGGGTCAATTGAAAGGTATTGTTCACAAAAGCCATTAATTCACCATTGGAATCCCATTTAGTTGAAACTATTTTACATTAAATGATTAAATTTCATTGAGTACATAATATATTTTATATAATATAAAGATATCACGATCCATAACCACTTGGTCTATAACCCATAACAAAATATAATTGGTTAATTAAGGTTTCATCACGAATCTATTAAGGAAAAAATTGTTTAGACAAATATAAGAACTTCAATTAATTCAATTATATTTTCCCTGCACAAAATGTCAACATATTTCAATGTATAATAATTAGCCAGAAACTATACACAATATGAACTTTGTTGAAAAATGTCGATTTCACATTGGAAAAAACATGGCATATTCATTCTGTTATTCGTAAAATGATACATGAAATGATACAACCTCATTTTATTATTACATGAAAAAATGAATATAGTTTTAATAATACCAGTAGTAATAGAATCAGAAAACATGTGTTTCACCCAATGGTGATGTTGTATCAACCATAACCGGTAAAAATCAGAAAAATAATAACACATCTAAGGTAATTTGGGTTTTTACATTGTATGGTTCTGATACTCCCAAGAATAGGCTCAATATGAAAATATATTATCACCTCATCTAATGCCTAATACCGAAATATTAAGATAAGAGTAAAAACTATTTTCTAATAAAACATTCTAGAATTCCAACCCCAAATTAACTAAACATGGGCGCCGATTCGGTGGGTCACATGGTGCCACACATGCCTCCCTATATGATAGAGGCTATCAACTAGTAGAGAGGGTCTAAGGTGGTATATTGGGAGGCTATATGCACATATCAAAGTGGAATAAAAGATATAAAAAATTAGTATAAAATAGTAGAAACATATATAAATTGACACTAAAAAATTCAGGTTTGTAACCCACCTTAGCAGAAGCATGATATTACAGAATGGAACTATAAGGACCCGACCTTAAAAAGTTACATAATCTTGAATTAAATGAATAATTCACATTGAGGATATTTTTAGGTTTAGTGTTTTAGAGAATTAGGCCATAACTATTACATTATAACTCGAATATTACATGTATAAACTACTACTCAATATCCATTTTTTCATAAAATAAAAACTCTTAAAAAGAATCATGTCTCGTTATATGTTTTAGACAGAATGACTTTTCCTTGATCCCATCCTTGAAACTATTCATCTTTAAGTCCTGTGGAAAACATTTAAAAAAAATTGGGATGACCATAAAAAACTCAGTAAGGGTTATATAATAAGGAAGGAAACCATTATACCATCAATAAATACAAATCAATGAAACCATACTTTTCAATCATAACATACCTTATGTAATCATGAGATTTATGAATAACACACACAAATCATAACTCATAAAGTTTACTTATGGAGTCCATATCAAACATAAATTGTACCTATCACAGTTACATAGGGAGTTACACTTGGAATACCCATCATGGTATATTCCCTAAAACTCTTAGGAGAAACATCACGTTTACCTCTATCACGTTACCCAATGCATTGGAGAGATATCTCAGGCTCACCCTCCCTATGTTTATTAGGGAACCACCCGTATACGTAAACAACACCCAATAACCATAACATAATAATAATATATAACACACGTATAAAGTAAAGATAACATTTCCACATTTTAATATATCAAATCAAGATATTGAAATAAACAATGTTTTATCAAATCATTTTCAAAACCATTTAAAAAGTAATTTTTTAATCAAAGTATCTCATACCAATTTGATGATTTTAAATGAATTTTCATTTGAAAACATTAATGTCCATATATATAAACAATAAAAACCAATTAGAAAACGTGGACATTAATTAGAAATATTTATAATAATAAATCCTTAAATCATTTAAAACGATATTTTATTTAGAGAGTTTTTAACTAAATGAGAGAGTCCTGGTTACAAATAATTAAGGTATAACATTTAATCAGAATGTTATAATATCATTAGAATATATATATTCATGATATAATATCACAATGGATAGTATATACACCATATAAGAGTCAATTGGTGTATAACAACAATGAAGTCTCAATGGAAATGAATATTGAGATGAAATCCCTTATAAAGATGATATCATTAAATAAAGGATAAATCCATCACATAATTATGTGTGACAAGTATAAATACACTATAAATTAGTGGATATTAAGTGTAAAACAATCATATGTAATTTACACATATTCATATGATGACATATTCAAGAAGTACAAGTTGAATCTAAAGAATTGAAATTGGGTTATGAGGTTCCCTTGTAAAAATTTGACAGCCTAACGACGTCACATTAAAATTCAAAAAAAGAGTTGATGAGATAAAAAAAAGGAATCTCCTCACTTGGATATATAGTTTACTTCAATAAGGATATATAAGAACATATCCCAATGTAATAAGATGTAAATTAAAAGACATAATAAAAAAAGTCTTTTATAAAGAGGAGGGTGAATGGTTCCCTTACCGATTTGGTAATTTACAAAACATTCTCCACATGAAAGAAGGTTCATACAATGAAGATATAAATAATCATAAATAAATGTATATTATACAAAGAGTACAATCATGGGAAGAACATAAACCCCACAAAAGTAAATAGTGGAAAATATAGCATGAATCTCATGGGAATAAAAAGTGAGACGAAACCATTTACCACATTGAAATCAACTGAGTTGTATGACCAAAAGTTAATAAACACCAAAATAATCACATAATATGGTGAATATAATGAGAATAATGATAATATATATCAAATGGAATTACCCAATACACCACATGCAATGAATAAGTGGCGAACAATGGAAATCTCGCAGAATTAAAAATGAGATGAGAAAATCCCTTACCTCGTGTCCGACATGACTTGATCATTTTTTTATCTCCTGAAATTAAAATAATGTTAATTTATACTTGCTTGAGAACCTTTTACAAGTTTATTATTCCTTTTATATCAATTATTACAATTTTATAAACATTATGTAATAATTTAAGTTAATAATGTTCATTTTGTCGATATTTGGTACTTGAGTCAAAAATGGACTTCTTATAATTACATGTTATTCATGTGGTAAAAGGTTAATTATATCCAGAATGATATTAATGATTTAGATAGAATATATATCTTATATATCCAGTATGTTGATGTATTTATAATGGTACATAACATTTTGAGGTTAGAAATGAAATGCACCATAAATGGAGACGGTAAGTTGTACGTACGCATGAACGGTACTTTCATTTATATTTATTATTTTAATGGAATTAAAACATAATGATACAAAGGTATATTATAATTCCAGTATAATATCATATATAATATCATTATCTCTATCCTTTATACATCACACATAAGGCATTAACAAGTCACATCACTTTGAGGGGGCGGTAGTCCGCGCTTCCTCAAATGAGATTATCGTATTTACTCACTATAGAAACCATCAATATTTGATATAAATAAAAGATACAGAAGAATAAAGAAAACATAAACATAATATATATCATATATAAATACAGTTCCATCTAAATGGCCACCATTAGAGGCGGTTGGAGATATTTTTACAATCATCATTTCGTGAGGTGTTAGTTTTCCATCAACAGAAACATTTTGTTCTTCATCCTTTAAATAAAGGTGTGTGTAAGTGTAGTTCGTATACCTCTCATAACAACATCCAAGTATATGTAGGATACTGGTGTTGTTACAAAAGAAATGAATACAAAGAGTTTAGGGGCTGGAGAAGTAAAATAGAAGAAAACAATTTAAGAGAAACTGTTACCTTTAATTTGGGTAACTCCCTTTGGTTTGAACCAAAGGACTTCTTGAAGTGCCTTCTGCCTAAGTTAAGGCTTCTAAGAGTAAATATGCATCATTATTGTGTCATAAATAATTTAATTTATTTAAATAATTTATTAATGAGGTAAATACTGCATCATTATTGTGTCATAAATAATTTATTTTATTTGATGTCTAAAAATTATAAAAAAATACCATGATATCGGAAATATTTTTATCTTACAAAGAATAATTATAGTGAAAAAGATGATTTATATAACACCATATAAAAATTAATTACTAAAAGATTTTTGTTGATGTCAACTTTGTCTTTACATTAAATTAATTAATCTAAAGTGTCATTATCTTTCATGAGTGGCTCCATAGTGTACCAAAATTGACCCAAGGATGACCATTTTTGGACACTACTCATCCAAAAAGGTTTGGAAAAGTGTTAAGGTAATTTTGAATTATAATGAAATTCTTTTAACCATTAATTACCTTATTTACCATTAACCGTAGTAAATAAAAGTCAAAAGTTACTATTTAGAAAAAATTATTTTCATCTTAATGAACCAAATTTTACTTCTTGAAAAAAACCATGTGTGTATAATATTTGAAATTAAATTCATAGAAGTGGTAAAATTTCATTTAAATGAAGAATTCAATTTTTTTAACTACCACTAAGTGGTTTCACTATTCATCAAAAATTGAAATTTTTCAAAAAAATACAAAAAATTCATCCTAAGCTATATTTGTTATTGAAAATTCATAAATGATATTTATTTTTCCAAATTCAAAACATGAAAGTGTCATTAATTAATTTTAAAATTAATTCTCGTTGTTAAAACAAATAACGTGTTTTTAAGAAATAATAACTATCAAAATATTCACACTTGTTTATGTCCAATTTCAAAGTAAAATTAATTCCAATGACCAACATTGGATTAAATGGTAAAATATATTCTAATTAAACTTTAAAACCAATTAAAAAGATAATATATCCATATAAATAAAATATATTAAAACACATTTTCGAATTTAAATACAATATTTTAATTATTCGTTAAAAATGAACTTTATTGAAAAAATTAAAAAAATTTACACAAATTAAATTTTGATGTCCCTATTCTAAATAAGGATTTTATTTGGTCATATAGAGTTTATTAAAGTAACAAAAACTAGATTTAAGGAGGGTTCACCATTAAAAGGCCATAAATTAGGCTTTTAATGTATATTATGCTTAAAATTGGATTCATTCGCATTTTAAGTCTCTAAATTTTATTGAATAAAAGTAAATACATTTAAAAAACATGTATAATCATATTTTAGTTATTTTAATTCATTCCCACCAATATGATAGCTAGGTATTAACTACTATTTAATATAATAATATATTATTAGTATGCAACATAGGATTTCAAAGAAACCCTTTGTTGTGTATCGGGTATGCTATCGAACATAGAAACCCTTTTAATGTAAAATTAATTCTTAATTAAAAAATTAATAAATATGAAAAATCCATATTCTTTATTTACCTGGGATGTTACATCCTCCCCTATTTTGGTAATTTCATCCTCGTAATTTTAAAATTTGGTCTTGGAAACTTTATTGAAAGTCGCATATCGGAAAAAAAGGAGTAAATAAAACTATAACTTTAAAATAAATAAAGATAAGTACAATGGAAACTCAAGTTATACCATACTAAGATTCCATTAAAACATGGATATGTAGGAGAAAAAAATGGTCATGTTCTGATGGAGGTGGTAGGAAACTTGTTTTAGGAAAAAGTTAACCACTAGAAAATCACAAACTTGTGATGTCCAACAGTCTTTGATTCCCCAGTAGGAAATGTTAACGAACAAGGTTTTTGTTTAAAGTTAATTTTAGTTGAAGACTTTATTTATGAGCATAAACAAAAACAATAGGAAATATACTTTTCATATAGACATTCAACTTTTACTATATTTCTATTAGAAACTCATATTTTCTCAAAACAATGAATATTCAGGATGACATTTTTTCATATTAAGAGCACTATAATCAACTTCGAGAGAATCACATAATCCACAAAGGATGAAGTATATATTTCCATTGTCATTATATATTAACTAAAACCAAAACTTTTAGTATATGATTAGATAATCACTAAAAAGATAATCCTTTTTAAAAAGAAATACCACTCTTAATCTCAAAAATTCAACAAAAAGAACCCAAGGTTCAAAAAGACCATTAAATAAACAGTTATCCTTAAAATTATTCAATGTAATCCAAACTAAGATTGAAACCCAAATCTATTAAAGATTTAATCACATAGACTTCCAAGGAAAATCAGAACATTTATCTCCAAATAACATCAGTTACTCTTAAAGTCTCATTCTGAAAAGTAATTAACCAAATCACATATCCTCCGTGATAGGTTAATCATTTCCATAGATAACCCATCATCAACTTATTCCATATTCATAAGATCATCTAACTAAAAATAATTAGTCATACTAACCAGAGACCTCACGTATTCCAGTGGTAGGAGATAAATACCAGTCACACTTTGGTTGTGGGTTCGATTCCCACAACTTCATCCGACGCAATGGGTTGTCACACTGTTTGCGTGTTGTCCCTTTTCAAAAAATACATAATTTTATAACATTCCCAAAAAGAGATAAATTCATCAAAAATAACCATAACATATTTTAACCACAAAAGTTATCTAATAAATTTTTTTGCATCCCAAAATGTATTAACTGGTTATTGCCTCAAATTCGAGGATCATATAATCCAAAATGGTTCTTTATAAAAATAAACACAAAAAAAAGATAATTATTCCTTGAATAAAATTTTCATATATCAAACATCAAGGTTACACATACTATAAAAATTCTTCTAATGTAATCCCATCTTTAGAAGATCCTTAATACTTTTAAGCATTTAACCATCTTAAATTCTACCATAAATCACGAATCCCTTATATGTTGACTTCTTACTCATTCAACATTCATCATTATTCATTAACCATTCCTTTCAAACTTATTCTAAAATACTTATATCCTACAAATAAAATCATGAGTCATATCATAAGATTTCAATAATAGGAAAACATATGTTAAGAAATAATCCATACCTTTCAATGGTCATTTTCAGTTTCTTCATCCTCAATCAGAATGGCATTAGGTATTGGTAAATAAATATTTGTATGATCCTGGTGATCCCATTCCCAAAACTTCTTCTTAGGACAAGTGTTTGCATAATGACCATGAACACCACATTTAAAACATTCAATTGATCCCTTAGAAAGTATTATTTAACTTTCTTAGAGTCAACTAGATGCTTACTTTTTCCATGGAAGGTTCGTTCTTTATGACATTGATTTCCACATCAATAGAATATTTCTGTCCCTTTGAAACATTTTCCTAGGTGTTTCATTCAACATCATTGACACATAGGTTTTTGAACACACTTACCTTTATGATTATTACTTGAACTTCTTTAGGGATTTGTTTCTCGCATATATGATTCCTTATAAAGATCAATAAGGTTCAGGTGGTCAATCATTACTCCAGATAGTTGTTTGAGAATAACCACAAGTGTTCTAATTACAAGTCCCATATCATTCAGTTTCTAGTTCGGAAAACTGTCACAGTTTTCTTCAAATCCACTATTACTTAGGTGCCAGCTAGATCCATCTATTTACCAAAACCAAAAAGTTCAGTGTGAGTCTATCAGAAAAATCAACATAAAATATCTTATGAGGAGGTTAAACACTAAGATATACTTATTCATGTTATCTTAAACTCATTCACTTTATCCAAAAAAAGTTTGACACTTTCTGAAATCATAACCATTAAGGTAATGTCACTTATGATTAAATTGTACCCTAACCTCTAAAGTTATCTAAACCAAACTCGGATACCAACTATAAGGACCCGACCTTAAACAGTTACATAATATTGAATTAAATTAAAAATTAACATTAAGGATATTTTATGGTTTAGAGTTTTAGAGAATTATGCCATAACGTTTACATTACAACTTGAATATTACAAGTAAACACTGCTACTAAGTATCCATTTTTTTCATAAAATAAAAACTCTTAAAAAGAAACATGTCTTGTTCTATGTTTCATATAGCATGAATTTTCCTTGATCCCATATTTGACACTATTCATCTTTTAAGTCCATTGATTTTTTTTTCAAAAAACATGTGATTAGAATAAAAATCTTAGTAAGGGTTCTAAAATAAGGAAGGAAAACATTATCCCGTCAATAAACACAAATCAATGAAACCATACTTTTCAATCATTACATACCTTATAAAGTCATGAGATTTATGAATAACACACAAAAATCATAAATCATAAAGGTTACTTATGGCATCCATAATAAACATACATTGCAGCTAAAAAAAGTACATAGGGAGTTACACATGGAATACCCATCATGGCATGTTCCCTGAATCTCTTAGGAGAAACATCACGTTTACCCGTATCATGTTACCCAATGCATTGGAGAGTTATCTCGGGCTCGCCCACCCTTGTTTTATCACGGAACCACCCGTATACGTAAACAATGCCCAATAACCATAACATAATCATAACATATAAGACATGTATAAAGGAAGGATTACATCTCCACATTCTAATATATCAAATCATGATATTGAAATAATCAATGTTTTATCAAATCATTTTTAAAACCATTTAAAAAGTGATTTTTGAATCAATGTTTCCCATACCACATTGAATATTTTTAATGAATTATCATTTGAAAACATTAATGTCCATGTAAATTAATCATAAAAACCATTTTTAAAAAATGGAAATTATTGAGAAATATTTATAAGAATAAAACATTCACACATTTAAAACAATATTTTAGTTAGAGAGTTTTTAACTAAATGAGAGACTATTGATTACAAATAATTGAGGAAAAACATTTAATCAGAACATTATAATATCTTGAGAATATATATATTCATGTTATAATATGGTAAAGTACAGTATATAAACCATATAAGAGTCAATTGGTGCATAAGAACAATGAAGTCTCAATAGAAATGCAAATAGAGATGAAATCCCTAATAAAGATGATATCATTAATTTAAGGATAAATCAATCAAATAATTATCTGTTAAAAGTATAAATACACCCAATAAAAGTGGATATTAAGTGAAAAACAATCAGATTTCATACATACATATTCATATGATGACATATTCAAGAAGTACAAGTTGAACCCGAAGAGTTGAAATTGGGTTAAGAAGTTCCCTTATAAATATTCGACAGCCTAACGACGTCACATTAGAATTCATAAAATGAGTTGATGAGATAAAAAAGGAATATAATCACTTGGATATAAATTTTACATAAATGAGAATATATAAGAACATATCCCAACATAATAAGATGTAAATTAAAAGACATAACAAAAGGAAGTCTTTTATAAACAGGAGGGTGAATGGTTCCCTTACTGATTTGGTAATTTACAAAACATACACCACTTGAAAGAAGGTTCATACAATTAAGATGTAAATAATCATAAATGAAATTATTTTACAAAAATATTACAATCATGTTAACTACATACACCACACAAAATGAAATAGTGGCAAATATAGCATGAATCTCATGAGAATAAAAAGTGAGACGAAACCCTTTACCACGTTGAAATCAACTGAGTTGTTGGACCCAAAGATAATAACCATGAAATGAATCACAGAATACCATGAATATAATGAGAATAATGATAATATATAACAAATGGATGTACAAAATACACCACATGAAATGAATAGGTGGCAAACAATGGAAATCTCCCAGAATTAAAAATGAGATAAGAAAATACCATACCTCGTGTCCGACATGACTCGATCATTATTTAATCTCCTGAATAATAAAATAAAGAAAATTTATACTTTATTAATAACATTTTTGAAGTTTATTATTCCTTTTATATAAATTATTACCATGTTTTAAACATTATGTAATCCTTTAAGTTAATAATGTTCATTTTGTCGATATTTGGTACTTGAGTCAAAAATGGGATTCTTATAATTACATGTTGTTCATGTGGTCAATTTTTCATTATATCCAGAATTATATTCATGATTTAGATATCATATATATCATATATATCAAGTATATACATGTATTTAAAATAGTACATAACATTTAGAGGAAAGAAATAAAATGCACCGTTCATGGAGACGGTAAGTCGTATATACTCAGGAATGCCACATTCATTTCTATTTTTTATTTTAATGGAATTAAAACATAGTTATATTATAATTTCAGTATAATATCATATATAATATCATTAAATCTATCCTTTATACATCCCACATAAGGAATTAACGAGTGACATCACTTTGAGGGGTCAGTAGTCCGCGCTTCCTCAAATGAGATTATCATATTTATCCACTATGGAAACCATAAAGAAGTGATATAAATGGGAAATATAGAAGAATATAGAAAAAATAGACATAATATATATCATAAATAAATATAGTTCCATCATAATGTCCACCAATAGAGGTGGTTGGATATATTTGAACAATCATCGTTTCGTGAGGAGTTAGTTTTCCATCCACAGAAACATTATGTTATTCATCCATAATATGGAGGTGTGTGTATGTGTAGTTCAAATACGTCTCATAAAAACATCCTAGTATATTTATGATACTGGTTTTGTTACAAAATAAATAAATAAAAAGAGTTTAGGGTTGGAGATTTAAAATAAAAGAAAACTATTTAAGAGAAACGGTTACATTAATTTGGGTAACTCCATTTCGTTTGAACCAAATGACTTATTGAAGTGCCTTATGAATAAGGTAAGGATTATAAAGGGAGGAGAGGGAAGTAGGGAGCTTAATTGGGCCGAGTTTGGATAAGACAAGTGTCTTGAGAGGTGTGTTTAATTGGATCGAAATGGTCTCCTTTTCTAAGGGAGAGGAGGGGCTCTTTAGGAAAGTGTGAACATATTATTTTATTATATAATTATATTCGGCTTAAAAACGTCCAAAATTAATGAAAGATGAATATAAGATGACTCATGGGCAAAATAAAATCATCCAATCAGAATTGGACATGTTTTGGATATATTTTTAATCATTATAATATTATTTATTTAAATCATATATTAATGAGGTAAATACTACATCATTATTGGGTCATAAATAATTTAATTTATGTGATGTATAAAAATTATAAAAAAATTACCATTATATAGAAAAACTTTTTATCTTTCTAATGAATATTTATAGTCGAAATGAATATTTATATAACAACATATAAAAATTAATTACTAAAAGATTATTGTTATTGTGAAATTTGTCTTTACATTAAATTAATTAATCTAAAGTGTAATTATCTTTCATAAGTGGATCCACGGGGAACCAAAATAGACCCAAGGATGCCAATTGTCCAACAATACTCATCCAATAAGGTTTGTACATGTGTTAAGGTAATTTGGAATTATTATAATATTCATTTCATCTTGAATTACCTTATTTACCTTTAACCGCCGTAAATAAATGTTAAAAGTTACTATTCAACAAAATTTATTTTCTACTTAATGAACCAAATTTTACTTCTTGACAACAACCATGTATGTAGAATTTATGAAATTTAATTCACAGAAGTGGTAAAATTTCATTTAAATTAAAAATTCATTTTTTTAAACAACCACTAAGTGGTTTCTTTATTTATAGAAAATTGCAGTTTTTCAGAAAAATATCAAAAATATAGCCTAAGCTATATTTGATATTCCAAATTCAAATATGTTGATTTTTTTTACAAATTTATAACATAAAAGTGAAATTATTTAATTTTAAATTTAATTCTCGTTATTAAAACATATATCGTGTTTTTAAGAAATAATAACTATCAAAAGATTGACACTTGTTTATGTCCAATTTCAAAGTGAAATTAATTCCAATGACCAAAATTGGATAAAATGGTAAAAATATATTATAATTAAACTTTAAAAAAAATTAAAAATATAATCTAACTACACAAATAAATTAGATTAAAACACATTTTTTAATTTGAATATAATATTTTCAGTATTCATTAAAAAATGAACTTTATTGGAAAAATTTCAAAAATTTACACAAATTAAATTTTGATTTCCCCATTATAAAAAAAGATTTTATTTGGTCATATAGAATGTATTAAAGTATCCAAAACTATATTTAATTAGGTTTCTCCATTAAAAGGTGATAAATCGACATTTTAATGTAAATTATGCTTAAAATTAGATTCATTCACATTTTTAGCCACTAACTTTTATTGAATAAATGTAAATACATTTAACGAACACGTATAATCATATTATAGTTAGTTTCGTTCATTCACACCAATACAACGACTAGGAGTTAATTACCATTTAAAATAATAATATATTATTAGTGCGCAACGTAAGATTTCAAAGAAACTCGTTGTTGCGTATTAGGTATGTTGTCGAATATAGTAACCATTTGAGAGTAAAATTAAGATTTAATTAAAAAATTAATCAAAATGAAAAATTCATATTCTCTATTTACCTGCGATGTTACAGGAACATTAGAAGAAAATTTGATAAAGAACTCAAGTTAATAGTCATAATTAACCAAAAACTTTATAATACTAGAATCCAGATGTTTGTGAAAAATAAAATGTTTCCATGGCATAATGATGTATAAAAAGTTGATACAGGGGAAAGATAAATATAAAATTCTATAAAAAGCAACATAAATGCCCAAATACAACCGCACTAGCATCATGAACATATTCTCGGTACTCTCCTCGAATGATCCATACCATAATCAAATCAAATCAAGAATCTATAGCAAGGAACTTCCCCATATCCATTCTTGCATACAAGTAATCTACTACAGTACCAAATATGACCTGTGTATTGTGTGAGATTAAGTCAGGGTAGGCCAAAACCAAAAATGTACACATATAATCCATCCTATGTACATATAAAATTAGAGTTATAATATAATGAATTTCAAACAAGGATGAATTTATAAATACCATCCAACTCTTCTTCCATTTGGACACATGGCTAGCTCTAATTTATTTTCTGTAGGCTAGTGTGAGAGTCTGATCAAAAAAAATATTGTAACCATATATCGATTTATATAATTACATATTTTATACTAATAGTTGAACTAAGCATGTGAGGGTGTAACAATATACATGGATAGAAGGTGATGAATGAACATGGGGTGTAAGTCAAGTGTCCATAAATAGTCTAGAGATCTATAGGCTCTAACATATGGTGCTTTCCCTAAATATAAAAATGAATTAGAGACACCATGGACATCACTTGAGATATGTTTGGATAGATTTCATGAAAAACACTTGAATCATGTGGATTTAGAACAACATTCTCACCATCCACATTCAATTATAATGGTGAGAGACATCATCCTCAACACCAGTTGTAAGGGTTGAAAAATCATGCTCAATTTTTCCATTAATCATAGTTGACCGACCAAAATCAATGAATTAATCATAATAGTAATAATATCATGTGGGATCACCTCTAATACATAATAATAATCATGATAAATATAACCATGTGCATCAATTTTTATACAATTAAAATTTTATAATTAAATATCATGAATTCTGGACTTTCCACACATTTCATTTACATTCAAATAATAAATTAAATTTAATTAAGTAAATAAAATTATTAATTGAGATAAAACATGCACTTATACATTTCTATAAACATACGGGAGACTCCACACAAGTGGAAAACCCAATAACATCCCAATATAAGAATTCAAAGGTGTTTGGTTGTTTAACCCAATTACATTGAAAGTGGAAAATTAATTTATCACAACCAATGTTATGGAAAGGAAAGAGTTAAAAACCTTTAATAAAATAGAAAGTGTCTATGAGAGTGTAAAAACATGTGTATACTTATTTAGAAATGAAGAAAATTATTTAAGGGAAAGGGCAACAAATGATGATTTACAACACAACAGTGGATACATAGAAACGACTCGACATTTAGTGAAATAACTAGAACACCTAAAATAAGAATGTAGATAACTCGTCATCCAATATCATCTTTGAATTTGAAGTATATTTGATGAAAAATGATGAATGGGACAACACCATGAAAATCTGACATATGGTATTTCACTTAAATAACACAACTGATATGAAGAGAAATGATTTATGGAAGAAATATGAATCAAGTGGTTACTAATGTAGATCCAATGTTATTAAAAGTGCATTACATGGATTCTAGATATAAGTGTAATCAAATTAAATTTTTTATACTTTTCGAGAACTCATGGGAGGATGATGAATCATCCACTAGAAATTGGAGGAGGAAGGAAGTGTTATGTTAAAAAAAATTTGAGGAAACACTTATAAATTCACCCTTCTAGGTATGGTCTCATGATTGGATAAATTTTGTGCCAACCATGTGCCACTTTACTTCTTAAGTAGTTACCCCACATGGGTTAAGTGCATCATTTTGTTAACCGTGCACAAACCGTGCACAAAACGTGCACAAGGAACTATCCGAAAACACCCTACAACCGAAACGTGTGTTCCCATGGGATTGTATTGTTTCAAAAAAAAAACACATGGACCATATCTATTAATGTATTACCCACATAGTTCAATAAACTATGAGGGATGGGATTTATAGTTTCTACTAGCCAGGATCCTAATTATTTTTATAAAAAAACTAGGTTACTTGGCTCCAAACCAGCCCAAAAAGCCGCATAAAAATATAGAGTTTGTTAAGTAACATTTAATTAGAGTATTTGTTGAATTTAAACTATAAAAATAATACATAACATTGAGAAAATCTAAGAATGTAAACACACCAACATACATTCTAAAATCTAATTATGTCCATCAGTTTGAATTTTTTTGGATCCACTTAACAATTTGTCGTTCATTCAATCTTCAATCAATTTTTGAGAAGGATCATAGAATTCATAATCAATTACCATGGGTTTAAATAATTGAAACACTTTTATAGTCTTTTTTTCCTTTAAACAGTCTTCAGAAAAATATTATAGCATAACTTGATGATGATCCCCCTGAATTATGCTTTTAAGGTTATGTCAAGGATATTACACTAATTTGTAATATTCCATTATGGCGTCTGTAACATCATTACCCCTAAATCCAATAACCTAAAACTTATATTAACACATTGTAATGATTAAAATTAATAAAATCTTAATGGAACTAAATTTGTGCTATTTGGGAAAACCAAATTACATAATTTCTACCAAATTTACATTGGGAAATAGAAAATGAAATATAATACATTACAAAAGCTAACAAACATCGACCATGAAACTCACTCAAAGTATTCCTCTTCATAACATGGGGAAAGTAAAAAATAAATATGAGATCTATTTTTTAGAATGGGTATTGTGTAGTGGAAGAAATAATGAATTAATGAGAATAATAATTTCTGAAAGTTTATAACTAAACACTCAATCCATACAATCAATGAATTAATTATTAAATGAATCCATATATAATTTCAATGAAAAAATATCATTGATAATAATAAATAAAACCCCAAATAAAGGAAATGAATAATTATCAAGCATCACATTTCCTAGGAACATGATACCATTTCTTTTAATACAATTCATAATATGGTTTAACATACTATTGTCAAGATCTTTCATAAGATATTTTAAATCTATAAGTAAAACCCATTTATGCATCTTAGAAACAAACTCGAAGGGGTTTTCCCCATCTAATTTCATCTCTTAAGGCTAATGATGCATAGAGGGTATTCAATTAACTTATACCCAACCCATATAGTTCATTTACAAATCATTCATTGAATATCAAATAATAAATTTAATTAGTTTTGAGCATGCTATATAAAATATCTATATTGAACAAAAGATACAAATTTATCAATAATTCCTCAAAACACAGTCAAAGTGAACCTCCTATATATAAATAGTATATGGTATATTTAATAATATACATTTCATGATAATGTTGATATTATATATAATTTAAATGTATAAAAAAGTATCACAGGGATGTTAATTTTTCAAGAAAAACTTAACAATCACAAAAGAAAGCGATATTACAAGGATTTCTTTTTCAACTTTGTAATTTTTAATCAAAACCCCATGAATGAGATATTTCAATGTGAAAAATAAAATACTAAGAATTATGAGAAAATAATTATATTAAATTAAAATGGGCTAGTACATACACATAATTAAAGTGGACTGGTTTATAATAAAAATTTAGCCTCAATTGAATATAAAATGAGAAGAAATCCATTAACTAGATTTTGAATTTTCACTTATTTGTCTATACTCATGACTAATTAACATATATTAACTTATTTTAACTTATTTTAAATAATTTTATTTTAAATTATTTTACTTAAACAATTAAGTTTATGATGGGTGTTTTGACCATATTCAGTTTAGGTGTCAAAATACACTATGGTGGGTAAAATATGGTAAAGTTGTATTTATATAAATATAACAAGAATAATAATAGTGATATAATTTTTATTTATTAAAATCAATTATACAATTAAACTCAACCATGAAATATGATTGTTAAAAATGTACCAACATTATAATGATGGAGACTGTAGGTCGTACATATGGATGAGTAACATTACTATTTTTTAGTGATCATTATGGAAATAATGTCACACTTATCATTCAAAAATTATTATTGCATAAAAAATAAAACATTATTTAGTCATATATATACATATATAAAAATTATTTTATGTAAAATGAATCACATAGCATCGAGGTGGTGGTACTCTACACATCGATGAATAACGTTATCACTTTTTCAGTTTGTGACAAATTTATAAAGAAAATAATACATTATATTTAGAAAAAATATAATAATTTCATTAATATCACATAGATTTAATTTATGTCACATATTTTTAATTAAACACATTCTTAATTAATTCTATGTAATGTGTGAACGTTCCATATCATTGGGAAGAGGAAGTAGTCCACATGTCCACCAATAATGTTATCGTATTTATAAAAAATGGAAATAATGAAGGAATGTTTTATATAAAAATTATAGAAGTATTAATATATCATAAATAATATATATATATATATATATAAAATATAAAAACATTATTTCCATCTTAATTCCCAAACATGAGAGGTGGTAAAGGAAAAACGAACGATATCATTTTTCGAGGTAGTGGTTCGTCATACAAGAATGGTAATTTTGATAACCATTTAATGGAAGGGTGTATAGATATTGGTCAAAAAATTAACATAAAAACATCTAAGTATTTTTAGTATACTTATGTTATTATATAATCATGGAATTAGAAAAATAGAATGGTATGGAAAAGAAATAATATAATAGCGATCTTTAATGATTGTTGACTTTTTTTTCAAGGGATTTTTTTTATTTTCAGAAAAATAGTTCATTGGATTGATTTATGCCGAAATTTAGGATTATATTTTAAGGGGAGGGAAGTTGGGAGCTTATTTGTGTGGGATATGCACAAGAAAAAGTTGCTGGAGAGGTGTTTGGAATGGGAATAGTGAATGCCTTTTTA
This sequence comes from Viscum album, assembly GCA_963277665.1. NCBI lineage: Eukaryota > Viridiplantae > Streptophyta > Magnoliopsida > Santalales > Viscaceae > Viscum > Viscum album. Next base: position 980,567,445 of record OY728143.1, on the reverse strand, counting down.
TAGCAGAGGAGGGGTTGAATTCATGTAAATATCAAAAGGTAAACACTATTGGGAAGGTTCCCTTACCAAATGTGATTAAAAATGTTTAAATAATGTATTAAATGGGAATTATTATCTAGAAATACTCAAACAAGTCATAAATTGTTTTTTATAATTTTTTTCTTAACTTACAGGTTTCCCCACTTTTACCATTTTGGTTTTTATTAAGTTAAATAGATTTCTAACATAATTAATTTAACCTTAAAGATTAAATTAATGTTTTATTTATTAGAAAATATAAATTCATTGAGTTGTAAATATTCTATCTAATTTAGTGAAAAATATATATATATATTTGAAAGTACTTTAAAAAAAAGAATATGCATCATGTAAAAACATTGTTCCAACTCAAACGGTGCTAAAAATGTTTAGTTATATTGGTGTAAATTTTTTCTTTATAAAATAATTGTTTCATGAAATGAACCTATTTTTTATTTATTAAAATTCAAAAATTAATTTGAAAAATAAAGGATTTTTACTAATTTTAATTATTTTTTAATAAAATATTATTTATTATAATATATTATTAATGTAAATTTTTTAATTATTTATATAATTTATATTTAAAAACCTCAATAAAATAATGGAATCCAAGTTCATTATGTTCTCATATTTTTAACTTGACATATTCATCTAGAAAATAATTGAACATAACAATTCATTAAATTTAATTTACTTATAATGTTATTATCATTATTTATTTCATTTAATTATTAACTAAATAATCTATGAATTAGTGGTTGTTAAGCTTTAAATTAAACTAATCAATCTATAAAAATTAATGAAAAATCGTTATACTAAATATAAATTTTTATATTTCAATAGGATATGTATAAACTAAAACATGTTGTTTTTTCCAAACCTCAAATATTTATAATTGTTAAAGGTAAATAATATTCCTTTTTTCTTTTTTCATTACATAAATTTTTATACAAGTAACATTCGTGGAATAATATACCAATAAGTCTTAAAATTTGAAAAGATAGGGGATATGGGATAACTATTGATAGCCAATATATTTTGGACAAGTGTATAGAATATTATACCTCTTACGTTTAAGGATTACTCCTTCGTAAAAATTACTTTTACCTTAATTACATTAATTAATTTAAATTACCTTTACTAATAATTTAGGTCAAAAACCAATTTGATCTTATTTGACTATAAATGTTATTGTAATTGAAACTATGTATATCCTTTTTTCAAAATTCAATTCATTTAAGTGTAAAAATTAAATTTAAAGCTATTCTTCTAGACATGGAGAGAAGACATGTTTGTAAAGTGAAAAGTTTGAAACATTTAAAAAATTTAGATCTAAATTAAATATAAAAATAATTTTAATGAAATAAATTAGATTAATATATTTATAAGTGATATTTTATAACAATAAAAAATATAAAATATAATATAATTTTAATAATTAATAAAATTAAAATTAATTTTTCAATAAAAATGTATTATATTTCAGTATTCATCAAAAAAATAAAACAACCTAGAAGAATAAAAAAAATATTCACCCAAAACAAATTTTGACATTAAAAATTCATAAAGGATGTTTTTTGAATAATATAACTTATAAAAACGTTAATTTTGTTTTTAAAAATTGGTTCTCTATTAAATGGTGGTAAAACTCGTCCATGTGCGTAAGACAAGCTTAGCTAGTGTTCTGTTTAGTGTAATCTTAACATGGTTTTGTGTATAAAGAAAGCTAGAAAAAATAATTTTATTCTAATATGAGAACTTTTTAATGGTAAGGGGTGTGTTACATTATCCCCACATGAATTAAATTATTTTTTCCCCAATTAATATTTATATTGGTTGTTGAGTGGTTGATATTTGAAAATAATACTATTGAAAACCCATATTGTAAATAGGTTTACTAACACATATTTTAAATAAGATGGAAATGAAAATTCAGTGGCCGCCACAAAACTAGGATTTCAAATAAATGATCATTGGTTAAAACATTAAAATAGAAGATAAATATAACTATCATTTTTATAGAGAGTGATAGAGAACATGTTCAGTTGAAAGTTGTTTACCACAAATCCTTAAACTACAGGTATAAAAAAGGTCAATGATATCAACAAAACTGTTGATCATAATAATTTTTTCAAGACCTCTTTTATAGAGTCTTGTAATTAATTCAATCTATATGAATGTAATGATATATAATTACTTGTTATGTTTCTTTTTCATAATCACAATCTTATCATATAGTTGTTCTTTGAACTATTTCAAATTCATATATTATCACAAGTTGCATCTTATGGTAAGCAAACAAATTAATCTCCAAAACGTCATCTAAAGATCAACATTAACAATTTCATAAATGGATAACTATGAAAAGGTATTATGATCCAACACTTTAGAAATAAGGCTACATAATTTCCAAAATAAACTATTAAACAACATTATGTGGATCTTAATCACCACATATAAAAAATTTGAATATTTTTATAACATGAATTTCTAAGAAAACTTATTGTAAACATGAATTTTTCCTCATTCCATAAGTAAAACACATGTTATTTTATATATTAATTAAATCCAAAAGTTATTTACACTTTACTTGTCATAGAATAAGCCACTTTTTTTGACCTATCATAAATTTATTCTAAGGTAGTCAGTACTATCAAATTTAATTTATCCAAATAAATCATATTGTTATTCCAAATTAATTATCTCAGTATAATAAACATGTTAATTATTATTTATTCCCCAAATATTTGTTTTAAAAATAGTTAAAATTTCCAATAAATCACTTTTTTGGAACCATTCAACATATGCTCTCAAAACCCTAATGAAATAGTACCACTATAAAATTCTTTCATGATTTATATTCATTATAACTTTTACATCACTGATATAATACTAAATTGAAATAATTATTATATAAAATAATATGAATATTAATTTTTCCTCTTCTTCTATGTTGATATCAAAATATTGAACATGATCCATTAATAGCCTTTGTGGTATATTTTCATTGAAATTGGTGAATTTATCTTCATAGTTCCCTATTTCACTGCAGTTGAAACATTGAATATCATATTTTTACATTCATCCCATTACATTATTTTTCATGGTTACCTTTATCTCTTCACTTATAAAAATCTCCCATTCCATTCAAGATTGTTCAAGGGTGTTTCCTCCCAAATTTATGACCAGTGGGAAAATACATCGTTTTCAATTTTCCCTTTATGCAACCATTTCCCAACTGTCCTATTGTTCAAATGATTCCCTCTAAAAGCATTATACATGGAGATGTATTTCTTTGTATCATTATCACATGATATTATGTCTTCTTATTAAGAGAATTATTAGGATACCAGTCACCATTGAATGATTTTCTTATGAAAATAAAAGAAATGATTATTTATACTCTTTGAATCATTTGTATTGGCGGGGTTTATGTTCCTTTTTCTAGGAACCATTTCTAAATGATGAGATAAACTTGATTATATCATATCATTTATAATCACAAAACTAGTAAAATATATAAAATTAATTGAATAAATAATGTTTAGATAATATCATAAACATAAAAAAATCTTTATTCGGATTTTCTACTATATTATATCATATGGTATTTGTTGTTAATCTATTTTTTCCCAAAAAAATCCAAGTCTTATACAAAACTTCATCTGATACCAAATATAACACCCCAACCCCAGAATCCTTGTGCTAGTGCATAAATTTATTAAATTGACATGATTACAAGTTATCATATCCCAAATTAATGGATTTGTAGTAGGTTTTGAATACAACACCACATACACGATACCCAATTTACATTGGGAATAGAAAATAATACATAGTACATTATAAAAGCTATCAAAATTCATCCATGAATCTCACTTAAAGGATTACTCTTCAAAACATGGGGAAAGGAAACAAAATAAGGGGGGGATCAAATAATTAGTAATTGAAAAGTATAACAGAAGAAATAACTAATAAATGAGCATAATTAGTATGGAATGTTAATAACTAAACAACCATTCCATATAATCAATGAACTGAAAATGAAATGAATCCATAGATAATTTCAAACAAAAAATAACATGGATAATAATAATCAAATAATTATTTTAAGAAACACATAATCATAATATGTCATGTTTCCCAATCATATGATACCTATACCATTAATTCCATTCACAAGATGATTTATCATTCAAATTTTATGATATTTGACAAGATAGTTTATATCTGTGGGTAGAAATTCATATATCATTCTTTAAAAAATATCAAAGGGTTTTCTCAAACATATTTCATCACAGGATATTAAAAATTATTTTAGGTGATTGCATGAACCTATACCTAACCCATATAGTTCATGTCTAATTCATTCTTTATGTATCAAATAATGGATTTAATTAATGAATGACATGCCTTATCAAATATCTGTATTGAATAAAAGAGTTGGATTGATCAATAATTCTCCAAATAAATGTCAAATAGAAAAACTTATAAAAAATGGTATATAGTATAGGCTAAAATAATATCCATTTCACAATAAAATACATATATAATATAAATATAATATATAATAAAGATTTTATTAAAGATTTTATTATTTAAATAGAATATTAATTATCCCAAAAGTAAGTGAAATTGGAAAGGTATCTTTTACCACTTTGTATTTTCTATTCACAAACCCTTGGATGCAGTTGTTCAAAGTGAAACATAAAATAACATAAATTATGAATAAATAATTATATGAAGTAACAATGTGGGAGTATATAGACCACATTAAAGTGAATTTGTGTGTAATAACAAATAAGTATCCACGGAAGGAAAATTGAATTGAAATCCCTAACACATGGGTTATATTTTTATGTCTGTATTTGTCATTATAAATAATAAACATATGATTGTTTTTTACCTCATTCATAAAATTTTACAACTATACGATTACTTTTATTTCACTTATTACAATGTTGTAAACAACTATTTAAACCATTATATTTAGGTCGTGTGATCTGACCATATCCAGTTTATCTATCAATAAAGAATTTGGTAGGTCAACTATGGTTAAAGGGTTCATTATATAAACATATCCAAAACAAAATAATTAAATAATTATTAGATATATATATCAAAAAATCATTTAAAACAATTAATGAATTACGGTAATGAATAATTAACCAACGTTACAATCCTAAAGATGATAGCCCATATATATACATGAGTCATATTCCCATTTTTCAGGGATCATTGTTGAATGAATGTGAGTAAAATTTTAAATTATATATTTATAATTATATCATAAATACCAAATTATTTATTATTATATATTTTATATAACATTTAGGTAATGTAAAAGAAATTAAAAGGTGTCAAGGAGGCGGCAGTCCACAAGTCCATGAATGACATCATCACTTTTTTACTGTGTTAAAAGGTATTAAATAAATGATATATAATATTTACCAAAACCTAATTATTTCATTAATATCAGATAGATTTAAATTATTACAAATAATTTTAATTAGAGTGATATTTTTTACAATCTATGTAATGTGCAAATGTATCACATCGCTTTGAGAAGGTGGCAGTCCATATGTCCACCAATGATGTAATTACATTTGCTCAAAATAGAAATCATGAAGGTATGTGTTATATTACAATTCAATAAATATTAATAGATTATTAATATCATATATATATCATATAAAATCATTTTTCTATCATAATTACCTATCATCAGAGGTGGTAATGGAAAATCTAACGACATCATTCCACGAAGCAGCTGTTCTCCGTACATAAATACAAATTTTGTTACCCACTTGATTGAAGTGTGTGAAGGTGTTGGTAAAAACCATAGAATAAAAACATATAAGCATATTTAAAACAACTATGTTTATATGTAATAATTTAATAAGAATAAATCAATGGTTTAAGAAAGAAATGAAATAATTGTGATCGTTGAAGAATGTTACCTTTTTTCAGATAACTTCATTTGGTTTACACCAAAGAAAGTCCTTGAATTTATTTTTCTTAAAAATTAAGGATTTTAGATTTAGGGTAGTGATGATGGGAGCTTATTTTTAATGTTTTTTGATGAGTCAATGTGGATTGAGTGGTGTGAGTAATGGGAAGAGTGAATGCCTTTTTATAGTGGATGAGGGGTTTCATTATATTAAATACCAAATGGTAAATGCTATTGGGAGGTCTCTATTAGATTTTGTTCTTAAATAATGGAAAAATGATCGATTATTGAATAATTATTGTGTAGAAACACACACACCCCACAAAAATA